>CM076582.1:956785137-957385137 GCA_034641835.2 Pinus albicaulis
GTAACTACTTCCATCACTCCATTCTGTAGCCAGCCCTTCATTTCGCAAAACAGAGATATCCCTATCACCGTGAGCAGAGAAAAGGGTATATCAGTTTGAATATTAAAGCACTATCACCGTGAACATAGATTGAGCATTATCACTGTAAACGTAGAGGTATAGCAGTGTGGAATTTGAAGCCATTTATCACCGAGAGACAGAGATATATCAGTGTATAATTTGGAGCCATTGTCACTGTCAACCAGAGGAATATCAGTCCGAAGTTTCACTGTCAACCAGAGGCATATCAGTCCGAAGTTTGAAGCCATTGTCACTGTCAACCAGAGGCATATCAGTCCGAAGTTTGAAGCCATTATCACCGAGAACCAGAGGTATATCAATTCGAAGGTGAAAGTTATTGTTTCCGTGGGCAGAAGAAGTATTGATTTGAACATTGAAGAAGCAATTATGGGCCTTATCGTAAGAACTGAACCAATGGGTACAAAATACCTGGAAGGATACCCTCAATGTAAAGAAATGTTGCAACAGGTAGGATGGCTACAATTTCTTGAGAAATTTAATGGCTTCCACAAAGAAGTCACTAAAACATTTGCAAGGTCATTTAAAGGAGCTGAGGTTGAAGTGGGAGATGTTAAATTCACTGTCACTAAGGTTTTTATTGCAGAAGCAACAGGATTGCTTAGAAATGGAGAGAGATGGTTTAAAAACAGAGAATTCCATAATGAATCATGGAAGAAAATTCTAAAATCACCAGGTATGGATGTCACTGTGTTTAAGAAGGGAATTCCAAGTTCTGCATTGAAAAATAAATGGAGAAACATACTACTTATTCTGCAAAAATTTATTACATGTGAAGGTAGATATGGCACATTTTATGTTTACCACATTAGACTGATAATGCATTTTCTGGAGGAAGAGTTAAACCTACCCTATTTCTTGCTTCAATTTTTGAAAAAGATGGCTTCTTGTGTTCAAAGAAGGGTTCAATTCTTAGAGACAACTCTATACCATCATGGCTTGGTTAAGATTTTAATTGAACACCATTTAGCCAAAACAAATGATACTTGGGATAATTTCTTGATAAGAAATCATTTTGAAGAGCCAAAAGAGCCATCACCTGAACAACAGCCTACAAGGAGAAGCAGAAAATGGAGAGCTTCTAAAATTGAAATTGACAAAACAGTCCAGGAAAGTAGTGAGGAAATAATCTCAGAGAAGTTGACTCAAATTAAGAGACAACTTAAGAAAGAGAAAGTAATCAGAAAATCTGCCACAGAAAGAGGAGAGGGATCTTCCCAGCCAAGAATAAGCCATAGACTAAAGGGGAAACTAAGGAAAACTCAGATCAAACAAACAGGGGTGATAAATATAGAAGATGAGGAAACATCTATTGAAGAAGATGTTGAAGAGGATTTTAATGAAGGAACCCCTGAAATTGACCCTGCTCAACAAGAAGTTTATGACTATGTTGAAACTTTGGAAAGGAAAGCTTCAGAGAGTAGAGAGAGAACCCCTAGTCCTCCACTGTCCGAAATAGATGTGTTAAGAAGGGATAGGTATGAGCTGAAAATACTTAATAGACACATCAAAAATGAGAATGATATTCTGAAGGAACAAGTCAAACTCAAAACCGATATGAACTCAACCTTATCTCTACATATGGACAAAGTGGAAAAGGCTAATGAAAAGTTGAAAAAGAGGAACAAGAAGCTAATCAGGGCACTTACCAACTTAAGGTTCAAACTTGTCATCAAAAAACCCAGAAGATCTTTAGCTTCCAGGCAAAGGAGAAGGAAAGGATTAGATGTTCTTGCAGAAGCCTCTGAGTTTATGGAATAAGTTGCATGAGGACATGCAAGAAGTCAGCAGTGGGGGTATGTTGAGCCTCAAGATTGTGCTTTCTTTCATCTTACTTTACCTCATTTTCCTTTGTCCATTGTTATTCCAGACCCAATTGATCAATGAATTTAGTTAAAATTACTTTTAGAATGATTAACATGACTGACTTGCTAAGTTTTGTGATTTTTGTCATTGTAATGCATTTTGACCGGAACTAGCTGCAGAATGCAGACATTCCGTAGCTAACCAGCAATTCTGCAGTTGTCTTCACGTTCATGCATGTTCCAGGTGGCCTCTCAAGAAAAAACCACATATGGGTATATTCCGCGTCATGTCTACATTGTTCGTTGCTCACCATGAAGGAAAAACTGAATTTTGGATATGGTTTTGGTACGTGGGAACTCATTTAAGGAAGCGGATTTCTAATAGGGCTGTCTTAGTCTAGATGTCCTTTTCCTTTTTACGTTGCCACTTTAAGAGTCCTAGTATGATTTTGATAAGGAAAGACAATGATCTTGGAATTGTTGCAAGTCTTGTTATGTAAATTTGTTATAAAAACACTTGGGAAACCGAGAGATAGGCTAGATTTTGCTCTAGATTTTGCTTAGATTCTGTGCTACATTTCTGAAGACGCAGATTGCTCTGTTCAAGTTATTTCTCCTTTAATGAAGAAGACAGTATTGTTTTGAAAGCGTTGATTTGATTTGGAGTTAGATTTCGTCTGGTGGTAGAGGGCCCCTGCCTCCTGCACGGTTTTACTTGCATAATTTAGATAAGTATCTTAGTTGCCTTTACGTTTTTGAAGTTTGAATTCGTAGTTGTTTTTATTAGCCACTATAGTTATACTCATTCTAAAAACTTTTCCAAAAGAAGAAGCTCTTCCAAAAGATCATGATAATGAATGGGAAATGGCTATAGTGTTGTAGGATTTAATTGTAATTTATTTTGTTCACCATCATAGTTATACTTATTCTAAGCACTCTTCCAAAAGAATAAATTCTTCCAAAAAATCCTTATGATGTCTTAAGCATGACTGTGATCTTGAACGTTTCAGTTGTGTGTTTGCACTAAGTACCATATTTTTTCTTGCTCTTAAAACGCTCTTCCAAAATATCATAATGATGGGTAGGAGATAGCTATGATATCTTAGTTTTTAATTGCTTTCAGTCTTTATGTTTGCATTTTCACTGAATTGTACAGTTAGGATTGTTCTAAGAAACTCTTCCAAAATACCAATCATGATGGACAAAACAGACTGTATAATTCCATAGAATAATGCATGATAGCTTAGTTAGGATACTCCAGAGTCTAATTGCATTCAACTCATGCTCTGTTATTTTGTTTTGAGTTTGATAATGACTTGTTAGTTCAGCACTGTTTTAGACTAGTGGCATCTTAAGTTCAGTATTAGCTTAACTCATTGCATTTGCACTCCACATTTAGTTGTCATCCACTGCATATTAGATTACTTCAGTTGTTAAACTTAACAAAACAGCCTTCATTATTTACAAACCTCTTCTTGTTCCAAATCTATAATTGACTCATAACCATATGAACAGAAGACAGTATCATTTCAAGGCCTGAAGTACTTTTGCAACTTCCTTATCATCTCACAAACAAACATTTCCTCAAAAGACTATTCTAAAAATATATAACCTTTGAGTGAAGTGTAGTGGTATAAAACTGAGTTGCAGAATAGAGTTAGGAACTAGTCTTAGAGTAGAGATCTTATGATGGTATCAATGTTTTACTCCAAATATGCTTCAACAAATCTATAATCATGGATAAAATGTTGCATCATTATAAGCTCGTTGTTTAATTGTTTAGTTAGGAGAATTTGCATACTTAGCTGACCATTTCTCAAGCTCTCTCTCAAATTACCTTTGATGAAAGAATTGGACAAGTTGAGTTTATGTTTTGAGTCATTTGCTTAAAATTCATTATCAAGCTTTGTTTCTGCTTAGTCATAGTTTAGATTTGATTCTGTTTCAATATTTGTAATTTCATCTGTCATTTTTCATCAACCAATTAGGCTTCACTCTGTTTTTAACCAGTAGCTTCTTTCCACTAGCTTTCTAGTCATTTTCCTTGTGAACATAAAACTACCAAAAAGGCCAAAAACATCATAAATCATCACAAAATACCAAAAAAATCATAAAACGCTAAACACAACGCATTAAGAAACAAACACCTAGGTACATACAGTACACTTCACTTCAGCAGTTTACCAACCCTGGTTGACAATTAAATGAACTCAATTTAGGAGACTAGGTTGAGACCAAACAAAGGCATTCAGGTTGGCAAGAAAATTTGAATGTAAAATAATGGCGACAAGGAAGCCTACCACTCAATTCTATAAAGAAGGAAGTGTTGCTACACCTAATTTCCACAACATACAAGGTTGACACCACAACAATTGGAAGAAAAAAGAGCAAAAGGGCTTTGCTATAGTTGTGATAGAAAATACACTAAAGGTCATAAGTGTGCTGAGAAGAAATTATTTTACATAGATTGTGAAGAGGAAGAAGAAAATGAACAAGAAGAGGATATACACCAGGAACCAACCCTAGAAGAGGAAGAAATGAATCGGACCATATCGTGTAATGCACTGGCAGGAATTACCACTCCTCAAACTCTCAAGATAGAAGGACAAATCAAGAAGAAAAAGGTAATAGTGTTGATTGATTCAGGTAGCGCCCATAATTTTATTCATTGTAAGGTAGCCAAGGAATTAAATTGTTTCCTATGCCCAGCACCAGAATGTCAAGTGATGGTTGCAAATGGAGGAACTATAAATTGCTCTGGAAAATTCCATAATATCAAGCTAACCATGGGGGAATATGTATTAACTAGTCCAATGCTTTCCATTCCTATGGGAGGTGCTGATGTTGTGCTAGGAGTACAATGGTTACAATCTTTGGGGATGGTAGCTTTTAATTTTCAAGAACTTTTCTTGAAAAAAATTTCAGAAGGGAAGGAAGTCGAATTATGGGGTATTGCAGGGAAGCCGGGAAAGATAATAAGCTCTAATGTCATGACAAAGCTTCTAAACAAAGAACAACGAGGCGTAATTGCACAATTTTACTCACTAAAAGTTCCAACATCAAAATCATCTATTTCTGCAGATCTCCAACAAGTCTTGGACAATCATTCCAAGGTGTTTGAAACTCCCAAAGGACTCCCACCTATTCGTGATCATGATCATGCTATTCATCTGATTCTAGGAATTGTTCCTCCAAACATCAGGCCTTATAGATATCCTTACGTCCAAAAGAGAGAAATTGAACGTATGATTACAGAAATGTTAGAGGCGGGTATAATTCAACCTAGTCAAAGTTCTTTCTCCACTCCTGTAGTATTGGTACACAAGAAGGATGGATCATGGCGAATGTGTCCGGATTATAGGGAGCTCAATAAGCTCACCATTAGAGATAAATTTCCCATTCCTGTGATTGATGAATTATTAGATTAATTACATGGAGCAATTTATTTTACCAAGTTGGATCTTCGTTCAGGATATCATCAAATTAGAATGAAGACTGAAGATATTCTAAAAACAGCATTTCGAACTCATGAGGGTCATTATGAATTTTTGGTCATGCCTTTTCGCCTTACCAATGTACCTTCTACATTTCAAGGGTTGATAAATTCCATTTTCAAACCCTTCCTTCGAAAATTTTTGCTCGTATTTTTTGATGATATACTAATCTATAGCAGGTCTTGGAAGGATCATGTTGAACATGTTGACAGGGTGCTCAAACTATTGCAGGAGAAACAATTATATGAAAAAACATCCAAATGTTTCTTTGGAGTACAAGAGGTGGAATATCTGGGTCATATTGTATCTCACGAGGGTGTTAAAGTAGACCCGAACAAAATTAAAGCCATTAAGGAATGGAAAGTCCCGACAACCATAAAGCAGTTGCGAGGATTTCTCAGGTTAACAGGGTATTATCGCAAGTTTGTTAAGAATTATGGGAGAATAGCAGCACCTCTAACAACATTATTGAAGACAGATGCATTTTCATGGACTCCTGAAGCAACTAAGGCCTTTGAACATCTTAAAGAGGCAATGTGCCTAGCACCGGTCTTAGCTACGCCAGACTTCACAAAAACCTTTATTGTGGAATGTGATGCCTCAGAAAATGGAATTGGTGCAGTTTTAATTCAGGAAGGAAGACCCATTGCTTTTGAAAGTCGTCCAATCAAAGGAAAGTATTTACAAAAACCTATTTATGAGAAGGAAATGTTAGCAATACTGCATGCACTAAAGAAATGGTGAACTTACCTAATGGGAAGACACTTCAAGGTAAAACTGATCATGATAGTCTTAAACACTTTTTGGAACAAAGACTATCTTCAGAAGAGCAGCAAAAATGGGTCACAAAGATGTTGGGTTATGACTTTGAAATAATCTACAAAAGAGGAAAGCTTAATGTTGTTGCAGATGCACTCTCAAGAAAGAATGAAGAGGTGGAAGCATTGCTTTGTGCCATTTCTATTATCCAACCAGATTGGATAACTGAAGCAAGAGATGAATGGAAGAAGGACAAAGATGTATGGATACTCATTCAAAAGTTGCAGCAAGATCCTAGTACATCTGACACATTTAGTTGGAAAAAGGATTCCTTATGGTACAAAGATCGCTTATATCTTTGTAAGAATTCCCAACTAAAACAAAAGATTCTTCTGGAATTGCACACTTCTCCTTTAGGAGGACACTCAGGATTTTTAAAAACTTACCACAGGGTGAAGAAAGAATTTTTTTGGATGGCCTTAAATCTGATATTCAAAAGTTTGTGGCGGAATGTTTGGTTTGCCAGCAGAATAAAGTGGAGACAATTAAGACCCCGGGACTTCTACAAACTTTATCCATTCCAAGTCAGCGTTGGGAGGAGATTTCAATGGATTTTATCACAGGTTTACCTAAGTCTGAAGGAAAGAATGTCATCATGGTGGTAGTTGATAGACTTACCAAGTATGCACACTTTTGTGCATTATCTCATCCATTTAAAGCAAGTATAGTTTCTACTACATTTATGGATAGAATTCAAAAGCTACATGGAAGCCCAAGGGTTATTGTGAGCGACAGAGATCCCATTTTTACTGGAAATTTTTGGACGGAGTTATTTTCTTGCTTGGGTACTCAATTAGCTCATAGCTCATCTTATCATCCTCAATCTGATGGTCAAACTGAGATAGTAAATAAATGTTTGGAAGGATATCTTCGTTGTTTTGTATCTGATAAACAAACACAATGGGTCAAGTGGTTACCTCTCGCCGAATGGTGGTATAACACTTCCTTCCATACTGCAGCAAAAATGACCCCATTTATGGCACTTTATGAATATCATCCACCATCCATCACATCATCTTTAAGGGAAAATTCGAAGGTTCAAGCAGTGGAAGATCACATCGAGCATCAGCAAGAAGTTCTCCAACTCTTAAAGGATAACCCGAATTTGGCACAAAATCGAATGAAACAACAGGCAGATCAACATCGTAGCGAGAGAAGTTTTGATGTAGGAGATTGGGTATTTTTACGGCTACAACCATACAAACAAATGTCCCTCAAGCAAGCCAAGAAGGATAATAAATTATCGCCAAAGTACTATGGTCCTTACAAGGTGTTGCAAAAGATTGGTACTATGGCATACAAATTGGAGCTTCCTGCTTCTTCGCGAGTGCATCCAGTTTTCCGTGTTTCATGCTTAAAGAAGGTTATAGGTGAAAATCTTCCAGTTCAAACAATATTGCCAGAACTTGATGAGGAAGGAAAAATCATATTGGAACCTGAAGCAGTCACGGAAACAAGAACTCGACAGCTACGGAATTGATCAATTTCAGAGTGTCTCGTCAAGTGGAAGAACTTACCCACCGAAGATTCTACATGGGAGGATGAGAAGTTTATACAGAAGCACCCAGAGCTACTCAAGTGTTAAGGACAACACTTTTTTGAAGGAGAGGGGCATGTTAGGTCCCTATATTACTAGTATAGTCCCTTATTGTTATTAGTGTAACCCCCTTATTGTTATTATTGTACCCTTGTAACCCCCATTTTGTTATTATTGTGCCCCTAAATTATTATTGTTAGGTCGGCTAGGATTACATTGTGGCCCACTAGAATTACATTATGGCCACATGGACTCCTATATATAGAAAGGAGGTTTTTTAAATTGTATCATCCAAGAATTTTTCATTTATGTAATGTATTGGAGGTTTCCCCCTCGAAGTGGCTTATTTCTAAGGTGTTGATATCTCTTTTCTTCTATTTTTGGAGCTGGTTACTCAACACATTCGTAATATCTGAGCTCTGAGTATCGAGCCAAACTTGTGGCTGGTTCTTACAAAGGTTTATTATATCCATTTCAAGCGAGGTTGCTCACACATTTATTCAAGTGAGGCTGATACATCTATATCAAGCGAGGCTGAAAGATATATATCAAGCAAGGCTAAAAGTTTCTCTGAAGAATATGGCAGAGGAAAGAAAAATACACATATGAGGATAGTGCTTAAGGCATCAACCTGAAGATATGAAGGCAATAACTGAAGACCCAACAGTGATGGAAGCATTCAGAAGAGCAGGTTGCCTACAATTTTGTGAGAAATTGTGGGGCTGTCACACACAAGTATCCAAGGAATTTGCTATGAATTTCAATGGAACAGCCACTAAAGTGGGGATGCTAAGTTGCTCTATCACACCAGAGGTCATTGCTGCCGTTATAGAGATTCCAAGAGGTCAAGAAACCTGGTTCAAAGCATTCAAATTTAATATGGATTAGTGTAAGGAGTTCATGAAACCTGAGCACATTGAGATGTATCTCAACGATGCTATCCCAAGAAGTTGCATCAAAGATAATTATTCAAAACTTTTGGTCAACATTCAGAAATATTTTACCTGTGAAGGCAGATACATGGTTTATTCATACCATTTCAAATTGCTTCTACACTTCATTGGTAATATTTCACTTGAATTACCTTTTTATCTAGACAGAAGTATTGCAAAGATGGCTGATAAGGTGCAAGAAAAGTCTGAGGGGAGTGAGACATCATTATTTCATCATGGCTTAATGAAATTATTAATTTTAGATGAACTTCAGAAGATAGGCAGAGATTGGCCATCATTCTTGTTTGTAGATGGTTTTGAGTTGGAAACCCTAACTCCTGCAAGAAACCCTAAAGCTAAATGGGTTCATCACCACCACCACCAGAATCAAGTCAACCTATGGTTCCAAAACCAAAATAACCTACAAAATTAAAGCTAAGAAAACAAATTGAGAAAAGGCTAGAGCAAATGAAAATGCTTGATACACTAACTCTCTCACCTGCAAAACATAAATCAAAGGTTTTCAAAGATGCAAAACAGGAACAAGTTGTCAGCAAACAACGGACCAAAAGAATAACTAGAAGCCAAGCAGTGGTTTTGAAAGGAAAGAAAGTTGCTATAGAAGATAGCCCAGTAACAAAGGGGAATCTAGAGGATATTCTTCATGCCATTCACATAGAAGAACACCTATTTTCCAAGCTGAATTTATTGGGGAAGATGAGTAGAAGATGAAAAATGCCAAGTCTGCAAAGAGATTAGAGTTTGAGGGGGAAGATGCAAGTTACTTTTGTCAAGCAAGAAAACCTATAACAAGGCATGCTAGGAAATTATTGGAAGGAAGCAAAGAAGTTAAAATTCCCACTGAGATAGCTAAATCACCTAAAGAGATTATTGATCTCTCATCACCCACAGTGAAGCATACAATCAGCAAATTAAAAAGGGGAAAAGAGAAAGTGACAGAGAAAACAGAGTTTCAGCGCCTTGAGGAAAAGTTAAAGTTGGCAAACCAAGAAATTGTTGTCATGAGAAAGAGAGCTAGAAAACACAGTGCCGAAAAAGTACAGTTTAAAAGGATGAAGGCAATGTGGGAAGGAAAATTTGATTCTATTTCTAAAACTTTAGACAATGCAGAGCAACTTGTCAAGTGGAAAATTATAGCAGTAAAAGAAGTTAAGTTTGTCAGAATAATAAACACCCATCTGAGAGCTACTAACAAAAGACTTAAATACCAGGTGAAGGATTTACAAGAGCAACTGGAGTTAATTCATGATGAGCTACAGAGAAAAGGCATTAAAAGGACAGTCATATAAGAACCAATAGTTCAACCAATTGCAAATGAAGAATAAATTCCTCAACAAAGCTTAAATGAAGATGGTTTATAGTTTGTATGGTTTGAAGATGATGAGGACAGGTTTTATTTTGAATTTTTGGGCAACCACAGTTTTCATTTAACAAATTTATGAAAAATCTGCATACTCAGCAGTTTCGTAGCACCTCCAGGCTTAAAAAGCAGAAAAGCACTACAAAATTGTTGTAGCTTCCTTTTTTGTTTTTTTTTAGTCAGTATTCACGATGTTAAAAGATGAGTTAAGAGCTGAAATTTCTATGAAGGGTGTGTTGAAAGGTGATGAAAATGATGCAAGAGGAAAGAGTCAAGTTTTTGGAGAATAAAGGCTTGAAATGGCAGTGCTATAAGAAGCGCTACGAAACTACTTTATTTTCGTAGCGCAACATATTACAGCCTTTTGAACAGTTTTTTAAGCGGTTTTGGACAGCTGGAGGCTAAGAAAGAGTGATGAGACATGTTAAGCTAACTTCCAATAGCCAAGGACCACAAAATGAAGATTAAATGATGGTCGGAATGTTCAAAGAAGGAAAAAGATGCTATGCCTAAAAAACAGGGTATTGTTTCCTATTTTTGTGGAGGTCAACAAAGTGGTCATTAAGAACTAAATATCATTATCCAAATTCGACTATGTGATGTTACACTTGTCAATGATGTAATTTTAAATGGATAAGGTTGTTATAGATAGTAATAAGGAGTTTGAGTCCTTTTTTAAATAGGACTGTCAAGTAGGATAGGTGTCTTTTTGTAATAAATTTCATGTTTTATGGTTATGCAAGGTGTCAATGGATAGAAATTCAATGTATCTAGCCTAAAGGCAGATCATCTGATGATGTAAGAGGTCTATTAAAGGCCATTGGGTCAAATTTTCAAGGGTTGGACATTTTTGCAAAACTATGCTTGTTGTGAATTGATTGTTTTCAGCTAATACAGAGATCTTCTACTTGGCCAACTTGAGATTCTAAAGGAGTTTAGTGTTTTCCTATTCTAACTGTATCTCTTATATATCTCATTTGCAGTGGTGTTCATCTATATTACTCAGAATTCATCTATTAGATGCTCTGACTTCCTTTATAAGTGAACTGACTGTGTTTTTATAATGATGTTTCATGTGTGTGTACCTTATCACTAAAAACTCTGATATGCCTCAACTTCCATGTTAAGTAGACTCACTAAATTGCTGAATTGTTTTGACTCCATAAGCCTAATGTATACATGTTGATGTTATTTTCAACCTACATCTATCATTATCAATTTATTTCCTAAATAGAGTTAGCCATTTATCATTTTATCCATATCATTAACCCTTGAGAGAGCCCTCTCAAGCTGAGGAGGCTAAGCCTGAGTCACAAGATTAGATTTGAAATAGTTACATGAAATTGTCTGATCAAGCAGCCTATCAGGTCCAATTTTTTGATAACACATTCATTACTAGATAATTTGACCTATCATTATGCTCACATGGAGTCCTCTTTTATTATCTTTGTATCTTTACGTTGACTTCCATGTTATCATGGTATTCAAGAGCTTTGATTTTTTTAATTATAACTCCAAAAAAATTCCAAAAATTTATTCCTTGGAATGTCTGAGTAACTTTAGGGATATCCAGGAAATGTTGATTCTCTAGAAGGAGATAGAGGGAATATGGAGAGCGACAGAGGCAGAGGTTATGGTCTAGGGTTTCTAGTTGCCGCCGACGGTATTTGGGATAGGCCAAATATAGGTCCTTGGTTCTACTCAAAGAGTCCTAGCTCCCAACATACGCGGGTGTAGAAGGAAGACGCTCCGGTGGCCACTAATGGGTTGACGACGTAGCGCTGGTGGTTTTTTAAGGAGGTGCAGACGACCAATGGGCTCGGCGAGAGAGGTTTGTTGGATCATTCTAGTTCTGAGTATGTTCGGCTCTGTTTGCATGGTGGGTGGAGGCAAGAAGCTATACACTATGGTTTCTTCCTCCTTGGACCTCATCCCCGTTCATTGTATTCCCTCCCCTGTCAAGGTGTGGAAGGATTTGGCTCCTAAGCTTCAGGACCACAGAGAAATATAATGGTAAGCCCCCACCCATTTTGGCTTTTCATTACTCTCTTCAGATATATTACAGATGGTATTAAGACGAGGGGAAGGGTGGCAGGGGTATGACCCCTCTTCCAATTGTTTTGATGAGGCAGTGGGGCGCGGTAGAGTATCCCTTTGTCCTTTCTATGACGCTTCTTTGGCATGGTATTTTTCCACTCTCTCGGCCTTTCCAGATTAGTGGATACTTGCTCACTGGACAAGACTTGACCCAGGCCATTGCTCTTCTCCCTTGGGGGACTGGCACAAACCTTCCTGACAGGGGTATCGGTGGTAAGTGCGATATGCAGCAACCATAGTTTCATTTTTTTATTAAATCCATTGAACGGAAAACCATATTCTTATGGGTGTGGGACTCTAAGACTGTATCAGAGTTGAAAAATAAAATTGAAACTGTCACAGGTATCTCGGCTCAACAACAGAGCCTGATATTTTCAGGAAGAGCATTAAAGGAAATAAAAAAACTAAATGAATACCATATTCAAAGAAACACTAACATTTATTTGAATCTGAGACTCAGAGGGTGTGCTCCAGGAACAACATTAGCCAATAAACCAGTGACAACATGAAAAGGAATGCCCACTTTCAAGGACATCCTGAGAGGGAAAGCCTCCACACAGGGGAAAAAACAAATTCTAGATCTAACTTTACCAGGACCATACATAGTTGAAAAAATATAAAACATCCCAGATCTGGCAGTTGAAATACAAGAGGCAATAGGGTTGTTTGATACTTTGCAAAAAAAAGTTGTTATATGCCGGTTTAATGGCTATTGGCCAAAGCCAGAAGAGCTACACACATGGATACACCAAAAATGTATCCATAACTATGATATTTACCTTTGTGCAAAATTGTTTCTTTGTGGTTAAAATTGACAATACAGAGGACTACTGTTGTGCTACTGTTGATGGACCATGGTTTTGGGGAAGATCTGGCCTCTTTGTAACCCCATGGTTCCCGAGCTTCTATGAAACCACAATGGTGGTTTTAAATATGCATGTTTGGGTGTGTTTACACAACTTTTTTCTCCCTTTCTGGCACCATCAGGTCCTAGAAAACATTGGGAACAATATAGGAAGATTCATAAAGTTGGATAGAGAGAGAATGGACAAAGGGATTTTCACCTTTGCACATATTTACATGGAGATGGACCCAAGCAAGGGTCTTCTAGACTGCATAAATATTATCCACAAAGACCTCAATTGGTCCCAACCATTAGA
Organism: Pinus albicaulis; assembly: GCA_034641835.2. Lineage (NCBI taxonomy): Eukaryota > Viridiplantae > Streptophyta > Pinopsida > Pinales > Pinaceae > Pinus > Pinus albicaulis. Next base: position 956,798,441 of record CM076582.1, read on the forward strand.
CTTTGAAAACACAGTGTTTAGGTGCAGGGTGTGCCACCAAACTAGGAACTTATGATGCACCTACACCTTAGCCAGGAAAAAAACAACAAAGAAGATGCAAAAGAAAAAGGATGGAACTTCCCAGACTTATCATTGTCATATGAAGAGGAAGAAGATATGGAGGAAAATCAGAGGCAAGCAGACACGTAAAATCAGCAAGAAGAACATAAGGATTCAAAAGAGAAGAATGTAGGCAAGATGGCAGAAAAACAGAAAATCGATGAGGACACATCCTCACCTATTAACAAGGATCCCCTATAGGACGAGCTAATCAGTGACCGTGGTGTGATTGGCACCAAGCATGTACATGTTTCTGAAATTTCTAACTCTGAAAAAGGCATCCAACTCTCCTCCAGCTTGGAGATGGCCACTATATATTCTGCTCCTTCACTAGATGACTAGAGAAAAGTACAAAAGAAAAAAGGCAAAAAAGATAAGTCCAGTGTTTCTGGAAAAATGTAACTGTGGGTTTCTACCCACCCTAGCCCTACCTCGTATCAGGGTGTTTCTCTCATATGGAATGCCACGGCATCTGTGATGTAACTTTGTGTTATTTTTATAAAAATTTCAATTTTTTCTCTAGAAAAAAAAAACTTTAGGGATATCCATTTTTTTTGGTTTTTCATGGACTAGTATTTATATGCTTTCATAATTTGTGGCTTACTCACATTTTCGCCCTTTTTCTACTATCATATTCCCATCTCCTTTTCTTTTTTCCTATAATATGCATCATTTTTTACCTTTTCAAGACATCCTTGAGTAGCCAATATAATAATACAACCAATTGGTAAGAAAATATAGAATATGCAAAGGTAATGGATCATGGGAAATTTATTTTTGAATTATCTTGTGGTTTTATTATTTTTGGTATATCGCTCCATACTTATCATGCAAAAATTAAAGTCCTATCCATATACACCTAAGTGTTACATAGGTATGGATTTGGTCTTGATTTATGATATTTTATGAAAACCTTCAAGTTGATATGAAAGCTGGAAAAACAAAGAGAACAATTGTCACTACAATTTCTAAAGAAGCATGCCTTCATTTTCATTTATGATGGACTTTGTTTAATTACGACTCCCTAAACAGTAAACATTATTTTTCTATATTTTTTTTTTCTAATTTAGTCTACTTCTATTATATCATACACGGCAAAACATTACAATGCTCGTCCTCCAAATATGGCATGCCAATTCTGGAGGGAAGTATCAAAAACTTAACTGAAAAATAAGGGTTGCCCCAGGTGGGGAAACCAACCCATGAGTAGAGAGTATTAGGAGCTGCCCAAAGTGGGAAACCATCTTGTCTAGTTTTGAGACTAATACTGAAACATAACATAAAATAGTTCCAAAACACATGAAAAATAGATAACACTAGAAGAAAGCTAGAGTAAGAGGTCAGAACCCAGCAATTGGACTTAAGGTAAGCTTTCATTCTTCTCTAGAGGGTTAGGTGGTTCTTCCATGATCCTGCAAGCATAAAGAGACTCGTTCTCCTCCTTGTTAGGCTGATGGATAGATCGAGGGAGAAGCAACACTTGGGCAGTTGGAGAATTGGAGGAGGTTGCATGTATGCTAGCTTCGTCGTCCTTGCCGTCCTCGTCACTGCTGGAGCCACGACCACTACGAGAACCTGTGCCACTGCTGGAAAAATGACTGCGGCTGGAAACGTTCTACACAGGCAGGGCTTTCATTTTGTGGGGAATGGAGACAGGTGTAGACATAATGGTATATTTTTTAGGGCGCTTTCTGGGATGAAGACCAAAGGATTCATACAAAGGACTTGGTAGATGAAGGGACAACTGAGCGGAGAGGTTTACAGGGTCGAGGAGGCTCGGCTCCTCCTAATCCATGGAGAGGTTCACCTCCCTGCCAGTGGCAATCGAGGAAGGGGGTCTGGAGGGGAGCCCACACCCACCAATGCGTCGGTACCTCATTCTGTGTCACCTTGGCATGTTGGGCGAGTGAGAGGAGACTCGAGACAGGGAGGGGATTCTCTCCGGTGCAGTAGAGGAGTATCCGCAATGAGACCTTGTAGTGAAGCAACCATAATGAGACTGAGCAAATTCGAGGGCCAAGGGCGTGACAGAAATTCTGGAGGCAAACACAGAGAGATGGAGGGAGAGACAAATGGAGGCATGAGGAGCTCGGAGGGCTAATTTAAGAGCCATGGGAGCAGGTCAAGGCCGATTTAATGAGCAGCAGCCAACTGACGTCGCGTGAAATCTAGCGAGGGTTGTAATTAAGGGAGCCATGCGTCAGCATTTATCTTCAGACAGGTGACCATATGCAGGCGCATGGGGCATACAGGTGCCTTGCCACATGGTGCCCAAGTGGCCCATCTTCTCAATATTAAACACCTGCATCCAAGGAACATTATTTTTCTATATTTACTGCTTGCTTCAATTTATATTTAATAAGTGATGATTTTGGGCCAATGAAAACTTCACAAAAATACACTTCTTCGTAATTCTAATTCCAATCAAAAGAAGAGGTTATTTCTTTTTGTTGGAGAAAATCGGCATCTTTCAGGTATAATTTTAACGAAATTCTCAATGGTAAGTATCATATAACCATTTTCATATTTTTCCATTTCCTTACACTTTTTGTTTCAGTTTTTTTTTTAGTTTTGTTTATTTTAATTTATGTCCTTACAGGTCTCCAAGAATTGTTTTACATTCCTACCTGCTCAGATATCATACTCATTTTTTTTCTTGCTTTCGATTTTTGGAAGAGAAATAATGATGTTCATCAAATCATCTAAATCAAGGAGTCCCTGAACCTTCAACTTGTCTCACATACGTTGTTTTTATTAGAAAATTGTTAAGATGTGCTCATGCAAGATTTTTTTTGAAACCAAAATTTGCAAAGGGTAGAAACTTTTCATTTTACCTCATGAATACTATTCACTTTATGGTTTGAGAGCCTAATTCCTTATAACTCTGCAAGATACAATTTATTAAAATCTCAACATAAGACGAACACACACATGGTTGTCTTATTTTACTCGTTTTTTGATACACTTGTATAGTTAGTCTTGTTGAGGTTTTCTTTTAATTTGGGATTTTCTTTCAATTTTCCTTTCCTCGTTTGATATTTTTGGAGTATGTTGATTTTTTATTTCACTTTAGTTTGGATTTATTTCTCCTTTTGTTGTTGGTTATAGATTCATTTTGCTTATATTACCAAGATTTGTGTAAAAGGGCTTTTATTACTCAATAGTGGTTGACATAAATGTGAAATTTTTACTCTATCAATTTCAATGTGCTTTCTCTACCTTCAAGGGATATATTTATGGAATTATAAATCCCTTTTTCCTATATTTTCCATGGAGGAACATGCATCCTTTATAAGTGATATAGTTCATTTTTTTCAAGGAAAGAATTGACCTTGAGTTTAACTCAATGAATCCCTACCATCCCTCCACTTTGTAAGATCCTATGAATTGATAGTCGTGGGGAATGATAAAGATTCAAAATTACATTTGAAGTATTATATCCATTGCTAAAGTCTCATTTATCATCCCACCCCTTTCACGTAGCTACATCATAAACTTAGCTCACAAATGTGCTGTAATATTCCTAAATGGGAAAAGCAGGAATATAGTGAAAAACCAAGGAAATAGCAGTGTAAGCATTATATGAAAGCAAGAGGCCAATATTGAGACCTTTCATATGTTATAAAATCAGCAAAATATACATAATAAATGGGTCATAAGATGCATAACAAGAAAGTACAAGCCTCCAATGGACAAAATCCCTCATTATGAGGTGTTGCAACTATATAGAAAACCTGGAAGACCCTTGCAGCATTATTTTATTAGCTATGCTAGAGAAAATGACTATACATCAGATCTAGGGCTGACATGTGCCTTAAAAGATAGATCTATATCAGATCTGAGCACTATACAACCTCCTTCGAAGAACCCCTTAAGGGTTTTCAGCGAAACGCCAAGTATAAGTTGTAGATCTAAGCTCTAACGCTACATATATACTGCAAAATACAGATCTGGAAAGTGTGGCTGATCTGATATGATCAATATAATAGCCTCCTCCAATAGATCCTCTAAGTGAAAGGCGGATCCCCTTCACTAGAAAATCAGCTCTCCAAATGGTGTGCTAAACCACCCTGCAACTCCTCCTACATAAATAATGCAGATCTGGAAGAAAATTGTGTTGCAAGGATGAATAACCAGTTGGCCTGATGCCAAGATCTAAAAATAAGCACAAATCCCTTCAATAATGTCCTCCCAATGGAAAGGAAGTCTCCTCTGCTGAAAATAAGCAATGAAATGGCCTAGATCTATAGATCTATTCTCCACTTGCTGCAACCTGCAAAACAACCAAACCCTCAACAAGATCTATGTTGTAAATGAAAGATGAAGCTTGGCCTTAAGCCTGATAGTGGAAATTTAGTACAAGACTCCTCCAAGAGCTCCTCAATGGAAGAGGTGGGATTCCCGATCAGGAACACCATGTGCTAAACAACACTCTATCTCATCTAAGCAGCAAGATAAAGATATATGTCTAAACAAACCATTTATTTATAAATATAATAAACCCACACATACATAATGAACAATTGCTACCATCCTATTCCTTAAATAGGATATGAGCTTGCAAACCCTAAGCCCCATAAAAAAATATCACTACATTCACACAAATCATCTCCATCTAAAACTACGTTGTCCCTCATTAATGACCACTCATCCATGACAGCACTGTTGATTTGGTCAAGGTTGACCCAATCAAAGTGATCCAGCCCCTTTTCACACCAAGGGTGCTTAATTAAACTACCTAGATTCATCTCTTTCACATTTGGCATTGATTTATTCATTATTAAGGAGAATTATGGACCTCCTTTGTCCTCTTATTCTTTAAACAAAGCAATAAAACAGAATTGAATATTCAACTAGCTCATGTAATTGGGAATATTAGATGTGCTTATTAAAAGGGTGATTAAAAGGCAAAGCATGGGAAGTACGATAAAACTCGTCGGGGCTATGGATGCTCACTAGCAATAGGGCCATGTTTGTATGCCATTAAAAGACAACTTCGTCGGGGTACTAACCAGGTTCGCTGACAGCGAAACAATGTTAGAGACCATTCATATAGATGGGTATATAATCTGAAGTTATGCATGAACAGATAGAATACAGATAAGCACTAGTAGAAATAAAACTTCATTTCATTAATATCAAAGAACTGAAATGTGCTTACATACATAATGGAAATAAAGTAGCACGGGTGATGATAGTTTGTCTCTAATAAGAGATGTGGAAGTTACATGCCTTTGAATTGTGTTACAATGAGGATCAAGAGCCTTTTTATTATTGAACAACAAGGGAAAACCATAAACAACCAAAACCCTAACCCAAGGATATGGAACGCTAAGAGTTTGTGGGCACCGTTGGGATCATTTTGGCATCCAATTTCAAAGGGTTGTAACTTGATCGTATTACCTTTGTTTGTCACATATGACACCTCGTTGGAAAATTTCCTCTGAGTACTACATGATTTTCCACATGCCCCTATCTATGGCTATAGGCCTACTACGGACCTCAAAAAATGTCATTTAGCGGGTCAAAACTGCTCTGGAAGTTCACGACCCGAAAAACTACTTAAAATAGTAAATTCTACTATAAACAAGGAAAATGATGAAACCAGTTGGAGGTCTAGGTGGAATATGTGGGTGGCCACCAATATCCACCTAGATCATTCCTCCTTCCTTAAAAAGAAATGTTCCCCATTACGTGCAAAGCCTCCAAGTGGCGAGGAAATCTCTGTTGAACTTGGTCCCTGGTGAACCACTTGCCCTGGTGAAGGAGTTGGACTACTTTAACAACTCGATATAGTTGGATCCTCTATTGGAGGGTGTTTTTGATATATGTGTCCATGATCCTATCACTTTTGGCATGTTCCATGTAGTATGGGTTTAACTTCGTTGGTGTGAGTTGTTCTCCAATGTCGGATGTGTCCAGTTATAGTGGAAAGTATGGCTAAAGGCGGTCCACATTGAATATCAGGTGCATACCAAGGAATGGTGGAATGTTAATCTTGTTGAAGGTTCATCCAATAGAAATACTTCTACAACATTGCCATTGTTTTCTTTACCCCGAAATGTGTAGTGACCCAACTGTAGTGTGCTTACAAAATCATCCTTAGGGGAATTTTGAGGTCTAAAATGGACCTCCTAAGGAAATTATAAAATAATAGTGGAAATAATAAAATAAGATTTGATTACATCATCAAATTTTAGAGGGAAAAAATGAAAAAACTACTTTTGCAACTCATATTTTCAACTTATCTCCCAAAATTTTTACTCAAATTTCGAGCGGGAGTACTCGTTGGATGAAAAAATGAATTCCTCATCCAACGAGTACCCATTTTTTATACTTTTGATGCATCCTGCTACACAAAAAATGATAAATACATGAAAAACATCATTACAATCACGTTTTTTGTGTATTTCTCATTTTTCATGTAGCAGGGTCCATTAAAAGTATGCAATATGGGTACTCCTTGGATGAGGAATTAAATTTTGCATCCAACGAATACTTCCACTCAAAATTTGAGTAAAAACTTTGGGAGATAAGTTGAAAAAGTAGTTTTATTATTTTATTATTTTTTAAATTTTACCATTTTACTTAAAAATTAGTGAATCATCCCTCATGCTTGAATCCTATTGGTTCTTATAAAGTGTTGAGATTCAACAAGATGATGAGCTTAGTGAAAAGAGTCGCCTTCACTAAGTGGGCCCACAGGCTATTTTTGGCGCAAAGTCTATTTTTAGACTATGTCTATTTTTAGACATGTCGATCATATTCTGTGAGTTGCAGGATGCTATTTTTGGATGGTTGGTAAAGTTGGGAAAATAGATGGACTTCTATTTTTAGACATATTGGGCGGAATCTATTTTTAGATTGCCAGTCTAAAAATAGATATGTCAAATATTATTAGCTCTTAATAATATTTGGACTCTAAACATTATCTTATTCTCTTGAAACACTTCAGTTAAGTGCACAGATGTGGCACAGCAGCTGACAGAAGGAATTATGCTATTCCTAAGGGTTTACTGGAGCTAATGCATGAGGACTTCAGTTAGAAATCATGTGACAGAGTTTGGTGGAGTTATAAAAGTAGTTGATGGAGTTGTGTTCAGTTTAACTCAGTTAGACATAGTTGAGCTAGTTGTATCTAGTCTAACTGATTGATACACTAGTAAGAGTGGTGTGAATTAATTAATAATTAATTCACTAAATAATAACTCATTAATCAACTGAAGAATACATCAGTTAACTACAATGCATGGACAGTTTCAATGGAGACCAGTGGAGAGGTAGGTGAAAGAGCAAGTGTGACTATCAGTTGTGACTATAGTGATGCATTAATTTCATCCAACACTCAGTAGAGATGTTAATGAGGATTGCGCAATGCAAGCTAGGTGGATTTGAGTTCATTCAGAGCCATTCTTTAGTAGGGATTGCACAGTAGAGGCAGGCTAGCAGGTGGCAGAGATCGATGCATGGATTTGCTAGATCGAACCTGATTAGTGTGTAGCGATTGTATTGTACTGAGAGCTTGAAATGTTTAGATTTGTATGAGGATTGTTGCATGATCTCTATGACATATATTATATACATATAGTTGGGTTTTTGAGCTTCAGGCTTTCCCATTAAATCACTGTGTTAATGTGTGTGAATTTTTATGGTTTCATGTGTGCATTGCAATTGATTTAATTTCCGCAAATGATCAATGGTGTAATAGATTCTGTATTTTGCATGAAGTTAAAATAGTGTGAGATCGGGAGAATCTTGGACATATAACACATAAGTTATATAATTTCTACATAAAGTTTATTTTTTTGGTACATATTTCTTAGGAGGCCCATTTTAGACCTCAAAATTCTCCTAATTCTTGGCATGCTCACTTGAAGGAACATAGAGGTATCCCAGATGGCATAATAGTGCATCCTTGAGGTGGAATTTTGGAACTTCCATGTCTTACAAGAGTGTATGGTATGTGTTGTCAAATTCTGGATTTCTCTTGTAAAGTTGTGGCCACCCTGAAGTCTCATGCCCACAAGAGTTGATCACAGTGGTCAGCGCCACGATCGGTGGTCGGTTGAGGAAGTTGGAAATATTATTAGTGTTTCCCTTCTTGTACTTAATGTTCAAAGGGAACTGTTGCAGGTATGTGGACCATATATGATGGTGATTTTTCTGCAACTTCCCTTGTATCTAAATGAACTATAGGGGTTAGCGGTCTTTGTGGATGAATGTTTCCTTCCCCATAATGTAGTGCTTCCATTGTTGGTAGGCCTACACAATGGAATACATATCTTTTTCATAGGTGAGATACTTTCAAACTGTGTCTGAAAGTGTCTCATTATGATATACCACTGGATGCCCCTGTTGAGTAAGAATTGCACCCATAGCATATTCGAAGGCATTTGTCTCAATCTCAAATGGTTGTTGTAGTTCTGATAATGTGAGCACTGGTGCATAGCAGAGGTGATGTTTTAACTCAGTGAATTCCCTCTGTTGGGATTTGTACCAAAAGAAATTTTCTTTCGCTCCTCCTTTGGTGACTTGACTCAAAGGCCAAGTGATATGATAGAACCCCAACATGAACCTGTGGTAGAAGTTGGCAAGACCCAAAAAGTTGCAGAGCTCTGTTAGAGTGGTTGGGGCTGGCCAATCCTGAATGAAATGTATCTTTTTTGGGTCCACATGCACACCCTACCCATCAATGATGTACCCTAGATATTGAACCTAGGTCATGCCAAAAGTGCATTTCTCCAAATTGGCACACAACTTGTGTTTCCGCAGTGTTTGGAGGACCTATCGAATGTGGTGGAGGTGCTCTTCCAACTTTGGCTGGAGATCACACTACAAGAAAAAATGACATTGGTGAGGGTCATGCTTGTGACAGACCTTTAAGGTTTGTCACCAATGTCACATATGGTGCCGGTCCTTAAAAAAGCGTTGTAAGTGTATATAGTGACGGTCCTTTAAGGTCCATCACCAAAGCCATTTTCAATGACACTTTTGGTGAGGGTCGTTAAAGGCCCATCACTAATTCCCTCTTTGGTGACACTTCTAGTGATGAAATTTTAATGACCCTCACTGATGCTATTTTTTCTACTTTTGGTGACGGTCAAAAAATGTTTGTCGCCATTGATCATTCCAATGAGTTTTTGATGACGTTATGTGCGTGTTAATATATTTTTTGTCAAAAGATAAAAAAATTAATACAATTATTGTGGAGTCTTTTTTATAATATGTCCAAGGCCATAGTAGTTAGAGTCAGGCATCATTTTAAGAAGTAATTAGTGTGTATCATTTCCCTCAAGTAATGACTAGTTGAATAACATTTTCCTACGATTCACTACATGATTCATATATATTAAGTTTATTATCTAAAAAATTCCCTTTAGATAAAGTCCCACTAGTGTGTGTAGGAAATATATTATTTAATACATAATCAAGCTTAGTCAATTCTATTAATGAGAAATACCTAATACTCCTCAACAATCTGGGCACACCTTAAATTAATGCTTTGGAACACACTAACATTTCATAGCACCTCGCATGTCTTGCAACATATTTTCATGACACTGACACCCAAATACATGGTGACATGCGCTAGCACAACATAGAACTCTCCTAGCATGTGTTGGCATGTATAACACCTTGGTTGAATGCATCAACATACATCAGCACTTGGCACACAATGCCACTTGGCATGTATTGGGACTTATTATTAGTGTGGCTAACATGCACCTTTTGAAAAAGATAAAGTCCCGACTTATTAAACCCCTTATTGGTTCTTCCTTTTGTTTCCTTGAGACTTCTTGACACATATTGACATACCCTGGCACCCTGCACATCCTTAGCATATGGCATGTATTGGCATATCTTGGCACTATTTGGAACATATAATTAGCACACTCTAGAACTCCCAAGCACACTTTGAGACTTATTAACCTGCCTTGATATTCCATAGCATGCCTTACCAATCCTTAGCATACCTTGTCACTCCATCCTTGGCATGAAAACTAGCACTCATTAACACTAGTCCCTGGCACACATTCCTCATATTCATTAACTTCCATGAATTTTTACCTAGTGCTCCCTTAATGATTTTTCCTGGTACTCCTTAACACTCTTCAACATGCATTAGCACTCTCTAGCACACCTTAGCACTCTTCAATATGCCCTTCCACTTCATAGCATGAATATATGGAATATGTTGACATGCCTTGGTATGATTTGGCATGGTTTAATATTAAATTTATTTGAGATCAACTGTTGGAAAGTATATGAGAAGCAACAAATAAAGACTTGGCACTTAGAATGCACTAATACTTTCCACTTGGCATCCATTTGTGCCTATTGTTGGTGTGCCTAGCATGCCCCTCTTGGAAAAGGTAAATTGATGACTTATTAACCCTCTTATGTGATCATTTACTTGTAGTTTAACTTTTTTCTCCCTTTAGTTTCCTTAACAGTCCCTGGCACGCATTGACACACCCTTGCACATCTTGGCATTCCTTATCACTTGGCACATATTAGCATGTTTAACATGCCTTCACACTATCTGACACATCTTACCATTCCCTGGCACACCTTGTAACTCATGCCCTCACAACTAGCCTTTACATTTTTTCATGACTTGGGAACCCAATAAATTCCTTGGCTACTAGAGTTCATGTGACATTATTGGCTTTCTTCAACCGCAAAAACTTGACCAATTGCACCTACTACAAGTAGATTGTGCCTTGTTGACCTAAGAACTGCATATAACTCATCTTATGCCACTCATGTCAAAGCTCAACTTGTCCCACTTAACTAGTTACCAAGACAAGGATCACATGATCTAGCCATGACCATAAAACAACTAAGCAACATAGCTTACATAGGAAATATTTCACATGTATGTTTAGTTCATATAGATAGTAAAACATTAACTGAGAGTTTGCAAGAACCACAAGATGCACAAGGCACACAAGATATAAGCCGACACAAGTAGAGTGCCCCACAACTTATACACAACAATGTACAATATGAAATTACCTAGAATAGTTTAAAACATGAGAATGTATCCAAAGTGTGCCACATCTCATATAAAAAATAGCTAAAGTCAAAAAAATGTTGTGCCTAGCACAAAGTGATTTCCCTTTGTCTAAAACTGCTATGTTGAGCCCCATATAACAACCGTAGGCTTGCCTCCTATAAATCCTATTATGAAATTATCCTAACACACTTCATCCTTAGCACACTTGAATTCGCTGACACTCCCCGGCACACACCCTTATTCGTTCCTTTCCATGCATTTTGACCTAGTTATCCCTTGATATGCCCCGACACTCCCTAACACTCTTCAACATGCATTGATATTGTCTGAAATGTGTTAGCATGCATTTTAATTCCTAATGTGCATTCCCTGACCCTCCCTATAAGATATCATGCCATCACAACTACCCTTACTTAATTTGTGACTTGGGAACCCAACCAAGACCTTGCTTAACTACAAGAGCTTGACCAAGTTATTGTTACTACAACTAGACTATGTTGTTGAATTGTGTAGCTTGGGAGGTACTCCACAAGCCTAGTGAGATGAGTTTGTGTGAGTTTGGTCACAAAAGGATTTTTGGGAAAAGAAGCCAAGAGAATGGATTTTGGACCCAAGATGGGGTTTAAAATCTAAAAGAAAATTAAAAAGGAAAATTAATATTTCCTAAGGTCTAAGTGGATAAAACCTGTAAGTTCTAGAGGGTTCCTAAGAGGTCCGGGAAAAACTATTTAAGGAGGCCTTAGGATGAAGGAAAGAACATCAAGTGAGAAGGAGCTCATTTGTTCAAGGGGGTGAATAGAGATGTAGTCCTAAAGTAGGTCAAGTAAGAGGGTTGAGTAAGGGTTGCTAAAGGCAGGCCATGATCATCCTCCAAGACAAATATCATCATGTGAGGGTTCACAAGAATGTTGCATACCTTAATGGTCGGTTCGAGCTAGGAAGTAGGATGGGATATTGTTGGTTCTATCGAGCTTAAGGGAGGTTTCTCATGAGAATTTGGGCATGTGATTTCAATGTTGTTTTGTGTGAGGGCCGCATCAAATTCTAAAATGTTAAAATTTGCAACAAGAAACATTGAAATTAGAAACCAGAAAGGACAAAAAAAAATATGCACCCACACTGGTGAGGAATTTTGATGCACCAGGAGTGAGGAATGTGGGACATATGATTTATTTTTCCCTTAAATAAATTGGACAATAAATTGTAATTTCATCTCATAAAAACTTATGTCAGTTAACTAAGTCATGATGATTGAGTTAGCTCAAGAAATTTGAGTTGAGGGTCTAAGATGAGGCATGTAGAGGGATTAATCTAATATTTTTGGGGTCCAGTTGTAATTGATGCATTAGTGGGGTGTAGGTGTGAATTAGTTAACTCAATTTAATGAGTTAAAATATGTTTAAATAGTTCTAACTAAGTGATGAGATAGTGAGAGGTAGTGATAGTTCTAACTTGGAAAATCGGATCATGAATTTCAGTCAGAGTGGGTGCTGACTCTTGGTCGGGTAGTGGGAGAAATTTAAAATTGCCGAATTATATCATTAATCACCTTACCAATGTTGGATATCATTATCTAGCACAGGTTGTTGATCCGGAGCGAACAAATTGGCATGCCTAGGGATGGCTATTAGCGCAAGTGCTCGGGATACCCTTGGAGGGCCACCTTGATTGGATTCGGTATATTAGAGCTCTTCAAGCTTCTCATATCTGCCTTTCGGACCAAGATGATGAACTCATATGGGCCCTCTCACCTAAAGGACAATACTCCCCTACAATTGGATATATCACTCTGTGCTCACCCAAAGAACCACAGGATAAAATTTGGTGGTGGCACACTATCTAGAAGCTGCAGGCACCCCACAAAACCATATTATTGTTGTGGTGCATCCTTCACAATTTCATACCAACCATGGACAACCTCCGCAGGCATGCTATCTATGGCCCATATAGATGTTGCTTTTGTTTCGCCCATGAGGAAGATGCCCAGCATATTTTCCTTTATTTCCCATCTATTGGTTTTCTCTGGTATTTGGTAACTAAAGCACTAGGGTGTGCACTCACTTGGCATGGAGCTTCCCTTTCTGAGGCTTGGTCCATGTGGTGGAATGCGATTACCAGCATCAAATTGTGAAATCTCCCACTTCTGATTGCATGGCGCATATGGACTGGGCAGAATCGATATACCTTTGAAGGCTCGCCGGTGATCTGGGATCACATTGGCTCTTCCATCGTTGCCACTTACAGTCTCATCCCGGATGCATAACATCCCACCTGTTTAAAGGACATCACACCTGAAAACATTGATCATTCCCTACCGTGGGCATATTTCTATGAGGCTTCTAATCAACATGGGTGTGGGGGTGGGGCGGTTCTTTATATCTCTGCCACGCATTACTTTCACCTCAAAATGGGGTTGGGCCCTGGTAAAATTAATTTTGTTGAACTTATTTGCCTCTGACTTCTCCTAGTTTTTTCCCGTGAAAAAGCATGCAATAGAATTCATATCTTTGGAGATTATCTTATTGTTATAAACTGGTTCAATTCTCTTGCATAGTGCCACACTCACACACTTACATCTTTATTGCGGGAAGTCCTACATCTGAAATCCTATTTTAACACTATATTGGTCACTCATATTTACAGGCAGAGGAACCAAGTGGAAAAAAAAATTTCCAAAGAAGCCGCGGAGCTAGAATGGGGTAGATGGTTCATCATTGAACACGATGGAGAACATGTTTATCGACATTTTCATAGACCGTTCATTGATGACTTCCAGGATATGGGAGCAGTCACTCCTTGACTGCAATTTGACAGACATGGTTTTTTGGGAGACTTTTTGGCTGATAATATCAATCAGCTTTACTTATTATCGGTAGTTATATTATAGTTTTCTTTATACTTTGTACATATTAAGGAAAAGATTAGAATACTTGCACGCTACATGCCTCCTAGGTGAGGATTCAGCTATTTTTCCATGCTCTATAAATGGATATTATATGTAAAATGTAACATGTAATTTTTCTATATCAATGAAAATTACGAATTTTTCCCCGAAAAAAAAAGAGATAGTGAGAGGTAAGCCAATGAATTAAATTATACTTAATTCACAATGAGTGATAAATTAGATAACTAATAATTCACTATCAGTAGCTGCATGTGTGCCAGTACCGAGGAAGACCCAGTTGAGGTAGAGGTTAAAGGGAACATAACTATCAGTTGTATTTATACAAAATTTCCCATGTACAACTATAAAATAATTGGGATGCCATGATGGATTGTGCAGTCAAGGAAGACTGATTTTCCTAATTAATAGGGAGTTAATTCCCTAGGAATTGCATGAGAAATGCAGGTTGAAGGAAGGTTGAGAATTAGTTAAGTATTAGACCGAGTTTTACTAGATCAACGGGGGACAATTGGCAAGGTGCTGGAGAATCTAATGAGAGATTAATCATCGTATTGTTTCATGATTCCTTGACTTAATACACAATAGAGATAGAGCGGTTTTGAGTAGTTTCTTTCCCCAAATACATCTTGTGTTGTGTGATTGATAATTTATTTCTCTTACGTATATGTGATTGCGCGATCATGTTTTGCTTCTGAAAATTGTAGGAAGGATTCAGTATCTTGTTTTAGTACATTACAAGATCAGATTGAATCTCGTTGGTTAGGTTTTCTACATGGTATTAGAGCAGGAATTTTTTGGGCAACGAGTTTGCAAATAATATCTAAAGATTTTGATGTAAAATTTTCAAAAAAAAAACTTATTTAGACTCCTTGCGAAAAACTACCCAAATGGAAAATCAATTCGGAGCTCAAAAGAGGGAGATATCATCGATTTAAAATCAACTCTTTTTTAGAAACTTTTGTAACAGTGGGAAAATTACAATGTGGCGAGTTAAGAACCTATATGCACTTGAGGTACCAGATGCATGCAAATCTTTGAGGAGCAAAGAAGAGGTTAGAGTTTTGGCTATTGAGAGGGAGTACAAATTACCTTTCAACATGCAACCTTAGAAGCAGTCTCAGAAGGTTGTCGAGCAGCCACAATTGGAGAAGCAAAGAGGAGACCAAGTGGAAGTGTCCACTCAAGAAGAGACCTCCACGAGGGGGAAATTTCAAGCCAGATGGGTAGAGGGAGCACATGCAACCATACCTCTAGGTGAAAGGTGGGGTGATGTCTAAACATAATCCCAAGATAATAAATTTGGGTAGGGTCCATTGAGATGGTGTGTCTCATGGATCAAACCTAGCTACGAGGAGTCCACAGTACAACAGTAGTAGGAAGGATCAGTTAGATTGATGCAGTCAGATGTCATGAAGACAGAAATCAGAGTGACAAATTTCATATACTAGAGCGCAGATCACAGTTGGCAACAATGCAAAGGGCATGGATGTAGATGTTAGTAGCAGCATAGAGAGTCTAGTAGATAGGTTCAGTAGCTAGCAGCAATCAGAATACTATGATGCTAAATGCATTATATTGATTCAGTTGTTCGAAGGCTATTCATTTTTAGGATTTGCAGGTGCAAATAGCACTAGAGAAGTGTTGCATGAAGAATTCCAAAGGTACCAGATCAGGATAGATTTAATTCCTTTCTTGTTGAGAGGGAGGGTTGAAATTTGCAACAAGAAACAGCGAAATTGGTAACCAGAAAGGACAAAAATAAAATCCACCCGCACTAGTGAGGAATTTTGATGTACCAGGAATGAGGAATGTGAGGTGTCTAATTTATTTTTCCCTTAAATAAATTGGACAATAAATTGTAATTTCATCTCATTACAACTTGGTTCAGTTAACTAAGTCATGATGACTGAGTTAGCTCAAGAAATTCGAGTTAAGGAGATCAAGGTGGATATTGGTGGCCACCCGCCTATTCCACTTTGGCTCTCGCCATTGTCTCTTTCAGTTTTTCAAGTTCCTTAATTACACCACAATTTACTATTTTGTCATTTTTTTGGGTCCTGAACTTCCAGAGCCATTTTGAGGCCCCAAACGATTTTTTTTGGGCATGAAAGTTTTGGTGATTTCATAGAAATCAAGTTATCATTTTTAGTCCTTGGAGAGATATTTCTAACTAGGTATCATGTGCGTCAAACAGAGATCATATGACCAAGTTATGACCCCGGGAAGTTGGTTGCCCAACTACCCCCAAATGGGCCCATAAACTCTTGGTGTTACATCTCCTCGAGTTAGGGTTTTCTCTTTTTTTTCAATAATAAAAAGGCCCTTGAGCCTCATTGTAACACAGTTCAGAGGCACGTAGCCACCACATTTCTTCTTAGAGATAAGCTACCATCACCCGAGCTAGTTTGTTTTCCATTCTGTCTGTAAGCATTTTTCAGTATTTGATATTAATGAAATGAAGTGTTATTCCTAATACATCTCTGTGTTTATGTTTATTTTTGTATTTTTTTGTGTTCCTACATATGTCTGAATCATGAGCATCTAAGATGAGGCATGTAGAGGGATTCTAATATTTTTGGGGTCCAGTTGTAGTTGATGCATTAGTGGGGTGTAGGTGTGAATTAGTTAACTCAATTAATTGAGTTAAAATTAGTTTAACTAGTTCTAACTGGGTGATGAGCTAGTGAGAGGTCCACTGAATTAAATTATATTTAATTCACAATGAGTGACCAATCAATTAGATAAGTAATAATTCACTATTAATAGTTGCATGCATGTCAATTCTGAGGAAGACCCAGTTGAGACAGAGGTTAAAGGGAACATAAATATCAGTTGTATTCATTCAAAATTTCCCATTTGCAATTATAAAGTTATTAGGATGACATGATGGAGTGTGCAATCAAGGAAGGCTGATTTTCCTAATTAAAAGGGAGCTAATTCCCTAGGAATTGTGTGAGCAAGGTAGGCTAAAGGAAGGTTGATAATTGGCTATGTACTAGACCGATTTTGCCTAGATCAGTAGGAGATAATTGGCAGAGTGTTGGAGAATCTCATGAGAGATTAAGCATTGTATTGTTTCATGATTCCTTGACTTAACACACAATAGACATAGAGGGGTTTTGAGCAGTTTCTTTCCCTAGATACATCTTGTGTTGTGTGATTGGTAATTTCTTTCTCTTACTTATATGTAATTGTGCGATCGTGTTTTATTTCCACAAATTGTAGGAAGGATTCAATATCTTGTTTTAGTGCATTACAAGATCATATTAAATCCCGTTGGTTAGGTTTTCTAAATGAAATAAAAGATAGGTTTGATACGATCTTGTCTTGTGGTGGTTAGTAGGCCGCAATGTCTATGATAAAGACCAACATAAATGGAGCAGGGATTGAACTGTAATTTAGAGCCAGAACAGAAGTAGACGCAAGTGTAATATTGACTGAGGTAAACCTAGTTTGAGGGTCGACATTGAGATCTAAAGTTCATGTCAATATTCAGTCAAAGAAATGCCTAGAATCTATGGATCCATATGAGCTAGGTAGACTCTCTTATGGAGGCAAGAGTCATGGTTTTTTATATGGGTGGATAGGGTTTGTTCTACAAAAATTAAAAGTATATAAGTATAATTCCCTAGTTAGGACAGTTTCCTAGCATGTTTAGTTCATATGGTATGCCCTTAAGACTATGACAAGTTTGCGTAGAAGAAGAGCGGTTGTTACCCTTAGAGCAAGGTTTATTTTTGCAATATAGACCGCAGATCTGGAAGATGGTTTGCAGATTCAGTATGTGTGGAGATAGCAGATCCAAAGGAGGGTGGAACCAAAGCATAAGATTGAGCATGCGGAATAAATGTGCCATATGAAGAATAGAATGACATGCAGAGGAGTTGATTTTGGTGGACCATCCAGAGAGTTTTAGACAGAGATCTAAAGCAACCTATAAAAAATTAGTCAATGAACTGTTAGTGGCTGATTTCTGACCCTAGTTCAGTCATCTACAGATTGTTGGAAGGATAATAAAGGGAGTAGTTCAGATATGTTCATATATTGGACAACAAAGATCAAATTTTCAATACACAAGAACAATGATTTTGAGAGGAATCAAACCATTGTTAGGTGGAATATTTGAATATCCATAGATGAATACAATATTGTGGGCCCTAGATCAGTAAAAATAATTAACTGTGGTTGGGCAGATTGATGGTAGTCTAAGTACAGTTGGAGGGTTGTTAGGTTATTGTCAAAGAAGAGCCCTAACTCTTGTACTTGTGAAGGACAACAAGATTGGTAGAAGGGCAGGTGTATAGGGCTTAAGGATGTGCAAACTTTGAAGGACTAAAGTAGCAGTCAAGTGGTCCAGCCAACTAGCCCTAGCCCTAGAAACCCTTTCCCTAAGATATAATAAAGAGTGGGACTTGCGTACCTTTTAAGCAACGGACTTGATCTTATAGGGAGAGAGGAGGGGGATTGAAGGGTTGTGGGAGAAGAATAAGACTTCTGAAGGAATTTATTTATCCATAAAATCCTTTGGGAACTTGAATTCCCAAACGGTCCTTGATGAAAGGCCTTTGACACCAAATGGGACCACACGGGGCCAAGAGGAACCAACCAAGGTTCAGGGATGGAATTTAGCAACCAATGATGTTCCCATCCTAGACAATGTGAGGATAAAGGAGCAGGCAAGATTTTTTACTTTGATGGGTGAAATTGATCCTACTAGGTTCTATCCTTGGGAACACCTAGGCAAAACTTGATCATAGAGCTAAGACTTGAGGTATCTAGAGATTCCACCATCATAATTGGCTCAAATTTTGAGGAGAGTGTGGGGACCCACCAACGCAGTTGCCTCTAGGATATAGAAGTTTTCCTCTGGCTAGATTCTTGGGAAATTGATGCCCTAGGTGACATAATGGGGCTAGACCTAGGGAAAAATGGAAAATTGTGAAAAAGGATGGAAATCATCACCCTTTTTGAGGGACTAGTGCCTAACTCACTTCATGATATGGATTTAGGGATGATCATAAACAATAATTTGGTTTCTTAATCAAGGAGGCCTAGAAAGTCAACTTCATCCATTGTTAGAGGAATACGAAAAGTGACCTTCAAGCATTTATACTTCATACAAATGGTGCAATATTATTGAAATAAAATGATCTCTAAGACATTTAATTCGTCTAACAATGGCCCATACATTAAATAAGTTAAATAGACACATAAGTCCACATTTCCATCATGCAACAATTAGCCCTAGTTATAGTGAAATTCAATGGTATGCAGCAACAAGAAGAATAGAGTTAAATTCTCACTCACAATGTTAGAGAGTATATCCAACTAGCTTCTCATTTTCAAAAACAAAGCTCCAACATAAAAATAGCCCAAATCCATACATCAAAATGCATCCATCATCCAAAATAGTCCTCCAAGGAAAAATGTAAATTTCTCTAAAGATAGAGAGATCCCAAGTCAAGTGATGATACAAATGAATCCAACTAAATCCTATTTATACACTGATTAGGATTTGATCATTGATGGAGGAAAATTGAGGAGTTGCATAATGGGAGGCAAGAGGACCTGCCAGATTTCATGTTCAGGACATGTGGACTGAAAGGGCTATGTGTCGCCACCATCGAAAAGTGGTTAAAGTGTTGTCTTGTTCGAGGTAGATTGGTTATCAAAAGACTAACACCAAGCCTTAGTTGTATTCCTTGTATCACTGTGATTGTAAAGGGTCATGATCCCTAGTACAAGAGCTCTAGCCTATTCTATTATAGTTTGTAATTTAATGAAGAACGGTTTGAAAAAGTTAAAAATTGTCATGTGCACTAGTTGATTCCCTAATGTGCGTATATTTCGTTGTGTAAAGTAGATGTGTTGCGGAACTTGAGTGTTTTTTCATCAAATATTATAAGACCAAAACCAAATTCTCATATGTCGTGTAAATTCCACATATGCCTTGTTCACCTAAGAACTACATGTAACTCATCTTAGGCTACTCATGTCCAGTCTCAACTCATCCCACTTAACAAGTTACGAAGACAAGGCTCATCACATCCAACTATGGTTTTAAAACAACTAAGCAACACATTTTATATATTGAAATACCATAGCACCTGGCATGTCTTAAATGCCTTTGCACTATGTGGCATGTGTTAGCATCCCCTACATTCCTTGGCATGCTTTTACACACCCTAGCACTTCCTAACACGCCTTGGTAGTTTAGCATACCTTGGCACTGCCTAGCATATAACCTTATCACTCCCTCCTTAACACACCTATAACTCATTGACACTCCCTGTCACACACTCTTATTCATTCATTTCCATGCATTTTGATCTAGTGATTCCTTGTGTTTCCATAACACTCCCTATCATGCATTGGCACACCCTAACACCTGGCACATCTTGGCATGCCACCCTAGCACTCTAGTATTCCTTAGCACTACCTAGCATACCTTGTCACTCTCTCCTTAGCACACCTAGAGCTCATTGACACTCCCAGTCACAAACTCTTATTCATTCCTTTCGATCTTCCATGCATTTTTACCTTGTGCTTCCTTGTGTTTCCATAACATTCCTTAACACTCCTTAGCATGTGTTGGTACACCCTAGCACATAGGACATCCTGGCATGTCTCCCTGGCCTCTAGCATGCCTTAACACTTCCTATCATACCTTCTCACTCCCTCCTTAGTACACCTATAACTCAATGACACTTCCAATCACAAACTCTTATTTGTTCATTTCCATTCATTTTGACATAGTACTCCCTTATGTTTCTACGGTAATCCCAGTTAGCACTTCCTTGCACACGTTGGCACATCTTGGCCACATGCTGCCTTAACATTCTAACATTCCTGAGCACTGCCAAAAATTCCTTGTCACTCCTCCTTAACACACTTGGAACTTGTTGACACTCCTTGTCACACACTCTTATTCATTCATTTCCATGCATTATGACTTATTAGTGCTCCCTTGTGTTTCTCTAGCACTCCATAACACTCCTTGGCACACATTGGCACATATTGGCATGCTTTCCTAGCACTCTATCATGCATTTTCACTCCCTCCCTAGCACTCCTATAACTTGCTAACACTCCCTATCACACACTGTTATTCATTCATTTCCATGCAATTGAAACTAGTCCTCCCTTCCATTTCCCTGGCACTCCCTAGCCTACATTGGCACCACACCCTAGCACCTAACACATATTGGAATGCATAACATGCCTTGGAACTTTCTAGCATGTGTTAGAACTTCTTGGGATTCCATACACACTTTAGAACTCCCTAGTTGTCATGCCCTCATAGATAACCTTACTTTTTTTGCAACTTGGGAACCCAACCAAGTCATTGAAAAAATAGTGTTGTGTCTAGCCCAAAGTCTCCCTTTGTCTAAAACTGCTTTTTTCATCCCCTTTTCACAATCGTAGTATCTCCTCCTGCAAGTTATATTATGAAATTCTCCTAACACACTTCATCCATGGGACACCTGAAATTCACTTACACTCCCTTATAGACACTTACACTCCCTGAAAGACACTTACACTCTTACTCTTATGTGATTTTAATCTAAATCACAAGGCATAATTCTCATCTACTGCTCTGTGTAATTCAATTCACAATTTAGAACATCTATCAAAAACATGCAATGAGAAATAAATACACACGAACATAGTATTTTTCCAGGGGAAAGCAACTGCTAAAAATCCATTATGCTTGCTTGCATTAAATTAGATGAATAAAGACGTATTACAATTTCTTGCTCGCTCTAAGCATAACCTGCAAGTGAATAACCTACCTCTCCGCTTACTAAGAAGCTTCGACCAAAACTTAGTCAATTTCTGCCTCTACTTGAGCCCCTATTTCCTTGCGCAAGTCCTAAGGAATTAGGCTCCTATTATTTAGGAAATTCCTCCAAAATGCTTGCGCAATTTCCTAGGGTTGATCACCTTACCAATACAACTCGTGTACACTCAATATAGTATATAATTAATTGTGCACTACCTTGGAATATCCACCACAGATGGGATGATCACTGAGTTAGACTGAAGTCCCACTACAGAACTGACCTTCCACTAGTTCCTCCAATAGTTAGAACTAGTTTAACTGAAATCAACTTGAAATAACTGACCCTGATTGCTACAAATTAGCAATCACACATGATTAATTGAACTCTAACTCCTCTAACTCGAATTTACTAAGCTAAATTGGTGACAAGAGCCATGTCACCTCAGTTAACTACCTCCAAGTTTTCCGTTGACATGGAAATTCGATTTTTATCAATACGACCAAGGAAAATTCAAATTAAGATTTTCTTGCTACATTTTTCAACAGTAGGCATTTTCCTACTCTAGATAATGTTTTCCCTCAACCAAGCATGGTAACAAAATTGTTTTTTGTTGTTTTTTATCACTTTCTTTGGATGATAATTTTGGCACCCTATAAGAAGTTTTTCGAAACAAAATCCACTCATAAGCTCTTCTTCGAGCATATTTTGGTTCATTTTGGGTTGCCAAAGACCATATTTCTTGATAGGGATAGTAGGCTCCTCGGTTTTTTCTATTTTAACCTTTGGTCGATAATGCGCATCAAGCTTGACCAAATCCACTGCCTATCATCCCTAGATTGATAAATAAAAAGTACTCAATATGATAATTGTAGATGTCCTTAGAGTATACAATTGTGAGGATCCACATACACATGTTGAAAGCCTTCCATATTTTCAACAGAAATTTGACATAGCTCTTCATATTTCTGTGGCTCACAAGCATTTTCAGGTGTGCTTGGGGTCCCAACAATTAACACAAATTGATGTGGCTTTGTTCATGGAATAACACATGAAGATACCTCCCATACTTGGAACGAGGTAAGAAACGCAACCAATTTTGAAGAATGTATCTAACAAATTCAATAATGAGTTCATGATATTCTATATAAAGTTGCCAACTCCAAGTACAATTAGATACACAATCCATTTGGTTCCACATAAGTTTTAGGTTGGTGACGAGTTATGGTTGGACTTGCATAAAGAACAATTGACAAACTCCCAAAATAATCTCATACCATTTTGATACGAGCCTTACACTATCACCAAGGCTATGGGTGAGAATTATTTTCAAGATATTCATAGGATGATTTATATTACTTCAAATTTATATGTTAGTTTGATTTATGCTTCATGGGGTGCATGTCTAGAAAGAGTTCCTCTAAGAGAATGAAAAATATGATCACACCATTACTTACATAAGTAATTGTGATATCTACCCGAATGACATTAGGCTACTACATAAGAGATTTTAAAAGTGACATTTTTAAGGTTTTTTTTTTATATCAAGGTATGTGGATCATTATGTTTTTTCCAAGCATTTATATATGACTAAATTTTTTAAATAGTACACCACTCTAATATTTAATTTCTCTTACATTATCCTAGGTTATAATTCAAAGCATCATAGGTACTAAAATTCATGAAACTATTGTTTTTTTTCTCTAAATAATTGAAACTCCCAAGCGTGCTACTCTTGATATTCAAACTAGCACTATCGTTAAGACTACTTCCTCTATTTTTTATTGTTCCTCCATAAGTAAGATGACTACGAGGTGGAATTGAACCATTATTAACATGCTACTGTAGTGCTACCTAATTTTATTTAAGAAGCATAAGGGGTGGGTTTGGTATAAGGCCAACTTTGCTATTGTCTAGTGCCATGCCCACTACTAGGTCCTCATCCTCTGTTGGCCTTAGGATATGGTCTCCCTTAGTTCATTTGATTCTTTCTCATTCGCAATCACATCCTTCATTGCATCCAACCTGCTACTTTGTAATCACATATATCTCGTAACCCCACTCCAGTGTGCTCATTAGACCTCATTGAGGTTCCTTGAATACTACTATTTATTGAGCTATATTTTATCATCAACCCTTTGTTTCACAACCATCCGCTCGCCAACTCACATTTCCCATTGAAATTCTCCAAATCTCTCACCCTCACTTCACTACTCTATTCCTCGTTAATCTCCTTTTGCAACTCCTCATTTCCTTCTTCATCATCTTCATTTGATCACATAAAGTTCAACCACCACTCATTAGTTATTTCTACTTCCTCAAAACTTATTCAACTTGTTATAAAATTAAATATTACAGAGCAATGCAACACATAAAATATGCGGAAAATAAAAGCACACAAAACACATAAAACTAGAGAGACACAGATATATGTGGTTCACCCAGTTTGGGCTACGTCCACCTCGAACAGCCAGTCCTTCCTTTCTATTATCCAGCAAAAAATGAAGAGACAAAACCTACATCAGATCCTCTGTAATATCCTATGTTCTCTCTCACAGTCTCCCTCTTTGTTTCTCGCTCCGAGAATACACGTACAATACACAGCCGCAATACAATGCCCTCATAAAAGCGAGGGGTTGCCTTCTAGGGCAAAAAACCCTAATCTAAACACAACTTCTACCTTCAGATCATTTGCCTAATGAATGGCCCAGATTGACCAGAAATTACTATAATTTTACAAGGAAATTTTACATTTTCTTTTAGCTTCGGGGGCGCTGCCCCCGAAAACCCCCACCAAGGGGGGGCTCCGAAAAGCACTGGCCCCCCCCCCCCACAAAGAAATGACATCACGGATAGGATTTCCTAAGGTACTGTGGTCCAATGTTGTGATACAAAGTAAACAAGATAATCAAAGCTCCACACCCAACAATCTCCCACTTGGAGACCGATTGTAGCAACTCCACCGCCGCTTCATTTGCTAGACAATGACCTCTGACCTCGGCTATTCTCGATCTTCATCGTCATCCTTGAAGACCCAATTGAAACCGATGCCAATTGAAACTAAGCACGTTCTCAGTTTCTCCCTGGTTACAACTTTTGTTAGCATATCTGCAGGATTCTGGCTAGTGTGTATCTTTTCCAGCTTCAACTCTCCATCTTCCAATACTGACCGTATGAAATGGTACTTGAGATGTATGTGTTTAGTCCTGGAATGAAATGCTGAGTTCTTTGCAAGATGAATAGCACTTTGGCTATCATTGTATAGTGTGCCCATATCATACTTCTTACCCAATTCATCCATAAACCTTTGTAACAAAATCATTTATTTACTAGCCTCTGTAGCAGCAACATACTCGGCTTCTGTTGTTGAAAGTGCAACAACACTTTGGATTTTTGAAACCTAACTAACAGTTGTTCCACCCACAGTAAATACATATCCTGTAGTGCTCCTCCTGTTATCTCTGTCACCTGCCATATCTGCATCAACATATCCCTGTAGAGCAATGTTTGAACCACCAAAGCATAATGCTTGATTTGTGGTACCTCTCAAATATCTGAGAATCCATTTTACTGCCATCCAATGTTCTTTTCCTGGATTATTCATGTACCTGCTTACAACTCCCACTGCATGTGCAATATCAGGCCTTGTGCAGACCATTGCATACATTAAGCTTCCAACTGCATATGCATATGGAACTTTAGACATATAATCCATGTCTTCTTGGGTCTTTGGGCACATCTCCTTACTAAGTTTGAAATGGCTAGCAAAAGGTGTACTAACTGGTTTTGCATTCTGCATATTAAATCTTTTCAACACCTTTTCTATGTACTCATTCCGAGACAGTGTTAATTTGCGATTTTTCCTGTCTCTAGTTATCCTCATACCAAGGATTTGTTTTGCAGCTCCCAAATCCTTCATTGCAAATGAATTTTCCAATTTTCTTTTGAGCACATTTATTTCCTGCATGTTAGATCCCGCAACAAGCATGTCATCTACATACAATAACAATATAATATAGCTGCCATCATTTTTCCTTTTTAGATAAACACAATGATCAGAGTGACATCTAGTATAACCTTGTTCAGACATAAACTTGTCAAATTTTAGATACCACTGCCTTGGAGCCTGTTTTAAGCCATACAAGCTCTTCTTTAACCTGTACACCAATTTTTCTTTCCCTTTTACCTCATATCCTTCTGGTTGCTGCATGTATATCTCTTCCTCCAAATCTCCATGGAGAAATGTTGTCTTTACATCTAACTGTTCAAGATGTAAATCTTCCGTTGCTACAAGACTTAAGATAGTTCTGATTGAAGTCATCTTAACAACAGGAGAAAATATTTCATCAAAATCAATACCTTTCTTCTGTGCAAACCCCTTCACCACAAGTCTAGGTTTGTACCTCTGTTTTCCTCCATCTTCTTCCTTCATCCTGTAAACCAATTTATTCTACAATGTAGTTTTACCTGCAGGCAACCTGACTAAGTCCCAAGTCTGGTTATGCATTAAGGAGTCATCTCTTCTTCCATGGCTAGCTCCCACTTCTTCCTGCTTTCAACTTGCATTGCTTCTTCATAACATTCAGGTTCACCAGAATCAGTCAGCAATAAATAATATAATGAAGGAGAGTATCGTTCAGGGGGTCTACTTATCCTAGTAGATCTTCTAACACCACTTTCAGGTGTTTGAGGTGCCTGTTGCTGTTGTGGTGGTTGTTGCTGCTGTGGTTGTTGATTATTATTATTTTCAGGCACCTTTACTTTTTTAGATATCTCATCAAGAACCGCGTATTCCTTGCTTTCTTTTTCCTGTTTCTTTTCCAGCAATTGATTCTTATACAAGACCTTTTCATTGAATATTACATCTCTACTCCTAATGATTTTGTGATTTTCATAATCATATAAGTGATAACCAAAATCATTAGCACCATATCCAATAAAGGTACATTTATTTGATTTGGCCTCAAGCTTTGTTATGTTTTCTTTATTAATATGGACAAAGGCCTCACAACCAAAAGGCTTTAAAAAATAGTAGTTTACCTTTTTACCTGTCCATGCTTCCTCTGGAATACCACCATCCAAGGAACTTGAAGGCCCTCTGTTTATTAGATAAACAGCAGTATCTACAGCATCTGCCCAAAATTGTAAAGGCAATCCTGCATGCAATCTCATGTACCTTGCACGCTCCATGATTTTTCTGTTCATCCTTTCTGACACACCATTTTCTTGTGTTGTTCTTGGAACTGTCTTCTCTCTATGAATTACATGCTCTGAACAATACCTATCAAACTCTTTGCTGCAATACTCACCTCCATTGTCTGATCTGAGACACTTCAACTTCTTTCCTGTCTCAATCTAAACCAAAGCTTTCCATTTCTTGAAAGTATCAAATACATCATATTTATTCTGAATACAATAAATCTATGTTTTTCTAGTTGCATCATCAATAAAAGTAACATAATAACGAGAGCCACTGAGAGATGATACCTGAGCAGGTCCCCATACATCTGTATGCACAAGATCTAATTTTTCTCTCTTCTTTTCTTTCCCAACTCTGAGAAATATGACTCTCTTTTGCTTTCCATAAATGCAATTCTCACAGGAAATCCAAATCAACATTCTTCAAACCTGGCAACAAATTTCTTGAGTGAAGAATCTTCATTCCCTTCTCACTCATGTGTCCGAGCCTATGATGCCATAATGTTGCATCTGCTCCTTTGGAAGTTAAAGCATTAACAGAGTTAGAAATACCATTGCATAAATACAATGTACCAACCTTTTCACCTTTTGCTATTACCAGCACTCCTTTGGTGACCTTCCAATTTTTATCTGTGAAAGTTGTCACACAACCTTCACTGCCTAACTGCCCTGTTGAAATCAGATTTTTCTTCAGATCTAGAACATGCCTTACCTCCTTTAGTAGCCATTGGTTTCCATTCTGTTGTTTTACAAGAACTTTACCCATTCCAACAATTTTACAGTGTTTATCATCACCCAAACGAACTTGTCCAAAATCTCCTTGAACATAGTCATGAAAATATTTCTTATCAGGTGTGGCATGGAATGAAGCCCCTGAATCTACAACCCAAGAATCAGTAACATTTTCGAAAGAAAGAATCAAAGCATCTTGTAACACATCAACTGTCACATTTGCTTCATGATTGTTTTCTTGCTGTGTGTCTCCTTCTTTTCCCTTCCGAGATCTACAGTCTTTCTTTAGGTGTCCTTTCTTTCCGCATTTCCAGCACACTATCCCCGATCTAGACTTGGATCTGCCTTTCCTTGATTTACTGCGATATCCCAAGCTCTTTCCTCTTTCCATTCTTCTTCCCCTAGATTCTACACTCAAAGCATTACCCGATGTTTCACCGGAGCTTTTCCATCACATTTCCTCGCTAAGGATAGCACCAACAACATCATCAAACTTTAAAGTACTAGATCCAAAGACAGAGTTACTAATGGCCATTACTAAACCATTCCAACTCTCTGGCAATGAGCACAAGAATAACATAGCTCTAACTTCATCATCAAAGTTTACCCCTACAGAACTTAACTGACTGGTAACTGTATTAAATTCATTTAAATGGTCTGCAACAGATCCACCTTCCGACATCTTCATATTAAATAGTCGTTTCATAAGAAATACCTTGTTTGAGGCATAGGGCTTTTCATATAGTTTCGCCAACGTCTGCATCAAACCCTCTGTTGTTGTTTCCTTCGAAATATTGAAGGCGACTGATGCCGCAAGACACAACCGTACTGTTCCGAGTGCCTTTCTATCGAGAATGTTCCATTCCGCATTTGTCATGGCCATCAGATTATTTATTTTTCCTCTCAATGGTAGGTACAGATCTTTCTGATACAGATAATCTTCCATCTGCATCTTCCACAGCGGAAAGTTTTGGCCGTTAAATTTCTCGACCCTAAACTTACCATCTTCCGCCATTTCTCCCACTCGAACCAGGAACCCTTCTTTCCCACGAGTTTATCAGCCAAATATACCTTCGGCTCTGATACCAGTTGTTAGAAAATTAAATATTACAGAGCAATGCAACACATAAAATATGCGGAAAATAAAAGCACAAAAAACACATAAAACTAGAGAGACACAGATATACGTGGTTCGCCCAGTTTGGGCTACGTCCACCTCGAACAGCCAGTCCTTCCTTTCTATTATCCAACAAAAAATGAAGAGACAAAACCTACAGCAGATCTGTTGTAATATCCTCTGTTCTCTCTCATAGTCTCCCTCTCTGTTTCTCGCTCCGAGAATACACGTACAATACACAACCGCAATACAATGCCCTCATAAAAGTGAGGGGTTGCCTTCTAGGGCAAAAAACCCTAATCTAAACATAACTTCTACCATCATACCATTTGCCTAATGAACGGCCCAGATTGACTAGAAATTACTATACTTTTACAAGGCAATTTTACATCTGTTTTTAGCTTCGGGGGCGCTGCCCCCGAAAACCCCCGCCAGGGGGGGGCTCCGAAAAGCGCTGCCACCCCCCCTGGACCCCCCACGACAGCGATTAATTACAGGCGGCGTTGTCGCCCCTTTTAAGGTACAGGGGTCCAATGTTGTGATACAAAGTAAACAAGATAATCAGGCTCCACACCCAACACAACTTTCTATTTAACTTTTGTGTCCTTCATGGTCATTTAGTTTTTTGAGCTCTCATCTTTTCCAACCCATTACTTAATACAAATTTTTACACCACCATGATCAAAAATTTGTAAGCTATTACTTAATACAAATTTTTACACCACCATGATCAGAATGTTAAAGGTTAGTAGGTTAACGGTTCTATTTTTCGAATATCAAAATTTTTCGTTCCCTCGTCTATTTCCCTTGCGTTGTAGGGATTTTCCAACCAAGGGAGGAGGAAGGGCGCGTCCATGATTTCATAGATCTGATCTGATACACTTGGTTGAACTCAAGAAATTGGATTCCTGGTGCCTCCAATCGTAGTGATTTCATGATTTCAGCTTACACCAATCGTGTTGATTTAACGATTTCATTTCACAGAAGGAATTTTTCAGTGAACTCAAGAAATTGGATTCCGAGTGCCTCCAATCATGGTGAATTAATTTTACATGAGTCTGTCACTTCAAAAATATTTTATACAAGCGCAACAAGGCACTCAAAAGGTTGTATGTTCAAAATTCCATGGAGGAAGACGAAGACGAAGGTGTGGGCGATAATCTATTAAAGATTATGTTGATTCTCCTCTGTACATGAGCTATTCCTACTGAAGAAAAACCATTTTTCATCATGTATACCATGCCCAAAATTCAAAAGTTGATGCTAAGCCAAATGCAATGGGAATTTTCCAACATAACACATTTTAGAGCAATTTGTAAGAACTGTGGGATAACTATCACCAACCAATGAATTGATATATATTATAAATAATTTATGCACATTTTAAACCCTTTCGCGATTACAACCTGAGATTTCATGGGTGTGGGTGCCTCTGCTACTTTTCTGGTCTTTAATAATGAATTGGGATTCTCTAACCACCACATAGAATCTCTATGTAGTGTTGGACGATCTACCAAGAAGGGAGAAAGACAAGGAGGCTACATTGGCGAGAAAGGTATTCATTTCTTAAAACCTGTACTCATTTCTTAAAGGAAATTGGGGTGATAGGGAGGATTTTCAATCCTTGACTATATCGTGTTTAGATAAAATGTAATATATATTTCTAAATTTGCAGATATTTGGTTTAAAAACTTTGGGGAATGGCTGCTCATATGCAACATGTTATGAAAACAATATAAATTGGGGTGATTGGGAGATTTTTCTAGCCCTGACTGTTAAGATAAAATTTGCACTAGGTATCTGAATTTGAAGATTTTGGCTTTAACTGATTTGGCTCAGGGCTGTTTAGATGAAATTTGGTATACAAATATAGAATTGTGGTTATTGGGAGCTTTTTGTAGCCCTGAATTTTTTGATAGAATTTGGTGTGCATTTTTTAATTTATGGAATTTGGGTTTAGGAGCTTTGGTCATGGTGTTTAGACGATGGTCAATATCATTAAGTAGTTACATAGAAGAAAAATATGATATATTAAAAAAATTTCCTTCACAGGCTCCAAGGTAGTGTGAGCAAAATATTTCAATTGTGAACCAATCTGCATGCTGAAACATTGCAAAACTAAGCATGTCTACTTAATATTGCCAATGTGCAATATTTGATATTGCGCAATATTAAAACGACATAATGGAAGAATGTTTTTAAAATCTTGGTAACTATCAAGATCACTCAACAAATACAAAAATCAATATTCTTAATATCATTATAGCCAAACACTCGGAAATAGTGAAAAATTCTGCAATAGAATGGTTTCAGTAACAAACCTCCCTGACCTTTAACAAAAGAATAAATGGTAATAGATATAATGTGCGTGAGAGGCATTGACTTTTAACAAATCAGTTAACAAAAGAAACAATAAATCATCATTCACAATGCAGAGAGAGAGAGAGAGTAGACTAATAGCCTTTTATAGATTCTATTACATTAGTGATCCTGGAAAAAGAACATTCTTGTTGATGCTCTGTGGTGAAAAATGTGGTGAGAAAAAATAGAAAGGAGATGAGATTTAAAGGGATTACATAATTTTGTGTATTCTACTCTTTTTTATTGTTTTTCATCTATGGGGCCCCTTTTTTGGCACAAAATTTATGTCATCTTATTTTATGCCCAAAAATGTTTCCTACTCCAAAAGCATTGGAAGCTTCCCTTCCATTTCTGGTTTTCGAAGAATTTACCCTCAAATACAGAGGAGAAGACATATATGAATTTCATGCCACTCAGCTTAAGATATCTTTTGTCAAAGGTTCAAGAAAATAATGAATTGATGTATTTTAATTATTTAAAAATCTAGTAATGTCATCCAATCCTCAATTTACTAACAATGGTCAACAAGACTTGCGAGTCATATTAGCATATAGGTTAGAACTAGGCATACCAGAAGTGTCTTCTTTGAGCATTCTCCCCACTACAGATTTGACACTCCAATAAAATATGCTTAGTGCACAACTTGGGATCATGGCACTCCTGTATAAGAGTGCCTTCAGGACTGTTACTTCCAAGGCACTCAAAGTGCTCCCTATTTTTGTTTGAACTGCCATGCTCCCCACATGTTCTAGCATGCTCCAGAATTGCTTTGCCCCCAGTCTGGTCCCACTACCTTAGCACTCTCATGGGAGTGTTTTTATGACCATGCTCTCAAAGCGTTAAAGGTTCAATAAAATAATGAATTGATGTATTTTAATTATTTTAAAATCTATAAATTTCATCCAATCCTCAATTTACTAACAATAGTCAACAAGATTCTTAATTCATATTTTCATATAGGTCAGAACCAGGCATGCCAAAGTGTTATCTTTGAGAATGCCCCCACCACGCATTTGAAACTTGTTAGAAAATATGGCTTTGTGCACACCTTGGGATTATGGTCTCCTGTATAGGAGTGCTTTCAAAACCGTTACTTCCAAGGCACTCAAGGTTCTCCCTACCTCTATCTGGACTATGAAATGCCATGTTCCTAACATGTTCCAATACGCTCCCAAACTGTTGTGCCCCTAATCTGGTCCTGCCACCCTAGCACTCTCATGGGAGCACTTTCAAGTTTCATGACCATGATGTCTAACCACTAAGGGTGCTCCATGCCTCTGTCCAAACCTCCCTTCTCCCTACACACTCTAATATGCTCCCTAACCACTCAACCCCCATTGTTCCAGAAATCTTTCCCCACCCTGCTCTAGCCTCGTCGTATCCTAGTACTCACACCTCATGTTGTTCCACACTCCCTAACTCCACACAATTGTGCCACAAATTCAAGAAATAAAATTTCTTTTAACTTTTTATTATTCAAGGACCATAGGTGGTTGCAAATTTTAGGGTAAACATGAGCAGTAATGTAAAATCCTTCTCCCTCGACATCTTCCATCATTCATTCATTTTGTGAGTTTTAGTTTAGAATCTTTGGAGTGCTAGTTGTGTGGTCGTATGGCTTGCAAGTTGATATCAGAGTTGAATGATCAGATGTTGGGGCCTTTTGAGTCTTGAGAATCTATTACTTTACAATTTCTCCAAGCATATAGATATTTGGCACCATTTCCTTAGAGACATAGTTCAGAAGGGAGCAGTGGTCCTCGATTATGTTCCTTCATATTTGCAGGTTACAAAGATTTTGACAAAGCACCTAGCTAAGGAGAAGTTTGAAATGCTAAGAGAGAGACTTGGCTTGGTGGATAACACCTTCCTTGCAAATGTGGAGTGTTATTTTTCTATAACTATGTTGTTGAATTGTTGTTCTCTTTAGCACCATACAGTCACTAGTTTCAGCAGAGTTGTAAAACCTTGGTTGTGTGCAACACTTTGAGTAATGATGATCGATGGTGTTGCAATGGATATGTAGAGATGTAAAGATGTATGCATTTTCTACCTTTAGATAGTTTCCAACCTTAGAGAATTCCAGTTTTAGGATTTTCTTTAATTAGAAATTGTTGTCCTGTTTTGCGTTTAACATTTCCAAATTTTGTGAAAGTACATGACTTAGGAAGTCTTCCATATTTAGAGTAGGCACTATGATTGAGTTGGTGTCCACATTTAAACCATGGGTGCTCTATTCTAGGAGGATTGGATTTTTATTTTGTCGATTCTCTCATGCAGGGAGGGTACATCTCTAGGAAGATATAGAGTTAGAGTTTCACAATCACTTCTAAAACTAGGCACACTGCAGGGATAGACCTTTTCTGTAAATCAATGGCCTTTTCTAGTGTAAAAAACAAAGGCATGGTTGGGGCATTAATTAGTAGCAACATGGGCTCCTCCTTTCACATCATCATGTCATAAGTGAACTTCAACATTCCTAAATATCACAAAGCCATCCTTTTTCACAGCTTCTCATTGAGACAGGGTTCATCACTTTCCACATCACTTGATTATCATCAACTGTATCCTCTTAATTTAAACAATGTAGAGCTTAGTCGTAGCTCTCTCTAAAACATCGGGAAAGTGACCTTCTTTATCAAAACATGATCATCGATCTATCTCATGTCCTGCTACCTTATTGACCATTGCAGTGTACACATGTTGTCGTAATTTCCTTTCATCCATATGCCAAAGTCATCACTCAATTCATACATTGAGTTGTGAGTCATGACCAGACAATTCCCAACTGTCTCATGAATTCCTGCGACACATCTTTCCAGGTAGCACAGTCATATTCCAATAAGGACATTCATACCAAATCAATATTAGTGTTACCATGATAGCTTCTTCATCAGATGTGTTGTTATGTCTTTCCTTTTTTTCAACATCCTTCATCATGGTTCTTCTTCATGCTAGTGTACTTTTATTGTTTACCAATTGGAAAATTTAAGTAAGGCTTCTTGAACTATTGTTTCCCCAAATTTTTAGTTTTGGTTTAAATTCTAAAATAGGTTTAAATGACTGATTTTATATCATGAGACCTCTGAGAATATCAATACCTAAACAACAATGTTGGTCCTGCAAGTGAATTTGGAATATTTGGTAAGGGTGGTATTTAATAACAATGGTCTACTTTATTCAAATAGTGTTATTGGAACAAATTCCCACACAAATATGATAGATGGATTAGGTGTTGCTGATTGGGGAGTTGGAGGAATTGAACCAGAAGCTGCTATGCTTGGCTAGGTAATCTGGTTTGAACATATAGATGTTTCCTTTTCCCCGGGAGAAAAATCATATTCTTTTCATATGGAAAGACATTCTATACATGCATGATGCATTCCCAACCATCGAAAATAATTTCCAAAAAGGTATACTGATAGGACTGTCAAAAAATCCTAAGGGGACAACCCTCGAAAGGGAGAATTTAACCAAAGGCTCAAATACAATTGTTTTACAAAAAACATCTCAACATCAGTTAAGGCTCTCAAAAATAAAATCTCAGAGTATTGTATACAGTGTTGAAAGCATCATATAAAAACCATAATGCACAAATGGGCCACCATTATACATCATGATAGGGTAAACAACAGTACAAATGAGGTGAGACATAGCCTACACCATCATAAGTTATCATCATTATCTAAAAAGTTAAAGTGAGCAGTGACCTGCACATTGACATCATTACATCAAGACTAACAAGGTGTTGTACAACCCAGTATGATGGAGACGTTGTTACATATGTGTGTAACATTTACATGTTGACTTAAAACACATATAACTTCTAACAAATAATAATATTATTATATTATTTTTTCCAGCTTACACTGCCTAAGGAAAACCCTGGAGTACTCTCCCTCATTATTTTGAGGATGTTACCCAAGGTAAACCGTAGAATATACAGGGAAAAATGTTGGTTAATAAATATTTTTGAATCCATCACGACAATATACCTAATTTCATCAACTTAAGAAAGTGTTTGAGTTTGGTTGCTCGGGCATGAAATTGCTTAGCACAGTGATTAAATTGATTTAGTTTGCAACTCTTCTTTTACATTTTTATGGCACATTCGTTTCATAGTTTCATTCCATCACCTATAGCCTACAAAATTTAGTGTCTTGGTTGATAGTCTCACCATAATAGGGATTCTGCCTCTTAGATCCTCCAGGTCTTGGGATTGGTGCCATATTCGTTTGATTGAATTGACACAACTTGAGTGTTGAAGATGGGAGAAATTAAGTAATAATTTCTATCTCTCTCTCTTTTTAATGTGCATCTTCTTAGATCCCTAGGAGATAGAGAAAACAATAAGTTGATGGTCAGAGAGTCATCTCTCAAGTACTTGTACCTGTTGATTGTTAATTTTGAGTTAACATGTTCTTAGCTTAGGTTGGTTACATCATTTTCATGTTAATCCATTACCAATATCATTAATCATAAGTCTAACTAATGAAAGAACATAAGTAATAAAATCTGAAGACAAGCCAAGACAGAAGAACACACGAATATGGCTCGAGCTAGGGAAAAAACCTAAGATGGGGAAAACCCTTATTAATTCTTCTTATCATTAATGTCAAATGTTCCACAGTGAGAGAGAATACAATACTTCAAATTCAAAATGACTTGCAAATGAGAAGGTTTGATACCACTGCCATTAGACAAGAGGATGGTTCAAACAAGGCTATAAATCTGATGTTTGGTGTAGGCTCCAAGGACTTGTGTCTTCTCTGCAATTCTGGTAATACTGACTAGGGCATAAACACAGTCAAAAACTACCCCATTTACAACCTTAAATACATTTACTATACTGTGGATTACCTTCAACCAGTCCTTTCAAATGCTAGTAGCCCATAAGCCTTCTTCTAGGCTTCAAAACCCACTACACGGCCTCATGATAAAGCAGCCTTGACTGTGGCTTTCTCGTTGTAGTTTCTCGGCCTCCAGGACATGGTTCTTAAACCCTGTGGCCTAGCTATAGGTGACCCAAACTAGTCACATCAGTCCCAAATTGTCATCAAAATCACCCTTAACAGATGTGGCTTCTATCTACTTGAACTTGAAACTGTGATGAAGATAAAATTCCCAAGACATATCATAGATGTGCCCAAAACAATCTCGTCCTCCATCCCATGTAACTCTACCCTCGAAGATGACTCAATTGAACCCAAACTTGCCTTCATCTCCTTCGCTAGAAATAACCTTCTTCTGTGGCTATTTCAGAGAGAAGAATGAATATCATAGTGCCTAGGATAGGTTATTTATATCCTTCTCAGGTAGGTTGACTTGATTACTCGAGGAGGGAAATTCAAATTTAAAATTTAAAATTTTTCTCGCCTAAATAAGGTCATGCCTTATGAAATTTCATTTGAGTGAATGAATACTTTTCTTTATCCAGATTTAGTGATCCTTAGGTCGATTTTGATCCTCTCAAAAAGAGGAATCCAATGATGCAATCATCTTCCTCATAGGAGTGGTCCAAAGTGGAATTTAGCTCTAGTTTCCAATTTTAACACTCCCTCTCAACTAGGGAGAATTACACCCGCCAATCCATCCATCATGAACCATCTCTAAATATCATCTCTGCTCTCCTCTGCTTTTTTGAACACTAATATGAATAATAAAGAAGAATTGATCGAAAGTGAGTCACAAGACCTTGCCACTCTCTACTGACAAAAGTTAGTTCGGAGGTAGAACCTCAATTGGTCCCAGATCACTTTGTTGAACACAATACATCCTAAGATAGGGAGTACGATAGTACACGATGCGTCCATCGGTAGTGCTATGTTCCCTATCC
Source organism: Pinus albicaulis (assembly GCA_034641835.2). Classification (NCBI taxonomy): domain Eukaryota; kingdom Viridiplantae; phylum Streptophyta; class Pinopsida; order Pinales; family Pinaceae; genus Pinus; species Pinus albicaulis. The sequence continues at coordinate 956,835,490 of CM076582.1, forward strand.
TCATTTTCCAACTCATTGGCCAGATGAGAAGTACTTCCCATGTGTCCAGACTTCATGGATAGGATGATGCAAGAACATCAGCAGGGAAAGAACATATCACATCCTTCTCACAACCACTCGTAGGGAATGGTGAAACCACATCCTACAAACACACATCATAATCACACGTAGGAAAAGGATGAACCACTTCCTATATTCACACATCACAATAATTGTAGGGAAAGGATGAACCACCTCCTACAGGCATGAAAAACACTAAGATTAGGGAAAGGAAGAACCATGTCTTACATGCATGCAAACCAATAATAGTAGGAAGAATCCTACACATGAGGAAAGGACGAACCACATCCCACCGACATGTCATCCATAAACCGTAGGAATGAGCATCCTACATGTGGCAAAGGATGAATCATGTCCCACGGACATGTCAACAGATGCCTATATGCATCTCTCATTGGGGTACCTGCAAGAGAAGGTGAACCACTCATCTTACTAATATGCCATAGGATAAGGTGAGACACTCATCCTATCCATGTCATTAACTATAGGGGAAGGTAAACCACTCACACTACACACATGTGTCAGCAGACATAGGGGAAGGTGAACCACTCACCCTACACACATGTCAACCATCACATGGAAGGTGAACCACTCACCCTGTACATAGCGCACCACTAGGGGAAGGTGAACAACTCACCCTATGGTCGCTTATAGCTCAATAAGTACCCCAAGCCCCTAGGAGCTCCCAGAGCTCAATTCTTCAACCAAGAATCCCTTCATATAGGGAATAGTGCCAAGTTGCTTCCTGGAAATAAAAAATTTTATAAATGGAAGCCTCATTGCTCCATTCAACAGCATACAAATGTATAGCAGACATATTGATTTACAACAGACTTTGATAGCACTTAGTAATCCTCTGCAACTGTTCTTACTCCTTCGTACTCAGGAAGACCACAACCTAAAGTAGTCTTTATCAGGGTGCACAGTGTCCATCAGACAACCTGCTCATCATGAGATATGTCTGCTCAAACATGTCTTACAAAAGGAATGTCCTTTTTTGTACCATATGGATAGGTATGTGAAATACTGGATTCTCGAAATATTCTTCTGCAATGACGAAGTGCACAAATGGCTCACTAAAGAGATATTTCAATAGAGTGGCTTCATATTAATTCATGCATTCAGCTTTAATGGAGCTCTCAAAGCAGAATAATCTAGTAATGTATCATCATTCTACTAACTGATACAATATCGAAATATCTGAGCAGTTATCAATAAATAAGGCACAGGAAAACTAGGGATCAACAGTTTCTCCATTTCATCAGGCTATGAAAGACTTATAACAGGAATTATTAAAACTAAATTTTCAATCATTGCTCCCCAAGTCTTAGCTACGTTTCCTATCATACTGCTTGGGTCATAGTCATCTCTAAGGCTCCCTCTGAAGCCTTGCTTCAAATAGATATGCAAACTTCATCATTAGTTGCTTCTGAGTAATCCAATTATCATGGATTATCCATAGGTCCCTCTGAATGTAGGGAGATTGACCTTCCCAGAAAATAATCATCAAGCCACCAGAAACCTGTCCTATATTCTGTTATGGATCCTTCTGTGCTCATAATCAATACATAAATAATCATCAAAATTATTTGTTGACCCTGTCAGTCTGCAATACAAGGTTGTCAGCATCAATAGCAAATTCCTCCACTTTTTCTCAACAGACCATTTGTAAATATCTCGTGCTAAATTTAGCTTTGTAACATATGTAGAAACCATCATGTATTCTACAAAATATTCATACTAATGTTTTTCAATTTTCCAGTTAGATCACTAAAGAACATACTATGGTCTTTAAGAACCAAATACTTCTAGTCATGGATTCTATTATATCTGGAACTTCTCTGCATTTCAGAAATATAATCTATGATTCATCTCTTAACAATTTGTAGTGAAAATCTAGAAATTCCCTTTAGAACTTGGAGTATTCAACTGTCTCTTTCCATATACTTAACTGAGATATTTTCTTGATGATGCCAATAGACCTGCCTTAAGATGATAAGGTTTCATCCTTCTAGGCATTAATAAAAAAACACTACATTGTCGTGACATAGATACCAAGACTCTGATTTGAATGGTGTCATCCCCAATTTACTCCAACATTGATATATATAAACTTGGTTAGTCACGCAGTGTTATTATTTTGTTCACTAATTGTAAAGACGTTCATACACAACAATATAATGAACAATCCCAAGTCTTTATTAGAGATAAAATCTCCACAAACATAGTCCTTAGCACATGGATTCATTCTACAGGCAAAAGGGATGCTGATCAGAACCTTGGCAAGTTCAAAAAAGGCTCCCAGAGGTTTTAGAAAGGTCTTAATGCACTTCAATTATTTTTTTGTCATCATCATGCACAACTGATCAGGATATGATTCGCTTCATTGTGGAAAAATCAAGGCCCAAACATCTGATCAACACATCACATGGATCTTATCATATTTTTTATGAAAACCATACTAAGAGTGTATTCTAGGTCAGATTCTTGGTCATTGTATCGATGTATTTAGATTTGTTATTAATTTAACACAAATAAAATTGTTCAGAATATCTTTAAGAGGGCTAATATTTCACTCGATCAAATATAGATATGCTCCATAGCCTTCTTAATTCATTCCATATTTCTAATGAACAAATATTCTCACACAGTTATTGTCATTGAGCTCAGTATGCTATGTAGGCTGGCTTGTAGGCAATCACTGAAGAAGATATATGTATATATATGTGACAATGGTTATCTCTGTTACACAACACTTTTACATCTTGAATTTGCACAGAGTGATTTTCTAGATATCATTGTAACATATATATTGGACTCCCATACTTCAGGTTGATTGCGTTAGGTTTGCAAGCTTCAAGACTGACACTTCTTATTAAGAACAAGGCCTAAAGAAAAAAATAATAATTTGTTGACTTTAGTAGTTGCTTTACACTTTATCTAGAACTGAGATCATGCTGTCGTTCAAATGGAGTTGCACAAGTCTGCATAGGAAGAGTAGGTCTTCGTTGTAAAGGAGGAACCGAGGTTCTATTCAACTTTTTTTTCCTCTTACTGCCTGAACCTTTCGATCTTCTTGTGCCACTTTATTCACAGAATAGTGTAGAGATTTGTTTGGAGTGGTGCCCTAAGAGGGCCACAAGAATGAAGGTCTTAAAAACAAGATCTGAGCTAGACCTTTCATTGACATGTAGTGTCTTGAAACAAGGGAAATTTTACCAAAATATTTCGCTATTTTGTGATGAAGATCACAAAAGACGGTGAAACTTGGAGCTCGGTCTTGTAGAGATCAACTTCCTTATGACATCCAAATGGAGTCAGAATCACTAGATATTAGGCTTGTGCTTTGATGTCCTAATTGTAGGATAAGGTCAATATATCTAGAGCTCCACACATCAAAATAATGTTCAGATTTTTGTTGTATAACAGAGGTCAGGATTATCATTTTATTCTTAAAGTGATACTACAATAATTCCAGCAATACTTCTTACTGATTTTTCATAGAATAGGAATCAAGTTACTCAATCTTCCATAGTACTGATGAATTCAGATCATAGTAAAATTCGAGTTGTCTTAACTCCACCAGGCCAAGGGATTAGGAGTTCTTGACATATAAATTATTTTATGTTACTATGATACCTCATAATCGAGGCAGGGATCTTGAAGGGAAACATCTCCTTCTGAATTTTTACTGCTAAATATACCTCTAAAAATATCTTAAAACCACTTAAAAGCATACTTCATAAATACTAAAACATACCTTGATGACTTCCATCTTTTTTTTTTTATGGCTGAGCTTCTCTTTGAATTTGTGCCCAAGTTCATTGATTAGGGCTTGTAGAAGGCTTTAAGACAATGTCACAGATTATCCTTTTTGAACTCAGACTTGTCCTACCACAGAGTTTTGAAGGTGACTTCTACTGAAATTCCTTAGGTGCTTCTTGGAGATCGTAATATCTTACGATTGGGCTTGTCCTCACATGGCTCTGAAACCATGTTAATTTTGAGTCAACATTTTCTTAGCTTAGGTTAGTTACATAATTTTCCCATTAATCCATTAGCAATCTCATTAATCATAAGTGTAACTAATGAAATAACATAAGTAATAAAATCTGAAGACAAGACACGACAGAAGAACACACGAATATGGCTCAAGCCAGGGAAAAACCCCAAGGTGGGGAAAACCCTTATCAATTCTTCTTATCATTAATGTCAAATGTTCCACAGTGAGATAGAATACAATACTTCAAAGTCAAAATGACTTGCAAATGAGAAGGTTTAATACCACTGCCCTTAGACAAGAGGATGGTTCCAACAAGGCTGCAAATCTGATGTTTGGTGTAGGCTCCAAGGACTTGCGTCTTCTCTGCAATTCTAGTAGGAATGACTAGGGAATAAACACAGTCAGCAACTACCCCATTCATATCCTTAAATACCTTTACTAGACGTTATATTACCTTCAACCAATCCCTTCAAATGTTGGTAGCCCATAAGCCTTCTTCTAGGCTTCAAAACCCACTACACAGCCTCATGATAAAGCGGCCCTGACTGTGGCTTTCTTGTTGTAGGTTCTCGGCATCCAAGACAGGGTTCTTAAGCCCGGTGGCCTAGTTTTAGGTGACTTAAACTAGTGCGGATGGCTTCAAGGAGAATGACACCTTCACAAAAGTCCCAATATTTCATCAAAATCACCCTTAACAGGTGTGGCTTCGATCTACTTGAACTCAGACCTGTGATGAAGGCAAAATGCCCAAGACAAATCATAAATGTTCCCAAACCAATCTCATCCTCCATCTTATGGAACTCTGCCCTTGAATATGACTAAATTTAACCCAACCTTGCCTTCATCTCCTTCGCTGGAAATCACCTTCTTATGCGGCTACTTCAGAGAGAATAATGAATATGAAAGTGCCTAGGATAGGTTATTTATATCCTTATTTGGTAGGCCGACTTGATTACTTGAGGAGGGAAATTAAAATTTTCAATTTTCAATTTTTCCTCCCTAAATAAGTTCATGCCTTATGAAATTTCATTTGAGTTAATGAATACCTTTCCTTATCCAAATTTAGTGATCTTTAGGTTGATTTTGATCCTCTCGAAAAGAGAAATCCAATGTTGCAATCATCTTTCTCATAGGAGCAGTGCAAAGTGGAATTTGGCCCTAGTTGCCAATTTTAAAACTGACCATCTTGGAAATCAAAGTAAAAAGAATTATGTTTTGAGTGTATGTCTCTATGAAGCTGCTTTAGAACCTTCATTATAGCCTTGCAGAAAGTTGACTAGGCGCACTAGAGTGTAAATGAATTTCTATTTTTGAATATGTTGGGGTCATATAGGCCCAGTTTGGCTTTGAGGAAATTCTAAGTCATTTTATCCCCATGAATTAATCTTACTAGGAGCATATATTCCTCATCAATTGGAGCTTCAAATATCTCAAAGTATCCACAAACATGAGCCTTAAGTTGGCTATCATCCATCCAATTGAAAAAGGACACTCTTTCTTTTACATTTTTTGAAGCTTAAATGTTAGCTAATCCCCAAATCTAGCCATCTAGATTCAATAAAATCTCCCACTTAATTATTGGTTGATAACCCTCTAGTCTAAGTGTCTTTGTATAGATTTCCCACCAAGTTTAGGTATGATCCCCATGCTTCAATCAACCAAATAAATGATGTAGCAATACTTACAAACATTTTGGCCAATGCACCTGCTAGAGCATTATTTCCCATTTTTGGAAATGGACTCTTAGAGCTTGTCTATTTTAAATGAGTGTCTATTCCCAAAGACTCCTCACTTATAAGAGGGACCACCACCTACTTCATTGATATCTTATCAAATTTATATTTTCTAGACCTTTTTCCTTGAGTAGAAGAAATAGGTAGTACAAACACACGTAGTGAGCTATTAGAATGTCATATGTACTTCATAAACTGATGAAACCTAGTTTGGTTAACAGAGTAAACTAATGAAACCTGGTTGGTGTCTTGTATTACCAAAAATATTGAAACATTGAGCTTTGCACAATGAACTCTACTCACAACATAAACAACATTTCTACATGGTTTGTCATTATTAGTAATTGGCAATTGCACGAGAACATAATCACTTGGTATTTTTTCACTTGACAATTTTGAAGATGAACTTGGTGGTATTGTGCCAATCTCCACAAACACAAAGGTTCTTTGTGATCTAGATAATTCTTTAAACTTTCATTTTTACAAAGATACATCAATAGATTCTCCAAATCCAGCTTTGTTCCTGACTTCTACAATATTCTCTCCTCAACAAAGCACTTTATTATCACTGATATACAATCACTTGTTTATCTTGGCCTATCCTGTGAGGACATGATTGAGCTCATAAATAAAAAAAGGGACCAAAATATAGATCACAAATAATAATTGTATCTTCACTTGGAAAATTTATTCCAACCCTCACCCTGCCTCCCACCCCCCCCTACCTCAGTTGACATAAGGAAAATTGTTCATTATATGGGCTACTAATGTTCTTTATTCAATGATGCTTTTCTAATGTTGGAGTGCTCCCATCCTTTCGACAATATACAAATTCTAATAAATTCAAGAAGCCTTCCAGTATATCAAGCACCCATGTCCACCTTGTTTCAATTGTGGAAGCGCCTTTCCAATACCTGAAGCTTTCTAGATGATCCAACTATCATCTCAAATACCTTTCTTACAAAATCACTCCTTGTCCTGGGAAATGATATGATGATTTACAACCTGGAAGGAGGAGAATTTTGGGAATGACATATTCAAGTATTAGTTGTAACAGGATCCAGTAGGACTCATTAATCAGGATTTGTTGAACATCTATCCCTTGAAAAGAAATTCTGGCACCTTGTCAAATAGCTACATGAAGCCTTCCATATAATGCTCAAATAACAGAAGAAAGTGATGATTTTACTTGACATGAAATTCATAGAGGAAGAGAATAAAGGGAAAGAAAATAATGTTGTGATTATGTTCCCCCAATGTTCAAGCATATATGAGAGTTTTGCAATAGATACAATAGATGTGAGGCAACGTAGAACTACTTTCTAGAGGTGCATGAGGTCTCCATTTTTTTTTTTTCCCTTCTGCACCAGAAACCATCATGATTTTTAATCTTGGTCACATTTGAAGTATCAATAAAAAGCGTATTTGCACTTCCATAGTCTCCCAGACATTACCAACCACTAATCAAACCCCTATAACGTCCATGCAATTCATTGTCTTCTCAGCGCAGTCTTGAATACAGACAAAAAAGCCCACAAAAATATGCAAGCTTGAGGCAACTTGTCATGTTCCCTTGTTGGCCCTTCCTTCATCCAATTTTCTTGACATTGAAATTCGTGTTTTCAAACTAGTAACCCAACTTTTGGCCTCTATTAGGCAGGCCTGTTTCCGAGAAAATGTCTTTTTTTTTGCTCCACTGATTTTCTATAAACAAACACTGTAGAAAACTTGAGCTATTTTCGAAATTTGCAAAAACTCCTCAAATAATTCCCAAACTTGGTCGAGGAATTGCCTAATCGATTCATTTTTTACAACATAAGGCTTCAACTAAGACTTGTCCAATGCTTGGATCTTGTCATGATTATCTATTTCCAGCCACCTTGAGGGTTGTTGAGGAAGGATGCATGGTTGTAACTCATCCATGTCTCTCCTTTCAATGGTTTTGGAGAGGCAAAATTCAAATGAAGAGGGTGTATTATCATTAAAACTTGAGAACATTGTCAAAGAGTTTACGTGATATATTTCAAAACATCCTAAGTTAGCAGCAGCTAGAACTGTCTGTGAAAATGAGATGTTGGTTCCTTTTTTCAAATTCCCTTATTTGACATTAGCTTTCTCACATTGACTACATCATCCCATAGAAGTGGCATAGATGTTCAACAACATCACATATGCTCCATTCAAGTGTCTCGAGTGGCCAAGGAGGTCAACTATGCACGCATAATGCTCCACTCTAGGCTTCACACCAAAATTTTTACTAATTCAATCAAAATGATGCTAGCCTTCATCTATTATAGTCCTGCATGGTTGTGGGCAAATAAAATAACAATGAAGATGATATGGCCTACCTTAATGTATTCTTCTTTTATTTCATAAAAGAGTGTCAGGGCATCATGCCCATGCATTTGATACCCACGCTGCAGAGCCACTAAGTTAGCACATGAATGAAAATAATTATTATGGTAACAGAGTTAGGCTTCACCTTTGCAACTTGCATTCAACTGAAGAGTTTCAAGGATTAAACACTATGACCAAATTGATTATATCTCACAATGACCGCACTCCATGTAATTACATCTGGGTTCATTCCTGTCATTTTGAAGTTGATAAAAGAGTCCTAGCACCTCATCACAATATCCATTCAATGCATAACAAAAATTATTAGATTTCATGGGATCATATACCTCTTTGGAATATTGACAAACACTTCATATGCATCATCCTTTTTTTTTTGCAGCATTTTTAATTCTGCACAAGAAGCAAAAGCACTGGAAATAGTAATTGAATTGGCTTTCAGTCCATCCAGCTGTATTTTAGAAAATATCTCACTGCACCAATTATGTGACCATTCTACTCATACTTGGATATCATCACACATTACATAGGGTTTCGACCTTCCCATCTGCATTTCATCAAGTAGCTTTCCTGCCTCTTACACAATTTCTAATTTCGAAATATCTTGTAGTCATGGTGTTCCATGTAACTGTGGATTTCCCCGCCCTACTCCAGGGCTGAAATCTCAGTGCACGCCTTGAGGACAATTGGAAAGGTGTGTCTCCACTTAGTCCTCCCTGTTTCATTTGGTAATATAACTTAAGGGCTTCCTGGAAGTTTCCATACTTGACACAACCTCTAATAATAACATTCCATGTTGACACATTGCGCTTGGGAATTTTCTCAAACACCTGGTGTGTGCCCTTCATACTTCCACAATAATCATACATGTAAAAAGTGCAGCAGGATCGCTGAAAAAGAGGCAAATTAGAGATCTGGGAATTTCAATTTGCATGATCAATGGTAATCGATTCAATTTTTTGTTGGTTATCACATTCACTACTACAATATAAAGTCAAATGCTGAAAGAGCCTAGCTATGGAAACTAGATCATTTATCACCTAAGCAACTCAAATTATTGTTTTTTTTTGTTTCCTAGACTATTTGCAGTGCCTATAAGGTTCAAGAAAAAAATGAGTGGTATCATTGCATTTCAAGGCTATAAAAAACCCCCTAAAGATAGGGTTGAGTATCGGAATAAAATAGTTAATCACCTAGACAACATAATTCACTAAGATGCTAAGCTTTTTTAATCCCCTACAAAATGCATGATGGTTTTTTGCATTGGGGAAATAGTATGCTATCATTTTTTTTTTAAATCACCATGGAAATGGTCATTAAATTTATTAAAGGGTTCAAATTTGTACCACTTTGTAATATCATTTTTCTAAATGCAAACCATATTCTTGCAGAATATGTTCCCAAATTTTTAATAAACTACTAAAAAATAGAGGCAGCATTATCAATGGGAAATAAATAATTATTTTGCAAGCCCCTCAAAGTGTTTTTAAGGTCTACTCCCATTTTCCCTCACCAGTCACTGTTTTAGTCAAGCCTAAGCATCTTCATAAAATTATAAATTATCTTAGGATAAATAGGTTCTTTTAGTGTTAGCATAACTGTAAACTTCATATCTATCACTCAAAATCTATACAGATGATAGGGCATCTTCTCTACCTATGGAAGAGAATCTCTACATTAAATAGGGAAGTATTCTTTTGGTCCTATAATATGCTAGAACTTTAAAGATAGTAATATATTTACACAAGGGACATTAAAATATAGGTAGTGTAGCAATTGTGCCCCAAAAGTCATAGAAATAACTTCCTCTTGTTGTTTTTGTCTTTGACATGTACATTAATTTTCAGTTAGGCTAACACTACCTATTCCATATTGGTGCAGGATACAACTCTTCATAGCACAAATATACATTTAGCAGTCTTGATTTATTCATTGGAGCATATGCATATTTTACACAGAATAGATAACTTAGTTTATATAGATTACAATCTCAAACTTGTTCTAAGACTTCTATAGAATGGAATAAATGTATTCTACTTGTACATTTGGTACTTCCCAACACTTCATTTACACCTCCACCCAATTTTCATAACTTCCATAACCATTAGGTAGACACTTGCAACTTCGATGTTTTTTTCCTTGTCTATTAAAATATTTTCCAAGACTTTACAAAGTTTTATAATTTATCGAAAGTTGTATAATTTAGAATTTATAAAGTTTCAAGGTTTAATTTTTTAAATTCTAGTTCTTTAAATGGTGATAGCTCAATGGAAGAGCACATGATTTACAAGCAGGAGGTTGGTGGTTCGATTCCATCGTGCCCTGATATTCATATGGAATGGTGACGAAGGCTCTTTTGACCATCACCAATGAGCTTATGGTGACATTTTTCGACCCTCACCAATGAGCTTATGGTGACATTTTTCGACCCTCACAAATGAGCTTATGGTGACATTTTTTTACCCTCACCAAATATGAAATGGTGAGGGTCAATGATCGTCACCATATATATGCATCAATAGTGGCGGCCATGAAGGGTCCATCACAAAAAATTGTTGTTGTTCATATGAAATGGTGACAGTCACTATCCATCATTATAATCAATATTCGTGACAGACCTTGAATTTCACCACAACACATACTTTTGGCGACGCCACCTTTGGTGACGTTCATTTTTTTGGTGACGAAGGCTATTTTCCATCACTATTTCTCATATAAAATGGTGACGGTCACTATCCATCATTATAAATCATTATTTGTGACGGACCTTGAATTTCACCACAACACATACTTTCAGCGACGCCACCTTTGGTGACGTTCAGTTTTTGGTGACGAAGGCTCTTTTGACCGTCACCAATGAGCTTATGGTGACATTTTTCACCTGTCACCAATGTCTTTTTTTCTTGTAGTGTTGGGATGAAATTCAAATAAACCACCATGAATGAATTGGTGAAGGGTAAAAATATGTCTTCTATCAGCCTTATGAAGGTTGCAGGGGCATTCGTCAACCCGAAAGGCATGACCAGTCATTCGAAAAGGACCTCGTTGGATTTGAAGGTAGTCTTCAACACATCAGAGGGTTCAATTGGTACCTAGTGATAATTGGACTTCAAGTCAATCTTTCTGAAATATTTGGCCCCCTTGAGTTGGTTCAAAAGGTCATCAATCTGTGGGACCATATACCTATTCCAAACAGTGATCTTGTTCAGCACCCGATTGTCAATACAGAGTCTCCAGGTCTCATCCTTCTCCTCCACCAACACGATCGAGCTCCCACAGGGTGATGAACTTGGCCTAATGTTCCCTTTTTGCAGCATCTCCTAAATCTGTCTCTTGATTTCATCATTCTCAAGAACATAACATTGATATATCATTCCATTTATTAATGGCACAGCTGGGGTTAGATCGATGGAGTGCTTGACCTGGCAGTGTATAGGTACCCCTACAATGACGTGAATATGTCCCTGTATTCCTCCACGACCTTGTCCATCTAATTTTTTCACACAGAGGATACTTTTATGGAGGTCGTGGCCACAATATTCTTCTTCCCCTGAGGGCGAATCATGAGGAAAAAAAATTTCTCGATCTATGAAATGATCATACTGCATTGTTTCACAATGATCAAAGAGATGATGGTATGTGGTACTACCTCTAGTATTCTGTACAACTTATTTCCAAAAGTAATAATAACGATGTGAGGCCTAGATTCATACACAACATATTGCTTCCACAAATATGGTTGGAATAATAATACATCACAAACTTCAAGAGGAGAAACATCACACGATACGTCATCTATGAAGGGCTTGATGTTGTAGGGAAGGTGGCACTATGTTAGGTCCCTAGATTACTAGTGTAGTCCATTATTGTTGTTAGTGTAACCCCCTTATTGTTATTGTTGTACCTCTGTAACCCCCATATTGTTATTATTGTGCCCTTACATTATTATTGTTAGGTCGGCTAGGATTATATTGTGACCCCATGGACTCTTATATATAGAAGGAGGCTTTTTCATTTGTATCATCCAAGAATTTTTCATTTATGTAATGTAAAGGAGGTTTCCCCCTCGAAATGGCTTATTTATAACGCGTTGATCTCTCTTTTCTTCTATTTTTGGAGTTGGTTTCATAACATTTGGTATCAGAGCTCTGGATTCAAGGGTTTTGCTGCTCCAAAAAGGTTAGTGTGGAATTTTCGCAATAACGTTTTTTTTACGAAGCTTCAAAAGTTGAAATTTTTATCACGTGAAGCCGAAATCCTAAGGAAATTCATGTATAAATTTCAGATATTGGTTCACAATATTTTCAAAGATATGATCTGTCAAATTTAGGGTTTTTGCAGCCTCATGAATTTCATCTAAAAGAGGTGACCTTGGGAAAATCGTCACAACTTTGTCTCTTTGAGCATCGGATTGGAATTCTATAAAAAGCATCCAAAATAACATGAAATTTATTTTCCTATGTATCAATTTAAGTCCAAAGGAGGAAATAGTGACACATGGCACGTCGTACAAGTTCGCTCTATTCAACCGGTCCATAATTAGGTCATTATGGGATATTGGGCATAACTTTTCCTTGAAGCATCCAAAACCAGGTCAGACCTATGGCATTTGAAAGATGATTCAGAGGGCTACTACAAGAAATAATTGCAGATATTGAAGATCTGAAATCACATAGATAATTCAGTTTCAATATCGAGCTTCTCAAAATCAAGAAAAAGGTGTGTATTTTTTTCAAATTGCATAAGTTTTGTTTTAAAAATCAGTTTGAAATGATTCCAAGGGCATATTGAAGCATAGATATCAGTATTGAGATCTAAAACTCCCCCTAAAAGTAATTCAACACCCATAAAGCCCTCAGAATACTCTACTATGACTCATGAAGATGAAGAAGTGCAACATGATATATCAAAATTACAAGAGAAAGTACACCAAATTTCGCTCTCGCAAAGAGAAACAAAAAATGAAATGGAAGTTTTGAAGAAAGGCACGGAAGATAAGATGGATGGTTTGAAGCAAGGTGTGGATGCTTATATGGATGGGTTGAAAGGCGTGGAAGCTAATATTGATGGTATGGAAGAAAAAATGGAAGTTTTAAAGGAAGACATGAAAGTTTTGAAGGAAGGCTTGACAAAGTTGATACACGAAATGATTCCTAATGGAGAAAATATAGTAGAGGAAACTCATGATGAGAGAAAGTTAAATGTTAATTGTGATTTCATAAACTTGAATTTTGGATGGAAGACCCACCATATTCCAAAGATCGATATGAGGAAGTTTGATGGCAAGGATCTCGTAACATGGATACTACATATGGAGCAATATTTTGATCTCAATAATGTGAAAAACACACAAAAGGTATGCATTGAAACTTTATATTTAGAACAAAATACATTTTTATGGTATTGATGGCTTTGCTCCCGTAAAAAAATTGTCACTTGGTCAATTTTTACGGAGGAAATGATAGCACATTATGAGGATACAAAAGAAACTCATTTTTTAGCCAATTGATAATTCTAAAAGAAAAGGTGGAGCACATTGAGGACTTCCAAAACTTGAATATAAGGGTAATTGATATTCCAGAGGAATAGAGGATTGATGTCTTCATAGGGACTTTAAAGGATAACATCCAACATGAGGTTCACGTTTGGGGACGTGATTCATTGGAGAAGGCATTCAGGTTGGCAAGAAAAATTGAATGTAAAATTATGGCGTCAAGGAAGCCTACCACTCACATCTATAAAGATGGAAGTGTTGCTACTCCTAGACTTCCACAGCCTACAAGGTTCACACCACAACGATTGGAAGAAAAAAGAGCAAAAGGGATTTGCTACAGTTGTGAAAGAAAATACGCTAAATGTCATAAGAGTGCTGAGAATAAATTATTTTACATAGATTGTGAAGAGGAGGAAGAAAATGAACAAGAATATTCAAAAGAAGAGGATATACACCAGGAACCAACCCTAGAGAAAGAAGAAATGAGTCAGACCATATCGTGTAATGCATCGGCATGAATTACCACTCAAACTCTCAAGATAGAAGGACATATCAAGAATAAAAAGGTAATAGTGTTGATTGATTCGAGTAGTACCCATAATTTTATTCATTGTAACGTGGCCAAGGAATTGAATTTCTTCCTATACCCAGCACCAGAATGTCATGTGATGGTTGCAAATGGAGGAACTTTAAATTGCTCTAGAAAATGCCATAATATCAAGCTAAACATGGGGGCATATGTATTGAATATTACAATGCTTTCCATTCCAATGAGAGGTGTTGAAGTTGTACTGGGAGTACTATGGTTACAATAATTGGGGACGGTGGCTTTTAATTTTCAATAAATTTTCTTCAATTTTTTTTCGAAAGGAAAGGAAGTTGAATTACGGGGCATCGTGGGGAAGTCGGGAAAGATAATAAGCTCTAATGTCATGACAAATATTATGAAGAAATAAAAATGAGGTGTTATTGCACAATTATCCTCACTAGAAGTTCCAACATCAAAATCATCTATTTCTCCAGATATCCAAAAAGTCTTGGACAATCATTCTAAGATGTTTGAAACTCCCAAAGGACTCCCATCTATTCGTGATCATGATCATGCTATTCATTTTATTCCAGGAAGTGCTCCTCCAAACATTAGGCCTTACAGATATCGTTATGTCCAAAAGAGTGAAATTGAACGTATGATTGTAGAAATGTTAGAGACTGGTATAATTCAACCTAGTCAAAGTTCTTTCTCTACTCTAGTAGTATTGGTGCACAAGAAGGAAGGATCATGGCACATGTGTCCGCATTATAGGGAGCTCAACAATCTCACTATTAAAGATAAATTTCCCATTCCTACTGAATTCTCCTATATAAGGCCACCATGAGATGAATAATTGGTGAGCACATTGTTATGCTGGCCAAAATTGCCCAAGAAATACCAGAAATGTGTGATCTGAAGTTGAAGATAGAGGGGACTCAATTGTTGACCATCCAAAAAGTTCAGTCCACCACAGTAGAGAGAGAGAGACTTTGCACTGAGGCAAGCTTGGGATAAAAGCATCCTTGCATCGGGACTTAGAACCCATGTTCTAGGGGGCCTTTGGCAAGAGGGTAAGTTTCACTCTTATTCCTACTAGCGCTCAATAAGAGGGGCCAAGAGCTACCATTTGAATTATTGTTGTCATTTGACTCTTTTTAGAGATCGTGTTTATTTTTTTTAGTTTCAGTTTAGTTTTATTTTATATATGCATGCTATTTCTCTATCTAGTATGCTTACGATTCTAGCTTGTTCCACTAACTTGCTTGACTCCACTTCTTTTTCTGCCTGTTACCAATAACTTAAGTGGGTAGAACACACCACTTAAGTTGGTGTGATTTCTTATATACGTGCACCAAACACACTTCAACAAGATTGGCAACTTTTCTAACCTTTATTACCAAGTTTATGTGGTTGTGCCTTTTTTACAGAGACCTTTGTCTGTGCTGTGGAGTGGAGTTGAATTTCCCCTGATTTCTCTTGTAGTCCCTAGTTCATCCCAAGTGATAGACTGAAGCAGAGTAGCTCCAAAATTTTACTTTTGCGGGAATTTTTGTGCTTTTTCTTCCCACGAACGTGGCCAGGGCACGAGTTCAAAGCTGACCCGCGCACAGACATCGCACCTATTTTAGCCTTTTGCACGCAAAAGACAGAAAGAGAAAATTCTACCTCATTTCTATCTTTTCCTGCCTTTAAAGTGTTGAGCAGCCCCTAATACCCCTTTCAGCACTGGTTGTGGTACCCCGCATCTTGCTAAAGTTCACTCTTAGCTGCTTTCTGTAGGCTTAGTGTCAGTTTTATTTCAATTTGATTTTTGCAAAGTTCACACATAGTTTAAGTAGGGGGGAAAAATAACTTGCATTCCAAAAAAAAATTATGTTTTGCAAATTTAGGTACCAACACACCTAGATAACTAGCCAAAGTAAGTGGCCCAAGACCACGCATGCGTAGCTAGTTTCTTTTTTCTAGTGTAAAAGTTTTTAGTTTAGTTCAATTTTTGCACTAGGATTTACGGGACTAGGATTGAATTGTTTATAGAAGAGAAAGTAATCTCTGCTACCTTTGCACCCTCCGGTGATCCTAGGTAAGCATATGAACGCTCCCTATTCATAACTCGCCATCTCCCTATATTTGATCACATAGATTAGCTGGGAAAAATAGAAAGTGGCCCATATCCGCACATATTTTTCTTTTAAGCAGGGAAAAATAAAACATAGTTTAAATAGGGGATTTTGAAAAGGATCATCGAATATCCACACGTTCAAACTATGTACTTGTCCATTTTTTTCTCACACACATTCACTCCCTAAGAAAAGCAAAGACACCTAAAACTAACTTAACCAAACTCACTAAATTCTCCCCACAGGGGCCATTAAAGAATTTATAGCTTAAGTTAGGATCAAAGGGGTAGGCATCCAATAAGACGCCTTGATCATTATTCATATTGAAACATAGAATTTGACTATTTAGGGAGCTTCAAATCCACCTATCAGCCCACAGGAAAAAAACCTGAGTGCGGCAGAGACCCATTTCAGAGGGGGTTAGGCTTAGGCGCAATATGGGCATGTATCAGTCAGGGCTACCTGACTTGGTTTATACTCGGTACTGTTAGCTGACTTACCAAGAAGCCCAAAACTAGAACGCTCACGTGGGATGGTGGTATTTAGTGAACAAAACTAGGGCATCACTTCCCTATAGGTGACGGTGTAGGCAAGCACCAGACCCTCTACCCTTACCTTGGTGGATTTTATTCAGTTGACTGGGGGCATCGCCAGCTCTTACGAGACATTGTGCCAGCACTCGCAAGATATCTTCTCAAGGCCTAGTTATATTTGAGTGTGTGAGGACGAATAAGTATTCTAGGATTTTGAGTATCATACGCAAACAAACAAAAAACATTTTTTTGATTTCTTGATCACATAGAATTAATTTAAAGGGAAATTTTACTTTTATTTTTTCACTTTGTTTTATGTATGTGATCATAACTTTGCTTTGATCATAGACTATATCCTCTCAAATTTTTCCAAAACCAAACCTATTCGACACCAGAACGGACACAACGAGACCTTGTCAATCTAGGTGTCTTTTGGACCTCCCCCCATTACCAGGAGGGGTTCCAGGTCTTTCGCCGTTTAGGCGTCAAAGACGGAACGCTGCCACCATTATTGGTTCATCCTTTATTGGGGAATCCTTAGTTGGAAACCCTAGTTGGTCTCCCAACACCACACCACACACCACTCCTCCCACAACCCCCAGAGGGCAAAGAATTGCATCCCATTCAGGAAGCCAGTTGAATACACAGCAGGGTACATTGCAGAACAACCCTCTTCCTAACTAGAACTTTGTGTTTTCGCACATTGCAATGGCGTCAACCTCCCAGTCACCTTTCTTAGCTTCGTTGAATCTGCCATATTTTAACCAAGCTGACGAATGACCCCATCGCACACAACCCTACATGGCCACCAATGCCCACGAAGCTCCCTTCAGATATTCCAAAGTTCAAAGGAAAGCAAGCAGAAGACCCAGGTAATCATGTCATGACCCTCCACCTATGGTGCTCATCGAACAGTATCATTGACGACACTATTTGATTGAGACTATTTCAACGCACTCTAACAGGAGTAGCCGCGAAGTGGTACATGGAGCAACCCTCAGCTTCAAATGGAACCTTTGGAACCCTTGTCATCGCATTCCTAACATATTTTCAGTTACCCATTCACCGTGATTCTGAAATGGAATTATTGACACATTTCAGACAAACCCCCACCGTCCATATCTCGGACCATCTCCACGAATGGAGGAAGAGTTTTAGTTTATGTAAATCTAAACTCAATGACCAAGTTATTTTAGATTTGTTCCTAAAAACTCTTACGACAGAGATTTCAAATAATGTGGCGCAATAGAGGCCCACATCCAAAGAGGATGCCATCAGCATAGCCCAGCAGCTTGAGATGATTTATACGCACTCAGGATACATTTACAACATCCTGCCTAACACCCCGCGCTTGCAAACTTATCAAGAATTTCCATGTGCATCAAACTCTGTAGACGAACTAATTGGTTCATTGACCCAAGGTTACCTAGGCAGCAGCAGTCAAAACCCCGGTTACATGAACAGTTCTACCCAGAATGTACCTCAACCTAGTTTTCAAAGTCATCATATGCCTCAGCAAAATTTGACCAATAGGGCACCAGCATATCACTAGGGAGGACCTTATCCTCCGACTCAGAGGACCCAGTATGCAGAGAAAAACACTGACGGAAGAGCTCCTATCCAACAGCCAGGTGCAAACCAGGGACCACGTTATGTTTAGTCCCCAGTACAAGACCCACCTATGCATACCAATGCACAGGTGAAATTTTTGCAGTCGTCCAAAAACCAACCACACCAATACAGCCAGGAGAACTACCCTCCTAACGTGGTGAAGAAAAAATCAAAAAAAAGCCAAAAGGGAACCCTGGATAGGGGGCAACAACCAGAAATGCCCACCGTGATCCCAGGCTAGAGGCAACTCTAACCAGAATCAGAGCTAGGAGCCAAGCAATGCCCAACGGCAGAGCAAAAGGCCACCTCTCCGAAACAAAACATTATTGTTCGATATGTGGTGAGTATGACCATTATACTCACCAGTGTCCCAATCTCCTTGAGCTGAACAAGTTATAGAGTAACCGAGGAAAAAGGAGGATCTTCCCAGCAACCAGTTGTGATGCAAGAACCTTTCCCCCATCAAGGGACGATAAGCACTCAGCAGCAAAATACAAACAACTCCGGGAAAAGCAGCCATGAAATCTACATGACTAGTGAAGAGATATTTTTCCAAACACGAAATCGCAGTTACAACACCCCACCAGACACCAATACGTCAGGGGAAAGTACCGGCACACTGACTGTACCTTCGACTATTTCAAAGATTCCTATCGAACCATTGCCAAAAATGGAAAAGGGACCTAATAGGCGAGCGGGAAACTACTCCAAAGTGGCCCATAATTATAGTTTCATGGATGATTTAGCACAATCTCTCGCTACTATGTCAGCTTTGGAAGTATTGCAGTCATGCCCAAAATAATGGAAATCCCTACCTTCCGCGTTAGGTTCTATCGACATTGCCGATACACGCCTAATGGCTTTTGACTTAGACAAATCCACCCCCAGGCTTCCTTCCATGGTCGCCTTCCAGATACCAGTTTCGGTCCAGAATATCACAATTCACCGATCTATCATAGACGAGGGTGCATCCACGTGCATCATTTCCAAAAAAAATTGGCAAAATTTAGGGTCTCCCGAACTAAAACCCTCAGTCATCATGCTTAGAGCATACGACGGTCGTCCATCAACCCCCGTCGGCCTCTACCAAAACGTCCTGGTCTACTTAGCAGGAAAGATGATCCACACAGACATTGAAGTCTTAGACTACAATATACTCCTTGACTGGAGTTATATGTACGCCATGTCTATCATAGCCTCCTCCATCTTTCACATCATGATGTTCCCCCACAAGGACCGCATCATTACTATATACCAATTGATGCATAGTGAGAAGCGACCCCGAACAAATGTTGATCTAATTCTACCCTATGTAGATACATCCTCGGATTCTCTCTCACGGTAACAAGAATATGGCCCCGACCAATTCAAACCATCATCCATTCTAGGGTCATTCCTAGGAGATCCTCCCATAATCCTTGAGTCATCGCCCAATGTCACAGGGGCTCCGATGTGCATGATGTCCACATCAAGGGCCAAATCTAGTCAGGACATGGACACAAGAAGTAACGGCACCGAGTCATCGGCCACAGTAGCCTCTTTAGCCTACGCTGCCTCCCAAACCCCTTTCCTCTACCCTCCAACTAGTTTCATCTCCCAACAGGTTTTGGCAACACTGGTATTACCAAACATATCATTGGAAATACCATTTTTGTACCTCATTCCTCCTGCAGGAATAGGAGCCACGCATGTCACTGCCACAGGGTTGAAGCCCCTCAATCCCAAGGAGGCCCCATCCATCCAAGAAATGGTTGAAACCACCCCTGCAAAGGAAATTCCCATTGCAAAATGGGTGATCGTGGCTAAGAAAACTGAGTAAAGAGGAAAGAATATGGTGACCCTCGCCATACAACGAGAATCACCAGTCTCCACCATATGTGACGTAATAGGCCACTCTACCCATATATGTCTGGAGTTGGATGAATTAAAACCACTCCTCGGTTCTGAGACAGACATCGTGATGCCTCATTCTCGTAAAAAGGAACCTACCACCAAAGGTAAAGGCAAAGCATTGCGTACTAATCACGCATGCGCTCTTTGCAGCAACTATGGGCATTATACCCATCATTTCCTGGAGTTCCCATGATATAGGGACGCCTTACATGCCATCGAGTGATCCTATCAAGAGGATCCCTCCACTGAGGCATCCGAGAATGAACCTCGCGCCATTCTATACCTACAGGAGCAAGATTAGTCACCAAAAGATAGTCATTTGTCCCTCCTCCCCCCAAGCCACCATACACCAACCAGGGACAGGGGAACCTGGTTGCCTCATCCTCTTGAGTTATCACGCGCGTCGATCACTGCAGATGGTTTGATCGAGTCTTTGACCCAAGGTCACCTATGCAGCAGTAATCTATATTCGGGGAGTTACCAGGCGCGTGGTCCACTACATACGTTTTGATTCGTTCTTTAACCCAAGATCAGCTAGGCAGTAGTAACACCCATGATACTCAAGGAGTTACCAGGTAGGTAGATTCTCCAGATGACTTGATCAGGTCTTCGACCCTAGATCTCCTAGGCAGTAGTAAAAACTAAGTAGGTAAAGTCTGCAGACACATTGATCAAGTCTTCGACCCTAGATCTCCTAGGCAGCAGTAACACCCAGGTAGGTAGATTCTGTAGATGGTTTAATTGGGTTTTTGACCCAAGATCACCTAGGTAGCAGTAGTACCATGCGCATTGATCCTACAGATGGTTTGATTGGGTCTTTTTCCCAAGATCGCCTAGGCAGCAATACTACCATGCACATCAATTCTGTAGATGGTTCAATCAGGTCTTTGGCCCAAGGACACCTAGGCAGCAATAATCAATACCCTGGATATTCATATGATTCTACTCAAAATGTATCACAACCTGGCTATCATTAAAGTCACCTCGACACTCATATACCAACCAGGGACAAGGGAATCGATATCCCCCGTTCCCCGCACAGAATGGACAACTGGCACAACGTAATGCGTTGGTCAATCTGTAACCCTTTCCAAGCTCATAAGCAACCATACAACCAATAGAATTATTTAAATCCTCCAAATGCTGCAAAAAGAAGCCCAGGAACAAACAAAAGGGAGATCCTAGGCAGGGGGCAGTAACCAGCAACGCCCCCCGTGATCTCAGTCTAGGGGCAACCCCAACTGAAATCAAAACTAGGAGCCAAGTAACAACTCCCAGGGGAAAACTGTTGCTTAGAGTATCTGATCACCAGACCGAAAGTAGCACTGTGATCAGCACTCCATAATTCCCAAAGGTGATGCCACACATTCGCACCCCTAAAAAAATAATTTTTCAACGTCAGCAGGTATGCCTCTCTCATCTTCTTTTTTAAAGCTCATGACTTTCAATAATATTTGATAAAGAATATGCTTTCACTTGAGGTAGTTTTTTTTGCAGGAAAAGCTCGCAAACCATTCACAACTCCATCTACTGAAAGTTCCAAAGCAGGTATCATTCTACCCCCAGCATGATAGAGTCCCAATAAACTCTACATATCCTGACATCATTTATCCATCAGAAATCAACCATAGGTTCCACATATCCGACCGTGTTTATCATCACCCCACCCTGCACATGAAGCACCTCATGCCCATCCATCCACCATGCATAAAGGTCAATTTTTACCATACAAACTAAAACCCCCTTCTCGAACGACCAGGTTGTGTAAGAAAATCAAAAGTGCACTATCGCGCCTCGTATTTGGCCCACCATACCTCCACCATCATAATCCCATCTGCGATACTTTTTTATCTGCTTCATCAACCCCGCACATGAGACCGACCAATGGGGCGCCCAACCTCAGCAAAACACCTTCCTCACAACATCAGTGAGCGAACACTTTCATGTTTTGGGGGTACCCGTCTATGTGTTTTGTATAAACCAAACCCCATTATTTTATTCTTTTGGTAAGTGTAAAAAGACTGCAAACGGTGCACTACGTCCCCTCATCCTCTCATCCATATTTTTCCCCCATGGCAGCAGTCCCCGAACACCCTTGATCGGAGTATTACACCCCCACGCACAAGCCACCATGACATTCATAGCTAGTTTATACCCACCTTGGAAGTCCTACCAACTCCAGGGATTTCCCCATCAAAAATAACTATGACTATTGCCAAGCTGCTTAGTATAATCCGACATTGGGCCACTGAATCCCCATCATCAGTTTTTAGTCACCCCTCACTAACATTCCTATGTTAAACCCATCATATCCAGGTCCCCGACCCCTCATGTCGGCGGCCCCTCATTCGGTTGAGGCTTCCTTTTTGTTCAACATCTATTTTCCAAAAAGGAAGTAGTACCTTGGATTACCCCTCTCCATAAAAGGGGCATCCTCGGGTGGCACTATGGGAGACATCATTTCCCATAGATGTCATCGACCCTCCTGACATTCGACTACAACAAAAGCTTTCATGTCAAGATGGTATCGTACCTTACAACTATTGCACTTTGATCAAATTCATCGAATACCCGTGCCTCCATAAGCGTCTCTTTTAGCAATGCTTACACAAAAAGGTCCCAACCAGCGCTTATGCATACAATGCAGAGTTATATGTCATACCAATTTTACACATATGGGTACCATATTCCACTTATTTTCAAAGAAAAAACGCCTTGGAGGGCATATCGTCAGCAACCACCAGATCACTACCATATCAGTGATACAGATAGAACATATATCTATCAAATAGATTTTTTTAACTAGCCACAGCATCATGAGCATTGGACATGCCCGCCTCGTAGAAAATGTGTATATGTATTGTATTATATTTTACAGGGGTCCCTTAGGACACGGTCATTCTTGGAACCGGTGTGGGGTGTTTCCAATGCTAAGCTTCACACAGGTCTCTCTCTCTCTCTACGCACGATATACAGAAAATCAACTATAATGTATTTCGACTATACAGTTTTTCATAGACCTCACACATTAGGGGGAAACTGTTAACACTGGAAAATTGTACAAGCAGAAGATGACATTATTTAATGTCAAGAAAAATGATTTACAAAACTAGAAGACATTACAGAATCTGGAAATTATTTAAAAATCTCTAAGGTCTGAGGAAAAATCAAATTTGAGCAAGTCATAAACTCTTTTGCGCGCATTATCCTTCGTGAAGAGTGCCTTTGTGCGCCTTATGACCCAAAATGCGCACAATCCTGGGAGTGGAAAAATGTCACTTTCTGGGACCATACAAAGCATAGGACAAGTTATTCCTCACTTGAAGCCGTCTAAGGACAGCCACCAACGCCTCCTTAAACATCAAGTGAGCACACAATGGAATATTTGTAGCACACAAAGGAATCATACCCCTCTCTTGGGTCACCATCCACAATGTACCAAGAGAGGGAAGGAGGATGTGAATTCTCCTATATAAGGCCACCATGAGATGAAGAATGGGTGAGCACATTTTTATGTTGGCCAAAATTACCCAAGCAATACCAACAATGTGTGATCCGGAGCTGAAGATAGAGGGGACTCAATTGTTGTCCATCCAACAATTTCAGTCCACCACAGTAGTAGAGAGAGGGAGACTTTGCACTGAGGCAAGCTTGGGATAAAAACATCCTTGCATCAAAAATTAGAACCCATGTTCTAGGGACCCTTTGGCAAGAGGGTAAATTATCACTCTTATTCCTACCAGTGCTCAATAAGAGGGGCCAAGAGCCACCGTTTGAATTATTGTTGTCGTTTGACTCTTTTCAGAGCTTTTGTTTATTTGTTTTAGTTTTATTTTAGTTTTAGTTTATATATGCATGTTATTTCTCTATCTATTATGCTTACAATTCTAGCTTGTTCCACTAACTTGCTTGACTCCACTTCTTTTTATGCATGTTACCAATAACTTAATTGGGTAGACCACACCCCTTAAGTTGGTTTGATTTCGTATATGCGTGCACCAAACACACTTCAACACTATGATTGATGAATTATTGGATTAATTACATGGAGAAAATTATTTTACCAAGTTGGAACTTCGTTCAGGATATCATCAAATTAGAATGAAAACTGAAGATATTCCAAAAATAACATTTCGAACTCGTGAGGGTCATTATGAATTTTTGGTCATGCCTTTTGGCCTTACCAATGCACCTTCTACATTTTAAGGGTTGATGAATTCCATTTTCAAACCCTTCCTTAGAAAATTTGTGTTAGTATTTTTTGATGATATACTAATCTACAGTAGTTCTTGGAAGGATCATGTTCAAAATGTCTATAGGGTGCTCAAACTATTGGAGGAGAAACAATTGTATGCAAAAACCTCAAAATTTGTCTTTGGAGTACAAGAGGTGGAATATCTGGGTCATATTGTATCTCACGAGGGAGGTAGACCCTAACAAAATTAAATCCATTAAGGAATGGAAAGTCCCCATAACCATAAAGCATTTGCGAGGATTTCTCAGGTTAACAGGGTATTATAGAAAGTTTGTTAATAATTATGGGAGAATAGCAGCACTTCTAACAACATTATTGAAGAAAGATGAATTTTGATGGACTCCTGAAGAAACTAAGGCCTTTGAACATCTTAAAGAAGCAATGTGCCTAGCACTGGTCTTAGCTATGCTAGACTTCACAAAAACCTTTATTGTGGAATGTGATGCCTCAGGAAATGGAATTAGTGATGTTTTAATGCAAGAAGGAAGACCCATTACTTTTGAAAGTCGTCCAATCAAAGGAAAGTGTTTACATAAAGCTATTTATGAGAAGGAAATGTTGGCAATACTACATGCACTAAAGAAATGGCGACCTTACCTAATGGGCAGACCCTCACAAAATTAAGGTAGACCCTAACAAAATTAAATCCATTAAGGAATGGAAAGTCCCCACAACCATAAAGAAGTTGCGAGGATTTCTCAGGTTAACAGGGTATTATAGAAATTGTGTTAAGAAATATGGGAGAATAGCAGCACCTCTAACAACATTATTGAAGAAAGATGAATTTTCATGGACTCCTAAAGCAACTAAGGCCTTTGAACATATTAAAGAATCAATGTGCCTAGCACTGGCCTTATCTATGCCAGACTTCACAAAAACCTTTATTGTGGAATGTGATGCCTCAGGAAATGGAATTAGTGATGTTTTAATGCAATAAGGAAGACCCATTACTTTTGAAAGTCATCCAATCAAAGGAAAGTGTTTACAGAAAGCTATTTATGAGAAGGAAATGTTGGCAATACTACATGCACTAAAGAAATGGCGACCTTACCTAATGGGAAGACACTTCAAGGTAAAAAATGATCATGATAGTCTTAAACACTTTTTGGAACAAAGACTATCTTCATAAGAGTAGCAAAAATGGTTCACAAAGATGTTAGGTTATGAATTTGAAGTCATCCACAAGAAAAGGAAGCTAAATGTTATTGCAGATGCACTCTCAAGAAAGGATGAAGAGGTGGAAGCATTTCTTTGTGCCATTTCTGTTATCCAACCAGATTGGATAATCAAAGCAAGGGATGAATGGAAGAAGGACGAAGAAGTGTGGACACTCATTCAAAAGTTGCAGCACGATCCTATTACATCTGATACATTTAGTTGGAAAAATGATTCCTTATGGTACAAATATTGCATATATATTTGTAATAATTCCCAACTAAAACAAAATATTCTTCTGGAATTGCACACTTCTCCTTTAGGAGGACAATCAGGATTTTTAAAAACTTACCACAGGGTGAAGAAAGAATTTTTTTGGGATGGCCTTAAATCTAATATTAAAAATTTTGTGGCGGAATGTTTGGTTTGCCAGCAAAATAAATTTGTACAATTAAGACCTTGGGTCTTCTACATCCTTTATCCATTCCAAGTCAACACTGGGAGGATATTTCAATGGATGTATCACAGGTTTACCTTAGTCCGACGAAAAGAGTGTCATCATTGTGGTAGTTGATAGACTTACCAAGTATGCACACTTTTTTGCATTATCTCATCTATTTAAATCAAGTACAGTTGCTACTGAATTTATGGAAACAACTCAAAAGCTACATGGAAACCCAAAAATTATTGTAAGTGACAGAGATCCCATTTTCACTGGGAATTTTTTGGACGAAATCATTTTCTTGTTTGGGTACTCAACTAGCTGATAGCTCATGTTATCATTTTCAATCTGATGTTCAAACTGAGATAGTGAACAAATTTTTGGAAGGATATCTTCGTTGTTTTGTATCTGATAAACAAACACAATGGTTCAAGTGGTTACCTCTGGCTAAATGGTGGTATAACACTTCCTACCATACTACAGCAAAAATGGCCCCATTTATGGCACTTTATGGATATCATCCACTGTCCATCACATCATATTTAAGAGAAAATTCCAAGGTTCAAGCACTGGAAGATCACATCGAGCATCAACAACAAGTTCTCCAAATCTTAAAGGAGAACCTAAATTTGCCACAAAATCGAATGAAACAACAGGCAAATCAACATCGCAGTGAGAGAAGTTTTGATGTAGGAGACTGGGTATTTTTACGGCTACAATGATACAAACAAATGTCCCTCAAGCAAGCTAAGAAGGATAATAAATTATTGCCAAAGTATTATGGTCCTTACAAGGTGTTTCAAAACATTAGTACTATAGCATACAAATTGGAGCTTCTTGCTTCTTCGCGAGTGCATCCAATTTTCCATGTTTCATTCAAAAGTTGCAGCAAGATCCTAGTACATCTGATACATTTAGTTGGAAAAATGATTCCTTATGGTACAAAGATCACTTATATCTTTGTAATAATTCCCAACTAAAACAAAAGATTCTTCTAGAATTGCACACTTCTCCTTTAGGAGGACACTCGTGATTTTTAAAAACTTACCACAGGGTGAAGAAAGAATTTTTTTGGGATGGTCTTAAATCTGATATTCAAAAGTTTGTGACGGAATGTTTGGTTTTCCGGGGCCAGAACAAAGTGGAGACAATTAAGACCCCTTTGACTTCTACAACCTTTATCCATTCCAAGTCAACGTTGGGAGGAGATTTCAATGGATTTTATCACAAAGCCATCTAAGTCCGAAGGAAAGAATGTCATCATGGTGGTAGTTGATACACTTACCAAGTATGCACACTTTTGTGCATTATCTCATCCATTTAAAGCAAGTACAAGCTTGCTACTACATTTATGGATAGAATTCAAAAGCTACATGGAAGCCCAAGGGTTATTGTGAGCGACAGAGATCCCATTTTTACCGGAAATTTTTGACTCCAAATTATTTTCGTTTGGGTACTCAATTAGCTCATAGCCTTCATCTTATCATCCCTCAACTGACATGGTCAAACTTGTGATAGTAAATAAATGTTTGGAAGGATATCTTCTTTGTTTTGTATCCGATAAACAAACACAATGGGTCAAGTGGTTACCTCTCGTTGAATGGTGGTATAACACTTCCTTCCATACCGCAGCAAAAAAAATGACCCCATTTATGGCACTTTATGGATATCATCCACCATCGATCACATCATCTTTAAGGGAAAATTCGAAGGTCTGGATGTCAGAAGATCACATCGAGCATTAGCAAGAAGTTCTCCAACTCTTAAACGATAACCTGAATTTGGCACAAAATCGAATGAAACAACAAAAAGTGCATCAACATTGCAAACAGAGAAGTTTTGATGTAGGAGATTGGGTATTTTTACGCTACAACCATACAAAAAAATGTCCCTCAAGCAAGCTAAGAAGGATAATAAATTATCGCCAAAGTACTATGGTCCTTACAAGGTGTTGCAAAAGATTGGTACTATGGCATACAAATTGGAGCTTCCTGCTTCCTCGCGAGTACATCCAGTTTTCCATGTTTCATGCTTAAAGAAGGTTATAGGTGAAAATATTCCAGTTCAAACAATATTGCCAGAACTTGATGAGGAAGGAAAAATCATATTGGAACTTGAAATAGTCACGGAAACAAGAACTCGACAACTACAAAATCGGTCAATTTCAAAGTATCTCACCAAGTGGAAGAACTTACCCACTGAAGATTATAAATGGAAGGATGAGAATTTTATATAGAATCATCTAGAGCTACTCAAGCATTGAGGACAACACTTTTTTGAAGGAAAGGGGCATGTTATATCCTTATATTACTAGTGTAGTCCCTTATTGTTGTTAGTGGAACCCCCTTATTGCTATTTTTGTACCCGTGTAACCCCCATATTGTTATTATCGTGCCCTTACATTATTATTGTTAGGTCGACTAGGATTATATTGTGACCCCATGGACTCCTATATATAGAAGGAGGTTTTTTCATTTGTATCATCCAAGAATTTTTCCCCTCGAAGTGGCTTATTTCTAAGGCTTTGATCTCTCTTTTCTTCTATTTTTAGAGTTGGTTTCATAACAAACTATCAGATAACGTGGAGATATAATCCTTGGTGAAGCCACCCGATTGTGTATGACTGTGGGTGTGTTGTGGTCGGTGGGCCCAATAAATTCATGGTCTTTGCTGAAATGAGGTTATTTTGGCTATCCTTGTCAATAATGAACTACAGCAGAGAACCCTTCACCCACATCTGTGATTGGAAGAGGCCTTCCCCCTCCTCTATATCTTCAAGATCATCCTTATGGATCTTAGTGGTGGAAACGGTGGCCCTAGGCTCTGCATCAATAATATTCTTCCCTCTGTCATTCCCCTTATTGGGTTTTAGAACTCAGAGTCGAAAGATGCATTTGATTCGAGGGCCTTCAACTCAGCCACCAGCGACTTCTTGGCTCGACACTCACTCATGTTGTGAGTAGGGATATTATGGAACTAACACCACTTTCCTGTGTCCATCTTTGTGTTTGTGGTGTTGTTATTTCTTGCGGATTATTTGGGTTATCCTGGATCACCCCACATTGGCTTTGTCCTTTGTTCTGTGGTTTGGGGGCACTTTTCCCTTTCTTCAGATTTGCAGATCCAAAGTCCCACTTCTTTTATTTAAAAATTTTATCGATCTTGAAAACATATCGATAGGCAGCATCGAGCGAGGAGATATCCAAGAACTCTGTTTCATTCTAGATGTACTTATGTAAATAGTCGTGGTACTTGAGTACCAAATTCCACTTAGAATCCTTGATAACTTGCTTCGTGCGAAGGGCATGAAAACCATTTGTAAACTTTAGAACATCTTGGTCCCTTCCCTACCGCAGCATGGTCCACTTTATGTATTTATCTTCATAGCTCCTGACAGGGTAACATTGTTCCTTGATGGTGCTTTGGAAATAATTCCAAGTGGTTGTGGCTACAAATAGTGAGTATTCCCTTTCATCCTTTTTCTCACAGTAGGTTTCCCACCAGTCCTTGACATGGGGGGCGGCTTTGAGGAGTGCAAAAGTAATATTTTCCTGATTGGAAAATTCATGAACCGAAAAATATCCTTCCAATAAATTTAGCCATCTATCTATGGTGTCTGCATCTATTTGGCCTTAAAATATGGGAATGTCAAAATTAACTTGTACCTTAAAATAAGTGGCACCTCCAGAGTGGTTGTTGGATGCAGATGTGTCGCCTATGGGTAGTCATCGAAGGATCTGGAAAAATTTATCCATCATGGCATTCCTTTTTTTGTCGAGGGTCTCCTTGAGAAATATTTTGAAAGGATATCCTACTCCCTCATATTTGTTTTCTTCTTCCATTGGAGACCGTCGAGGTTTGCAAGTTTGATCTTGCAAAGGTTCAACCAAATCAATCCCTAACTCCTTATACCATGATCTCGTTGGGGACTCTACAAAGAAAAACAAAGAAAGAGAAGACTTGCTCTGATACCCTTAGGAATTATGCAGGAACACAATATAATACAGATATAAACATAAATATAGAGATCCAGCATAAATAAAACTCCATTTCATTAATATCAAAGAACTAAAATCTGCTTACATACAGAATGGAAATAAACTAGCTCGGACGATGGTAGCTTATCTCTGAGAAGAGATGTGGCAGCTACATGCCTCTAAACTATGTTAAAATGAGGCTCAAGCGAATTTTTATTATTGAACAACAAGGGAAATCCATAAACAATGAAAACATTAACCCAAGGAGATGGAACACCAAGATTTTTTGGGTCTCGTTGGGGTTAGTTGGATAGCAAAATTCACGAGGTCGTAACTTGGTCATATTATCTTCGTTTTGCGCATATAATACCTCGTTGGAAAGATTTCTTTGAGTACTATAGGATTTTTTGTAAACCCTTGCCTCTACATATGGGCTTGCCTCGAACCTCAAGAAAACCTCGTTTAGGGGGTCAAAACTGCTTCGGAAGTTTAGGAACCAAGAAACTGCTAAAAATAGTAAATGCTTCTATAAAAAAGGAAACTGATGAAACCAACTGGAGGTCTAGGTGGAATAGGCTGGTGGCCACCACTATCCACCTAGATCAATATATTTTTTATCTAAAACTCCAAATTTTACCTTCTTCTATCACTCATACAAGGTAATTTTAAATATTAAATATTCCCCAAAATTTGGATTCATGGTTTTAGAATTAGTCTGCTTTGAGTACTTGTCTTTTTGAAATTTTACCACCTGATCTATTAACATATGACCCATGGAAAATGTTTTGATGTTTGACAGATTAATAGAAAATTTAAACAAAGTTACTGATCAAACTATAATTATTACCTCAAAACGAAAACTCTAGCTAAAAATCCCTAAAAAAACATGAAAAAACAGGTTGAAAACGAAAGTGTTGATGCTGGAATAAAATTATTTTTTTCGAGGTAAATTTTCAACATTTTTTA
Organism: Pinus albicaulis; assembly: GCA_034641835.2. NCBI lineage: Eukaryota > Viridiplantae > Streptophyta > Pinopsida > Pinales > Pinaceae > Pinus > Pinus albicaulis. The sequence continues at coordinate 956,866,616 of CM076582.1, forward strand.
AAAATGGCAATGAAAACCAATTTTTTTTCTACAAAAGACACCTTGAAAATGAAAATTGTTGATGTTGGAATAACGTCTTTTTTTTCGGAGTAAATTTTCAACATTTTTTTATAATGGCGTTAAATATAAAATATCATGACTCCGAACAACTTTAGAGTTCCAACTATTTTCAAGCATGGAATTAAATATAAAATATCACATCTTTGAAAATCCTTAAAATTCCAACGATTTTTAGGCATGACATTAAATATAAATATCACATCTTTGAAAAAACTTAAAATTCCAACAATTTTCACTCATGGTGCTATAGAAAAAAACATATAATTATTTTCAACCATAACATTAAATATAAAATATCATGACTTAGAAAAACATTAAAATCTTGACATTTTTTCAACCATGGAATTAAAACCAAAGATTATGACTACAAAAAAACCTTAAGTTTCCAACATATTTCAACCATGACATTATGGAAAACTTTATGACTAAAAAAACTTTAAAAATGAACACTTGAACAAAAGAGTTATTATACTAAGAGTATTTTTTGTTTAATATTAAATGTATAGAAATTTTAAAATCTAAGCCTAAGACAACTTGACACATTGCAACAAAACTTTAAAAATCAACCATCAAAGTGTCAGGTGAACTCGACCCATTGTAATGAAAACTTAAAGACCAACCATGAAATTGACACATTTTAGAGGCAGACTCAATTCATTATAATGAAAAAATTAAAATCAACTATCAAATTGCACATAATTGGATTGGGTTGCTAGTTGATAATCGACATGGACCATGCAAAAAAAAACAAAATACACAATTTTTTAAAAAATAATAACAAAAAATTTAAAAATTAAAAACACGACCCAAAAATAATCAAATATAAAAAATAAAAATAAAAACCTGACAAAAAAACGAAAGTATAAAAAACAAAATTAACTTGTAAAAATAAAAATAAAAATAAATCATAAACAAATATTCTATATATATAATTTAAGAAAAAATAATTAAAATTAAGCCCAAAAAAACCATTAAAAAAAAAGAGTTTAGATTTAAAAATTAAAATTAAAACAACATATTTAAAATAAATTAATTAATTAAATTAAATTAAAATAAAATAAATTTAAAAACAAATAAAAATTAAAAATTAAAAAAATTGGGCCTCGAGCAACTTAAGTCGATTCTTGGAATCGACTTGTCGCCCAGGGCACAACATCGCCTTGCCCATGACAGAGGCCTTGCAACCCTGTGCGACCAGGTCGATTCCGAGATCGACCTAGGTCGCTTGGGGCCTTTTTTTTTAATTTAAGTTTTATTTATTATTTCCTTTATTTTCTTTTTTTATTATTTTTCAATTATTTTTTTGTAACTTTAAAAATAAAAAATTAATGTTTCAGGTTTTTTTTTTACTAAATTTTAAATTTTTTTCCTTAACTTATGGGATTTTTGAAATATTTTCTTTTTTTTTGTTTTGTTAATTTTTTGATTTTACAACTTAATTTTGTTTTTTTACCTTTTTATGTTTTTTTTTGTCTTTTTTATATATTTTGTTTTTTTTGTCATGTTTTTTAATTTTTTTATGCTTTAATACCAACATGAAAATTACCAACATTTAAAAAAAATATCCACACTCAATAGATTAGAAAATTTAAAGTATAAAAAATAAATACTCTAAACAAAAGTGTTGATGTTGCATCAGCACTTTTCAACATCAGCATGAAAATCACTAACATTTAAAAAAAATGTTCATACTTGATACATAAGAAAATTTAAAGTGTCAAAAGTAAGTCCTCCAAAAAAATAGGTTGATGTTGTATCAACACTTTTCGAAATCAACATTAAAATCACTAACATTTAAAAAAATGATCATACTTGATACGTAAGAAAATTTAAAGTATCAAAAATATGCTAAAAAAAAGTATATTCTGAATAACCACTTTTCAAAATCAGGTGATTTTTTTGTTACCTCATAAAAACAGGTAATCAGTAAAGTTCTCATTTGATTGGTAACTATTTTTTATCATTTTAACCTTTGGGTAAAATTAATCTCGTTAACTTTTAATCAGAGATAATTAATTCTTCCCCGTTTGTCACCATTGTTGTGGAAAAACCACAACCCCCTATTATTAATTCATTATCTTCATAATAATAATGGGGAATCTCTACATAAATTTTGGTTATATAGCTCTTTTTCATTTAGTTAATTATGTGACATTTCTGTGATATTTTTGTTTTCTTCATATTTTCCTCAGATTTTCATTCTCATCACTTCATTGTGTTCAATTTCTTGCTAATTTTCCATTGGTTCTTGTTGCATCTCATTTGGACTCACAATTTGAAAATGGCGCTCATTCAAAGTCTCAACGATTTTTACCATATAGACTAAAAACTGTACAAAATGTATATTATTTTTGGATTTTGTAAATACAATTAATATGTAAATATTTAATTAATTGTATTTAATCATTAAATTAAATATTTATTAATTTTCAACTCACTAACTATCCTACAAAACCACTGGGTACAAGCACATATTATATGGTTTAAGACTTTATAATAAAAATATATATGAAAATTATACATAATCAAATTTTAAAAAAAAAAAATCTTAGATTCCCTTTCTTGGAACTTTATTTTAGAAAAACTTACGAGATTTAATTTCCCCGAGAAGTCAGTCGCTTGGTTTTTGTTTTGGGTTATTAATTTGAAATTAATTTAATTGATTTAATTGGTATATATTTATTTATTTATTGTAATTAATTTGTATTTAAAGTATTTAGTTAATTATGATTTATTAATTTAAAAATATAATTTTTAATTAAAAAGGCCCAATTTTGACTTATGTATGCATTTTTTTAGAATTTTGACCATTTTGATAATTTAACTTTGGAGAAGCATATTTGGAGTTCTACTTAGCCAAATGAGGTCAAGGATGGCTAGTTGGAAAGCTAGACTAGAGGGTAACAATATTGGAGTATTAACTCAACCAAATCGACACATATATTATGCCAAAAATTTAGCAAAAAATGAGGTTACGAAATTGTAACAAAAATTCAATTTGGGAAAATTTTGTTTGAACAATTTCATCTACCCAAACTTTTGTTGTTGCAAAATTGGTTTCATGACAACCCATTTCAACCATATAGGCCCTAACAGCAATCAGTGAGAACATGATTTTCCTTCAATTTATTTATTTGATTTTATTTTGATTGGAGTTTATTTTCCAAAAATTTATAATTATGATTTTGATTTGCAAATTAATTTCATTTTTTATTGGTTTGGCACAAGAAAATTGTTGAAACAGATGAAATTGAACCATTTAGGGAGAAATGTTATGAGAACAGAAAAGGAGAAAAAGAAGAGTCACAACTCCAAATTATATGGATCTGAACCACTCCCAAATGGTTCTCCATTTTGGAAATTTTTTGTAAATTATTTAATATGAGTCTTGGGAATGAACTAATCATTCCTCTTCCCTGCAACTACCTAAAAAACTTTGTATAGGGGATTATAGTTGTAGGAAGGGGGAGAAATACTCAGATTTGAGAATATTGAGGGTTTAAATTTTAGAATTAAATATTTGGTAGTGAGGCAGAGCTTGCACTTTTTTAATTCTTCTCCCTAGTAATAGGGTTTATCATTTTGAAAGGATTGTTGGAGATGTAGAGCAAAGAGACTAGGTTTATTCCATTTGCATTTTGAATAACTTTATTTTTTAATGAAAATTTCATCTTTTTGATAGCGGATTTTTGTAAATTGATTCATATCATGCACTATTGTTAATATGGATGTGTGTCTTTTCAATTAGCTATCCAATTCATTAGTGTATGTATGTTTTAAACATGTACAGAAATTATCTGCAAACGAGTTCTTAAAAACAGAAAATAAAAAATAGTGGGAGCATAAAACATAAAACAGATATACACAGATAGTTTCCCCTAGATCCCAAACCAAGACTACCAACTTGATTTTTCATTATATTCCTCTTAGTGTTACAACACATATGTATAAATGTCGAAGAATTCATAAACCCCAATCCATTAACCCTTGATTAGAACATAATCGTATTTCCCTTGACCGGATCTACAAAATACCATGAGAAAAAAAACCATCATGCCCAAAACCATGTGCAAACCCATGCACAAAACCATTGGCAGGTCCATCCACCTAATATAGGGTCAAAAAAATTCCCGAGGCGCTATCCTGGTCCTCGTGCAGGGGGGCTACCACCCCCTTGTAAACCCCCCAACATGGGGGGTTGTCGGCCCCCCTATGATCTCCCTGTTGCACCCAGAACAAGCATAGGGGGGCTCATGTCCCCCTCTTACCCCCCTCTTCACACCTTATTCTAACTGTGGAAAGAATATAACACCATGGAAAATTTTAGGGGCGAATTTTAGCCCAAAGGCGAAATTTAAGGAGTTTTATAGTTTGGAGAGGCGAATTTTATATATTGCACCCATTTTACCCATTTTATATAGTTAGCCCAAATTTTATTTAAAAAATAAATAATTATTATATTTTAGCCCCGAAAATTAAAGCGGATAAAAATTGCCAAGGTCGGATTCGCCCTTGATTTTCATTACAAAGCATCGATTCGCCCTCGATTTTCATCGCAAAGGCTCGATTCGCCTGGTTTGGAGGTTGGAATCATTGCATTTGGTTACAATCGACGGGATTTACAGGTTTTGAATTTGGTTTTGGTTGCAATCGCCGGGATTTTCAAGTTTTGAAGTTTATTTTATTAATAATATATTATGTACATTTTGTATTGTATGGGCCGAAATTTACAGGTTTTGAAGTTGGATACCAAGAAATGCTTGTCCAAGTCTCCCAGCCTGCGTTACCAGTGTTTGGAGGGCGAGAATTTGCTAGCATCAGTTGACTGGAGAGAAAAGGGAGTCGTGGCTGTGGTTAAGGACCAGGGCTCCTGCGGTAAGTTTGCTTCATGAAAGTTCATGCCCTATTTTTCAGTCCTATATATAATGCGTGGAGAGACCATAACATGTTTTCTTTCATGGATATTCATATCTTAATTTCTATCATTCCTGTATGAACTAGCTGGAGAAACCGGAAGAAGTTTTATTTCATGTATATTCTTAGTTTCGTTTTTTATCCTGTATTGAGCCGCTGGAGAGACCCAATTTTCTTTTTTATATCATGAATATTCATACCGTCATTTTCAGTGCTGTATAGAAGGGCTGGAGATACCATAAGAAGTTCTATAAATTTCATGAAATGTGTGCCCTGATTTACAATCCTGTATAGAATGGCTGGAAGGAACATAACAAGTTTGATTTCATAAAATATTGATACCCTAATTTTCAGTGTTGTGTAAAATGGCTGGAGAGAACGTAACAGATTTTATTTCAAGAATATCATATCCTGATTTTCTATCTTGTATAGAATGGCTGGAGAGACCATAACCAGTTTATTTCATGAATATCCTGCCCTGATTTTTTGTCCTGTCCAGAATGGCCGGAGAGACCATAACAAGTTTTATTTCATGATTATCATATTCTGATTTTCAATCTTGTATAGCAAGGCAGGAAAGACTATAAAAAGTTTTATTCAATCAATATCCTACCCTAATTTTCAGTCCTATATAGAATTTGCATCACTTACAGAGACCCTAACGATGCCCTGTATTGTACTTTTTCTGTTTGAATGTTTCAGGAAGTTGTTGGGTGTTATCGACTGTGGCTGTTGTTGAAGGCATCAATCAAACCGTGACTGGCAATTTGACTTCCCTGTCCGAGCAGGAACTGGTGGAATGCGATACTTCCTACAACCAAGGATGCAATGGCGGTCTCATGGATTATGCTTTCCAATTTATCATAGACAATGGTGGGCGTGACAGTGAGAATGATTACCCTTAGACGGCCAACGATGGCAGCTGTGACGCTTACAGAGTAATTTTCAAGGGCTTTTGCTCAATTGGGATTTGATATTGTTACATGTTGTTTCCTCTAGTTTATCATGACTAATTAATATATATATATATATATATGTGTGTGTGTGTGTGTGTGTAGAAAAATTCCCATGTGGTGACAATTGATGGCTTCGAAGATGTGCCTGAGAATGATGAGAAGTCGCTGAAGAAGGTCGCGGCGCATCAACCGATTAGTGTGGCCATCGAAGCCAGCAGAAGGGCTTTCCAGTTTTACGAATCTATGAGTGATCGATTTCTGTTCATGTTCTTTATGATCATATGAGCCTTTCTAAACTAGAAATTAATCAATTTTCCATGGAATTTTCCACCAGGGCATGTTCACAAGCACCTGCGGAACTCAGCTGGACCACAGTGTGACTCTGGTGGGATATGGCTCAGACTCTGACACAAACTACTGGATTGTGAAAAATTCCTGGAGAAATAGCTGGGGAGAGAAGGGTTTCATCAGACTGCAGAGGAACATTGAAAGGGCTTTGACGGGAATGTGTGGTATAGCGATGGAGGCATCGTACCCTGTAAAGAAGGGTTCCAACCCCTCCAAACCCTGGGCCTTCTCCCCCATCCCTTGTGAAGCCTCCTACCATGTGTGATAACTACTATTCATGCCTGGAGAGCAACACCTACTGCTGCATGTATGACTTTGGGGGTTACTGCTATGCATGGGGCTACTGCCCTCTCAAATCTGCCACATGCTGCAACGATCACTATAGTTGCTGCCCTAGCGATCATCCGGTTGGCGATCTGGATGCACAGACATGCCTCAAGGTACCAATATGCATACTTGACCGTCCCATCATTTGTGTGAGTCGGTGTGTGTGAGAAACAACAGTTGGATACATTAATATTGTGGCATCTTGGAATAGCTTCTGTGTTATCCCACATTGGATGTAAAATCTTCATCTCCTCCTCATGTGTGTTATCCCACATTGTTGTAAGAGCTGGTTAGTGGCAGTGTGTAAATCCCAGTACGCTATAGTCCTTATTCTAACCGGGTGGCCACAAGGGAGTGGCAGTGTGTGTGAAAGCACATATATTGGTTGTGTCGTTGCCTGATTGGTTGTGACAAGTGTGTGAAAGCACCTATATTGGTTGTGTGGCTGCCTGCTCTGTGTGACAAGTATGTGAAAGCACCTATATTGTCATGTCTTGAAACCAGTGTTTCCAATTTTACAACTTCACTGGATTTGATCAAAGCTCTGATATTGTGTTTCGCTGTATGAATTTTTGTTGTGACAGAGCCGCAAGGATCCATTTGGAACGAAGATGCTGAAGCGTACCCCGGCGAAACCCTACTGGGCTCTCTCTGGTCAGGAAACGATCACTGAAAGGACCCAGTATAACTGATTTCTCCCTGCATTCCCAGCCCTTTAAACTCAATAACAGGCTAGTCCAAATGGGGGAAGAAATTAAATTTTAGTGCATGAAAAATCCTCAAACTTATTTATCTATTAGTATTCCTGCACAGATGGCTTCTCCTCCAAATCAGCCAAGACACTTCCCATCTTTGTTCTCTCGTCAATTCCATTTCTATTTCTATTTATGTGTGACGTACAGATCTTTCTATGGACGACCATTATCAAAGCTGAAGCCTGTATCTTCACAGAACAACTTTATTACAGAACAGCTTTGTGATTCTCAAAATTATTATCAATCCAAAGTCCAAGTTTCAAGTATCTTGAGTATGTTATTTTTTCGTAATGGGCTCATAGTTCCAGCTGTGATCCCACTAATTCTGCCTCTTTGAAACCAAAATTTGCTTTTATTTCAGTTCCTTTATGTGAAATATATCAATTGATTAAGAGCAGAACGTACGGATTGATCAAGAACGGATTCAAATAAATTCTTAATTAGTGAATAGGATAATGTTGAAAGTTCCTGTCACTAACTGAAATAATGTGAAGAATATGTATGGACAGTGTTCATCTTCTATGATGATGGAGAGTATTAGGACTCAAGCTTTCATTGGCATACCATCTGATTAACAACATTATGATAATTCTTGATTAGGGAATAGGATAGCCTTCAAGGTTATGTTATTATGTTATTGACCCAAGGAATGTGAAGAACTTGGACAGGTGCATTTTCTCATGGATGATGGACAGCATTGGAACTCTTTCAGGGGTATTACCAATTGATTAAGAACAGTTTCAGATAATTCTTAATTAGGGATCTGGATACTGTTATAGCTGTGTATTTTCTTATTCAGCCACATTCATTTTCATATCCATTGATTAAAGAACAAATTAAAATTATTAATTAAGGGATAGGATAATTCTAAAGGTTCTGCTATTTTGTTATTGACCTAACGAATGTGAAGAATTTTTTCATGGATAGGTGTAGTTTCTTGTGGATGATGAACATCGGTAATAATTCAAATTGACATACCAATTGATTAATATATTAGTATATTTTTTAGTTATGGAATATCACCTAAATAATGCTAAGGATTTGCATGGATAGATTTGTACTTCATATTCATGATATTTGCTAGTTTTTTTAACTGGATAGATTCCAACTTTATTGTGAAATACACTCTTGGTACAAGATGTTAGGTACATACGATGATACGTTCTCCTATCCTTTCTTGTGGTCGACTACAATACCTATTTTATGTTTTGGATTTTCTACATTATCAAAATGGGTTATTGAACTGTTTATGTTTTGAATTTATATATAATAACAAATTATATATATATATATATATTAATTTCCCCCTTTTAAAGTGAATCTTATATTAATTGGAAGAATAGAAAATTACATCATGAGGCAGTTGTCTCGATAGTGAGATCTGACCATAACCAAAATAGAATCCTCTTAAGTGAGTTCCCAGATATCAAAAAACAAAAAGACAATACAAGAACCTCACTATATCCGGTGTATTGTCTTGGGATAAATTGATTGCACGTAGTATTAACAAAGGACATGTGAAACATCAACACAAATTTCTATTGTAAGGGCTCCAAATCTGATATTGCAAAATTAACAAGTGCTTTGCCCTTCTCCTGAGGTCTGCTACCCATAGGAGGAAGACCAAGTTGCTGCTCAATTCAAATCAATTTGCTATCCATGATATTCAGGCAGTGGTGCAAATGTTCCAATGAGTGGAGGACATCATCTCTATGCTCTTGCCTATCCATCAATGTGCATCCTAGAATAAACTTCATTTGCAAATATAAATCAATAGTCTGCAAATATTGGGTGAAACACTCTCTGGTTTGCTTTGTAGCTTGGATCTAGTTGACACACTCAATCATCACTTTTGTCTCCGAAAGGGAGGATTTGTGGGAAGGGTCCTCACTCTTTTATATAGCAATTTCCTCTTGAATCGAGTATGGAGTAAGTATCCTGTTTCACTCTGCAAAGAATTGTAGCCTTTGCTACTTGCGAGGTTGCCCCTTTTGGGCGCCCTCCTGATGGAAATTGGTTGGTTCCAATGTAGCTGCCACATCAGATAGCAAGGCCTCCAAAGATGAGCCCACAATATTCTTAGAGCATAATCAATTTTAAATCGAGACTTCCCCAACTGGATCACCACCCACGTCCTGTTGCCTAAACTTCTAAAGAGGTGGATGCAGGACAATGTTGATGCGAGCAAAACCAAAGTTAAAACAACACACCCCCTTGCAATTTCACCAACAAAGTGTATATAATACCCTAGAGAGTTGGGTGATGACCTTGTCGTACAACATAGAGATCCACCAGGAATCTTGCTCATAGAGGGCTCCTAGGTAATAAACCAATCCTTCTTGATGGTCATATGCTTTAAAGCACCAAAATCAAGGAACCAATTACGTAAAGGCCTACATCCCAGCTAAGAAGAAATTTTAAAATATATATATACTATATATGTTCTAGGGATCTTATTGTCGGGCTATCATAGGTTTCCTATTTGTGCAGGTGTTTATTATTGTTGTGAATTGTGTGTGGCACTGAACTGGGATTGAGTTTAATACACAGTTCAATGCTTAGATTTTTTTATAATCTAGAGCCAATACATCCCTTTATCTTGTCCATTCTGGCCACATTTCATGATTGAAATTAAGATTAGGTCAAGGTTCAGCCAGGGTGAAAACTGTTTCAGTCATAATTGACTTCATCACATCCACGAACAACTTGCCAGTAATTGATATATGGCCAGATTTTTCATGCCTATAGAACAAGATGGTTCTTTGGGTTATATTTTATTTGGACTTATAAGTTATAACTACCAGATTTGAAAAGATGCATATACTGAAAATGTATCTCTCCTTGTACAAATTTAAAACAAGACAATATTTGTACAACAATACTAGGAGAGCATTGGCAAGTTCTAGAGTTGACGTCCTCTCCAATCAATGGAGCTATCAGGTAAATACAAGGTGCCACTGCTACTACTTGTGGGATTCTGCTACAAACAGATTCATGACATGGCATGGGCATGACATGGGGAATTCCGAATGGAGTTTTTATAATGGTTCTCTTCATGTTGATGGTTATAATTTTAACAGATTCAGTAGGGTGGCTGCAACTGGCACATATTCCTTTCAATATCCAGATTTTGAAGGCACAAGAAGGAATAATATTTTGAAGAAGTGAGAAGCAGTTCACCTTATTATAGTTACCATGCTAGGTCTTCCTTTAAGAGATTCGCAACATCAAATCATTTCCATAAATATGGTTGTGTAAGAGTCGTGATGGTGTTGTAATGTAAATTATTTTTGTACCTGCAGCCATCCCTGCAGATACCTCCTCCATTGGTGATTCATTATCTTCTTATTAAGAATTGATTGCAATTCATTTCAGCAGTTTCTTAAGATAAATTTTGAGTAACTGAATCATAAACATTTAAACTTGAGTAAATGTGGAAGAAGAAGTTTGAGGTGAGTGCAAGTCTACAGTGCGGGTGTGTCCTTTGTCGAATGCGCTCCTGTTTGAGGAAAGGTAGACTGGTTACTACTACTAGCAAGGTATTTCCCACTAAACCAAGCAATAAAACAAGGCCAATGTGGATGACTGTCACTAATGGAAATGGCCTTAAGCATCCCCACAAATACACCAACAATTTGATTGCAAGTATCGAAGTAAAAATACTTAGTTATCCCTTGATTTATAGTGACAACACTAAACCAAGCAATAAAACAAAGGCAATGTGGATGAATGTCGCCAATGGCAATGGTCTTAAGTATCCACACAAATACACCAAAAATTTGAGGGCAAGTATCAACTCTGATTCTAGGTATTGATTTTTTGACTTCAATGAAAGGTTTGCAAAATACAAGAAACAACAATGTCTGTAGGTTTAACAACAACTGGGGCTTAAAGCCATTTCCATTGTCAAGCATATTGGTAAGTACTCTGAGCATTACTCTTTCATATCTTTGCTTGACTGCAGAAACCTTGTTGGCAACAACTTGTATAATCACATTTTTGTTACAGATTGCCAATTTTTTATATACGTTCATTTGTTCTGAATCACTGTTGGGTCTGCTTCATAGCATTTATTTCCAAGGTTTTCATACAATGGTCAAAGATATAAGGTGCATTATAATTCTGATTGAGATATTCTATGATCCACAAGATGGAAAAGTGCTTACAAAGAGTGTCAATATCAAGCAATTTCAACTTAAATGGATAAGGAAAAAAATGGATTTGTAACCCAGGAACATGTCCTCTTTACATCCACTATTCAGATTATCTTGCATATAGTAAAGATGTAGTTATATAACTAGAAATACAGGCTTCTTCCATGCTTGTTAATGCAAAAAAATTATGAGCAAGATGTACTAGTTTTTGAGCTAATTTTACATAATAATGGGTGTTAGATGTTGCACTATCCAATAACATAAATTTTACATGCAATATTGCCATATTATGATTGGTAGCAATCATTGGCACACATCATATTTAAATTTTTCACTTGGGTTGCATAATAGAATATGCTTGTTTAACACTTTTAATTCAACTTACCTATACTGAAAAAAGATATAAAAGATTCACTGATTTGTTCTTACAAACATGCCTTACTAGAGGTTGTTATTGATTTTTTCAGTAGTATTGTATAACTAATAAGGTAGTAAATGTATGGAATTTTATTTCAAGACTCAAGTTGATTGGGAGAAGTTAGACAGAGTCCAAATCCTATTTATTAGGTACATTTGATGCAAGCAAAATGTACCTCAGGTTGTTGTTTAGGCAGAGTTTGCAACCCAAACTCTTTTCTTCAAGACCATCTTCAAATTGGTATCATTCCTTTGCAAATTTAGGGATTTATGGGATTTAGCTTCAAGGAAAGACATAAATCTGTACTTAGAAGTTAGCACTCTATTTTTCGGAGGTCATTACCTCGTTCAGTCTCTTAGGGCATGCTCAGTGTTGACTCTCAAAGGTCTCTCGGTTACTCCAGTTAGTGGCTAGCTCTCTAGATCATCTTCCCCATTCACGTATTACCTAGATGTGCCGTGCCATCTCCTGTCATTCAATTAGGTCCTCAACTGAGCTATTAAAGGGGACTTCCAGGATAACTTTGATAATATGGAGAAAAAGCTAAAATCTTTGTATTGGAGGTCCAGGCCCAACAATATGAGATTGGAAATTTTGCATATATTTCAAAGGTTGAGATGGAAATGGAGGCGTTGTAGACTGCTTAGTGTAGCCCTAAATAGAGTAATTACCTGCAGCCATCCCTGCATATACCTCCTCCAGTGGTGATTCATTACTTTCTTATTAAGCATTGACTGCAATTCATTTAGGCAGTTTCTTACAATAAATTTTGAGTAACTGAAATTGTATTTCCATCTATTAGTTGTTTTGAGCTGCTGCAAACTCTCTAGAATTGAAATGGCAATGCTAATAAAATACAAATTGCAGGTAGTGACTCTTAGAAGAGGCCCTTCGGGAAGCATTGTTTACAGGCAAGATATTAGTACTCAATTAAACATTCATATTAGGTCCGGCCATCGGCGGGGTAAGAACATGCCAGGTAACTTAGGTCTTGCAATATGTGCCAGTAACTATCTTTACAACTGTACTAAATGCATTACATATGCAATAATCTTATTTCATAACAGAAGCTTGTTGTGCCTGATTTTTGTATTACTTTATTTTGTGTTGTAACATTCCAAGGGTGTGTAACAGACCCACATTTCCAGAGATTCCATATTCTTATTGACTGTAGCTAAGATTTTATGGATTATAATTGAGACTATGTATTTATGATTTTAAATAAAAACATTCATGTTGTTTAGCAGCTTGTTTCAAGGCAGGGGAAACAAGAACATTTTTATTTTTCGTCTCGATTATTGATTTTATTTTGTATAGATGTAAAGTCATGTTGTCAGCTTTTCCTATTACATTACCAAATCATTCATATAGATATAAATATATGCATATATGTATATTTGAAGAATGTGTTGTGGTAAGAGTAGTACAATGAATGTGAGTAGCTAACTGGTTGTTTCATTTTGTATTTAATACCACCTGCCTTCAGCAGTCTAACGAGGAAGATGTAATGGCTAGAATATGACTTTTTCCCTTATGAAGCAAACTTGATGAATCTATGCATTGACTAGTTATTGAATTACTATCTGCAGGGAAATATCTTTGTATATATTACACAAATTTGGTTTGAAAACCTCATTTGGTGGAAAACCATTTTTATGCAATGATTATATTACTTGGATTGTGCATGAAATGATTCATGTTTACAATTTTGTCAGATATTACGACAGCTGAAGCATGAGAATATCATAGAGATGCTAGATGCATTTGAAAGTCCACAGGAGTTTTGTGTTGTGACAGAATTTGTGCAGGTATTTATGATTGTATTATAGCATGTGCGTACTCTTTTATCTTTCCAGTTTGAAGTATATCAACATTAAAATTCTGCTCCCAAAGCATTTGATATAGATCATAGACTTATAAATGATTTTGATGATAGGGTGAACTATTTGAGATTCTTGAAGATGACAAATGCCTTCCTGAAACACAAGTTCAGGCTATTGCTAAGCAACTGGTATTTTAGTCTTTATTTTATGCGTTTGTAGCTGCAAGTCAATTTGTGTGTGTGTATATTTTCTCAGTGTTGTTAGTGGTTGGATTAACAATATTTTGGATTAAGCATGACTTCTTAAAATCTTGTTTCGATGTTTATTATTATTTTTTGAAAATCCTTAGTTTTAGGACAAACATTTCGTTCATGAATCTACCTCCCATTTGATGAGGAATGTGGGCATAAAGGGGTATTTGTGATGAAGAGTCTGCCGGGATTATATAAGTATCTTTTTGGAGTTAGGTTAGATTGAGAATTTGAGGGGCAGTTGTGTCCTGTTTGGGAAGGCTTGGACTATCTATAGGTTTAGTCACTACATTCGACGTCATTTATTTCGAAAGAATTATAATTTTGTTGAATCTCAAGGATTGGTGAATTTAATGGTGAACTAATGGTGGATTTTACAAGTTTACACAAAATTTACACTCAAAATGGGAGCCAACATGGCCTTCCTGTTTGTCACAGATCATTACTTAGTGATTGCAAATATTTAGTTTTGAGCCATTTGTAAGCCTTTGGCATTATATACACTCCTTAGTATTGTATTCACTTTGGATGATTCATTATAAGTAAGTTTTTGATGCATTGCTTGGTACTATTGATAGCTTATAAAACTTAGATTTTGACAAGGTATTTTCTGAAATTAGAGCTAAGCAATTTTTGGTTGCTTAATGATGTGAAGAATATATCTCCTAGGGCATACTTTGGCCTCATGAAAAGGTTGAGGTTCCCTTTTATTTTTGGATCTTTATGTTTTTAGTATAATATAAAATAAAATTGTTTCAAAGTTCAAAGTTCAAACGCACACACATATAAGGTAAGCATCCTGTGGGGTATGCTTACCTGAAGTGCCCTCCACTGTCTTTGGCATATTTAGAATCAGCATCCGCTACCCTTAATCCATCAGCATTCCCATCAATTTCTGAAATCAATTCTCAACTTCAGTTTATACCTACCCTTCCCCTCCAACTTATCACTCCTACTTCTCCATCAACAGCTCCTCTTTCTACGAATTCGCCCCATGAGGCTATGTTTACAGAACAAATTTGTAAAGTGAAAATTTTGTCCATCTAATATTATTTTATGATAAACTGTACGTTTATCTATCCGTGGGCGTTCTTAACAACAAAGTTACAAACTTCATTATGAGTTGTCCTGTACTGTTCCTCTTGCATACAACTTTATGGGTTATTTGAGGGCCTCTCTGATGATATGCAAATAATTGTGCATAATGTTGTCATTTTTTTACCATAATTTGGCCACTATAGCTGTCCTTCAATTGTGTTGTACTAAGCATTGACATCAGAGTGCCCGGAACATGAAAAAGCCACAGAAATTTCTTGTTTCTCACTGTGTTTTAGTTCTTGTCAGTGTGTAGTGAACTTCAGTAATGTAATGACTTCACTGCTAAGGTTTAGCATCGTAGTTCTAGTGGTTAGCCTATCTTTTCTAACTTTAATGTCTATTTTTCTCCAGGAAGGGTTCTTGGTATATGAATGCAACTCTATGTGCAGCTGTAATAAAGAATGCCCAAACCGGGTGCTGCAGAAGGGAGTGCAAGTCAGAATTGAAGTATATAAAACAAAGCATAAGGTGTTATTTTTCATTTATTGAAGTTCTAGTATTGGTAGTGCATTAGGAGCATTATTGAAATGTAATCATGGTCTAGAATGTAAATAACTTCACTTGTTAATGTCAGATGCATTTTTTCAAAAAACAAAAGCTTGGTTTCAAAATTATCAATAAACCAAGGTGCAACAAGACCCCAATTCTGTTTCAATGTTTTGGTCTGTCTTTCTGTTTGATTTTAGGGCTAGGCAGTTAGAGCTGCACAAGAAATTTCACGTGGGACATTCATTTGTGAATACCTTGGAGAGGTCTTAAATGATCAAGAAACAAATAAAAGAAGAGAAAGGTAAATTTTTATCTTGTATTAAATTATGTTTTCCTATTTCTTCATCATAAATGGTTCTCTAATTGAATGCACCTATTGCTTACTGCCACTGCTTTTCTTGTTTGTTCTAAATTACTACTATTTAGGTATGACAATGAAGGTTGTAGCTATCTATATGATATTGACGCCCATATTGATACAAGTGATTTGATTGATGGTGTACAACCAGATCTGATATATTTTGAATTCACTGCTGATCTGTTTCCCATGGAAGCAGATAACAGTTTGAACTGCTTGTAATTCATACTGTATACTATTAAAAGTATAATTTTGCTAGCTTAAAGAAAAAAGATGAAGTCCGCACTAAGGAAACTACTTGCCACCAGAAAAAGGCAGCTATAAAAAAATATACATATACAAAGAGAAAAAGGAACCATCAAAGAGGAGATGAATGGTCACATAAAACTACACTAGTGAAAAACACTCAACTCCCACCCTCTGTAGTCAATGCCCACAAGCACAACAATATTTTTCAACAGAATTCACAATCGTAGGAGCAGCTAAGGTTTCTTGCTCCCAAGTTATATGTCCAGATGCATACAAAGCTCTCATTGCAGAGTGATATGCACGAAGTTCTAATTTATGTACTTTTGCTGCTCCTTTCTCTTCAGTCAAAGATTTATCTTGCCTTTGGTTTGGACATTCACATCAAGACATAGCATCATCGAAAGAGCTATAGACTATAGGTCATGATGATTGCTTTTGATTTGAACATAAAATATCATTTGACATATAGCTACTACTACTACTAGCAACAGAACAATGACAACTCTCAGCTTCCTCAATTAAACGATTTAATCTGTCTTCAAATGAAGACATGCATAGACATTCCTCACACACATGTTTTCTGGGGAAAGGAAAGGTATCTACCTTTTCTAACAAAGGACTTGATGACTCTCCCACTGCCTCATGGTTCCTAGATTTCTGGATTGCTCTCCTTTTCTGAGGAGCAGCGTCCATGTTGAAGAAATATTCCTTGTATGCAGATTGCATTTGAATGCCTGGTTTTCTCTTTGTAGCCTTTAAAGAGACATGAGCTCTCAAAGGGTTGCACAAATAGGAATCTTTTTTTTCTTACTGTAGCACTTAGAAGGCCTGTAACAACAGTTACATATAGTATCAACTGTGTAACAGAGGCAGTGTCACCCATCAAGACTGTAAAAATGCTAGGCTTGGGTTGAATTGGAATTTGTATTTTAATATCTTGCATTTGACATAAAGGTAGTAATTCCTTCCAACCATGTTCCAATTGTTGCTACCAGTCCTGGTCACTAATTCATCAAATGCTTGCTCAAGGACTACAAAAATATTAGCTGTAAATATGACATTAATCTTACGAGCTTTTTCTAGGGGATGAAATGTGTGTAACTGAAAAATACCCGTTGCTACCAAAGATCCTGTATTTGGTTCTTAGTTGTTGGAACCTGATGGAGGTAAGACCCACAGTCCCGGTTTTTCAAAAATTTATTGCCCAATCAATTTCACAATCTGGGCAAAGTCAACCCGTTCTCATTTCTTGAACTGGCAAATTTAATAAACCTCCAAACCATAGTCTAGCAATTCACAATAATCTCGATTGGCAATTTCAATACTGTGTGGAACTAATTCACTTTCCTTCTTAGGTTATAAAACCCTCATTTCGTATCCCCTGCCTTGGTAATAAGATCCGAATTTCATAAAGGTTCATTTCATAATGGTGATCAAATGAGCTTTATTATAAATTTCATTTGTTACCATAGGCCCACGCACTTATATCCACTTATGACAAGGCTCCCCCTTTTATCACCTATGCTTTTGCCCACTATATTTATATACACCTGTATGTTAACTATTCTTTGGTTACGAATCCAATTCA
Source organism: Pinus albicaulis (assembly GCA_034641835.2). NCBI lineage: Eukaryota > Viridiplantae > Streptophyta > Pinopsida > Pinales > Pinaceae > Pinus > Pinus albicaulis. The sequence continues at coordinate 956,884,404 of CM076582.1, forward strand.
TAACATAACAATGCCGTTCATAACACACATAACCAGCTATTGATTAGACCTCGCAGTGCATTTAACATACCCTTTCATTAATCGTCGCCTCCATCCTACAGCTGGAAGGCTATCGCACTGCCACTCCATCATCTGACGGTAGTCACGCGACCCAGCTACACGGAGGTTAATTCTCCAAACGCACGTGATATAGATGGTATCACAAAACCGCTCAATTACACGTGTCCATCGTCGGAGTATATCGCTTTTTTTATATAAAAACAACTCACCACCTTCGGCCTCGCGCGATACTGTTGGGTTTGGATTTAAAAACCGCCTTTACTGTTCAATGATCGTGGCTCCACTCCTTGCCTTCAGGGTTCCATCACTCCACATTTGAACAACCCTCGCCAATTTACAATCCTCCTTGGTTTCGGATTGCGGTTCTCAACGCTGGTCCAATTCATGCATCGACCATGCTATGTTGTTCCAGCACAGATGACCTCATCCACGAGAAGTAGTTGCGATGCAGTTATAGGGCCAAAATTTATAATCTGGCGCTTGACAGAGTAGTTGTTGAAAATTCCCTCTAAGTATGGGTCCATCGGTTCTCCTATATGATGATTTAAACCAACAATATTGCCTTTGTCATGCTCCACCTATAGTCCAACCAAGACATCTTGAGTATCTAGTCCAGAATTTTCTGCCAGAGTCTTGGGCACAACCAAAAGCACATCAGCAAAGGCTTCAACTCCTAATTTTGCACGCCCCTGAACAGTCTTCTTGACAGTGTGTTTGAGATGTTGGCTTGCAGCAACTTCAAAAGCTCCAGCACCCAAGACAACAGCTCTATCTTCAAGTGTGTTTTTAATAGCTCTCAGACCATCACGTACAGCATCCTTAATTTGAGCAATAGTATGATCATTAGGTCCTTTTATTAGAATTGTACACGTGTGAGGATTCCTAGCGTTTTCCACAAAAGTGTACTTTTCTTCCCTTAGGACATGCTCATATACAAGCCCAGCCCATCCAAGAACACTAGGAGACAGATCATCAACAGAATTGACAGCCTCCCCACCACAAGCTAAAACCAATCTCTCCATATTGCGCCTCTTCGCTCTCCTCAAAGCTACAATCCCTTCTCTTGCAAGAAGATCGAGTGACATAGGATCTATTCCCTTTTGATTGATCACAACAAAAATGTTGTCAGTGCCATCACAAAATTTCTTCTTCAGGTTAATGATCTTTTGAATTTTCTCATCTACTTGTCTTCTTTCTACTAAAACCATTTTCTCCCTCTGCTCTGAATTTGAATAAAAGAAACCTGCATTTACTTCACTCTTTTCATATTCTAGAGAGACATTTCAAGTCAATTCATTACAGTCTTTCATTACATTCTAGCCCCACAAAACGGAGGAAACTAGAGCCTGTTCAGGAGTAAAAAAGAGCATAAATTCTCTGTATATATTATTGTGGAAATTCAAGTATCCTTTGTGAAAATTCTGCAATAGAATAAAGAAGGCGGGTCTTACCTAGAAACAATGTAAGAGTCCTAATGGTTGGACACAAACTACATTTTGCATCAATCAGACAATGTGATAGTAAAGATGCAAGGACCCACCAAAAAAAAAAAAAATCCTGACAAAATGATTCCCATCCTATTGATTTCATCATTTTTATGACCTGACCTTATATATTCAAATGAAACTTACAGTCAAAGATGGGGGCAGTGAAAATGTCAAGCAAAGGCTCAGTTCACGAAATGATAGGACAAATAGGGATTGATGCCTATTAGGGAAATATCAAGCCAAGCTTTATATGGGTTTGAGCTAGTATCTATGCCGAGACCTCTCCAAATTTACAAATACATAAATGCTTTAATACCAAAGGAGGAAGCGTAGAGAATGAAAGAACAATAGTCGACTTTAAAAAAATTCTCCCGAAGAGGCAATTCTGTAAAAGCTTACATAAGTTCAGCAAAGCAACTTTGATAATAGGATCCCTTGCTACACCCATGGAACTCTGCAGCACAATGTCACAAAGTCTAGAATCTTCATTTCCCAACCATAATCACATTCTAAAAAAAAAAAAAAATCACATAAAATTCCTAATAAATCTTCCATCCCTTAATCACCCATGGAACTCCAACTCTTAATTCTTAGGCCAGAGGTTACATTAATGTAGAAAAATTCATGTACTAAATACTTAAAAATATCTCATGGTCATGGGCATTCTAATAATATTATTCATCAAGGGAGGTGGGAATCATTGTGAAAACAAAGAAACTATTTCATTGCGGTGCTCAGAGAGCGTGTGCTCGATACTCTCGCGAGCTCACTTGGAATCAATTTATTATGAGACAAGTGCAGAGGGTTTTTGGGGTAACATTATGGAGGATAACTCATGTATATTGTACAAAAATATGCCAGTCATATGAGACAATGTGAGAGTTTTTCCAAGGACTATAATAGACTGAAATTCCCTGAATAATTTACAGAGGAATTAAAGTTGGTCAGGACGAATTTTTGAAGGGTGTTGAAGTGAGGAACAAGTACTCATTATGAACTTTGTTATCCCTTTACAAAGTATTTATTATTTACTAAAATATTCGCCAAGATCTTACAATATTTTATAATTCAGTGAAAGATTCGCCATGATTTTATAAGATAATATAATATCGTGAGAGATTCGCCGAAAGAATTAAATATACATATTATATTACTGATAAAATCGCCTTCCTCTTTTCCTATGTATCATGGAGATTCGCCTATTTATTATACAAAAAAAATTAGGGGGGTTCTTAAAATTTTCCCTGTATAACACACACCCATCATTCTCACACTTGCTTTATTTCCACAAGGAGCACATAAGAGATTAGTCATTGATCCATCCCTGCAACGCCCATTCTTTCTCTACACCAAGAAAACTTCTCAGTGCTCACAGACTTTGTTAATGCATCTATAACATTCTTCAAAGTGTCCATCTTTACCAACAACACCTTTTTATCCTCAACCATATCTCTCAAAAAGTGATACTAAACATCAATGTGCTTTGTCTTTGAATGATAAGCAGGGTTCTTAGCCAAATAAATTGTACTTTGGCTATCACAGTCTATCCTTATAGATCGTTGCACCAACTCCATACTTGAACACAATCTCTGCAACCAAACTGGTTCCTTGCTTGCATGAGTGGCTACCATGTATTATGTCTCTGTAGTTGAAAGAGCCACTACAGGTTGTATTTTAATCTTCCCACTGACTACCCCTCCAAATAGAATAAACACATAACCTCTTGTAGATCTTCTTTGATCCAGATCTCCAGCCTAGTTAGCATCAACAAATCCATGGATTTCCAAAACTCTATCCAATCCTGGTCTTCCTTGGTAGCACACACCATAATCACTAGTGCCACGCAAATATCTTAAAACCTGCTTCATTGTTGTCTAATGCTCCTTCCCTGGTTTTGACATAAACCTGCTCAATACTCCCACTACATGTGCAATGTTTGGTCTAGTACAAACCATTGCATACATTAGGCTACCCACTGCACTTGCATATGGAACACAGGACATATCCTCCTCTTCTTCTTGTGTCTTGGGACACTGTTCTGCAAATAGCTTTACAACTACATGAATAGGAACCTACATCAGTTTACTATCCTGCATATTCAACCTCTAAAATATTGTCTCGACATAATTCCTCTGGTTTAACCAGAGCTTCCTCTTTTCTCGATCTTTCTTAATTTTCATGCCCAAAATATAGTTTGCAGCACCAAGATCCTTCATGTCGAATTTGGAGACTAATTGGGTCTTCAAATCTTGGATAATTTCTTTTTCATTTCCAACCAGTAACATATCATCCACATACAAGACCAAATAAATAACATAGACACCAATTAATTTAAAATACACACTGTGATCCTCTTTTCTTCTTGTGAAGCCAAGTCCCCATATATAGGTATCAAATTTCTGATACCACATCCTTGATGACTGTTTTAACCCATAAAGAGACTTTTTTAAGCTGCATACCAGTTTTTTCTTACCCTTCACCGCAAATCCTTCAGGTTGCTTCATGTAGATATACTCTTCCAAAACCCCGTGAAGAAATTTTGTCTTCGCATCCATTTTTTCTACCTCAAAATAAAATGCAGCGGCAACAAATAAAAGTAATATAATAGAATTAACCTTGGCAACAAGAGAAAAAATATCACCAAAATCAATTCCTAGTACTTGGGAATAACCTTTTGCTACCAGTCGAGATTTGTATTTCTCCACCCTGCCTTTTGCATTCATCTTCTTCTTAAACGCCCATTTTCTCCCAATGAGCTTCCTTCTAGCCAGCAACTCCACCAGATCCCATGCCTCATTTTTGTGCAAAAATTTCATTTCATCAACCATGGCCTCCTTCCAGATTTTTCCATCCTCTGAATCGACCGCCTCCCTGAAATTTTTGGGATCATCATCAGTGATATTCAAAGAAAAAATTGAATATAGAGTAGATGGACTATACCTTTCTGGTTGCCTTCTTGATCAAACTAATCTTCTCACAGCTGGAGTTTGTGGATCTTCCTCTTCTTTATCATGTTCTGTTGTAGAGTCAAGTTCTTCCTTTTTTAGCTCAAACTCGATCTTAACAGGTTCCTTTGGTAGGAATTCATGTTTAACAACATCTTTCACCTCTCTAAACACCACTTCTCGATAGTACACAACCTTCCTTGTTTTTGGGTTCCAAATCTTGTAACCTTTTAAACCATCCTTATACCCAATAAAGATGTGACTTCAAATCTATTATCCAGCTTTTCCTTTTCTCCTTTCGAACATGTACATATGCATCACATCCAAATACCCTTAGATGTGAAGGATAGGGTTTCTTACCAGTCCATACCTCATGTATATTCTTATCCTCCAACGCTGATGAAGGTGATCTGTTAACTAGATAACATGCAGTCTCCACTGCCTCTTCCCAGAATTCATGTCCTAACTCGGTACCACTAAGCATGCTTCTTGCCTTTTCCATCAATGTCCTGTTCATTCTTTCTGAAACTCTATTTTGCTGAGGTGTGTATGGAGTAGTCTTATGTCATGCTATACCACACTTCTTACAAAACTCTTCAAATTCTTTCTTGCATAATTCTCCTCCCTTATCTGTCCTCCGCACCTTTATCTTCTTCTTTGTATGGTTTTCCACCAAAGCTTTAAATTCTTTAAATCTGTCAAAGGCTTCAAATTTCTTCCTCGAGAAATATATCCATGTATTCCTTGAGAAGTCATCTATGAATAACACATGGTACATAGACTTACCCAGTGATGGAACCGACATAGATCCAAACACATCGTTGTGCACAAGCTCTAATATCTTGTATGCCCTCTTAGCACCAGAAGGGAAACTCACCCGATTTTGCTTCCCATATACACAATGTTCACAGAAACAAAAATCTAGAGAGAAATTATACATACCTTCTACCATACCATTACCATGCAGTATCCAAAGGCCCTTCTCTCCAATAATTCCAAGCCTTTGATGCCATAGCATGGTCTTTTCTCCAAAGACTGTTAGGTTTTCTGCTCCACTTTCAAGAACCATAGAACTGTTGCACCCATCAATAACAGTGCTACCCATAAGCTTGTACAGAGTTATTATCCGAACTCCCTGCATCAATATCAGTGCTCCCTGAACCATCTTGCAAGTATCTTTCTCGAACACTAATTACCTGCATCATCCATCTTTCTTACAGAAATAAAATTTCTAGTCAATGCAAGAATATGAAGAACACCATGAAGTGTTCTAATCCTTCCACCTTGCAACTTCAGATTGAATTTTCTGCGTCCAACGATTCTGGCCTTTGATCTGGATTTATGCAGGAATGTAACATAATACACATATAACCATAAATACAAAAATTTAGCGGAAATAACACTTCATTTCATTAATATCAAAGAACTGAAATTTGTTTACAGACAATGAAAATAAACTAGCTAGGGCCCTGGTTGCTAATCCCTGAGAAGATATGTGGTCGCTACATGCCTCTGAACTCTGTTACAATGAGGCTCGAGGACCTATTTATTATTGATAAACAATGGAAAACCCTAAAAATCCAAAAACCTAACCCTGGGAGATGAAACGCCAAAACTATATCATCTGAAATTGATTATTATTTAATGTTGGGCTAATATCAGTTTCAGAATTAACATGAAAGTGCTTTGGTTTTCTTATCATACAAGGGTTTATACATGTGTTTATGATTGACAATTCATTGAAATTGGTGAGATTAAGTGTATTTCATGAACTTAAAAGCATGTAAACTCAATTCTCAATAGTAGCATAATAAAACACAGCAAGCACAAATAACAAAGACAAATACACAAGTTTTTGATGAAGGAGTTCACCCCTCATGGGCTACATCACCTTGGTCCAACTTCATAATGTGGGCCTTTGTATTAGCTTCAATTGTGAAAAAGTGTTGTTTACAGTCTCCTGTTACCTCTCATGTTACCTCTGTAACCTGGTCCAATTGTTCCAAAACATCAAAATCTACCAAGAATGACTCTTCCTGAGCCTAAATTGGTTGAAAATTACCTTAGTTATGGAAAAAACTAATTTCCATGCAATTTCTCCACTAATTCTTGAAGTTCGCCAGTTAACTCCACTAAAAGTGGAGCTCCCTCTGAATTTGATGGGTCCTCCATATCTTCCGCCAATATAATTACTCACTTAATGTTAAGATAAGTGGTTTTTAATTAGGTTTAAGTGGAGATATCACATCGTAGTCACTTTCACAAATCGCAGATCATAATCACTTTCGTAGATCGCAGTCGCGCTATAAATCATTCTATGTTCCCTGCTCCATCTTGCAATTGTGATACCCCGACCGCATCGCAGCTCTGCATCTGATAACCTTACTACCACGTCGCTTATCATTATCACTAAATCGCATATCTGCCACTCGATAATGCATTCACGTCCGCTCCTAAACCCCGATGCAATTGGTAGGACCCACCTTATTACCAATCGCAAATAATTTTTTTGAACGCAATATGTGATGAACCTTATTCTAAGGACTTTGGTTATAATATATGTTTTTAATACATTGCAAATAATATGCGCCAACCACCTTTGATTCGAACTTTTGAATAAAACATATATGTGCCCGAATTTTGACCTTGCAATATGTAACGCATGCGCATTCCAACTAAAGATTATCCGCCGGATTGCTTTGGCTCTAGACTGTTCCATGTTCCCTTCCCCATTGGATTATAAATTCCTGAGGTGCTGACTGGGCTGCCCAATCATTCGTTTTTCATTATTTCAGCACAAATTTTATCTGGTTGGGAAAATGAACAGCAGACCATGACTCACTCATATGAACTCAGATTTTGATGAAACGAGTTGTGTTGGAATCCTGGTGATGATCTCTATCTAGTCATTCTGATATTAATCATTTCTAAGCAATTTCAATTTTTGACTAAATACTGAGCTCTTAATCATTACTTCTCGCTAAAATCCTTTTGGACCTGTTGTATCTCAAGAGACAATCCCTTAGTTGTGATAAGGAATCAGTGCTTAAGAAATTTTATAAATGTATGTCACAAAAATATGATATCGGATGGTCTCTGTTTAATACCATTGTAAATCAATTCCTTAATACCCTTAATAATCTGATATAATGAAAGACTTCACAATGCCATTAACTATTGATATTTGAATGAAAATAAGAATTGGAAGGGTAACTAAAAACGATATGTTGAGAGATAGAATCTATCACTTTAAATCTCAGGAGAACTTTTATGTAGACATAATAGTCGGAGTGAAGGAGCACATATTAAGGTTATTTAACTCTTACTTACAGATGTAATAAAGAGACTCTCAGCTACATTACTTCACTTCATTAAAATAATAATAAACACATAATGAAACTGGAAACACTAATCAACATCAACAGGTGAAAGAAACTTGATCTTCTTTCATTAATTTTTCAGAAAATTAAGTACAAAATTTGTAGTCATACAGAGGTCCAAAACTCAGAACCCTCCTCTTTCTTTCTCATTTGTTTAAATACAATACAAAAGAAGTTTGTAACTGTTGGAACTACTTGTAACTGTTTTAACTACCTAAAAATATATAAACTACATATGACATGGCAATTAAAAACTTCATTACAACATTGATATTTTAACAAAAAGATAAATAAAACTAAAGCATCAATCTATTTGTTGAATCTGGATTTGATTGGTTGTCACTATGTTCTCTGGATTTTTTGACGTGTCCTTCTGAGATGCTGAGGTGTCACCCAATGAACCTGTCATCCATGCTATGCACTTCTTCCAAATTTCAATGTTGGTTTTGGGAGAATTGTTCAACTTGTGATATTCTACTCTGAAGGCTGAGATCCTATTGAAAGTAGGTCGTTCTGTGAACAAAGTATTTACCATCCATAGTAATTGAAAATTCCTCTATAAGAAATTAACAAATGTATCCCCTTTCAAGATTGCAGTTTTCTCGTGGGTATTATCAATCTTACTCTTTGCTAGCACCAACAATGGCTCATAGGAATCCCATGATAGAAGATTTCCTTTGAGATCCCAGCATGATGGCAGCCCTGATCTGGTCCTTTTTTCAAATATGTTATCAAATCTGTTTATATCTTGTTTAATTTATGTCAACTTCTTCTATGCCGACTTCCTACAATCATTTTTCACAATCAACTTATTTATCTCTAGAACACACAATGTCCTATATTTAATTTCATTTTCCTCCATCCCTTGATGTGCCTTTGAATTGATAAAATCAATCAATTTCTATTCCCATAAAAATTTGTTAAGGGTCTTCTGTTTGCCAGCCATAACTATTTCCTGTAAATCTCTGACTATGCTCTTTTCCTCTGACACTATTGTCAAGGACTCTCAAGCTATTTTCATAACTTCAATGATTTCATTCCATACAATATCATTCGTTTGAATCAAAGTTATGTTTCCATTCAGCTTTTCTTTAAGACTCTTGATTTCATCACAAGTTGTCTGGAAATCTGATTTATACTTATTGACTTCTCCTTGTTTGGCCTGCATTATCTTCATCATTGTCTCAAGCTCTCTCTGAGTCTTTTTAAGATCATTTTCTGCCATTTTCAACTTTATGCTCAACTGGGACAATCTTGTTGTTGGATCATCAGCTCCCGATGACATGTCTATGGTGCAAGAATGAGATTCAATTTGACTTTGCAAGTTAAGTACAGACTCCTTTAACTTATAAATATCCTCCTCTTTGTGCAGCAATTGTTGTAAAAGACTCTCTTTTTCATTTTCTACCTATGCTACCTCTGCTACCATTGGGTGATCTCTAGAAGGAAACTTTAACCTCTTCTTCAATACATTAATCTCTGACTCTGCACTTTGTAACAACTTCTGTACAGTTGATTTATCATTGGGATCCACTCCAATTTTTACAATTATCTTCTTCAACTCTTCATTCTGAGTTGAAAGGGCCCTGTAATTAACTTTCTCCAATTTTAGTTGTTTGATCGCTTTTCCTAACACATTTTCTGCCTTATGATTGGTTGCACTAGTTTTGGTTAGGTCATTAACAATTAATTGGCCTGTTTGCATATGCAAATTAACTTTATCAAGTAAAAGGATCTTCTTCACATCAACAATTAAATTAGAATTCTTAAAACTATTGGATGACCCTATTGTCATTTTAGATGGGTGAGAAAAATAAATCTTAAATTTTTCCCTTTCTAAGTCCATAGCAGTCAACAATCGGGTTTGTTCAAGAGTAATCTCATACTCAGCTTGAGCCTCCATACTAGCTTTCATCTTCTGATTCTTCTCTGCAATTTGAGCAAAAACTTGCTTGATCAAAGGAACTTGATCTTGAACATCTCCATGTCTTGAGGGTGAAGCTGGTGCATTCTAAGCATCTTCTAATTGAAGAAGGAAACCAGGCTGGGTGCTTGGTATTTCTTCAGTCAAACTAGTCCTCTTCTCAGCTCTATGTTCTTCATCTTCAAAATCCACAGCTTTCTCTTTGCTTTTATTGCTTAAATTTTCAAAAATGATTGGAGTCTGAATGTTGGAACTAACAGAGTCTGCAAAAATTTTGTTATCCAACTTCTCTACTTCAGTCCTACTGTCATGAATAAATGCAGAATAACCATTTTCAACCCTTCTATTAGAGATTACCTTGTGAGGATCATAGGCCTATTTCTCACCTAGTAACAAGTGCATGTATTCTAACATTCTGTTAACTTCATTTGTTGCTTGCTTCATATTCACTATGAACAGTCCCACAGACATAGGCAACTTAAATAAATGACCCTTCTTCATTGTAAAAAAATTCACTTGATCTATATTAAGACTCTGTCTAATATTAAATTCCAATGCAAACAATCTCATGGGGACAAAGATTGGTAATCTATAAGGTTCAATCCCAGCTCCATATAATATAATTTCTAAATGATCGTCATACACAAACCAATCCCCAAATTTACAATTAGCACTTACCTGAAGAAACTCATGGGATTTTGGCAGAAAACATGGAGGAGGAACTCCATTCAAGACCTTATAGGCAGTTGACATGAAATAAGCAACAAAATCAACCACCCCTCCCTCATCTGGTTCATTTCTTATTATATCTGTCCAAAATAATAATGAATGTATTTTTGTATTTTCATCCATAATATTTAGCACCAACTGTAAAAATTCTTCTACATTTTGATACAAGAATAAATAAGTGATCATTGAAGGAAACCTGAAAGACCCGGTAAGGGACAGGCTGATAAGCTAAGTAATAACATTTTCTTGCCAATAAGAGGGAATATCCAACACCACTTTAGGCTTCATCATCAAGGCAAATAACCCAAACACTGACCTGTCAATTTTAGCAGCATCCTCCCTTCCAAGTATCTTTGACATATATTGTAGTACTGGCTTGACTTCTGCATCGAAAATCTCCAATGGGAACTCTTTATCATCTGCAGAAAAATGTTTTATGTCTGGCTTCAAAAAGAATATGACTTGTGTAAACTCTTGTCCTACAAGATTATCATAAAATGCTGCTAATGATTCTTCAGTGAACTGGACATAAGATTCAGAATCAGGATAACAAAGGGCTTGACAGACTAACTAAGCCATGACTTTAAGAACATTCTCCCCTAAACAATTCATCACAAAAAATTTGCCTGGATACAATGCAGACACTAACCAATGCACAAATTTACAAAAAAAAATGGTTTTTGGAACGCATGCAGACAAAACATCGTAATTGATCATGGCTAAATAGATAGGGAAACTTTTCTCATTTATAAGAACACATTGATAGAAGTTAAAATGCTCAACGATGCAGGTAGTATCTCTAATTTCGTGTTTAGTGTCCATGAGAGGTATATGGCTAGAAGAGACGGACAAATAAAACTTCTTAGCCATGAAATAATTTAGGGTGGCAGACAATTAGATGCAGAGGTAAGTAATTACAGTGACTATGATGACTTCTTGGACAACTCGTAGTGAAAATCAATAAGGAAAAGGAAAAATTCAACAGCTTATATAGATGGCACGGAGTTTCAAATATTAATTCCAATTTAAAGCTTGATCGGACAAGTAACGACACCATGACACGACAGATGAGTTGTCTCCCAGATGATGCATACGTCAATGTGGGGGTGTTGTGGAATATGGAGCATCCATCGGGGTTCTGCCCCCGCAGTCATTTTGAACCGTCGATCTTGATCATCAGGTGGTCAGCAAAGTCAACTATGGAGGCACCTTCTCTGCTAACCTATGGGCTATTTTTGCCCATGGATTTCCGCTAATATTCATTAAGTCAAACTGTTGAAGCCCCGAAAATCGGGTCTACAACAAGGGGGATACCCACCCAGTCCGGACCTTGGTTAGTAGCTCCTTTTCCGTTTGGTATAGTGGGTACGACTGGGGATATGGGACCAGTTTCCCAATATGTGTGTGTGTGTGTTGAGAATTGATATTTCCTTTCTAAAAGTTCCTAAGTGAAATGCTTTTATTCTAACTCTAATCTAATAACATGGAATTTTGTACTAATAAACAGAAATATCTAATTCTATACTAACCCGGGATGTAATCTTTCCGTTATGCGACCTAAAATGATTTCAAATAACAATTGGTAATAAATATCATTCAACTGTTATGAGAAAAGAATTCAATGGAGATAAACCACTTCGTATAAAAAGTTAGATGAAACAGTTGTGAAAAACATATCGCATAATAAGCTACTCATATATTAAGCATAAATAAATAGCTATCACCGTACAGAAGTGCCAAATGATAAATCAAGCATTCACGCATCAATATATAAACAAATGAACATGAATATCACTTTAACACAAAGGCAGAAATAGTTAAGAGATAAAAGTACCATTTATAACTAGTTCTACTCATGAGCTTCAAGCAATAATGATTTATCTCTTCTTAATCCAACATCCACTAAGAGTAAAAAAGTGCAACATCGGTAGTAGATATTAAATGCAGATATCAATAAATCATGTTCCATTGATTCATCAAAACCTCCTCGGAGGGTGAAAAAGTGCATGTTCTGAGGACAAGTTTTTGACAAATTTCAGGACCCTTCTCTAAATGCATGAGAAGGGTTTAAATACTACTAACGAAATCTAAAAATAATTTATTACAAAAATGTATGATACGGTTCAAATGACCGTCCTCATTTTAGGCAAAAATAAATCAAAATTTAATACTAACACTGAATCTAAAATTAAAACTAACAACTAACTATATGTGTATCTGTTCCTTGAAATCACAAGCGTTCAGCATTTGTTTGAGAAGAGTCGGCTGGCCAACTTCTGACTTTAACTTTCCTATGAAAATGGAATCGGCAAGAGTTGGCGCCATCTTCTCAGCAGAATTGATGATACATTTGAGAGTCATGCACTGGCTGTGTGGTTTTACCAAATACGCCCAGTAAGAATCCCAATTCAACTTAGTTATTATTTTGATTGATTCTGCCTTTTGTTGAGCCTTCTGTCCCCAACCTGTCTGTAGTTGTTGTGCATATATACATACCACTTTGAAGATGTTTCTGAAAAATACCACTGGTTTTAGGATTCAAGTTTTACTTTTTTGCCTCTAGCGTTATTTCCTACAAATTTCTGGGCTTACAGGTGACTGAGCAATTAGAGGCTTTTTGTTAGTGGATATAAAGCTTAAATTTCGTGAAAATAACGATTCCGTAAGTTCTTGAACCTGATTCTTAAATTGTCTGTTTGTGATGTCAGCGCTGTCCAGTACCCATTTAACCATGTCCGCGTATGGAAGAATTTTGGGCCTCGCCGCTATCCGGTGCAAGAACGAGCAAGCTAGCTCTGTAATAGACGCCTCAGAAGACCCATGTGAGCCTGCAGTAGCTGTAACCTCCATAATTTTGGGATTATCTTCCTCAAGTAGATTGTACATGCCTTCCCAAGTAGTAATACCAGCATCTTTATTACAGGCGGTGTCTGTATACAAGGGCATCATTTCTTTGTCTTCAGAACTCGGAGCTTTGCCTTTCTTTCCCATAATATCCTGAATACTGCTTTGTATAGTTTTATGTTCTTCGTTCCTCCAGTTTACAAATGAGGTGAGAATAATGATAAGAAAAAGGTGACGAGAAAGCTTTAAATGCCGAAGACATATAAAATATACCACCTTACATGAAATGGCTCTTCGATCAGAACAAAACCATATTTCATTAATGATTGGCAACTAACTCATTGATTAACATTAAAGCGCATAACCAGGTCTCGGTTTAGGGAAAAATATTTTTCGTACAATGAGCCCTAAAGATCTGCGATAAGGTGATCTGCGATTTGCTGCGCAATATCGCAGATCGCAGTATCACAGATCGCAATCTCATGGAATCACAAAACCGCAATATAGAAATATCGCAGAATCACAATATCACAATATCGCAATATCGTTGGAGCGTAGCATATGACAACCATCCGTTAATGTGTTTTCTGCGAAATGCGATTTGCGATATGTGCCATCGCATATCGGCGGTTTGAGTTTTTTCAGCATAAGTGATATTTGAGGCATGCGATGCGATGAATGTTTTTAGTGCGTAGTTTCGCATCGTGATCTCACAATCTTAGAATTCCGCTTGTAAGGAGGTATCCATTACCTTTTTTGCGATGCGATATTTCTTAAGGAATGATTTTATCCTACCTTATCATAAAGCTTAAGCCTTTTTAGATTGTTCAAGGGGTATTCTCCTAATTTTATGATAGTAAGTTCTATTAAAAAATTAAATACAAGCACTAATCAATTTTTTAAATTTTTTGACTAAGGGCCCCCACTTATTTAGTAGTAGTGATAATACTAAATAAGAAGGGGGGTTGTTGCTGGCCACAACAATTGGCGATTCACTTGGAAGAACCAGTTATCTCTGCTTTTCTTTTGAATTTTCTAAACTTCCAAAACAAAAAAATTTCCAGAAAATCAAACTTTATTATAGAAAGACAAAGTACATCATGCTTTTATCTGTCAATGATATTTCGTTTCTTCTATATTTAACTTCGACTGTTTACTTCCTCAAGCTAGTCCTTGTATCCACATTAGTCACTACTTGGTTTATAAAGATAAAAACAAAGGTTTCTTTGTAAATCAGTTTTAAATATGCTCATTTGTCGTAGGTAGAGCCTCTGCTGCCAGCAGGCGTTTATAGCCTCGACAAGGTTACCTGTTACCCAGCAATGATCCTATATCCTACTTAGAGAAATATACAATTTTCAAAGAGAAATCTATATCCACACTTATCGATTTCATTTTCTTTTTACCCTTAAAGAACAATGTCTTAGTTTGGTAGCCAATTTATGACAGTGTCATTCACTTGATTTATAACTTTGCTAAACAAGCTGGCTCGTGATGAGACCCCTTGTCTTTTGATTGCAACAATCTTGAGTCATCGCCATGTTGTGTTATGCATTATTGGAAAAGTTAGCAAGCTATAATATATATGATCATGATAAGTCGGCTCGTGATGAGACCTCTTACTCTTTAAGTTAAAGTGTATCATTGGATTATTCCCTGAACGTTGTAATTTCCTAGGTGGGGAGGAAGTCATTGTTTCCTTAAGATAGCTCTAGACAACAATGGTAGAGTTTTTGGAAAGAGATTTTCTACAGAGAATCTTCGTTTTGTTATTGATATCTTTTATTGGACTGATATAAAACAATTTCCCACTAAAGGTCGCTTTTTATCAAAATTTACAAGGTTGAAACTAGTATCACTTCTAGGCTTAGAGCCTTTAACTGTATCTTTCAATAATAATGATCAATTTTCTATAAGAATTCTATTTATACAAGTGAAAAAACAAAATCTAAAAGAGAATTTGTGTCTTTTTCGTGAATTCCAAATGTAACCATTTACAACTAGTTTTATTATGAAAATAAAGAAAACTAATCTACAAAATAGAAGAATGATCTCCTATGGAAAATATTTTTTGAGGATTTGTCCGTTAACAGGTAAAGACTCTCTTTTTCCTGTTAAATCCTGTAACATAAAAGTAGATGGACCTATGACTTCTGCGATTTGTAAAGGGCCAAGCCACATTCGTTGAAATTTCATATGTTTCCCTTTTTCCTAATGAGCCTTGTCCCTTTTTAAAACTAGATATCGCATCTGAAATTCCTTTCTGGATATCATGTTTGAATCAAAAGAAGCTTTTACTAATGCTTGGTGATGAGCATGAGTTATTTTGGCCTGTTCTCGTTGCTTTTCTAGCTTAATTATTTCCAGCTGCCTTAGTTGTAAGAAAGAAGTTAGTGCTTCATCAATATATTGAACTAAGGCCAAAGAGGGAATTGCTAGATGATTTGGAAGAACCACTTCTTTCCCATAAACTAAATTAAAGGGAGAAGTGCCAATGGAGGCTTTCTGCGTTATTCGATCTGCCCATAGAGCATATATTAAAGACTTATGCCAATTTTTGTGATTTTGATCAATGGTTCGCTTAATGATTCTGATTAAGTTTTTATTTGTAGATTCAGCTAACCCATTCCCTTGTGGGTAATAATTGGCAGAGTATTTAAGTTTGAAACCCCTTTTGAGTGAAAATTCAGTCATAGCACTACCGAAAAAATACGATGCATTATCAAACATTAAAGCAAAAGGTAAACCAAACCTGGTGATTATGAACTGATCTATGAACTCGATGATGTGCTCAGCATTAGCCGTCTTGAGAGGAACTGCTTCTACCCATTTAGTAAAATAATCTGTTGTTGTAAGGATATACCTAAGTTGTTTAGAAGAGTGAGGAACGATCTCACCTATTACATCCAATCACCATTGATCAAAAGTCTGCTCAATGTTGACTGGTTGCAGTGGCAATGATGGTTTCTTTTGTCTCCCAGCACCGGTTTGACAAACTTGACATTTCCTTATGTAGCTATGTGAGTCTTTGAATAGTGTGGGCCAGCAATAGCCTGCGCGAAGGATTTTATGTGCAGTAGCGTCTCCAGCATAATGTCCGCCTACTGGCCCATCGTGGAGTTCCTGCAAGACTTTTTCAGCTTCAGATTTCTCAAGACATCTAAGGAGAACATAATCATAATTCATTCTAAAAATAACATCGTTCACGAGCTGATATTGTTTAGCCTTCAACCTTAGAGCTCTTTTCTTGGTGTAATAGAGATTTGGAGGAGCATATCCATTCTTTAGATAAAATATGATATCAGCGTATAATTATTCAACATCATTTAGGCTTACCTCATACATTTGTATCTCTGCAGATGGTATTTCGGAAATAAGCGATGCTCCAGCTAGCATTTTGCAAAAGCCTTGACCTTTTACAATACTTGCTAGTTTTATTTCTATGTCATATTCTTGTAAGGCAGTAACCCAATTGGCTCTTTTCTCACCCACATATTTCTGTACTAAGAGATTTCTTACCGCTGGAAACGATACTATGATTTTTGTATGGGTTTTAAATAGAAAGGGTCTGAAATATTTAATTGCTTTGAAAATAGCGTAAGCTTGTTTCTCTACATCTGAATAATTTAACTCAGCCCCCTATAAATTTGAAATGAAAAAAGAAATTGGGGCTTCTGCCTTGTCTTGATTTGCTTGAGTGAATATCGCAGCATATTATCTATCAGAGGCAAATGTATATAAAATAAAAGGATCAGAAAAATTTGGAGTTGCTAAAGATGGAGCGTTAACAATTGCTTGTTTGATCAGATTGAATGCCTCATATTCGTCTTGGCCCCATTTGAAGTCTGAGTTCTTTTTAATCATTGCTTGTAAATGAGATACAATTCTTGAAAAATCTGGCACAAATCTCTTTACAAAATTAATCTAGACAAGGAAAGATTGCATAGCTTTCTTGTTGTGAGGTAGGGGTATTTCGGAAATCTCCTTGATTCTGTCAGGATCAATATGAATTCTAGATTTTGACACTATGAATCCAAGAAGTTTTCCTTCACTTAATGCAAAAAAATATTTTTTCGGGTTAAGTTAAATTCCATACCTTTGACAATGTTGGAAGATCTGTTTTAAATCTCTAAGATGATTGCCTCGTTTCTTGGAATATACAGTTATATCATCCAAGTAAATTACCACTAATTTTTTAACTAATCCCTTGAATGCAATGTCCATGGCTCTCTGAAATGTGGCACCAGCATTGATCAGACCAAAAGCATCTTTTGATATGCGTAAGTGCCCCATTTGGTTCTGAATGTGGTTTTCAATTGATCATCGGGATGGACCAACACTTGGTTGTAGCCAAAGAAACCATCCAAGAAGGACATTAATTATGGTCCTGCGACTGCCTGTAGTATTTTCTCCATGGGAGGCAAAGGAAAATTATCTTTTTGGCAGGCTTTGTTAAGATTTCGAAAGTCAATGCAAATTCTAATGTATTCGTTCTTATTTCTAATGGGAACCATATTGGAAACCCATTTAGAATGTCAAATGAGAAAAATGATTTTGGCTTTCAATAACTTATTGAGTTCAGATTTGATCTGGTTTTCTAGATTGGGATGGATCTTTCTCATCTTTTGCTAGACAGGTTTTTCATCGTTTATCATTGGGATAGTATGTTGGATGATGGAAGTGTCATAAGTTTTGAGTTCATCGTAGTTCCAAGCAAAGACACTTTTGTATTGTTTCAAGAGATGAACATACGCTAATTTTTCTTCAGGAGCTAGGCCAAGGCCTAGGTTGATATTCTGTGGTTTGGTATCAGTTCCTAGATTTACTAATTTATAGTTCAAAGTTGAACTTTGCAGTTTTGAATTGGTAGATCTTTTGAATCGATCTTTCAAATCATAAAGGTCTTCTAACTTGACTACTGACTTTGGCATAGCATTATTAGTGTTATCTTGTTGCAATTATTTTTCATGTTGGTCCTCATCAATTATCTGATTAGTGTAAGATCCTTCAGATGTGAGGAAGCTTACAATATCAGGATCATCGTTGAAAATCCTCCAATTGGTAATGTTATCAGGAATCGAGGGTCTAAAGATTAATTCGATTGAAAATCGATCAGGGCTATAGTCTTCTGAAGGAATGAGCTTGGAAGCTACGTTAGCTAGGAGGTCTGCACTAGCATTCTGGAGTCTAGGGATTGATTAAATATTAAATGCTATAAAGTTTTCAGTCAGATCTTGAACTAAAGATTGGTAATTCTTTAAATGAACTGATAAACAATGTATAGTATTGTGTACCTTTCTGATTACAATTTCAGAATATCCGAAAACTTGTAGATATTTGATGTCTAATCCGATTGCTTTGTATAATCCTTGGACTAAAGCCTCGTATTCTGCGGTATTATTGGTGCAATCGAACTCGAGTCTACAAGTTAGCATAGTTTTGTTTCCCTCTGGACTAATTAACACGCATCCTGCTCCTGCTCCTTCGTTAGATTTAGAACCGTCAAAAAATAACTTCCAAAATAAACATTTATGTACAGGAGCATCTATAAAATTAATACATTTAGAACTATCTGTTTGAGAAAAAAATTCTACTTGAGATGAAACAGAATGTTCTAAGTAAGGTGAAGTATGAGCATTAAAATTTCCTAAGAAAGAATAAACTGAGTAGTTGCCAATGATATTATTGTTGTATGCTACCGGTTCATTTTCTCCTTCCAGTTCTGTTACTATGTATTTCTGATGTCTTTCTCGCTCAACCTTTATCTGATTTGGTTTACCATTGTAAGGAAGCCACATGTGCGACCAATCAGTTGCAAAGTATCCATGAATTTTTTCTGACCAATCTATGCTAAGAATTAAGCCATAAAATTCTGAAATATCTGCAACTAAAATGTCGATTACTTGACATACCTTTGGATTAAATGACAGTCTTATGGTAACCTGATTTAATTCACTGATCACTTCAACTTGCGATCGATCTAGCTAAACTATGCGCACAGCAGATTTTTGCGGTTGAACGTTCAAATTTGCACATATTGATTTTGGTAAAATATTAGATGAAGCTCCAGAATCCACTAAGCAATTATGAAAATTTTTATTGATAACTTCATAAGTAAGAAGAAATGGGGAAGTATGAAATCTCAACCTTCCTCCAATTAAAGCGATATCGTTTGGATCAACTTTATTAATCACATTAGTTGGAGGTCTTCCCATTTCATGGGAAGCTTGAGAGATTACAGCGGCGGGCAAAGGTTTTTTTGGTACAGCATTTAATTATTTCAAAAGTACCTTTTGCTGGTGTTTTAACTTGCTCAATTCATAAAAAGTGATGTTAGCCCAAGTCTTCTTCATGTCTTCTATGATATTATACTCCATTTCATCCAAAACGATCAGCGTTTTTGATGGAGTTGATGAATTTGTTTGGACTGGGCTGGTTTGAGTCGCTTTAGATGTCTTTTTCTTGGCTGCGACTTTATCCTTAGTCATTGAGCTTGCGCTCTTTGGCTTAGGAGTAGGTTGAGGAGGATCAAGTTGATTTCTACTTCGAGTGTTAACCGGGGATGCCTCTTGATCTTCTTCATCTGGGAGGTCCCACATACCTTGTACCTCTACAACTTCTTCTTCATCATTAGGTTCATCAGTAGCAATCTCCTCTTCTTCTTCTTCTTTTGACTCAGCACTTTTGATCGCATTTGGCGGCTTTGAATCGGTCGAAGGGTTTCTTCTATAAGGCATGTACGGATTTTTAGAAGATGTTTCTACCACTTGTTTCTTAATGTCAACCATTTCGTTGGACATGGTTTTCAGAACTTTCTGCAATCCTTCTAAATTGAACAGATCTTTCGATTGTTTTTTCTTGGGGTCTTCCTTAAAAGTAACCTTCTTGGATTTTCTTTCCTCTATCGCATCTTTTTTTCTAGAGGTATGATAGGTTTCTCTACCGCTATTGCTTCCTTCATATTGTCAGCTAAAGTTGTTTTGTTAGCCCTATCAATGAAGATTTCTATGTTTGATGGTAAAGCAGAGATGTACCATTCACTTCGCACTTCTTCACTAGGCTTGGAAGCAGTAGGAATTTTATTTAACAGTTTATTGAAATGTGAATTAAAATCTTTGATAGGTTCTTTTAACTCAGCCCTAAGGTTAGACAGGTCATTGATCAGTGTCATCGTAGACCTGTCATCACCGAAATTAGTCAAAAATTGTTCTTGGAAGATATCCCAACTAGTGATAGATCCATACGGTAATGAGAAATACCATGATCCGGCTGCTCCTTGTAGAGTATAGGGAAAAATTCGGATGACAGCGTCTTCATTGGTAACTCCATTGAGATTTATGGACAACATAAAGTTATTTATATGTTCTTCCGCTAGCATGCCTGCTTCAGGATTAAACTTAAGCAGCCATTTTTCAGGATGGGCCGGTGTTTGACTCAAGGGCGCAGGCATTAAGACTGCCCCTAGGTTATTCCATGGAGATTGGGCCATCGCTGAACTACCAACAGAGGAAAGCGCAGAAGATGATCCCTGCGGTTGGGAAGATGAGGATATTACGATTCCAGATGTTTGAGAAGGAGATGTGGAAGTTCCAGTGGACTGGTGGACAATAATCTAAAGTGGAGGGGTGGATGGTTGACTTCACGGTGAAGAGGTTGAGATGGATGATGATGATGAAAGAGTATCTCTATCAGACCCTTTAGGTGATTTCCTTGCTCTATTCCTTGTAGGTAGAGGTAACTCGGTTGGCTGAACACCAAACTTTTCACTCTTTATTCTGGTGAGAGGATGAGCAGGGTTATATTGCGAAGTCACGCTGCCTTGATATTTATCAGATCTTTAAGGTGATATTGAACATCGCTGAATTTTATGGATCAAAGATTCAACTTCAGGAGGTTCAATAGCAGATTATTCTGAAATGTCAGGGTTTGTGGCAGCGGCTGTTGTTCTTTCAACTTCTAGCTCTAGATTTAAAGATTCTAAGTGCGATGGGGAAGTCGGGGGAGATGTTGAGGGCGATTTCTCTCATAATGGTATTTAGATTTTGACTTACTTGCCATTCACAGTTCGGGGCCCTCCTTCTAGCACCAAATATGTTGAAGCCCCTAAAATTGGGTCTACAACAAGGGGGATACCCACCCGGTCCGGACCTTGGTTAGCAGCTCCTTTTCCGTTTGGTATAGTGGGTCTGACTGGGGATATGGGACCAGTTTCCCAATATGTGTGTGTGTGTGTTGAGAATTGATATTTCCTTTCTAAAAGTTCCTAAGTGAAATGCTTTTATTCTAACTCTAATCTAATAACATGCAATTGTATTCTAATAAACAGAAATATCTAATTCTATACTAACCTGGGATGTAATCTTTCCGTTATGCGATCTAAAATGATTTCAAATAACAATTGGTAATAAAGATCATTCAACTGTTATGAGAAAAGAATTCAATGGAGATAAACCACTTCGTATAAAAAGTTAGACGAAACAGTTGTGAAAAACATATCGCATAATAATCTACTCATATATTAAGCATAAATAAATAGCTATCACCATACAGAAGTGCCAAATGATAACTCAAGCATTAACGCATAAATATATAAACAAATGAACATGAATATCACTTTAACACAAAGGCATAAATAGTTAAGAGATAAAAGTACCATTTATAACTAGTTCTACTCATGAGCTTCAAGCAATAATGATTTATCTCTTCTTAATCCAACATCCACTAAGAGTAAAAAAGTGCAACATCAGTAGTAGATATTAAATGCAGATATCAATAAATCATGTTCCATTCATTCATCAAAACCTCCTCGGAGGGTGCAAAAGTGCATGTTCTGAGGACAAGTTTTTGACAAATTTCAGGACCCTTCTCTAAATGCATGAGAAGGGTTTAAATACTACTGACTAAATCTAAAAATAATTTATTACAAAAATGTAGGATACGGTTTAAATGACCGTCCTCATTTCAGGAAAAAATAAATCAAAATTTAATACTAACACTGAATCTAAAATTAAAACTAACAACTAACTATTTGTGTATATGTTTCTTGAAATCGCAAGCGTTCAGCATTTGTTTGAGAAGAGTTGGCTGGCCGACTTTTGACTTTAACTTTCCTGTGAAAACGGAATCGGCAAGAGCTGGAGCCATCTTCTTGGCAGAATTGATGATACATTTGAGATTCATGCACTGGCTGTGTGGTTTTACCAAATATGCCCAGTAAGAATCCCAATTCAACTTAGTTAATCTTTTGATTGATTCTGCCTTTTCTTGAGCCTTCTGTCTCCAGCCTGTCTGCAGTTGTTGTGCATATATACATACTACTTTGAAGATATTTCTGACAAATACCACTGGTTATAGGATTCAAGTTTTACTTTTTTGCCTCTAGCGTTCTTTCCTACAAATTTATGGGCTTACAGGTGACTAAGAAATTAGAGGCTTTTTGTTAGCAGATATAAAGCTTAAATTTCGTGAAAATAACGATTCCGTAAGTTCTTGACCCTGACTCTTAAATTGTCTGTTTGTGATATCAACGTTGTCCAGTACCCATTTAACCATGTCCGCGTGTGGAAGAATTTTGGGCCTCGCCGCTATCCGGTGCAAGAACGAGCAAGCTAGCTCTGTAATAGACGCCTCAGAAGACCCATGTGAGCCTGCAGTAGCTGTAACCTCCATCATTTTGGGATTATCTTCCTCAAGTAGACTGTACATGCCTTCCCAAGTAGTAATACCATCATCTTTATTACAGGCGGTGTCTGTATACAAGGGCGTCATTTCTTTGTCTTCAAAACTCGGAGCTTTGTCTTTCTTTCCCATAATATCCTGAATACTGCTTTGTATAGTTTTATGTTCTTCGTTCCCGCAGTTTACAAATGAGGTGAGAATAATGATAAGAAAAAGGTGACGGGAAAGCTTTAAATGCCTAAGACATATAAAATATACCACCATACGTGAAATGTCTCTTCGATCAGAACAAAACCATATTTCATTAATGATTGGCAACTAACTCATTGATTAACATTAAATCGCATAACCAGGTCTCAGTTTAGGGAAAAATATTTTTCGTACAATGAGCCCTAAAGATCTGTGATAAGGCGATCTGCAATTTGATTCGTAATATCGTAGATCGCAGTATCGCAGATCGCAATCTCGTGGAATCGCAAAACCGCAATACAACAATATCGCAATATCGCAAAATCGCTGGAGCATAGCATATGACAATCATCCGTTAATGTGTTTTCTGCGAAATGTGATTTGCGATATTTGCCATCGCATATCGGCGGTTTGAGGTTTTTCAGCGTAAGTGATATTTGAGGCATGCGATGCGATGAATGTTTTTAGTGTGTAGTTTCGCATCGCAATCTCGCAATCTTAGAATTTCGCTTGTAAGGAGGTATCTATTACCTTTTTTGCGATGCGATATTTCTTAAGGAATGATTTTATCCTACCTTATCATAAAACTTAAGCCTTTTTAGATTGTTCAAGGGGTATTCTCCTAAGTTTATGATAGTAAGTTTTATTAAAAAAGGAAATACAAGCACTAATCGATTTTTTAAATTTTTTGACTAAGGGCCCCCACTTATTTAGTAGTAGTGATAATACTAAATAAGAAGGGGGGTTGTTGCTGGCCACAACACAAACTTCTTTTAATCCTACCCGACGATTAGCATTGGTGTCAATTGGAATAGTCGGTCTCACCTTCACATGCTTTCGAAAAACATATTAATCGACCAATATACAAAAATGAAATTATTTTCCGGTATATGAAAGATTTACACTTTGTCATATTTTCTAAATATATTCTTTTTTGTATTTTTGAAAATAGAATAAAGAAAAATTAAAATGAGCCACAACATCTGGCTCCACCTGGGGATGGTGTTTTTTTCCACGAAACACTAAGAACCGCAGATTAGTGCCTTCATTTTGGGCATGGATTCAAATACTGTTTGGTGATATATGAACAGTGAATGGTCTAGTATGTATAATGGTGAAATGCTAAACTTTTAATGTTGGAAAAAAAAATTTAGATACTTCCCATGCACAGGAAGTTGTACTAATTGTCCATCTAGATCTTCCAAAATGAATGTGTTATTTGACCTTACCTCAGTAATTATGTATGAACCATACTAGAGAGGATCAAACTTACCATGCTTCCCCTTTGAAAGATAATTTATTTTGCTTTTCTATCAAATAGAGACTTCATCTTTTCCTGATAAGAAATCAATTTATCCCTGACTTTGTTTCTGTTTTCACTTGACTCAGTTAATTTGTTCAATCTTCTCACCAGAGCATTAGGTTATTCATGAGCTTCTTGAAGGAAATAAATCATTGGTTTGGCCAACTGAGTAGGAAATAGTGCTTGAGTTCCATAAACCAATTCATAGGGAGACTTACCAGTAGATCTTCTGGTAGTGACTCGCACTGCCTAGAGGGAAAACTTCAACTTCATATCCTAGTCCTTCTAATTTTCGGTGATTGTCTTCTTCAATATCCTAACGAATATCTTATTTGAAGATTCTGGAAATCCATTCCTTTGGGGATGATATGTTGTGGAATGTGATAAAATTACATTATATGTTTGACAGAAATTAATGAATCGAGCAGAGTTGAATACCTGAGAATTATCGGTCACAATTTTGACTGGACATCCGAATCTACTAAAAATGTTCTCCTCCAGAAACTTCATCACTACTTGGTTGTTTGCCTTCTTGGTGGGTATTTCTTCAACCCATTTTGTGAAGTAATCAGTGGAAGTTAGAATCCACTTGAATTGTCCACTTGACAGTGGATTTATTTCTCCAATAAAATCCAACCCCATTTCCTAAAATGTTTTTCATTGAATATTGGGATGAGAGGTAATTTCAGCAAACAACTGACATTTCTGAAAACTTCTGACCAGTATATACACATTTTCAAAGAAGGTGGGCCAATAGAAACTTGACTTGAGAATCTTATGAGTAGTGACCTTCCAGCTATAATGACCTCCACACAGACTTTCATGATATTCTTTGATGACTTCAATAAATTCACCTTCAGTCAAACATAATAGTAAAATATCAGCAGGATATTTCCAGTATAGCTTTGCTTCTACTATAACATATGGCTGAGATTTGAGCTTGAGAGATCTATATTTTGTTTATTTAGTGAAGATAGACAAGAAAAGAAACATAGGTAATGCACAATATTTTTATTCCAATCCGAGAGCAAAAATTTGTATTGAATACATGTTTTGGACTTTCTCTGGCCTTCTTCATTGACAGCTCCATCCGCTGGTGCCAACAGATTAATTCCCAAGGCTTGAAAATTTGTTTCTATCAACAACGTTGTTAAATCCTATCCCTTGACCAACTTGGTGGGTTTAATTTCCAAATCATACTCCTGGATTTTTGCTATCCATTTCCCTCTTTTTCCTTCAACGTCACTTTGAACTAGCACGTCTTTTACAGCAGAATTAGGGACAGAAGTAGTTATTTGAGACTGTAACACATAATTCCTGAAGGCTTTCAGTGCTTTGACCAAATCATACACTTTTTTCTCAAAAATGTTGTATTTGAGCTCAGCATCTCTGAGAACTTTGCTAAAAAATTCCACTGGCTACTCCTTACTATCCTCATTTTTCTGCAACAACATAGCAGCAATAGTAGTGGGGGGTGAAAATGAAAATACTTGAAAGGCTTTTTGATAATCTGGACTAATCAGAACGAGAGCTTCCTGCAGTGCCTCCTTATCCTGAAAATTTTTCTCTTGCTTCCTTATCCCATCTCACTTCTCCATTTTTCTTCAACATATCTATTATATTTCTCACAATTTTAGCATAATTTGGCACAAACCTCCTCAGAAAGTTTATTTTTCCCAAGAATCTATGGATATCTTTCTTGCTTCTGGGTAAAGGAATTGTATGAATGGCTTCCACCCTTGCTGGATCAATCTTTACTTCTTGTTTTGAAACTATGTGACCCAATAACTTACCTTCTTCTAAGGCAAATAAACATTTCTTGGGATTTAGTGACAGACCAAACTTTATGTACTTTTCAAAAATATTTTGTAAATGCTCCAAGTGTTCATCATCTGACCCTGAGAAAACAATTACATCATCCAGATATATAACCGCATATTTGTCACCAACAAACGATATGTCCATAGCCCTCTGAAACGTTGCACCTACATTCATAAGACCAAATGGCATCCTTTCATACGTGAAGGTGCCCTAGGGGGTTGTGAAAGTTTTCCTCTTTTGATCTTCTTTTTCAACTGCCACCTGATTATACCCATAGAATCCACCAACCATATAAATATTGTAAGATCCTGTCACCTTCTATAAGACATAATCCATTTTCAGAAAAGGATAATTATCTTTTAGATATGCTATGTTCAAATTCCTGAAGTCTACACACAACTTTATCTCTCCATTCTTCTTCCTCATAGGAACCAGATTAGAAACCCAATCCGAATATCTGAGAGGGACTATGATTTTTTCCTGCAACAATTTCTTCACTTCTTTTTCAATTGGAGCTAGCAACAATGGATTAATCTGTCTAATCTTCTGTCTATGTGGTTTGATTCCTTCTTTCAATGGAATCTTATGTTGAATTATGATTTTTTCATATGTTTTCAAGTCTGCATATGACCAAGCAAACACATCCATATACTTCTTAAAGAGATCAATGTACTTTTCTTTATAATTTTTAGGAACACCTTTGAATAATTTCACCATCTTTAGCTCCTGTTGGGTTCCCACATTACAGTCTTCCATCTCTCCCTATTGATGTATTTTCTTTGAGTTGACTACAGCATCATTATAATCAAATAATATTTCAAGGGGAACTAATCCTTTAAGAAGTACATTATCTTTTAATTGGATAATTTTCTGCTCACCTATTGATTGCTTAAGATTTCTTATTTCTCCTTTCTGCTCTATCTGTTATTCTTCTTGATCTATCTCAGCATCTTCAAAATTTTCAATCATTTTCAGGAAATGATTTATATTCTCATCATCTTCAAACACCTGCCAATGTTTCACATTGTCAGGAATAGATGGCCTGTGTCTAATTTCAATCTCATACCTCAATCTTGGATTCATAGGTGGCTTGAAGGTGCTAGTTGCAACTGCTAATGAATCTACCAACATGTTCTCTTCCCTTGGAATAAACTGAAGATTGAAAGCTTAAAAATAATTCTCAGCCAAATCCCAAACTTCATTCCTGTATGATCTTAACCTCGGATGCTTGGTTTGACAATGATTTTTAATACACCTTATAATTAATTCAAAATCACCAAAAACGGACATACACTGAATTCCCATTTGCTTAGCAGTTTGAAGACTTAAGATCAAAGCCTCATACTCAGCTACATTATTTGTTGAATCAAATTCTAACTTAAAAGAAAAGGGCCTAAGATTACCTTTTGTAGATACCAATAGAATCCAACTGTTGTGCCATCATTTGAGTAGGCACCATCAAAATAGCATTTCCAAATATTTTTTTAGTACAAATCATTATGTAAAATTTCTAAAGAGAGCTAATTCTCTGTGTCTTCATCAAATTATGCATATTCATGCAGCATAAAACAAGAAATATCTTCCTTTTCCTGACTATAAATGGGGGAATTACCTGCATCTTTCTTTGTGGTAGTTTTCACATATCTTGTTTCTCTATACGATCTCCTTTATTCCCCATTGAAAACAAGAATAATAGCATAAGTGAAGTCTAATTTTAAAACTCCTCCCAACTTTTCTCCCCAAGATATTGACAAGAGCATTCCAAATCTGGTTGGAATATCAGCAACCACTACATCCATCATAATACTTTTTATTGGAATCTATGCCAAAGATACTACCATGTCTTTGATTAGCCCAACACATTTCACCCTCTTAGAATCAAATGAATACAGGTCCCTTTATGGTTTAGTAATCAGTAAATTCAACTCTTTCATAACAGATAATCGCATAATATTGTGAGAAGCACCTAAATCCAAAATGCAATTATGGAGAATAAAATCATGAAGAAGCAATGAAATGTAAAACGGAGGAATAGAGGAATATACTTCTTCTACGTGAGGACCAGAAGTGACTACTGGTTTTTCTTCTTGAAAATTCACAGTATCACCTATGTCTTCAATCTATGAGATATTAATGAATTCTACAATTTCTTTTTTGTAACCTCGTGTCTTAGCTAATTCAAGGAGATGCACCTGAATCTTGACCTTCTCCAACTCCTTTGATAAACTGAAAACTTGAATTTGCATGAAATTCTTCTCAGGTTCATCTTCATTCCTTCTAGGATTTGAAGTATGTTTAGGTACAGGAACGACCTTCTCCAAAGTATTAGTACCAACAAACTTGTTTTGGGAAGATTCAACCTATTGCACTTATGTTCTATCTACTGGATTCACAGGTTGTTTCCCTTTATCTATTTGTTTTACTGAGTTATTTTGTTGTGGAGTAGCCATTAGAGAAAGAATAGAATCATGTTGCTCACCTTCATCATCCTACACACTAGATCTCTTTCTATATCTTAAATCATACATCTTATGCAGCTCAGCTTGCATCAAATATGTAAATTGCCTACAATATTCATCCATCTCATCTTGATCAAAAGACACCTCAACGTCAGCATATTCTCCCTCACAATCTTCATCTTCTTCATCTTCTCCCATGTACATAGCAGATATCTGACTTCGGCTTCTTTTTGGTCATCTTCCGCTGACTAAGCAAGTGTTGCTTCTATATACAGCGGTGCTTGAACTTGGTCTTGATCTCTTCTCTCCCTCCGCAAAATTTGCAGGAGTTGTTTTCTGAATTGAGGATTAAATCCTCCTCTGTTATGTTGTATCGGTCTTTGGGATTTTTTACTTTCCAAATCCATCTTCACTATCTTATTTGAAAAATTGTTAATTACCTTTGTCATCTCATCAATTCTTTGATCCTGTGGTGATTCTTCTTTTGCTATTCCCTTCTCTTGAACTGAATACTTTTCTTTAATTTTTCTAGATGCAATCATATTAGCCTCAATTTCCAATGCATCTGACTATATTTTCTCAATATTAGGGTCTCTCCTCTCCCTCGGTGTAAACTAAAATCAGCTTCAAAATCCCTATCAAAAACTACCTTTTCTCCAATAGGAGGGGGCTTCATCTCTATAGGAAAACTATTGTACAATTTTTTGAATCTCTTAACAAACTCATAAATTTTTTCATTGGGCTTTCTTTTAATTTCATTAAAATCTGTCAACGAGTAACCATGCTCTCTCTTTTCTCCCCGTCTCTGAGTAAATTGATTTTCTAACTCTCCCCAATTATTAATTGAACCATTTGGTAAACCTTTGAATCATTTTCTAGACTACACAAAAAGTCTCATTACAACATCAAGATGTTCTACATTTAAATTTTCAGCAAAAGTGAAAAACAAGGGTAAATGTTGTTATGCAATTACTTCATCTTCTCCAATGAAACGAGGAAGTAATTTGAGGTATTCTTGAGGCATGGCATTCATTGGTTGCGGAAGATTTAGTGGTGTGTATCTATGCATAAAGAAGGAAAGGTGTTGCCATATTTACACCTTGATTAACAGCTCCTTGGGTGGATGAGGTTGATGAACCTGTTGTGAAAGTGAATTAAGGTGGTGAAAAGATTGATATGGGAGTGGGTTGATGAACAATGGTAGAAGAACCAACAACTATATTTTTTTGAGCTTGTGTAAATGTATAAGAAACAGACTCGAAAGAATGTTCTTCCAACTTATTTTCTTGAAAATGAATTGGTGTGAAAGGTGAAACTTGTTCCAAGAAATGGATTTCCTTGGAAATATCTTCAACCAAAGGGTTATGAGAACTGCCAAGAGAAAACAATGTAGGATTAGGTGTTGAAAGGGTTTTTGGTTTCTGAGCCTTTTTAGAAACCAATTTTCCTGGATCTGACAAAGTAGGAACTTTCTGCTGCAAGGTATCTGACCTCGTGTGAGTCCTTTTGAAAGCCAGAATTCTAAAAATAACAAACACAACCGAATATTTCCTCCTCACTAAAAAACCAGTGGAAATAGAAAGAAAACCTAGGGAAGATGAACTTCGCTTCTTCGTCCCCGACAACGGCGCCAAAAAATGTTGTATCTCAAGAGACAATCCCTTGGTTGTGGTAAGGAATCAGTGCTTAATACATTTTATAAATGTATGTCACAAAATTATGATATCAGATGGTCTCTGTTTAATACATTTGGAAATTAATTCCTTAATACCCTCAATAATCTAATATAATGAAATACTTCACAATGCCATTAACTGCTGATATTTGAATGAAAAGAAGAACTGGAAGGGAAACTCAAAATGATATGTTGAGAAACAAAATCTATCAATTGAAATCTCAGAAGAACTTTCATGTAGACAGAATAGTTAGAGTGAAGGAGCACATATTAAGGTTATTTAACTCTTACTTACAGATGTAATAAAGAGACATGTAGCTACATTACTTCACTTCATTCAAAGAAGAATAAACACATAATGAAACTGGAAACACTAATCAACATCAATAGGTGCAAGAAACTTGATCTTCTTTCATTAAGTTCTTAGAAATTAAGTACAAAATTTGCAGTCATCCAGAGGTCCAAAACTTGGAACCCTCCTCTTTCTTTCTCATTTGTTTAAATACAATACAAAAGTTGTTTTTAATTGTTGGAACTACTTGTAACTGTTCGAACTACCTAAAACTATATAAACTACATATTACATGGCAATTAAAAACTTCATTACAACATTGATATTTTAACAAAAAGATAAATAAAACTAAAGCATCAATCTATTTGTTGAATCTGGAATTGATTGGTTGTCACTGTGTTCTCCGGATTTTCTAACATGTCCTTCTAATATGCTGAGGTGTCACCCAATGAATCTGTCATCCATGCTCTACGCTTCTTCCAAATTTCAATTTTGGTTTTGGGAGAATTGATCAACTTGTGATATTCTAGTCTGAAGGAAGAGATCCTATTGAAAGTAGGTCGTTCTATGAACAAAGTATTTGCCATCCATATTAATTGAAAATGCCTCTGTAAGAAATTAAAATTTGTGGCCCCTTTTAGGATTGCAGCTTTCTCATGGGTATTATCAATATTACTCTTTGCTAGCACTAATAGTGGCTCATAGGAATCCCATGATAGAAGACTTCCTTTGAGATCTTAGCATGATGGCAGCCCTAATCTGGTCCTTTTGTCAAATATGTTATCAAATCTATTTACAACTTGTTTAATTTTTATCAACTTCTTCTCTGCTAACTTTCTACAAGCATTTTTCACAATCAACTTATTTATCTCTAGAACACACAATGTCCTATCTTTAATTTCATTTTCCTCCAGCTCTTGATCTGTCTTTGAATTGATGAAATCAATTAATTTCTTTGCCCATAAAAATCTGTTAATATTATTCTATTTGTCAGCCATAACTAGTTCATGTAAATATTTGAATATGTTCTTTTCCTCTGACATTATTATCAATGACTCCCAATTTCTTTTCATGACTTCAATGATTTCATTCCATACAATATCCTTCACTTGAATCAGAGTTATGTTTCCTTTCATCTTTTCTTTAAGACTCTTAATTTCATCATAAGTTGTCTGGCAATCTAATTTATACTTATTTACTTCTCCCACACTTCTCCTTCTTTGGCCTGCATTATCTTCATCATTGTCTCAAGCTCTCTCTGAGTCTTTTTAAGATCATTTTTTGCAATTTTCAACTTTGTGCTCAACTGGGACAATCTTTTTGTTGGATCATCAGTTCCAGATGACATGAATAAGGTGTAATAATGAGATTCAATTTGACTTTGCAAGTTAAGTACAGACTCCTTTAACTTAGAAATATCCTCCTCTTTCTGCGGCAGCTGCTGTAAAAGACTCTCTTTTTCATTTTCTACCTCTGCTACCTCTGTTGCCATTGGGTGCTCTCCAATAGGAAAATTTAACTTCTTCTTCAATACATTGATCTCTGACTCAGCACTTTGTAACAACTTCTGTACAGTTGATTTATCATTGGGATCCACTCCAATTTTTACAATTATCTTCTTCAACTCTTCATTCTGAGTTGAAAGAACCCTAGAATTAGCTTTCTCCAATTTTAGTTGTTTTATCACTTTTCCTAACATATTTTCTTCCTTATGAGCGGTTGCACTAGTTTTGGTTAGGTCATTAGCAATTAATTGGCCTATCTGCATATGCAAATTAACTTTATCAAGTAAAGGGATCTTCTTCACATCAATTGTTATATTAACAGTCTTAAAACTGTTGGATGACCGTACTGTCATTTCAGATGGGTGAGAAAAAGAAATATTAAACTGGTCTCTTTCTAAGTCCATAGCAGTCAACAATCTGGCTTGGTCAGGAGTAATCTGATACTCAGCTTGAGCCTCCATACTAACTTTCATCTTCTGATTCTTATCTACAATTTGAGAAAAAACTTGCTTGATCAAAGGAACTTGATCCTGAACATCTCCATGTCTTTAGGGTGAAGCTGGTGCATTATGAGCATCTCCTAATTGAAGAAGGGAACCAAGATGGGTGCTTGGTATTTCTTCAATAAATCTAGCCCTCTTCTCAGCTCTCTATTTTTCATATTCAGAATCAACAGCTTTCCCTTTTCTTCTTTTTCTTAATTCTTCAGAAATTATTGGAGTCTGAATGTTGAAACTAACAGAGTCTGCAAAATTTTTATTAGCCAAATTCTCTACTTCAGGCCTACTGTCATGAATAAAAGCCAAATAACCATTTTCAATCCTTCTGTTAGAGATTACCTTGTGAGTATCATAGGCCCATTTCTCACCTAGTAACAAGTGCATGTTTTCTAACATCCTGTTAGCTTCATTTTTTTCTTGCCTCATATTCACTATGAACGGTCCCACGAACATAGGCAACTTAAATAAATGACCCTTCTTCATTGGAACAAAACTCACTTGATCTACATTCAGACTCTGTCTAATAAATTCCAATGCAAACAATCTCATGGGGACAAAGATTGGTAATCTATAAGGTTCAATTCTAGTGCCATATAATCTAATTTCTCAATGATCATCATACACAAACCAATCCCCAAATTTACAATTAGCACTTAACTGGAGAAACTCCTGGGATTTTAGCAGAAAAAATGGAGGAGGAACTCCATTCAAGACCTTATATGCATTTGGCATGAAATAAGCAGCAAAATCAAACACTTCCCTCTCATCTGGTTCATTTCTTATTGTATCTATCCAAAATACTATTGACCGTATTTTCTTATTTGCATCCATAATATTTAGCCCCAAATGTAAAAATTCTCCTACATTTTGATACAAGAATAAATAAGTGATCAGTGAAGGAAACCTAAAAGACCCAGTAAAGGACAAGCTCATAAGCTGAGTGTTAACAGTTTCTTGCCAATAAGAGGTAATATCCAACACCACTTTAGGCTTCATCATCAAGGAAAACAACCCCAAAACTGACCTGTCAATTTGAGCAGCATCCTCCCTTCCAAGTATCTTTGATAGATATTGTAGTATTGGCTTGACTTCTGGATCGAAAATCCCCAGTGGGAACTCTTTATCATCTGCAAAAAAACGTTGTGTCTGGCTTCAAAAATAAGATGACATATGTAAACTCATGTCCTGCAAGATTATCATAAAATGTTTCCAATGATTTGTCAGTGAACTGGACATAAGATTCGGACTCAGGATAAAAAAGGGCTTGACGGACTAACTGAGCCATGGCTTGAAGAACATTCTCCTCTAAACAATTCATCACAAAACATTTTCCAGGATACAAGGCAGACACTAACTAATGCAAAAATTCAGGAAAAATATGGGTTTTGGGAATGCATTCATACAAAACATCGGAATTTATCATGGCTGAATAGATAGGGAAATGTTTCTCATTCAAAATAACACGTTGGTATAAGGGAAAATGCTCAATGGTGAAGGTAGTATCTTTAATGTCTTGTTTAGTGTCCATGAGAGGGATATGGCTAGAAGAGCTGGACAAATAAGACTGCTTAGCCATAAATAATTTAGGGTGGAAAAAAATTGGACACAGAGGTAAGAAATTACAATGACTATAATATCTTCTTGGACAACTCGGAGTGAAAATCAATAAGGAAAAGGAAAACTTCAACAGCTTATATAGATGGTGCGGAGTATCAAACATTAATTCCAATTTAATGCTTTATCAGACAACTAACGGCACCATGATGTGATAGATGAGTTTTCTCCCAGGTGGATGCATACGTCACTGCGGGGGTGCTCTCGGATACGAAGCATCCATCAGGGTTCTACCCCCACAGTGATTGTGAACCCTCTATCTTGATCAGCAGGCAGTCAGTGGAGTCAACTACGAAGGCACCTCCTCTGCTAACCTATGTGCTATTTTTTCCCGCGGGTTTCTGTTGATCTTCATTAAGTCAAAATTATTTTAATCCCGCCCGACAATTAGCACGGGTGTTAATTGGAACAGTCGGTCCCACCTTCACATGCTTTCGAAAAACATATTAATCAACCAATATACAAAAATGAAATTATTTTCTAGCATATGAAATATTTACACACTGTTATATTTTCTAAATATATTCTTTTTTTTGTATTTTCGAAAATAGAATAAAGAAAAATGAAAATGAGCTACAACAGGACCCCAAAAGATATTATCAATTGTTTAGCAGGTGAGGGTATAGCTCCCTCACCCTTTCACTCTCCATCCATTTTGCCTTTGAAGGATTTTTTCCCTTGAGTCCCACTCTAAGGTATTTGATATTCCCTCTTCTTGAAGTTCTGATTCTTCTGTCAAGTATGAGATCTTTTTGAAGTTCATCAAGATATTCTGGCGATAAATCATCTATTGATGGCAGTTGAACATGCTCTCCTTAATCAAAAATCAAAGGAGGCTCAAAAAATCTCAAATTCTCAACATTAACGACAGAATATATTTTCATATAAGGAGGAAAATCTAGCTTAAATGCATTGGTACCAATCTTTTCCATAATTTTAAATTGACCATAATGGATTGGCTTGAGATTTTTACCTTCCCCTTGAAATCTTTCTTTGCTAATATACAACCAAACTTCATCTCCAACCTAGAATTTTTTATCAACACGGTGTTTTTCATGCCTTGCCTTGTAGTTGCTCTAACTCTTTTCAAGTTACTCTTGCACTGTGTGATGTATCAACTAAATTTTCTCAATGAACTTTCTTGCCTTATCTATGTCACTATGACCATCTATAGCGACAAATTTCTCAAAAATTAATTCCAAAGGCGATCTTGGAAAATAACCATAACATGCCTCAAATGGCGATGTGTTTGTGGAAGAATGATTTGCCCTGTTGTATGCTTGTTGGATGTAATGCAACTGTTCATCCCACTACTTGGGATGCTTGTCGCAATAACCTCTAAGAAGATGAATAATTGTATTTTTTACCACCTTGGTTTAACTATCTGTTTGCGGATGAAATGTTGTTCTCTTCTTCAACTTTGTGTCCATCATGTCCCATAATTTTGACCAAAAATTCCCAACAAACCAGGAATCCTAATCACTTACAATAGAAGTAGGAAGACCAAAATGAACCCATACATTTTGAAAGAAAATATTAGCGGTTTGTTCATCTATAATTGCTTTCTTACATGGCATCAAAAGACACATTTTGTTGAACCTATCTACCACAACATACAAGTAATCATGACCTTTCCTTGGCATAGGAAGACCACCTACAAAATCCATTTAGATGCTCTCCCAAGGATGTGAAGGAACCAGAAGTGGGGTGTACAATCCAAATTTCCTATTGTTAGGCTTACTTGTTGCACATAAAGAACATCCTCTAATAAAATGAGATACACTATCAATTATGTGTGGCCAATAACAATACCTTTGGAGATTTTCTATGGTCTTGCCTACACTGAAATGCCCAGCAATCAATGATGTGTGTGCATCCCTTATGATATTATTTCTTTCTCCCTATGGTATACATAACTTTCCCAAGTGATACAGAAAATTGTTATGCACATGATAATATAACTCTTCATTTTGGTTTCCTTGACTCAATTTTCATACACATCTTGAAAATCACTATCATATGCATATTATTCAATGTAACTTTCATGCATAATTGAATTGTGCTTGAGTATAATAGATTAATTTACAATAGGCCTAGAGAGTATATCAACTAACTTATTGTAGATTCCCTTTTTGTACCTAATAACCAAATGAAATTGTTAAAGAAATCCCATCCATCTGAAATGTCTTGATTGTTGCAACTTTGATTGTGATTGTAAATACTGCAATGGTTGATCATCGGTATGGATAATGGTCTTTTTCCCCATCAAATAGTGCTTCCATTTATTTACACTTTGTACCAATGCATATAAATCTTTATCATAGGTGGGATAATTAGCCACGGCTCCATTAAAAATTTCAAAATGAAACGAAATAGGCTTACCATGTTGCATGAGCACTACTCCCATAGCATAATCACTTGCATTTGTTTGGATCTCAAATGGATGTCTAAGATCCAGAATTGCTAATACCATTGTTGAACTTATCTTTTGCTTTAATGCATCAATTTTTTTTTGTACATCTCCCCAATGCAAGACTTTCTTAACACTTTTCAATGCATGTAATGGAGCTGCAGTGGAAGAAAAATTAGCAATGGACTTCCTCCAATATTGTGCTGCCCCAAGAAAGCTTCTTACCTCTGTAACTGTATTGGGCTTGGACCAATTCAGAATGACCTCTACTTTGGAAGGGTCTATCTTCAACTCACCTCCTCAAACAATGTGTCCCAAATACACCAAAGAATTATTTCTAAACTCACACTTCAACATCTTTAAAAACAATTACTCTTTTTTCAAGACATCAAGTACCTTGCTCACATGGATGACATGTTCTTCTCTTGATTTTCTGAATATAAGTATGTCATCTAAGTAGACAATGACGAAGTCATCTAAAAAATTTTTGAGTACATCATTCATGACTCTCATGAAATTAGCTGGAGCATTTGTTAGACCAAACGTCATAACTAACCACTCAAACAATCCTTGTTTAGTTTTGAAAGCAATTTTCCAAATTTCCTCTTCAGCGTTTCTAACTTGATGATAACCACTTCGCAAGTATAACTTAGTGAAATATCTTGCATACTTCAACTGTTCTAGAAAATTATCAATGTGTGGGAGTGTGTACTGATTCTTTACTATGATTTTATTCAGTGCACGGAAATCGATCACATGCACCAAGTCTGGTCCTTCTTTGGTACCAAAACAATTGGTGAACCACATGGCGAAGTGGATGGGAATGTTATACCTTTGTTCAAAAATTTTTGAATTTGCTTCTTGATTTCCAAACTCTCCATAATTGACATGTGATTCATACCAATGTTTGTAAGTGGAACATCCTGCTACAACTGAATCTCATGTTGAATTCCCCTCTTGGGAGGTAACAAATTTGGTTCTTGAAACATCTCGCCATGCTGACTTACCGCATCAAACAAATCATATTTCAATTTTTCATCACATCCTTTAAAAGATTCATGTTCAACATCATCATTTTTCTTGTTCATGAGAAGCACAAAATTTTTACTTGCATTAACTAGCCTCTTCATTTTCCCTACATTAACTAAAGAAATATTCAGTTTCTTGCGATGAGCTCTCACAGTATACTCCACCCCGTCATTAAAAAAATGATATTTGTTCTCATGGCGATAAAACACTACTTTTCTGTCATATAAATATGGACTTCCCAAGATAATCCCGGAACTGTCAAGTGGAACCACATCTAACTCGACTTCATCAACAAAGTTTTCAGTAATAGAAAAACGAAATATGCATTTCCTTGAAACCTGTAAATTGGCATTCTTAACTATCCAACCCAAAGGGTATGGCTTTTGATGTGGTATGGTTTCAAGGTTAATATTTTTCACTAAGTCTTCTGAAATCAAGTTTGCTTGTGACCCACTATCAAAAAATGCGTCAATATTTGTATGGTTTGAAATCACTCTAACATGGAACAATTCTATCCTTATGTATTCATTTGGAGTGTTGTTGTGACAATTTGAGGAACCAGTACTTGCTATGGCTTCCTTTCCTAATCTGGATTTATGCAGGAACGCACTAAAATACATAAATAGAAATAAACACAGAGATGCAGCAGAAATAATATTTCATTTCATTAATATCAAATAACTTAAATATGTTTACAGATAGAATGGAAATAAACTAGTTAGGGCGATGGTAGCTTATCTCTGAGAAGAGATGTGGTGGATACATGCCTCTGAACTGTGTTACACTGAGGCTCGAAGGCCTATTTATTATTGAGAAACAATACAAATCCATAAACATCCAAAAACCTAACTATATGAGAAGAAGCGCCAAAACTATGGGCCCCAATTGGGTAAATTGGTGTTTCAACTTCCAGGTACGTAACTTTGGCATACAATCTTCGTTTGACGTGCATCATACCTCGTTAGAAATATCTGTCCAAGTACAATTTTTGGTGTGAGAAACATCAATCCATGGACACATGTTGCTCCCGGTTTTCCCAAAAAACATCATTTAAGGCCTCAAAACGACTCCAGAAGTTTAGGACCCAAAAAAATGCTAAAAATAGTAAGTTGTATCGAAACTGAAAAACTGAAAGAACCAATGGTGGGGGTTTAAATGGAGTAGGTGGGTGGCCACCAATATCCACATGGCTCATCATGGCCTCCAAACGGCTCAGAAAGTTCAGGAACCGACAACCTGCTAAAAATAGTAAGTTGTATTGAAAGTGAAAAACTGAAAGAACTAATGGTGCGGGTCTAAATGAAATAGGTGCATGGCCACCAATATCCACCTGGATCATTCCTCCCTCCTTAGGAAGAAATGGTCCCCATTGCATTAAGTTCCTCCATGAGAGGCAAATTCTGCTGAACTTTGTATTGGATTTTTCAAGGATGTTGTGGACGTGCTGGCGGACATGTCGGATGTGTCCAATAAATTTGGTTTCCTCAGACAGTACATGTGTGGATTCTATCTGTGTAAGTGCATGAGGTATGGAAATATCAAGCGGTGGTGCGTCGATGGTCAGATCGATGGAGTGCTTGTCCTAACAGTGTAGAGGAACCTTTGTGGGCGAGGAGAAAATATCCTCGTATTCCTCCATGACTTTGTCCATCTGCTGCAGTGTGCAGCGGAGCCCAGTTTCGAGGCTGTGGGCATAATATTATTCTTTCCCTATGAGCGATTTGTAAGGAAAATAAATTTCCTGGTTTGGGAAACAATCTTACTATGTTGTTTTGCAATAGTCAGAGATGGCAGGAGGTGGTACTACCTTTGTTATCCTGTACAAGTTATTTCCAAAAGTAATAATAATAACACGAGGCCTAGACGCATACACATCATGTCGCCTCCATAAGTATGGTTGGCCCAATAATACATCAGCTACATCAAGAGGAGCAACATGACACAATACCTCATCCATGAATGGCTTGATGTTGTACGGAAGGCAGCACTTCTCGCGGACGCGGAGGTCTCTCCCTGGGTGAAGCCACCCGATGGTATACAACTGCAAGTGTGCTATGGTCGGTAAGCTGAGCCGCTTCACAACCTCTACTGAAATGAGGTTCTTTTGGCTTCCGCTATCGATAAGAAATTGAAGTGGATAACCCTTCACCCACATCTGCGAATGGAAGAGGCGCTCTTCCTCCTCTGGATCCTTGGGATCCTCCCTCTGGAGTTTGGTGGTGGAAAAAATGGAACTGGGGTCCGAATCAATGATCTTCTTCCCTTTGTCATCTCCCTTTTCTGGTTCTGGCTCAAGATCAGAATATGCATCTGATTCGAGTGCCTTCAGTTTAGCCACCAACGACTATTTGGCCCGACACTCGTTTGTGCTATGAGTGGGGCTGTTATGAAATTCACACTACTTCCTCGTGTCCTTCTTTGGATTTGTGGTGGTGTTCCGAGTTGCCCCGCTTTGGCTCTTCCCCTTGTTTTGTGGTTCAGGGGCGCCTTTCCCTGACTTCGGATTCACGGATCCAAAGTCTCGCTTCTTTTGCTTAAATTTATACTCAATCTTGTTGGCATAGCGATTAGTCGTGCCAAGCGAGGTAATGTCGAGGAAATCCATTTCCTCCTAAATGTGTCTGTGCAGAAAGATGTGGTACTTGAGCAACAAATGTCTCTTTGAATTTTTAATACCCAACTTTGTGCATAGGGTATGGAACAAATTCATCAGTTCATGCACATCTTGATCCCTTTACTATCGCAGCGTGGTCCATTGGATGTACTTGTCCTCATGGCTCCCCACAGGGTAATATTGTTCCTTGATGTCTTCTCGGAATGAATTCCAAGTGGGTGCAACTGAGAATGGAGAGGGTTCCCCCTCGTCCTTTTGATCACAGTAGGTTTCCCACCAATTTTTGACATGGGGGGCAACTTTGAGGAGTGCAAAAATAATCTTTTCTCACTCAGAGAAATCGTGGACCGAGAAATACCCTTCTAGCAAACTCAACCATCTATCTATGGCGTTTGCATCTATGTAGCCTTCAAATATAGGAATGTCAAATTTTACCTGTACCTTGAAGGGTGTGGCGCCTTCAAAGTGGCTATTGGATGCAGATGCGTCGTAGGTGGGCAGTTGTTGAAGGATCAGAGCAAAGTTATCCATCATCGTGTTCCTTTGTTTCTCGAGGGCCTCCTCGAGCGATATTTTTATAGGATCTCCTACTCCCTCGTCTTTATTTTCTTCCACCATGGGAGGTTGTCGGGGTTTGCAACGCTAATCTTGCAAGGGTTCAACCAGATCAAGCCCTAAATCCTTATACCCTGACCTCGTTGGGGACATGCAAAGAAAAACATAAAAAGAGTAGACCACTCTGATACCACTGATCCGGATTTATGCAGGAACGCAATAAAATATAGAAATATAAATAAACACATAGATGCAGCGGAAATAATACTTCATTTCATTAATATCAAATAACTGAAATATGTTTACAGAAAGAATGGAAATAAACTAGCTAGGGTGATGGTAGCTTATCTCTAAGAAGAGATGTGGCGACTACATGCCTCTGAACTGTGTTACAATGAGGCTCTAAGGCCTATTTATTGTTGAGAAACAATTCAAATTCCTAAACATCCAAAAACCTAACCGCAGGAGATGAAGCGCCAAAACTATGGGCCCCATTTGGGTAAATTGGTATTTCAACTTACTGGGGACGTAACTTTGGCATACGATCTCTGTTTGACGCACATCATACCTCGTTAGAAAGATCTATCTGAGGAGTACAGCTTTTTGTGTGAGAAACATTGGTTTATGTACCCATGTTGCTCCCAGTTTTCCCAAAAAGCGTCGTTTAGGGCCTCAAAACTGCTCCAGAAGTTCAGGACCCGAAAAACTGCTAAAAATAGTAAGTTGTGTCGAAACTGAAAAACTGAAAGAACTAGTGATGGGGGTTCAAATGGAATAGGTGGGTGGCCACCAATATCCACGTGGCTCATTAGGGCCTCCAAACAACTCTGAAAGTTCAGGAATCGACAACTTGCTAAAAATAGTAAGTTGCGCTGAAAGTGAAAAACTGAAAGAACTGATGGTGCGAGTCCAAATGAAATAGGTGGGTGGCCACCAATATCCACCTGGATCATTTCATTTGTTAACCATTACTATTATCTTGTTCTCATCTCCTGAATCGAATCCAAGATCTTGTTGTGTGGTGGAAGTCATCTTTTGTTTCCCTTTGTTATTTGGTTTCTTTAGCCTTAGTTTGGGATTTAGTTTCCAATAGTGGGCTTCATCATGCCCCTATTTGGAACAATGTTTTCATGTAGTTTTCTCCCCTTATTTCTTGATGCTTGCATTCTTATTTCCCTTCCATTTTCCTCCCTTGTCTTTTCCCTTGCCCTTTAATGGCTTCTTCTTACTACCCTCTTTTTGTATTTTCTTTCCCCTTGCTTCA
This sequence comes from Pinus albicaulis, assembly GCA_034641835.2. Lineage (NCBI taxonomy): Eukaryota > Viridiplantae > Streptophyta > Pinopsida > Pinales > Pinaceae > Pinus > Pinus albicaulis. Next base: position 956,926,681 of record CM076582.1, read on the forward strand.
AGATGTGTGGCTTACACACTTACTTCATCTAAATTGTTTAGGTTAAACATAAGGATAGTATGTTTTAAGTAGGAATGTAAACCCCCAATATATTTCAAGAGTGTGTCTTGTGAATTCAAGTTTGCTCCTAACAATAAAGCCCTCTTTTTAAACTCCTGTGTATACTCTTGAACAGTTTAGCCTTTGAGTTGCCTAAATTTTTTCCAACTCATTATTTCTTTTTGCATAAAGTCTAATGGATAAAATTGTCTTTTAATGAAAGAAATGAATTCAACCCAAGAAATGGATATCTTACAATGAATTTTCATTTCCTCTTGAATCTTTGCCTCCCACCAAACTAGTGCTACTCCTTCTAGCCCGAATGAAGCTAGTTGGATCTTTATGTCGTCCTCTTGTAGATTCTGAATTCTGTAGTATACTTCCAATTGAAAGATCCAATTGTCTAACTTCTCTGCATTTACCTTACCATTGTCAATGGAAAGTTCAAACTTGATGTCCAACTTGAGTAATTGAGTTTTTCCTTTTGGGATTTTTGAATGAGTATGGGTGGTTTTTTTGGTAGATGTGGAAGATCAAGATGTTGATGAAGATGATGAGGATAAGGATGGTGGAGATGGAGGTGGCTTTCCTCCACTGCCTTTCAAACTCTTTTCTTCATACTTCTTACCATCTGAAGATCCTTCTCCATTTGGAGGCTTTAAACCCTCTCCTAATCTTTCTGCAGTGAATGAATCAAAGATGATTTTAAGCATTCTATGTATGTCTTTGAAGTCTCTCTTAACATCCTCTTCTTCTGAATGTCCATGAGTCTCTTCAACTCCTGACATAATAGATAGGGATTCAAGTTCAACCTCTGATGCTTGTACCTCTTCAATCACTTCATCTTCTTCTGCAATTTTTACCTCTTCAATCTCAACTGTTGGAGATAGAACTTGAGATGCTTCAAGCGCAGCTTTGAGTGGAAATTTGGGTGAAGATGATGCTTTCTCAGCTCTCTTTATGCTTGTCCTAATCTCGAGACTAACAACCAATAGTTTCCCTTCTCCTCTATGCAACTTCAACCTTGTAAGCATCACAAAATTGCAGCTATTAAAACCCTTCTTGCACAATCTTAAGCAAAGAAAGCAATAAACTTTAACAACCTTGTGCTCTGATACCAACTTGATATGAAATTTATTGTTAGTTAATGTTGTGCTAATATCAGTTTCAAAATTAACATGAAAGTGCTTTGGTTTTCTTATCATACAAGGGTTTATACATGTGTTTATGATTGACAATTCATTGAACTTTGTGAGATTAAGTGTATTTCATGAACTTAAAAGCATGGAAACTCAATGCTGAACAGAAGCATAATAAAACACAGCAAGAACAAATAACAGAGACAAATACACAAGTTTTTGATGAAGGAGTTCACCCCTCCTAGGCTACATTTCCTTGGTCCATCTTCCTAGTGTGGGCCTTTGTATTAGCTTCAATTGTACAAAAGTGTTGTTTACAGTCTCCTATTGCCTCTACAACCTACTTCAATTGTTCCAAAACATCAAAATCTACCAAAAATGACTCTTCCTGAGCCTAAATTGGTTGAAAATTTCCTCATTTATGGAAAAAAATAATTTCCCTGCAATTTCTCCTCTAATTCTGGAAGTCCACCAGTTAACTCCACTAAAAGTGGAGCTGCCTCTGAATTTGGTGGGTCTGCCATATATTCTGCCAAGATAAGTACACACTTAATGTTAAGATAAGTGGTTTTTAATTGGGGTTAAGCGCATTTAAATCTCTGCAGATCACATCACAGTCATTTTCACAGATCGCATATCGCAGTCACTTTCACAGATCGCAGATCATCACAGATTACAGCCCCGCTATAATAATTCTATGTTTCCTGCTCTGTTGTGCGATTGTGATACCCCGATCGCATTGAAAATTTGTATCGCATCGCAGTTCAGCATCTGATAACCTTATAGCCACGTCACTTATCGCTATCGCGAAATCGCAGATCTGCCACTCGATAATGCATTCATGTCCGCTCCTAAACCCCCCATGTGATTGGTAGGACCCACCTTATCGCAAATCGAAAATCATTTTTTTTAACGCGATATGTGATGAAACTTAGTCTACAGACTTTTTTTATAATATATGTTTGTAATACATTGTGAATAATATGCGTCAACCACCTTTGATTCAAACTTTAGAATAAAACATATATGCACCCAAATTCTGACCTTGCAATATGTAACACATGCGCCTTCCAACCAAATATTATCCTTCAAATTGATTTGGATCTCGACTGCGCCACGTGACCTTCCCCACTGGCTTATAAATTCTTGAGGTGCTTACTGGATTTCCCTATCATTAGTTTGTCATTGTTGCTGAACAATTTTCACCTGTTTGGGAAAACGAACAGTAGACCATAACTCACTCATAAGAACTTGGATTTTGATGAAACGAGTTGCATGGGAATCCTGGTGACGAGCTCTATCCATTCATTATGGTTGGATGAACTTCTAAGCACTTTCAATTTTTGGCTAAATACTGAGCTCCTAATCACTATGGGCCCTGTTTGGGTAAATTGGTACATCAACTTCCCGGGGACGTAGCTTTGGCATACAATCTTTGTTTGGTGTGCTCAATACCTCATTAGAGATATCTATCCGAGGACTACAAATTTTGAGTGAGAAACATTGGTTTACAAGCCATGTTGCTCCCGGTTTTCCCAAAAAATGTCGTTTAGGGCCTCAAAATGGCTCTGGAAGTTCAGGACCCGAAAAAACGCTAAAAATAGTAAATTGTGTTATAATTAAGGAAATTAAAATACTGAAAGAAAAAAAGGTGGGGCCCTTAGTGGAATAGGTAGGTGGCCACCAATATCCACCTGGATCATTCATCCCCCCTTAGGAAGAAATGGTCCTCATTGTGTTGAGTTCCTCCACAAGATGAGGAAACTTCTGCTGAACTTGGTCCCCGGTGAACCACTTGCCTTGGTGCAGGAGTTGGCCAGCTTTGACAACCCGATATAGTTGGATCTTCTGTTGGTGAGTGTTCTTGATTTGCATGTCCATGATGCAATCTATGGTGGCTTGTTCCATGCAATAAGGGTTTAACTCTATTGGTGAGAGTTTTTCTACAATCTCGGAGGTGTCCAATAGAGGTGGGAAGTAGGGCCAAAGGTGGTCCACATTGAATACTGGGTGCAGACCAAGGAATGGTGGAATACTGAGCTTGAATCATTGTTCCCTATAGCCTTGGTGATGGTGTACAGCCCATATCGGAGCGGTCAAAGCTTGCAATGGGGTCCAGTGAGGCGCTCCTTCTACAAATGTAGCCACTTTTTCGCCCACCTGGAAGTTGTGTGGCACCCGATGTTGATCATGTCGTTGCTTGTACTTAGAATTGGATCTGTCCAATATGCCATGAACCTGTTGGCGGATGTGTTGAATGTGCTCAATGAATATGTTCTCTTTGTCAACTTCAGAGTGGACATGAGATGAATCAGCCTGAGTAGCCACAAATGGCATGGCTACGTCAATGGGACATAGTGGTTGGAACCCTAGGCCCACCTAAAAGGGGTTGTGGTCGGTTGAGCTGTGGAGAGCCCAATTATAATTGTTTTGTACATAGGGAAGGCTCTCATCCCATGTGTGTGGATGCTTTGAATTGTACATGCCCAGAATGTGTATAATCATCCAGTTGACGACCTCTGTCTGGCCATCAGTTTGGTGATGGAAATTTGTCGACTTAGTGAGATTGGTGTCCATCATTGACCAGAGGATGGACAAAATGTGCTGAGGAACCTGTTGTCTCAATCTGAGACGATAGACTGTGGAATCCCAAAGTGCACCCACACTCGTTCAAAGAATATTTTAGCAGTGGCTTCTGTTGTGATATTCTTCTTACAGGCTAACATAATGACCATCTTCGAGAATCTATCGACGACCAGGAAAACATATTCGTTTCCATGCTTAGTAGAAGCAAAGCCTGACATGTAATCCATGGAGATGGATTCCCAAGGTTGACTAGGGGTAGGTAGCGGGGTATAGAGGCCATGCTTCTTGATGGTTGGTTTGGAAATGGCGCAAGCAATGCAAGATCCGTTGTACTTCACAACATCCTGTCGAAGGTTTGGCCAATAGAAATAATTCTTCAGTACTGCCACTGTTTTCTCGACCCTGAAATTCCTAGCAACCCGACTGTAGTGTGCTTCCCAAATAATCTTGGAACGCTCGCTTGAAGGAACACAAAGGTGTCCCAGGTAACATAGCAGTGCATCCTAGAGGTGAAAATTTGGAACTTGTATACCCTCCAAGAGTGTCTTATATGTGTGGCTGAATTCTGGATCGCTCTTGTAGAGAAGCGTCCAATCAGAAGTCTCGTGCCCACAAGAGTTGAGAATGGTGTTTAGTGCCATGATCAGTGGTCGGCTGAGGAAATCTGAAACATTATTGGTGCTACCCTTCTTATACTTGATGTTTAAGTGAAATTGTTGCAGATATGTGGACCACTTCTGATGGTGATCATTCTGCAACTTCCCTTGTGTCTGTATGAACTGCAGGGGTCGATGGTCTGTGTGGATGATCATTTCCTTCCCCAAAATGTAATGCTTACATTGGCATCAAGCCTGCACAATGGAATACATTTCTTTGTCATAAGTGGGATACTTGCGGACTGTGTCAAATAGTGTATCATTGTGATATGCCATTGGATGCCCTTGTTGAGTAAGAATTTCCCCAGTAGCATATTCAGAGGCATTTTTCTTTATCTCAAATGGTTGTTTCAAGTCCGGTAATGTGAGCAGAGGCAAAGGTGATGTTTCAATTCTGTGAACATCTTCTGTTGAGATTCCAACCACAAGAATTTTTCTTTCGCTCCTCCCTTGGTGACTTAACTCAAAGGCCAACTAATATGAGAGAATCCCAACACTAACCTATGGTAGAAATTAGCAAGACCCAGAAAGTTGTGAAGCTCTGTTAGAGTGGTTGAGGCCGACCAATCCCGAATTACTTGGATCTTGGTTGGATCCACATACACCCCCCGTTCATCAATAATGTATCCCAAATACTGAACCCGGGTCATGCAAAAAATACACTTCTCCAAATTGGCACACAACTTGTGTTTTCGTAGTGTTTGGAGGACCTGTCGGATGTGGTGGAGGTGCTCTTCCCAAGTCTGGCTGAAGATCAGGATTTCATCCAAGTACACTACTACAAATGAGTTGGTGAATGGCCACAAGATGTCATCCATCAGCCTCATGAAGATTGTGGGAGCATTCGTCAACCCGAAAGGCATGACTAGCCATTCAAAAAGACCCTCCTTGGCTTTTGAAGGTAGTATTCCACACATCGGAGGGTTCAATTTGTACCTGGTGATACCCAGACTTCAAGTTGATCTTGCTGAAATATTCCACCCCTTTTAGTTGATCCAGAAGGTCATCGATCTGTGGGATCGGGTACCTATTCTGGACAACGATCTTGTTCAATATCTGATAGTCAATACAGAGTCTCCAAGTCCCATCCTTTTTCTGCACCAACACGATCAGGCTCCCACGAGGCGATGAACTCGGCCAGATGTGACCTTTCTGCAACAACTCCTCAATCTGCCTCTTGATTTCATTGTTCTCCATAATAGAGTGTCGATAGATCTATCCATTGAAACTGCAGAGGCACCCTTGTGGGTGAGGTGAAGATGTCTCTGTACTCCTCCACGACCTTTTCCATTTGTTTTTGTCGTGCGGAGGAGCCCTCTTTAGAGGTTTTGGCCAGAGTCTTCTTCTTTCCCTCTGGGTAGATCATCAGGAAAACAAATTTCCTGATTTTGGAAATGAGCTTACTACATTATTTTGCAGTAACCAAAGAGATAGCCACAGGCTATGGTACCTCTGGTATCTTGTCCAACTTATTTCCCAAAGTAACAATAATAGCACGAGGCCGGGACTCATACATAGCATGTCACTTCCAAAAGTATGGTTGGCCTAATAATACATGACAAACATCAAGAGGAGCAATGTCACATAATACCTCATCCGTGAAGGACTTGATGATGTATGGAAGGCGGTATTATTGGCTGACGCAGAGATCTCGTCCTTGGTGAAGCCACCCAATGGTGCATAGGTGTGGGTTTTTTGTGGTCAGCAAGCCCAACCGCTTCACGACCTCTACTGAAATTAGGTTCTTTTGGCTCCCACAGTCGACAATGAACTATACCGGGGACCCTTTACCCACATCTAGGAGTGGAAGAGACGCTCCTCCTCCTCTGGATCTTCTGGTTCCTCCTTCTAGATCTTTTCAGTGGCAACGGTGGCGTTGGGTTCTGCATCAATAATCTACTTCCCTTTGTCATTCCCCTTGTTGGGTTCTTATTCAAAGTTGTAGCATGCATCTGATTCAGAAGCCCTCATCTCGGCCACAAGTGACTGCTTGGCTCGACACTCACTTGTGTTGTGAGTGGAGCTCTTATGGAACTCACATGACTTTCTCGTGTCCTTCTTCGGCTTCGTGGTGTTGTTCTTTGCTTGCGGCTTCGATAGGTTATCTTAGGGCGCCATGCCTTGGCTTTGTCCTTTTTTTTGTAGTTTGGGGGCACTTTTCCCTTGCTTTTGATTCACAAATCCAAAGTCTCGCTTCTTCTATTTGAATTTCTGCTCAATCTTGGCAGCATACTGGTATGTTGTACCAAGAGAGGAGATGTCGAGGAACTCCATTTCCTCCTGAATGTATTTGTAAAGACAATTTCAGTACTTCAGCACCAAATGTTTCTTTGAATCTTTGATACCCAACTTTGTGCTCAGGGTATGGAATAGATTCGTCAGCTCATGCACATCTTGATCCCTTTATTGTCGCAGCGTAGTCCATTGTATGTACTTGTCCTCATAAATCTCCAAGGATAATATTGTTCCTTGATGGCGTCTCAAAAATAATTCCAAGTGGGTACAACCAAGAACAGAGAGGGTTCCCCCTCGTCCTTTTTCTCACATTAGGTTTCCCACCAGTCCTTGACATGTGGGGTAGCTTTGAGGAGTGCAAAAAAAATTTTCTCTCGGTCTGAAAAGTCATGAACAGAGAAATATCCTTCTAATAGATTCAACCATCTATCTATGAAGTGTGCATCTCTTTGGCCCTCAAATATGGGAATGTCAAATTTTACTTGTACCTTAAAAGGAGTTGCACCTCTAGAGTGGTTGTTGGATGGAGATGTGCTGCCGGTGGGCAGTCGTTGAAGGATCTGGGCAAATTTATCCATCATCGCGTTCCTTTGTTTTTTGAGGGCCTCCTAGAGCAATGTTTTGATAAGATCACCTGCTCCCTCATCTTTCTTTGTGTCCCCCATTGGCTGTCGTCATGGTTTGCGAGGCTAATCTTGCAAAGGTTCAACCAGATCGAGCCCTAACTCCTTATACCCCCGACCTCGTTAAGGACATGCAAAGAAGGACCAAGAAAGAGCAAACCGCTCTGATACCACTGATCTGGATTTATGTAGGAATGCAACAGAATACACATATAACCATAAATACAAAAATGAAGCGGAAATAACACTTCATTTCATTAATATCAAAGAACTGAGTTGGAAATAAATTAGTTAGGGCATTGGTATCTTATCTCTGAGAAGAGATGTGGTGGCTACATGCCTCTTAACTGTGTTACAATGAGGCTCGAGGGCCTATTTATTATTGAGGAACGATGGAAAACCCTAAACATCCAAAAACCTAACTCTGGGAGATGAAGCGCCAAAACTATGGGGCTCGTTTGGATAAATTGGTATATCAACTTCCCAGGGACATAAATTTGGCATACGACCTCTGTTTAACGCGCTCAATACCTCGTTAGAGAGATCTATCTGAGGACTACAACTATAGATCATGTTCGTCTCGGTTTTCCCAAAAAATGTAGTTTAGGGCCTCAAAACGGCTCCAGAAGTTCAGGACCTGAAAAACTACTAAAAATAGTAAACTATGTTATAATTAAGGAAACTGGAAGAAACAATGGTGGGACCCTAAGTGGAATAGGCAGGTGGCCACCAATATCCACCTAGATCAGCCTTCCTACCATCCCCTAAGAAGAAATCACTGCCATCATACTTATCATACTCGCAGAACCACTCCCTATGGGGAGTGAAGTGAAAGGATGCACCGTTGAGTCAATCAACCATGCCTCATGATTTACATGTGTATTTGAAGAAGAAGCCAAATACACATCCCCACCTTCATTTGAGGTGGTATTCGCCTCTGTAGAAGGAGCATCATCAGGTCCCTTTCCTTTCTCAGGATCTTTAGATCTGCAGTCCTTTTTTAACCTCTCTTTGGGACAAAAACGCCTAACTCTCTTGTTTCGCATAAAGTGGTGAAGTTTATAGCTAATATTTTGCAGAGGTGCATCAATTCTCAACCACTACCAATGATAAAGCAAATAAGCAGGAGTCATAGTGTCGGTATTTGTTTATATAAGCAGGGATGAGATAAATGAATTTTTGGATTGTCGTTGTATTGGGACAAGATGTTAGATACATCGATAGAAAATCCTAGGCTTTAACAATAGAATGATTCAAATATTCGTCATCTTTGTATGGATTCCTTTCCGCATTTCCAGCACACCTTTACAAGATTTCTTGGAGATTTAGATCTCCCACTCAAAAATTTATTTTTGTTTCTGCTCTAGGACCTTCCTCGTACAGACAAGACATCTCCATTCTGGCCCTCCATATTTTTTCGTCTCATTTCCTCCAACAGCAAGGTTGAGACAATTTCATCAAAATTCAAGGTAGTTGTATTACTACCTATTGCAATAACCAGAATATCCCATGAATCTGGTAAAGAACACAGCAAACTGATGCACTTATCTTCATCTGAGATTTTAATATCAACATATGACAACTAACTTACCATAGTATTGAAGGTGTTCAGATGCTCTATCACCGATTCTCCATCGTTCATCCTCGGGTTATTATTCACCAGAGACTTATATTGGTACAAAGTCCCTAACTTGACCCACAAAGTCTTTGTCGTAGCTTCCCCAAATACATTCAACAATACCGAATATGAGATACATAGCTGTATTGTACTTTTTTCCTTCCGATCCAACTTCGACCAATCTTCATCTGACATTGTCGTTGGCTTAGTACCTGTATTTGTCGTGATCCACTAATCTTTATCCACGAGAAGATCCTCCATCTTGACCTTCCACAACTCAAAACTTTGACCATTAAATTTCTCGATCTCTATCTTTCCACTATTCGCCATCTTTTTTCACCGCAAGAATCGATCTCGCAAATCTCCCACTGAACAGGGTATACCACAGGCCCAAGAAAAAAATCCCTCATCAAAAAAGGCGTCCCCTTGAAGCCGAAATAGCTCTGATACCAAATGTAGGTTTTAGCCCTGTACAGAAATTATCTGCAAATGAATTCCTAAAAACCGAAAACAAACAATAGCGAGAGAATAAAACATAAAATAGATATACACTGAGATTTTCCCATGGGAAACCAGGACTACCATCTTGATTTTTCATTCTGTTCCTTTTAGTGTTACAACGCGCGCGCGCACACACACACACATATATATATATATATTTCGAACCATTCATAAACCCTAATCCATTAACCCTGGATTAGAACATAACTGTAGTTCCCTTGTCCGGATCTACAAAATACCATGAGCAGAAAACGATCATGCCCAAAACCATGTGCAAACCCATGAACAAAACCATAGGCAGGTCTTCCCACCCAATATAGGGTCCAAAATAATTTATGGGGGCGTTGCCCCGAACCCCGTGCAGGGGGGGCTATCACCCCCCTCTAATTCTAATTGTGGAAAGAATATAACACACACCCAACAATGTCGTGGATCTATTATCAATTTTCTTATTTTTCTCAGGCGCTTAATCAATTTTTTTGAGTAATTATTTACTCAGAAATTTTTCATCTAAAAATGCTTTAGTAACCATTAATATTAAGTAAAATATTTCCTAGTTTTGGTGGTCAATCATTCATTGTTTTAATATCCAAATAGAGCATACATGGAAGTAATAATCTTTGTTTTTAAAACTCCTTCAACAACTGGGAATTCATTATTAAAAGTGTGTTAAACCCCCAATTTGTTTAAAGTCTTGCACTTGGTATTTGGGAGTTATCTCCTCGATATCAAGTTAGGTTAGTTTCTTTTTCTTTTCGCACTGCATTTAGATTAGATTTAGAGTGAGATTAATTATTTTCATTATGTAAGTCCCCTTACGCAGAGGAAAGCCTTAGTTGTGGCTTGGCTAAGCCCTCGAGCCAACTTAAAGATTTATTCTCTTACATGTGCACAGCAAGAGGGCAGATCTGAGTTCTCTCTTTCTATTAGTAAGTAATAGATAAAATATAAGCTAGAAGGGATATAGAGGGGGTAGATAGACCCAGTTGAACCAGTCAGAACTATTGCATCAAACGAATAAATGGTTTAGTTGGGGCTCTGAACGGGTGGTCTCCCTTACATGTTGATGAGGTCATTTTTTACCATCAACGGGACCCTTCAATATTTTAACAAATAAAAGCTTCATTAAATAAAGGCTTGGGACCTCTTTGCCTCTGTACTCTTAATGACACAGCGTGATTTTATTGGCTCGTATAAATAGCGTGGCAGCCACGAGACTAATGACATCAACACAAGGGTCACTTTCAAATGGCCAAGTGGGCCAAATCTGGATGACACATGTCACCACTCAGAATGCATCTAGGGTGACTTAGCACCGGGACAAGGTGGTAGAGAGCATGGAAGTATAAGTCACCCTGGCAAGCATTTGATTGTTCCATGAGTCTAGCATAGGTCCCACTAGGACACATCATCCCGAACTAGGGGACCCAGAGGTTTCAAAGGTAGCATAAATGGAGACTCTTCGAGCTGACTAGACTTTGAGACAGGTGCAACACACGGTGGAATATGGAGCAGAGCTGAGAACCAATAATGAAATTTCCCGAGACATGTCATACCAGAGGAGTCGCCCTGAAAGAAAATAAAAGGTGCATGTTATGATTGCTTCGAGATGACAAGGCTACAGGACACGATGGCGAACATAGCGAAAACAAAGGACCAACGACATAGGCACACGAGGAAAGTGGTGGATCCACATGACACATAACCCCAAAAGGGTGACCCTAAAGGAAACTCACCCTAGAAGAAAGCTCCCTGAAATAAATAATCTCAAAAGTTTCCCTGAGAGTCACTAGCAAAAAATTTCTAAGATTGGTGGTAGATGACAAAGGCAAGAGACGAAAAGGAAAGATGGCAAGTGACAACAATATTTAAGTTCTAAAATGATGTGGCAGAAATATCATCTTGGAGGTTATGTGATTGGCTCGTGTTGACAAGTCGTTCTCGACGGTTATTTGATTGGTTACAGTGTCAAGCAGGTGGACCCACATGAATACGCTCACAGAAGTAACATTCTCAACAATAATACAGAGGTGCTCCACCAAGTTTTTTTCGAGAGAGTTTTTCACTAGGAATAAGAGGCAAGAGCTATAGTTCGACACAAGCACATGGTTTTGTGCACACGTGAAGACCGATGGCACAGCAAGATATATGAATGGTAATAAGCCCTCGATGCTTAGATCATTAGACCCAATTGGGGGTTGTATGCAATAGGGGAGAAGGGTTTGAAGACTTATTGTGGACATCAAGAGGACATTCCAGAAATAGAAAACAAGAACTTAATGAGATCAAAACCTCTGAAAAGTTAAATTCAAGTGCAAGATGGCTAAATTTTTAAGACCAAAAATATGGGTCCTAAAATATTTATAAGCATAATCAAATTTGCAAGATGAAGAGTTAGTGTGTTGGTTACAGATTGATGTTGTTGGTATGTGTGGTGAATTGATCATTAATCAAAGATTATTGAAGGTGTTTTTATGGTGTTTGTGGTGAGTGATTGAAGAGAGAAAATTATTTGTCTGTGAAATTAAGTGGCCCTCATCATTTGAGTTTGAAAATTGTATGAAAGATGAAACATTGAGGTCAAGAAAATGACAGTTTGCAGATCAGGGGTTGTAGCACCTTGTAGTAGTGGTTGGTACAAAGTTAGGGGTTGGAGCTCCTTTTAGTGGTTGATGATAAATCATGGAGTAGTAGCTTCCTTCTAGTTGTAGTTAGAGAACTGTCACATCAAGTAAAAGCTTGCCTTTCTCAAGTAATGAAAGAGAAGTTTGAAAAATTCAAGTGTTCTATTTGTGCTTCTTGTGCTCACCCTTGTGATGTTGATATGAATTCTTCTTGAAGTACTTATTGATGTTCTGGTATTTTGCATTAGTAAAATAAAGTTTTAAAATTTCTACAATACTAATTCACCCCTCCCCCCTCCCCCCCGTTCTTAGTATTGTTTTGGTTTCTAACACTTTAACCAAGGGCCTGATGGCTAGAGGCCATAATCAAACTTTGCTCTAATACCAAATGAAGCAAATCAATATAGTTCATATCACAAATATCCAAAATAAATGAAATAACATAAAAGAATCCATCTAAATTTAAATATTGTATTGAATAAAATATGAGAGATGATGATGGAATGATTGAATTACAATGAGAGACCTATATAAATACCTAAGTGGGTGTCATGTTCTTTAGTTGAGACATGCCAATTCATTAAAATGTGTATCTTCAATAATTATTAAGTATTATTATTAATTATTTATATTTATGTTTATTACACAAGGCATTTGTTAATGTTTCCTTTGTCATTGGACACGTCCATGTTTTTTCCATGTATACTTTTTTACCTATTTTTCTATACTCATTCTCTCTTATCCTTCCATTAATTTCATGTCTTATGAATTTCTTTATGGAAATTCGCTACTTTTAGTCTATGATTGCAATCCCCTAGGAAAAATATATAATATGCATTGTGCACTTCTTATTCACCATATAAATACCCTTTCAAATATTGTCATGTGGATTTTTCACCATGCATTAGCTATCCTATCTACTTAATGACAACAAGAAAGTCCTCCAACTCATCATTGCAATAACTTGTATGTTTTGAAGTTCCTACTTTGAATTCCTTTGCCATGATCTTAACATGTGATTTTTATCTTCTATTTAATATTTAGTAACATGGAGGGCTCCCCTTAACTTAGATTGGCATTTTCCTCTTTCATTTACATATTTGGCTCTAGTAAACTCTTGGCAACTCATTTTGGTCACTCTACCATTCACAATACTAAATTTAGGCCACTAGTTGGTTAGACCACTACAATTGGGTCCATAAACATCCCTACCCTATCAAGGAACACTCTTCGAAGAGTTCACTTGGGTAAATTTCTCTTTTCTTCTTGCTTTGCATTGGGTTGGATGGTTCATGAAGTCACATATTGTTGTTCATTTTCTATATTGTCTCTATAAATAAATTAATAAGATGACCCAAGTCCTTGTTTTCTCATTATTGTAATCAGCTTATTTGTTGTTTCAATCAAACTAATTAACTCACATACAAATCATAATTTGCTATTTTAAAACCATTAAAACATTTCCTAATTAGCTTATTTGTTACTTCAATTAAGCTACCCAACTCATATATTAATCATAATTGGTATAGAAATTTTAAGCCCAGCCATTAATTCGACCAAACCATTAAACAAAACAGACCAAAAAAGTGAAGAAAGAAAAACCAAAACACTCTAATATTAAAAAATGAAAATGTAAAAAGTCAAGAATATTGTCACAAACCTATTCTATTTAAGTTAAAATGGACCTATACTATTTAACAAACTTCTATTGCTAAATAAATAATAAATTTGTATTTCTCTTTACTTTGTAAAAAAGTAGTATTGTTAAGTAAATAATTAACTTTTATTCCTATTAATTGTTGTAATGGAAACTTTTTAAATATATTGAGGTTGATGCAATGACTCTTGGAAATTGGTGGTACCTTAATTTTCAAGTATTTGTTCTTTAGTGATTGAAAGTATTAAATGTCATGTATGGCATTTATGGTGCAATATTTCAATATAAAAATGCAAACAATCACGTAAATAAAAGTCATTGAAGCTCAAGATTATTTTATACATAGATGATATCAGCTCAACAAGGATTTAGGTAGAAGGACATTTAGCAATAGCAAAAACCTTTTGGAATGACATAGGTATGTAAGTTATTATCAATAAACAAAGATGATCATATTTACACTATGCAAGAAGATAACCATGTGATAACTTATATCCAAGAACAAAGCATTAGAAGTGCTAGAAAGTTATAAATACCTTGGCTTGGAATTCACTAAAACAATGAATTGGAAGCAATGTACAATGAAAGGGTACAAGAGAGATGAAAAAAATAGAATTTCTCTTATAGAATAGCAACAAGATAGCATAAATATGTGATTGGAATATTATCAGTTATGTTTTTCATTCACTATTCACCCCAATGTTGTTGCACAATGTGAGATATGGGGCCTACTATCTCTGAGTGTAGGTTGTTACGGTTGGAAAATGTCCAAATCCTAATAGCAACTTCATTCTATGGAATAAAGACCACAACCCAATGTGAAATCATTCTAGCATAAGAAAGTCTTTATTCATAAAAAACAGAAGAGCAGAGAAGCTTGATTCTATACCGACAAAGATTAGTAGAATTAATAGGCATGCACAACATGTAAATATCAGTGAAGATATATTATAAAAAGGAGAAAATTTGGCTAGAACACTAGAATATTGTAGGAAGAAAAATCCCTAAAAAGAGAAAAGAACTAAGAAGACATCTTCATGACAATTATAAAATGGATAAGTCGAAAAGTATAGCCCAAGGAACATTACATAAGGATATACAATAAGACCCCAAATGTGAGAGATTCAAGAATATCTATAAGTTAACATACCATAGAAGAAAAAAAACAAACTTTTGCTTAAACAAGAATGAGCTTGCGAAGATTGGACACAAAATAGGATGTGAACACAAAGCATGCCAAACATGTGAATCATAGATGATTGAAATAGAGCAATGTGCCCATACTCGTGGTCACTAGAATCACATCAAGGAATGACACTAGAGTAATCAATGGGATTAAAGTATTTCAAACCAACTAGTTGGAGATCATTGGGAGGAAGACCACAAATATCATGAACCACAAGTATATGCTCCTAAGATCAATTTGCTTCCTAGAAGAGGCATATGGAATAGTAAAATTATGATGGAGAGCATGGCATGAGGTTTTACCCCTCACGTATGAGGATTTCCTATCATGTCGTTCCCTCTAGTTATTATATTCCCCTTTACTTGCCACTAGAAATTCACATTTCAAAAGTAATGCAATGATGTGATCTTCACCCCCATACACTACTTTCTCTCATGGACACTCGTAAAATAGTATTCTACTATATTGTAGTCTCTCTCTCTTTCCTTTTGTAATCTACTTATTGCTTGACAATATGACAAATTTTCTTCTTTATTCCCTAGAAACACTACTTGTCATACATCATTGACTGTCATCTTATTTTCCTTTGTCTCCATTGCTTACTAGCATATGCCCACATGCTACATTTATATTTCTTGCATCAACACAAGGGTGAGATGGGTCATTATATTGCTTAGCTTTATCTCATGGAAACTTCCTTACTTAGCTTTTTGAGGGTGAGATGAGTCATGAGATGGGCTTAGCTTTGTCTCATGGCAACTTCCTCCTCATGTCTAGGCATTTTCTCATGTTGCCATTATCATTGGACACCGCCGTGTTTTTCACGCAAACTTGTGTTTGCCTATTCTTGTGGGCTTGTTCTCCCTTTCCTTTCCACTACCTTTACACTTCACAATTTTCTTCATAGCAACTTGCTACTTATAGTTTACGATTGCAATCCCCTACAATGGGGAAATATAATGTGTGTTTTGCATTTCATATTAACCATAAAGATGTCCTTTCAAATATTATTGGGGAGTTTTCACAATGAATTAGCCACCTTGACATACCTTATGACAACAACAAGGCCCTCCAACTCATCAATGACTTGTATGTGTCGGAGTTCCTACTTTGAGTTCCCTAACCATGATCTTAATGCATTATTTGTATATTCCATTTGATGTTTAATAACATGAAGGCTCCCCATAATTTATACTTCAAGAATGTCCTCTTTCATTTGCATATTTGACTCATAAACTCTTGAAAACTCATTTGGGTCGTTCCGAATGTCCTCTTTCATTTGCATATTTGACTCATAAACTCTTGAAAACTCAATTGGGTCGCTTCTCATTCACAGCACTGAATTTGGACCTCTAGTTATTTAAACAATTGCAATTGGGTCCCCAAACATCCCTACTCTATAAAGGCACATTCTATGAAGGGTTTACCAAGTCAAATTGATCTTCTCTTCGTGCTTTGCAATGGGTTATAAAGTTTATTAGGTTATATATTGTTCATTTTCTATTCTCTCTCTACAAATAGATTAATTAGATGACCCAAAGTCCTTGATTTGTTGTTTCTTTAATTAGTTTATTTGTTATTTCAATCAAATTAATTCACATATACATTATAATTTACCATTTTTGAACCCATTAAACCACTTCTCCAAATAGGTTATATCATAATTGATATACTAATTTTAAACTATTAAATCATCATTTCTACTGCACCAATAAACCAATAAAAAAAAGGCCAATCTTCAAAAAAAAAATGTAAAGGTCTAGACTAACATTAGGAAAAAAATAGCATGGACTCATGAGGAACAGGTTTTGATTTAATTTATATCACTCATAAGGAATACGTTTTGATTTGATTTTTATCACTTAAAACGGATTTTTTAAAGTAATGGCACTCCTCCAATGGAAGCTATAAAATTCAATTGGAGGTATAAAATGCCATGTGTAACATTGCATTTATCTTGCAATATTTCTATAAAAAAATGTAAATAGTCACACAGATAAAACCCAAGAAATTAATCCAACAGGTTGTCATCGCTTTTGTTGCAGATTTAGCTAATTTGGCGCAGAGTATAAACTCCCCTCCCTCCCCTCCAATAAAATGCACTAGTTTAATCTAACAAACCATTTACACTAAGAAGTTTGTAACCATTTACACTAAGAAGTTTATAACTTCAGCAGTATCCGGTACAGCAACCAGTTAAGTTTGAAATGAAGGCTTCAACCTCTCTGCAGTGCCCACAGGTGCCCAGTATAAACTCCCCCACCCCCCCTCCCCCCAAATAAAATGCACTAGTTTAACCTAACAAACCATTTACACTAAGAAGTTTGTAACCATTTACACTTACAAACTTCAGCAGTATCCAGTACAGCAACCAGTTAAGTTTGAAATGAAGGCTTCAACCTCTCTGCAGGGAATGCACCTGTTGAGTAACATTCCTATAAATGTCACATAGATAGGTAGATAAAACAAACATTCTTTTATACACGACTCTTTAACCAGTATGCATGAGGTAAATTCACAACTCTTTAACTAGCGTGCATGATGTCAATTATAAACATTGCACTCCCTTAGCAAAAGCATTCAAACATCCGGTGCATGATGTCAATTATAAACATTGCACTCCCTTAGCAAAAGCATTCAAACATCCGGATTCTTGATTGACATCAAATTTTGGCATCTTTTACCTGCTATCAAATGAATTTTAAACTGCATGGCAGATACGTTACAATCTCTCCTTAACCCTTGCCCCACTGGGAGAAAACCAAGCAAGAAATAATACAACATTAATGAGGACCGAATGATGAGTATCCTTCCGTTTACATAGTAGAATAAAGAATTAGAACCCTAAGTATGATTGGAAAATTGGCATTTGATCCATATAACCGGCAATCCCAACTGCTCTGCCTGTATCTCATCCTACATTAATTGTCATTTAACACCATAATATGTGGTTCCGCACCAAAGATGATCTTCATGGCAATTTGGCAGGCTCTTTATTCACTGCGGACATTGCAAAGAACTCTGTTATAACTTCCAGTGGCATTCCCTTCGTCTCTGGAACTTTTAGAAACACAAACACCCAAGCAATGCAGCAGACTGCTGCATAAATGCCAAATACACCTGTAAGGCCCACTGAATCCAATAATACAGGAAGAGTGTAAGTTACGATGATGTCACAAATCCAAAATGTCAAGGAACATATCGCAATACAGACACCCCGAACACGGGTGGGAAATATCTCTGCGCATAGGATATTTGGTATTGGTCCAAAACCCATGACGAAAAGGCAAATGTATGCAACAACACCAAAACATGATATAGCAGCTTTAACCACAGTGCCCAGTGTAATCGCGTTTGACACCACCAAAATCAGGAGCGCCAAAATTAAAAAAGGCATTGTTGTAAGTAAAAGTGTCCTGCACGTAGTTATGGCATTCAAAGTTAGGTATTATCTATGAAATATCAAGTATAAAACCCCTCGCAAGAAGTACAATCTCTTATCAGTAATGCTATTTGATACTTACCTTCTACCGGATGTATCCATAAGCCACATGGCAATTCCAATACATGGAAGCATCAACAAACTTGTTACTGCACTGATCAGAAGTGACGCTGAGTCCGACCCTATGCCCATATTTGCCAGAAGGACCTCTACACCTGCCTCTTCAAGAATTTGAGGTGTATAATATAGGACTCCATTAATACCAGCAAACTGCAAAATTAAATAGGATCAGAATATTATAAGTGAAGCTAAACAGAAATCAGAATTAGAAGAAAAGCATCTCAATTTTATTACCTGCTCGAGAATTTGGATTCCAATTCCCACAATCAAAGCACGCTTAACTCCTCCTTCAAAAAGATCAGTCCAATTAGGGCCTTTCACGGCCGTTTCAGAAGGATGTACCATAGCAGGTCCTACTGGATGTTCTTGCAACAACTCTTTTCCATATAATGCCGGTTGACTTACTAAGGCTGCTGCTTGGATGGGTTCCATCTCACCTGGACCATGTACACTTGGTAGTGACATCATAGAAGCCCGGTGAGATTGGATGCCACTTTCTTGATGTAGATACATTCTTTTAAAAGTTCCCTCCTCGGGTCTGGCTTCTCTTCCCTCCGGTCCTGTCCAGCGCCAAGCCAATTGCCATCCACCTCCAATACCCGTGCTTCCAAATGACTCGGCGACACTACCATGACGATGCATGCTTAATGTACTACCATGAGCAGGTCGCAACTCCTTCACATCTTTTGAATTACCACGAGAGAGCGGTGCCTGGTCCCACCTCCCACTAGTGTGTCTAGAAAGCAGAGGACTGTGGAGATTTTCCTCAAGATCACCTGCAGCATCATCTGAACCATACCCGTCACCTGCATTACCTCTTTGGACACTTTCTATGTCCCACTGATCATTCTTTCCATCATCTTGTCGTTCTGGTACATTATACATGCTCCCCAACTCAGGAAAGATAGTGCTGCGCATGCTGCCAGCTTCTGGTAGATGCTCATTTGTGACACTGCGAAGACTCCCAAAGAGTGTGACCATAGGATCCATAAGCGGTACACTTTGTGTCTCCACACTGCCATGCCTAGAGAGGAACCCCTGGGTCCCAGTAGCACTTGTGATTGGTTTGGCAATCCAAGAAAGACCCTCTTCTGGCCCATATAATTTGATCTGACCATAATCTGAAACTGGTTCGTGCTCATCCCCCAGATCTTCAGCGGGCTGAAGTATATATTCTTCAATAGATGTGTCACCTCCTACTCCCAAACCTTCAACTAGAAGTGCCATTTCCCCTGCATACAGAACAGAATATTAGCTTCCTTCTGATCTCTGAGTTTTTAATCCTATAATAAAACCAAAATTTTGCGTGGTGGAGATTTTTGTTTTTTACTAAACAAAAACATAGGTATTAAAAGCATGGTCCTGGCCCCTGGGCTAACTGGCTCATGCAATCCAAACAGAAGCAGTCATAAACTAGGCAGTGGAAGAAATCATGCCCACATTAGGTGGCAGCCTGCAGGTGATCTCCATCCTTGGAGACAATCCCATCCACCCAGCCGAGTTTGGGTCAGCAACAATGGGATCCCACCCGTCATTGTCTTGTTCTGGCTCAGAGGGTTTTTCTTCCTCCAAGATAACTAGGGAAAATAATGATAAGTTCCTCAGAGGACTCAGAGGACTTTTCTTCCATCAAGATAAGTTATGGCAATCTGTGGGGTACTTTTCTTTCTTAGGTGGATCCAGGGGAGGCCAGCTATGGAAACTGTCTCTGTTCACAAACAGCTCAGCCATCACGATCGCAAAGCCTCTCTTCAGATCATTCTGACTGGTGAGAAAGAACCGAGGGGGTAAAATAATTGAAAGATCATTTACAAGGAGGAAAATATGGCATCGCTTACCTCAACAATAATTTTTAAGGAAGCTATTCAAACATTACACTATTCATTCTTTCATGTTTTATGATATTTTTCAGTTGACATCCTCTTCCACAAAAAGCTTTGCAATTTCCTTCGCTGCTTCTTAATACATATGACTTTCAGAAGGGTATTTATTAACTTCTAATACACCTGTTTGAGGGATTCCATCGGATAGAATCATGGATTAATGCAAACTTTGATTCAACATCCCTGTTTGAGAGATTTTATCAGATAAGATTCCTGGATTGATTCAACATTTGTTTGGAGAAAAGCGTAGTCGAGACATTATACTACATCGCAGGAAAGCTTTCGACTGCTTCAAGGTATCAAGATTGACAGCATGAAAAGGAATCCCCAGTATGAATAAATTCCAAAAAAAGACCGCTAAGAATAATGAGAAAACTGGAAAATTCGTTATTATCATGTCCACACGAAATGAAGGGTCCAAATCTTATATGACCCTTATTAGTAAAGTGTAGAATGAAAACCAGACTTGACTAATGTTTGAAAAGCAAAAGAAACCATGTTGTCTATTGTACGAGTAAAAAAGTACTCTCATGGCCCACATTAAGATGCAATGCAGATGATTAGAGAAATATTTTCCATTTTAAACAGACTATTCACCGATCAATGTAAATGTTATACTAAACTATAATTAACAGGAGAAAACATCACGACACCTAAAGTGCATTAGACTGAAAACCAGACATGTCCGAAGTTTGAAGAGCAAAAGAAACCATGTTGTCTATTGTATGACAAAAAGATTATCCTCAGGGTCCACGTTAAGACTCATGCAGATGACTAGAGAAATAGTTTTCAATTCAATTGTTCATGTTAGAATAAGCTATAATTAACAGAAGACATTCAATAGTTCCAACACCTATAGTTAAAATCAACATGACTCTCAATATCTAAAGCGTAGTTGGAGATTGAAAAAATAACATAATCTCAAAACCAAGCCATCTCTTGGATGGAATGAATTTTTTGACTGCATGTAACAAAGATGTTACTGAACAGGGAACTACAAATCTCCACAGCTGTGCTGCCAAATTTGAACCACCAGAAGATCATCAGTCAATTTTGGTCGGTAATACAGGAAAAACATTTGTGTAAAAGCTGAGAACTACTATCAAAGCATATTTTAGGACAACAAATGCACACTGAAACTACAAAGGCATCTTGGAAGCTTTTGCATAAGACTTTGAAAGGCCCAAGTCCCGACTATTGGTTCAGGAGATAAAGCCCACATATATTGCAGTAAACAGAAGGCCATATTGATAACAATCATCTAACAAGATTCTTTGAAAAAATAAACAATCTAACATCAAGGAGCATTTTAAATCATTTGAAAGGAATCATACAAATTTCTATTTCATGACTGACAACAATCTATTCAACCTCTCAGATCTGAACAAGCTGCTGAAAAGCTTTTTCCAACCCTAGATTTTGAAGCGTTCTCTTGGTTGCCCTGATAATGTGGCAGGACACTAAGGGCATTTCTGTTAAGGGAATAGAGATTGGTCCTCGGCCATGGATTGGTTAAACAGGCTTGATAGATGGCAGTGGCACTTGTGGAATAAGATCCAACACCTGTTGATGGCAGAGCAGCTCTACTTGGAAATATAGGGTTTTGCAAGGGGCCGGAAAACATCGGCCAAAAAATTGGCTGGCCAAAAAAATAATGATTTTCAGCACATCGCCGAAAAATCGGTGATGTTATCAACACTGGTATCAACATCAAAGCATTTCAAGTGCATGACAATAATAGTGTTTAGGATTATTATCAATGTTTTTAGTTTTATCTGTGTGCAAGTTTCATGTGCCAACACGTTTCAAGTGACCGTTTCACTCATCATCTGGGCACAAATGATGGAGAGAATGGAGTAAATTCAAATACTGGATGAGGATGGAAATATCAAGTAAACAAGGAGAGTTGCTAATAGAAAGAGGGGAGGAAAGTTTTAAGGCTTACTCATCATCACAGCATGAAAGATAGAGTAGTGTTGCAGATGCTACCTGAGGATGGAAACAACGAGTGCACTGGGACAGTTGGAAATAAAAAGAGGGGAGAAAACTGACACTACTCTGTCTGTCTTTCACACCCCGATGACGAGTGAAAGGTTCTCTCTGAACATGTAAAAACAAAAAACTTGCACAGAAGAAGAGCCAAAAACATTGATAATAATTATGAGGTACTGAGAAGGAGTCCTTGCAAAGCATCCAGAAAATAAAGTAGATGTGAATTTGACAAGAGCCTAAATATCAAATTATGCCACATACCTTGGATTTATATTTTGGCGGCAATGCATCTTGTTATTATTTTTTCGGTAGTTTGTTCCAATGCTGCTTTCTCACTTGCTTGCTAGATTGATGCTTGGGGGAAGTTGTTTTCCACCAAACGATAGAGATGGATGATGTTATGTTCCCTTTAAGCCCCATGTGCATCATGTGGAGGTGCATCCAATTCCAACCAAGAAAGGTCTTCATTGTCAAATGTTGGTGCTTGACTCTCCACAACCCATTCTAACTTTGGATCAAAGCCACCCAAGACAATGTTGCTTGATTCAGGGGTTTTATTCAGCAATTGGTTGCGCCTCAACCTAAGGTTATACTGAACAAAAACCATGTCATTCAACCGCTTTTGCTCCAAACTGTTTCTCTTCTTAGTGTGCATACGCTCAAACACACTCCAATTCCGCTCACACCTTGAAGCACTACACGTCTCGCTCAAAATTCGAATTGCAAATTTTTGCAATTGAGGGCATTCACTACCAAATTGTTACGACCAATAGGCTGCAAAAAGGGTAACGAATTATTCTTTGAACCGGTTCGATACCGAACCGATCTTTTCCGATTTGGACCGATTTTGCCCCCAAACCGATTGAACCAAATAGTTTCACCGGAACTAGTTCAGTTCCAATAACACTGGATCAAACAATGTGTGAATTTCCAGCCCTCAAAGCCATGGTTTTGGATAAAAGCACCTTCCAATGTCATGCGAGTCACACTACAACGTCTATTCATGCAACACTCCTCTTTTGAGTTAATGGCTATCCAAGAGTACTCTACAACATGTGCAAACTAGGGTGTTCCAAACAAAATGCTTCAAACTCCGATGTGGTTTCCTCTTCTAAGACCCCTCCATTCGATCTCACAATCTATGATTTTCCTTCTGCAAAGAATCCTCATATTCACCTCAAGAATGCCTTCGGGTTCCAAATATATTTCCCTTTCCATTTGTGAGAGGGATATTTATTTGGGAAACATGTCACTTACCAACCTATTTATTAAGAAGATACATAGAAGAAATCATGGAGTCTCCCACTAATGGGAATGTATAATGCATACACAACCTCCCTAACCTTTGCTCGCACTCTATATGGGTCACAAAACTTGGGTTGAAACTTGAAACTTTTTCTTACCCTATTGTTGGATAGTTGTCACCATTGTAGATTTCCTTTTGAGAACTGTTAATCAACCTATTGTTTCATTTCACTTGTTTCCATGGACTAGTTGTCCTTAAGAATGCAGAATAAATTTTGCATTTCCTGTAATCTATAAACTATGACAAGGACCCTAACATGCTGAATGGCCCAATCCTTGGGAGATGGGGGTTCACACAATTATAATTCCTTGAAGGGGGTCATTTTAGTGGAAGAATGATATGTAGCATTATGCTATAACATACCATATGGAACCAACCTATCCATTTTCCCTATTTATCTTCTTTATACCTCCAAAGATATGCCTCCAAAACACTTGTTAACTACCTACATTTTCCCATATTTTTTAGGGTGATAGGCACTAATCATATCAAATGTGACCCCTGCTAATTTGAAATGTTCTTGTCACAAGAAACTTACAAACTTAGGATCCATGTCACCAATGATGCAGTGAGGGAGTCCTCAAAAATTATAGACATGCTTAAATAATAAACCAACAAAGACTGAATTTGTAAATTCAATAGTCAAGGGGATGAAATGAGCATACCATTATAATGGTCTACTACCACATTACCACTTAATCCTTCTCCCCCCCAACTTAATACCTACCATTCCACGACAAAGGCATACACCACCAAACTAGGAGATTAATAAGCTCCAGGCGATCCTTGAGTTCAGCTGCCTCGTCCATCTCACCGCCGCTTGGGTTCACTTAAGCAGCCAAACTTCTATCAAGAGGTTCTTCCCCGTGGCCTTGAATATTAGGTGAGTTGGGATTTCGAGCTCTTGTGCTCCCCCTATGATCATTCCTTAATGCATCAACCCTTTCATAGTGCTTGATGACTTTGTTATCGAACCAATATCATGGTCCCCTCACTCAACTTTAATAATGAGCTAGAGCTCTAACAAACCTTGAAATTATCTTCTTTGTTATTTTCAACACCAAAACTCTCTTGTATATCCACTTCATTTTATATACTCTTAGCCACATATACCCAAAGCATATCATCCATCAAAGCATCAACCCTTTCAAAGTGTTGCTGACTCTGCCATGGAGCCTATATCATGGTCCCCTAGACACCTAATTCTCTTTTAACTTTTCTCCTTTGAACATTTGTCTAGGAGTTGCTTTTACACACACTTTTCACCTATACTAGATGTAGTATTTTAGTCCATCGACCTACTTTTGTGATCATTTGTTGGACATAATTAAATTATCTTATCTTATCTATCATTCAAATTCCTATATTGAAAGGCGCTAGATTTATCATCTTGTTAAGAGTATTCCAGCAAGCCCAAACCTAGAACAATTACTCCATGATGAATGATTGGGGGAATTAGATATAGCACGCACTGAAGCTGAAGCAAGGGCTTCATCCATACTCTCATAAGCTAGATGTGCCTTAGGAAACCAATGAAAAGCATCCTTCTTTGTTAAATCAATCAAAGGATGGGCAACTGGGGAGAAATTTTGAATAAAGTAGCAATAGGACCCTACAAAGCCCAAAACTCCTTAAGCTTCCAAAGGGTCAAATGAACCAACCACTTTTTAATGGCTCGTTTATTTACTCATGAGTTCCATTGTTGAAGGCATGGGTGAGAGGCACATAGTAGTGTGATAGCCTCTATTGCACTCCTACAATTTGCACAATATTTTGGGTTATTTAATCTATATTGCCTATATATTGTGTGTATTATCTTGGGTTCTTCAAAGGAACTAGCCACTCTTTATGGCTTAAAATTATTTACAAGCGTGATAACCATTGTAGAAAGTACAAGGAAGAACCAAGTGGTAGTGTGATTCTCCATCACACTCCACCTTGCACAGTGATTTGGATTATTAAATCTCGATTGGCTTTATAGTGCCAACATATATTGCGTGTATTGTCTTAGGTTCTTCTTGTTTCTCTATTTAAACTTTATGCATTATTTTAAGCTAACTTATTACTATACCTCTCTAATTAAGAATATATTGTTGATCTATATATCAATGTGTGGAACAATCTCTTAACACTAGTCCCATTGTCAAACTTGCACTATACAATCGTAAGCATCGTAGGGCTAGCAAATGTAGTGAATGAGACTAGCTTACTAGACATGATGAGGTGAACAAACCTAGCATGCAAGAGGAGCCGACATTGCAAAACCAAGAAGAGCAAGTATATGTGATGAGACAACTACGCATGATAGGGCTAATGGATATAAAGGATGTTGACTAACCAACTCGGTTAGATCTCACATGCACGAGGGGAAACTGGGACCCCTTATGGTAGTTTTGCAAGTGGTGTTGGAGAAAACAAGGGGTTGTTTTCCTCCCAAAATAGCCCCCTTTAGCTATAAAACCAACCTTCCCCTCCCCCTAGACCTTGAGCTTAAACAAAAAAACTAACTCAAAATTCAACAAACTTAACAGTTTTCGTGATTTGGGGGATCAAGTTTTCCATTTGATTGTCATGTATGAGGGTATGGGATTGGAATTTATGGGATTGGATTGTTGAAGTCCTATGATGTTGGTGGTATTAATTGTTGACATCTCTTGCCATGGCCTTAACAAAAATGTACCCTTCACACAAAGCAAAATAATTGATTAGGCATGCTAAGCATTTTCTACCATATAACAAGTTTGAGGAGATGAACCCTTCACTCAAACCAAAATCATTGGTTAGGCATGTTAAGCTTTTTCAATTCATTATCATGAAAAGAGTGCAACCATGCTATGTTTTGGACAGAAATATGTTTGTTTTACTAATTACTTCCTCATTATGGCCTCATTATGTCCAACTAAGCCTCAAGATCCAAAACTATCTAGAAAAGGATGAGGCCAAGTACACATCCTAGATGACTTGGTAACATTGATACGCACCTCGTTGTGTGGCATCTTAGCCAGAGATTCTATAAGAAGTATTTCTTATATAAAAAGAGATTCTAAGAGTAAGTATTTCTCTACAACAACAAAAAAAAACCCAAAAAGGATGCAATGGAAGTCGACCGCCTACACCAGAGCAATCAACCACGGGGAAAATGCTTTATCTATAATTCAATTGAGTCACACACAAGGAAAACATAGCTAAAAGGTCAACGCAGACATATCAAGGTCAAAAAGAGGCCCACTCACAATCCCTGCTTCTTCTAGCAATCAAGATAATTTCTAGGGGGCATGGCAATCAAATATCACACAACTCAAACTCGACAACTCAACAAACCCACAATGTAGTCTCAACTTGGGGACTCCTCAAAACATGGCAACTCAACAATATCTCAATATGTTTAAAAAGTATATTTTTCCTATCTACTAATTTACATAAATATATTCTCTCTATTAATATTTTAAATTTTCATGTAGTACTTAGACTCTATCTACTATCACCATTTTAAAGGAGGAGACGCTTGAAACCACATGAGATCATAGATAGACTAAGTAGTTGTTAATTAACTTGTTTTTTTTGTCAAGCACAACTGACTTAACAGGTGTAGCTAGTTTCAACAAGTGGTCCTATTATGGTGACAACAACTACTGTGTAGATCATTCAGATATCCAGCTAGCACCTTGCACTCTTAGTTTCTAGGTACCCTGGGCAAAAGAATGAAAGTGACATCAGATGCACCACCAATAGCCATGCAAATTAAGGATTTATCCAACTATCAACCACTACAATTAGATCATTTAAATATCAAACTATCAACCTGAAATCTCAGTTTCGAGACTCCTTGAGCAGAAAAATGAAGGTGGAAACCAGATGCCCCACTATTGGACATGCCAATTCAGGATGTATGGGGCTTTGATGGCCACGATCAAGATTTATTACCAATGAGTAGATGGGTGACTGTCATGCCGTGAGCCTTTGTTGTGAGATGCACGGTGGTTGTTAGTCCACTTGTCCCCTTCTATTTGGGTATTAACTATGGCTAATGGGAAGTTACTTTTTGTAATTATTCTTTATAATTTTATAATACTTGGTATCTCAAACTTGCAAGTGTTGCTCACAGGGGTTTAACTGTGGGAGCAATACCATAGTACGTGGGTTCATATTGGGGGATATATAATGAGGAAAAATTGACATAATATATTGGGGGATATATAGGGGATAAAGGGTTTTTACATTGGCATGTATAAAAAGTGGAGCTCAAAGTTAATGAAAAAATATAAAGGGGTATAAAAAATGTTAATCAAAAAATGGATACCTAAATATATAGTGAAAGTAGGGGATTTTGAAATTGGGAAAGTGTATTGGGTTTATATTGGTAGAGGGTTAAATAATGTGATTTTTAGAGGTGTTTTCCAATATGTACTGAAATTAAGGGTATTCTTTAATATTCTATGATCGCACGTGATGTCAGAAGTTTATTGAATAAATCCCCATGGTGTTACTGATGCCATTGCGATATGATTGCTATTTATAGGCACCATTTTTTATGATTAATCTGCCGAGAAAGGCATATCTGTGGCTAAAAGATAATCAGAGACTTGCTGATGTTGGCCTACTTTTAATGTACCTGTACTGACATGCTCAGGAAGATATTTAAAAAAACTATTTTCAATCGATTATTTCACCATACATATGAAATTTACAACTGGGCAAAGCAGCTAATAACGCTAGATATATCAATCAGAACTATCACGCCCTACTAGACATGCAAGATGCAAAAACGTTTAAAAGCCTAACCACGCAATTATATTACTACAAGTGAAGAATTTTCTGGCAATCATGGCATACCTGATACATCCTCCCTGCCTCGCAATTCTTGTAGAACCTTCTTTGCCTCACGCATTCGCCCTTTACTCACAAGCCACCTCGGAGATTCCGGCAGGTAAAAAATGGTCAAAAACACATAAAAGATAGATGGAATGAACAACACAGCCAACATCAGCCTCCAATTGGGGCTTGTTTCCAATGACATTCCAAAAACCATACAGTATGCAAGGAACATCCCAAAAGAACCAGAGAACTGAGGTAGAGTGTTCAGCTGTCCACGTATTTCCGATGGTGCAATCTCGGATATATAAGCTGGCACAAGAGTAATAGCCAATCCGATTCCAAAGCCATCCAGAAGACGGGCCAGAAGCAATATATAAACATTTGGAGACCAGAGCATTACCAACGAACCTATCGAATACAAAATTGATGATATGATTAACAATAGCCGTCGACCTATCCAATCCGATACTGGGCCACAGAATGTGGTAAAGATTGTTGCCCCGATTAGAGACATGGCCACAATAAGGCCTTCAAGAGTTGGTTTGTCCTCCAAGTCAAATTCTTTTTTGATGTAAAGCACGGCTCCTGGAATAAACAAATCAACAGTATCAGTTTACACAGGTGCTACTGCAATAATCACATCAAAAAACTTGTCTTGCAGAAAAACAGTAAACTTCAAGAAGCCCACAAGTGAGAACCATATCACACAGGAAGTTAAAACTAAATTAGATTCAGAAATAGTTTATTTTGCTTCGACTGAGCATACTATTTAACAAAAAACCTCAGCAACTTTCACCAAATATCAGCATTCAAGAGCATCTTGAAGTACCGTATGATCTACACTAGGATTTATTTGTTTTACTCGAAAATACTGTGAAAAACTAATCTCACTTCCATTCCTGAGCTAGTTCATTGCTTAAACTGCATACAAACAGCTACTTTTGCTGCATCCGAAGTGAGACACAGTAGCCCAGGAAGAATGATTTAAGCAGTATTCCTAATCTAAAGTTATATATTTCGGTGTGAACCCTTCAAAACGAGTAATATAAACCCCATTGATCTCTACTTCACAGAAAAAACTAAATCCACCGCCATACAACAGTATAGAGTCCATAGCTATCGAAAAGCAGTCCCGAGTTCGAACCACGCTAGCAATCGCATCAGGGATGCCCAGTGAAAAGACAAATTCAAACAAGATTTCAAACAGAATTATAGCAAAAGGCACAAAAACTGACCAGCTATAGTAGCGTTGTCCCATCCTTGCAGCAAGTTTCCAATTGAAGCCGCGATAGCGACCAGGGTGGCATCTCTTAATTTCATTGTCCCTTGCTGCAGACTATTCCAGATTTCAAATTTCCTCGCTTCAGAAACAAACAATGAACCAGCTCCCTGCCCCAAATCAATATATAGATCGCGCACCAACAACCAAATCAGGCTCGGATCAGCAGAATGCAAAATCAGTCAGAAAGCGAAGCCATGCAAAAAGTTAAATTGTTATAAAACAGATAACTGCCTGACCAGTGGAAAAAAGCCTTCCGAGGTCCGGGGTTCGAATCTCGTGAAGCGTAAAAGGTACAGTCGGATCTGAATCAGGAATCAATTCGAGGGGCGCGGGCATCGGTTCTGCGGGTGAAAAGACATGGGTCAGAGGGCGAGGCAAAGGCCTCGACAATCAAGGTAACAAAACAACAAAATGGCAGCTGGCTCTGCTCATCAATCGCACCAGGCCAATACCAGGGGATGACATATATAAACAGAAAAAGCAGAAGGAAGGGGATCTCAGAGACGAAAAATAAACAGCTAAGCTATGGACATTTTATAAGTTCTCACCTCAACTCTCCACCCTGTCCCACAAGAGACAATATGGGAAATAATAATTTATCAGCGAATTTATTAACATTCACTGCATCGACCACTGTTGACCCTTCCACTCCCAGGTAACCATCCCAAAACCCTTCTTCCTCAGTCCCACACTCCACATGCCCTGTTCTTGCTCTCACGACTCCATTGATACTCTCAGTCTACCAGGATTCGCCCATCTCAATTAATAAACAAATGAACACTAATTATATATATTATCAGATCTACGCACGCGTGTAATGCCCATTGACTGATATTTTATGCTGCTCTCACGAACGTGGCAGGATGATATCCTCGCTGAAGCTACAAAATAGGGATCTCTACCCTTCTCCTATACGAATGGTAGGTCTTGCGGTCGACAGTGTGAGGAGTTTGCAAATCGGCACATCGCTACCATGTTACCTCCATTACGTTTATAAACATCTCTCTTCCAAACAAAGTTTGTTACTAAGGGGCTCACGTGAGCCAGTGAGGATCTTCCACCGCATCATCTTCATATTCGGTGGAGAATTCACCCATCATCATGAATGGATGGATTATGCTCATAATTCCAGGTCCACATCCAACATCTCACAGGATTTTGTTGCGCAAATGTTTAGATTTTTTAAGTTGAAATATTCCTTAATCTAAATTAGAAATCTGAAATAATATTTTTTTCAAATTAGACATAGGTAGATCAATCTTAAAGAGTGATTTGCCAATTTACTAAACATTGTTATTAATATCTTGAGGAATAGTTGTTACTTGATAAATGGCTCCCACCCGAACCCCAACCTCTATGTCAAATTATTAAAGAAAAAACATAAATTTCAAAGAAATGAAATGAAGCCATAAAGATTTGATTTCAAATTAAATTTTGCATAATTGATAAAAATTGAATGATTAATGTTTTTTTTATAGAATATATTAATGATGATTAATGTTTATTAAAATTTATGTGGTATATTGAATTTTAAGGTAAAAAATTATTTAGAAATTTCTAATATTTTATGTTTGCTCAAAAAATGTTAAGAGAAACATTCCAAAATTACTATGTTTTTGTTTAGGATTTAAAATGTCAATAAAGTTGTTAATGTGACAAGTATTTTGAAATTTAGATCTAATATGAGTACAAGTTGGATTATTTAAGAACAAGTGAGTTTCATTTTCAACTATTTTTTATTGGAAAGATGACAAACTCTTTCAGCCAATGGTGTTTTGAGAATTGGTCAATGAGCTCTTGAGAGTTTGTTCTTATTTTAACAATATTTATTTTATTTTTTATGGTAGTCAAAACAAATAGATAATTTTGATTTTTTGAAAATTGGGTTAGACACTTCCTTATATATCTTAATTTCATTTTTCCCTCTTACTCTTTATGAGTGCACAATTTCTCCTTAAATTTTGATGTAATAATATTTTTAATATTATCTTTATTTTGCAGAGAACTCCCCTCCTATATTCTCCAGTGGTTTAGCTAAGACTAGGCATCCTTACACCATCCATGTTTGAGTTGAAGTGGTGGTTTCGATTAGAGTTAAAAGCAATGGAAACCTCTTATCTTCCCTGTTGTTAACTTCTTCTTATACATAAGATACCAAGTCATAGCCATACTTCTTGTTTACTTCTTCTTAATTTAATTCAAATTTTAAAGTGATTTAAATAATTTTAGTATGTCTTTGATGTGGGCGACAACTGCAGATAATAAAGGGTTGGGCGGGCTAATAACATCCCTATCTACACACCATACAAATTAATGAAGTGTGTCATGTATGCTTCTTGTAGTAAATGCATGTTAATGTCTTTAGAGAAGGTAAGAGGTGTATATGGTAGCTTTGGTCCTCTAGAACATTGTTGGTTGGGCAAGGTTATGGGAGGTAAGGTGGTGGACAGAATTGGTTCTTTGGGTGCACAGGGTGGCATTCTGGCTTCGCCATCCCTGGCCCTTCAAGTTGTGACAACTAGGGAAGGAGTTCCAACCGGCTCAAGTGGTGTTGTCAACTCCACTGCGACGGTTAATGGATTTGGGACCTGGGTTCGAGGTGGCCTTCTTAGTCATTATGTTGTGACATCGTAGTTGGGACAGAGTGGCAGCAACCAGGCCTAGAAGACAAGGCGGCACCACTGGGGAACATATCGGGCTTCAATCCTTTGGTAAAATTCTCAGTTCAAGTTTCAAGGTTGTTTCATGTTTTCTCCTTCTATTGGTATGCCTATTTAAATGTTGGGTCAATAGGGTGGTTCTTAGCAACTAACATCGGGTTTGTAGATGGTAATTGGAGTATTTCGACAGCGAGAGGGAAAGAAACCCTCCACACATTGGTGTTTGTTTTTCTGGTCAAGGGTATTGGGCCCAGTGGTGACTTTCTTAAGAGTGTCTCTAATATAGTATCTTGCAGCTATTTTCAAGGGGATTTCTTAGATAACTTTAGACCTATTTGCATTGTGATTTTTTCTATCTTTTGGTTGAAAATTGGTGGATTTGGGTTGTTACTCTCTATGGTTACCTGCCCCTCGTTGAGTTATGGAGTATTCTGGAGCTCAAGGGGGCGGTGTGAAGGCCTTGCTTCCTAAGTTAACAACCTCAGCGGTGGCTCTTTGGCTCCTTGAGGAAAAACACTTCGTTAAGGCAGTTGGCAGATGAAGTGATGCATTGCACGGTTGGTGTGTATGGAAGTTACTTTCGAATAGGGAGGTTGGTAAAGGGAGGGAAAGTATTAAGCAGTGGGTTTCTTTATTGTTCACATTGTTCTATCGACACTGGAGTTAAGAGAATAGGAAAATCTTTGGGACTTTAGGGGAATTGGAACATATAGTGTCAGACTCTAGTTTGTTGGTGCAAGTTTGATAATTTGAGGCCCATGTAGTGCCAATGTGGTCATGTCTGTAGGGGTTTAGGGCCACAGGTTTGAACACCGCTTGGAGAATCATGATTTGGGGGAAGAATTGGACCAACAACTTGCTCAATTTCCTAGAAGAATAGAAATGCCCTCTCTATTTAATTTTTTGGATAATTGGCTTCAACAAGTCACCTTGCTTCTAGAACAACTTGGATATGATCAACAGAAGGATAGGAATGTGGTCATTGGTTTTATGAATGACCTTCAACATAACCAATGGTGCATGATGGATCAGTTGGCTTCTTTGTGTTGCAGCAAAAAAAATATTCATGAGCAATTAGAGTGTCTGGAAGGCATGTTAGAACATATGGAAGGACATGCTCATTGGGCTTTTCGTCCTCCTCCTTCATCAAGCAATGAGTTGTACTATTCATCTCTAGGGAACTCTTCAGATTAGGGATGAACATTGGTTGTATTCAAGTTCTTGGGATCTTTTGGTAGCATTGGGTTATTTGTCTTTGGTTTTCTATTTTTATTTTGCTACTGACAATGCGGTTTTATTATTATCTTTTGCCCAATAAGTCTGGTAGGAATGAGGTTGGGAGACTTTTGCTTCCCAACATCTCACGATGTATCTTTGACATGAATTAATAGAAACTCTCGCCTTAAAAAAAATGTATGTTATAATTAAAAAATTAGTAATTTAATTAATTATTTTATTATAAGTATATTTATATTAATATAGGGGTGGTAGGTGTGGGTTGTCCATTCTTCTTGGAGGAAAATTTAAATTCTTTTATTCTTGTAGTCTAAGGAAGCCACCAATAATCAAATGAAATCTTACGCCCTTCTGAGATGTATAAACTTAGAAATGATCTCGCATCCTTGCAAAGTAATTATCATCGAGGATTCCAAAAATACATTAAGGCATTTTCAAGCAAGCTCTTTCTCTCTAAATCCCAAATTGCAATTATTTTTCCAATAGTTTGCATGAGATTGGGATCCATCCATGAGGTGGCTTCATTCCATGTGCTACGAAGCAACAACTCCCTTTCTACCTCGCTTGTTGACTCCCTTGCTTCATATGTGGTGGGGAGGTTTGAAGGAATCACGAGGATCAACTTTCACTCCTACTTCTAGCCCATCCCTTAGAAATTATGGTGACACGCGGTTCTGATTTGCATGTGCTAATTGACGGCTCAAGATATCCTCATGAAGCATCGATTACCACGAGTTATGTGATCTCCATTAAATAAGGAAATCATAATCTGAACAAACTAGTCCCATCCCTCTATGGTGAAGGACATGGCTTGGTACACCATAAATAATGGGAATTTATGGCACTCGCTCGTGGATCTTGTCCATGGGCCTCTCCACATGATGTTACAACTCTCATGGATACCAAACGGTTCAAGGATTTCATTATGCACTACCTATGGGTTCAATGTGTGGAGGGGTGAATTAGAGACAACTTTCTCAATCGTGTGCTAATAACTATGGCCTCTCCTACCCACATTGATTGGATGATGGCACCTCCAATTTCTCCATATAACATTGTGAACTCCAAAATAAAATCAATAAGCTCAATCTCTACATTGAGTAATTGATGGCTCATTGGAAA
Source organism: Pinus albicaulis (assembly GCA_034641835.2). NCBI lineage: Eukaryota > Viridiplantae > Streptophyta > Pinopsida > Pinales > Pinaceae > Pinus > Pinus albicaulis. The sequence goes on from CM076582.1 coordinate 956,961,403, forward strand.
CAACCATGAACATTATGATTGAACACTGACAATAAATTCATATCATTGCTGATGAAATTAGTAGTATATGAGGCTAATTTGAAGATTTCTAACGGGCCTACATTTTTGGTGCCTCTATCTCCCTCTGCATTAGTGAATTCAACCAAGTCACCTATCTCCCTTCTTCCTAATTTGAACTTGGAGGTAACACCTCCAAAGCATAGAGATCCTCTGAATCGACTCAATGACCACCCTCCCACATGATTTAGTATGAATGTTAAATTTTGTTTAATTCTTGGTGTTTCTACAAGGAGTATACAACTATATTCCCCTATCTTCATGTAATTTGCTCAAATACAATTTTGATGGCATGCTCTTAGACCAACCTAATGGAGTTTTTAAATTTGGCCTCCAAACTATAAAAGGATCTAACTCTACTATGTGTTTTGATCATAAATTTTGATTAACAAAAATATTTCTAATTGACAAAATAAATAACAATAAATAATGCTAATATAAATTCATCTTAACTTTATTATATATTTAAGGATTATAATGTATTTTTGTAAATTTGTCACATTCCAACTTTATATTACACTTATTGGATATTTTATTCATGGAAATTTTTTATTTTCAATTTTTGTAGAGTTAATATATATGTGTGTTAATTCCATGATGATCATTAAAAAAATTATACATCGTTTTCATTGGATATAAAAAAACATATATTTAAAAAATAATGATTTCTTTATTTATAATTAATATATATAACTAATATAAAATACTGCAGTAACGAAGGTCTCTAGTTAGACATTAATCAAGCTGATAGGGCATGGAGTATAGAGCTACACCGGCTACAGATCATTATAGAAAAAGCTAAAGACCCCTGATCGGGGTACCACGTTGAGGCAGATGGGTTGCAGCTGGTGTCACGTGGCGGCGCACACCAAACTGTCAATTAAGCCAGGTAACAAACCCAGCTTGCCAATGGCCAGAGGCAGGTACCAAACATTCTTCATCATAATGGAAGCTGACGAAAATTCTGGGTGCCAGCAAAGGCTGTCAGACCACCGTTGGAAAAAGCGCCGCTTGAGAAACGGGTTAAGCCAACAGGAGAAGAGGAAACAAGGTAGTGTTATCGGCAAGATGATTCTAGGGGAGTCCGAGGATAAGGAGGTTGGTATGAAACATCGATTGTTTACTTGGTATGTCATGGATCTCGCAACCTACATATTTCAATTACCTGTTCCTGTTCATTGTAACAAAGGAGGCATCATTTTTGTGGGTGGTTTCTTTGACTTGCATGCGGTTTGTCGAGTTAGTAGCTGGTCTTATTTTCAATTTGGGAATATCTTTAATTTCCTCTGTTTCAACTGTAATAAAGGGTCCGCCACTGTTTCTTGTATGTTGGTTTTGGTTATTCTGGTTCGGCTAGTAGACCCTTGTTTTAGAACCCCTTCTTCATTTTAGTATGATGCTAAGTTAAATTCTTCATTTTAGTATGATGCTCAGTTAAAGACCGTTTCACGTTTACACAAAACTGAAGGGTCCGTCAATGGGTCGTGCATGTCGTTTTTGGTTTTTCCGGCTCGACCAGTAAACCCTTGTTTTTAAACCCCTTCTTCATTCCAGTATGATGCTAAATTACAGACCCTCTTGCGTTCCTTTCTCTGTGTGGCTCAATTTAAGCCCTGGGTTTTGTGGCATATCAACAATGTCGAAATATCTCAAGCCTATGAGCTTGCATGTATGTCAAGGCAAGATAACTCCATTGTCTAAAGCTAGCCTCCTCAGAACAATTCATGCTATTAGGCGTAAGGGTAACCTTTGCTCTGTTTCATATTTTTGGCCGCTCTAGTAGGGTCGGTAATTATTACCCCAATCTAGTTAGCCAATCTATCTGTTGCTATGGTTTTTGGAATATACATTCATGCTCTACGGTCTCTGCAACAATTTTGTTTACCCTCCATGTTGCTGTTATCCACAATAGTGACTGCATGGCAACAAATTCTGTGGTTCCGCCAACTTCGAAGGAAGTAGTGGGCCCCATAAGAGATCATACGAATTTTGTTATTGACTTTGCCTTGCCATACAGGCTCGTTTCACATTTTCATAGGGGCTGCACAAGAGCTGTCACTGTGTGTTCATTAGTTTAAAAACATGGCAAAAGGTCAATCTGGTAAACATCAGGGTACGGAAAAAGGGAAGCAAAAGCTTCCAATTCATAATGCTGGACCAAGTAAGCGCGGCAAAAAAACTGAAAAAGAAGTCATGGAGAATATTTTCATATTTATGCAACAGGAAACCCAACTCAGGTTCACAACAAAATTTAGGGCTAGGAGAGAGAAAGCAATCACAAAGAAGAAGACATTGAACAGTAGGAGGCCACCATGGACTTCATCTCAGACCCTGGGAATACAAGAGGGAGGCTATCTCTCTTTCATCATTCGATCCATACCTATTGGATTCTTAAATGTGTTTTGGCTAAGGCCATGACCAGTATACAGGAAATGGAAGGAAACTCTAATGTGGTTTCAGTTCTGTAGGAAATCAAACAGGAAATTCAAGAGATTGGAGTATCTTAGTATCATGCAACGACTCGAATTGGCAGAATTGAACGACAGCTTCAATCCATGTAGAAAGTATATATGCCGGGGTTTACTGCAAAGGACCCGACTCCTATTAACTCTTCAGATGGTTGACCTTAGATCTTAATAGTTTTTAATGATTTTTGTGGCAAGTTTATACTGTTTTCAATTATAATTTGATGGACATAGTAAAGTAGATATAGCGGCAAGTAGAAGGAAGAAACTGTTTCAATATTGGTTGGCTTTTAACTTATTAAGGTGGCTAACATACCTGGTTTCCTTCAGGCAGGTTGAGGCCACACATTGTTTAAGTATATGTATGGCAATCTGTTCTCTTTTTGATAAATAGAAAATGGTAAAGCTCTACGAAATTTTAAAAATATATATATATTTATAATTAATAGTAAAATATTTTTTATTACTCATTCTTTTTAATACTATATAAATATTAAAATATTTTTTATTACTCATTTTTTTTTAATACCTTCCCTCATTTCTATAGTAATTACAAAAAGTTATATATCCCTTTCACAAATTGTGAAAAACACCTTTCATAATGATCAATACTAAATTTTTTAAAATACTATATAATTATTAATTAAAATTAAAAATTAAAATATTTTTACATTATTATTTTTATTTATTTATTATAAAATCTTTAAATTAATTAAACTTATTATTCAATCATTTTTAGTTGAAATATATTTATTTTTTTCTATATATTTAATTGTTTTAATTATAATTTAATATCCCTAAATTTAATTATGCCGGAAGCGTTTTCTTTGTTGGCTTTGGGTGAGCAGACACTGTTCACCCCAGCGAATGAGAAGCTTTTCTTATCGCCTTTCCAGCCAATAAAAAATAGACATGTGGCATCTCCTCAAACCAATAAAAATCTTCCATCGGTTACTTTTGTCTCTCCAACCAATAAACCTTGCGTGTGCCTTGGCGTTCCCTAAATCGACATTCCCTAAATTTAATTATATTTTAATTATCATTTAATATCTCAAAATTTAAGTATATAATTAAAAATACATGGCTGGCTGCAAACTAGAGAACCATGCACATGTGCAAAAATCCAAACAAAAATCTATGATATTAAAGTTATAGCTATGATATTAGAGTACAGGAATATCATTTTCATGTAGATCAGAAGGTTGGTGTTCTATGATACTCTTTCATCTCGTTACGTAATCGAGGGTTGATATATACATTTTGACTTCTATATCGTTATATCCCTATTTACCTTTAACCTTTACATTGAAATGTTAGATCACAAATTCAAATTTTGCATATATATATATGGTTAAATATTAACAGGATTATTTTATAACATTTTAAGATACATATTATTTTATAAAATGTAAATAAAAAAAATTATAATTATAATTTTTTATTAAAATATTTTGATAAATAAAAAAATTAATTTAATTAATTCAATTATAAAAAATTAAACTATTTAAATTATATTTATTTTTAATCAATACAATAAAATTATCTAATAAAAAAATTAATAGTAAGAAAATTAATAATCTAGACATCAATTTCTTAAATATATGTCAAATGACATGATAATATATATATATATATATATCTTGTTTTTATTTTTGATAGATTTATTACAAACTTTTTTAATTTACTAAATGAAAAGTCTTTCTGAAAACTTTTCACTTTTACAAATTTATCAATAAATTTTTTAACTAAATGTGTTTGTTTTAAACAAATTAGGTAACTGAAAACTAGGAAATTCGAATTCCGTGCAATTAATTTTAATTGATGATGATGATGATGGTTAACGTCCACTGAGACCAATCTTTAGTCTATCAGACCTAAATAAAAGAGTTATTTAATTTGATTTAAGATTTTATTCCTATGTTCAAAAAGCTTGGAGAGAAGCCTCCCGAGCTCACTATAATTTTGACATCTTAAAAGGCTAGGAAGGTCAGTATTGCAACAAACATTGTGAAATTGAGCTCTAATGTGGTTGTACGTGGGGCACTCTAAGAAGAAGTGATTTTCATCCTCGATGTTCATATTCGCACATAGATGGCAGATCCTTTCCATCCATGGTGTTTTAGGAATTATCCAACGACCTGTTTCACTATGGAGCTCATGAGAGTTCGTTCTAATCTTGGCTATATTAATTTTCTTCTTTGAGCTAGTTAAAACATAGAGATACTTTTGATCTTCTAAGGTGGGGTTGATGACCTCCTTATAATACCTTATTTTTCTCTTAGCTGCTAGATCTTTCTCACACCACATTTTTTCTTTGAACTTAGAAGTGACAATTTTTTTAATGTTATTGATGTTTTGCAATGCAATGTTCTCGTCGATCTCCCAATGGTTTAACCAGGCCCTAGTTTCTTTATACCAACCTCGTTTAAGCCTTAGGTGGTTTTGGCTGGAATTTAAAGCTAGCTTAGGAAGTCTATGGTCTCCTATGCTATTGAGCTTGTGCTTGTACAACAGAAGCCTAGTCATAGCTAGGCTCTCGATAGGGGAAAGACCCACTTCTATAAAGAGAATAAGATAGGGTGTATTACTTTTAATTTTAAGGTTATACGTTATAAAACACTTCTAGATTTGCTCAATCTTTCTCCAAGATTCTCTAGAGATGCTACGACCCCCAACCTCACATCCATATAAGATAATTGGAGTGACTAAAGTTTCAAATAGGAACTTCTTTCTATCCCACATTACGAGGTTTTCCGTTTTACAATTATTTTCAAGACCAAAATAAGCTTTCCACCCCCCATTAATCCTTTTCTGAATGTTATAGTTCCAGTTGAGCTTGTGATGAATATCAATTCCTAGGTGCTTGTAAGAAGACACTTCCTCCAAGTTACTATTGTCATACATAAAATTAGCGTAAGTGTCCTTCTTGGATTTGATAATCATAACTTTTGTTTTGTCAGTGTTAACAGACATACCCATGGTAGAGCATAAATCCTTAAGGAGTCTAAGTTGCTTATCAAGATCAGATGGGCACCTTGCGAGAAGAAGGATGATGACTATCCCAGCTAAGATCATGCCAACACATCCTGCTTCCTCTAAACAACCTTTTAGCTTGTTGATGTAAATGCCAAATAGGGTAGGGGAGAGGGGGCAACCTTGTTTAACTCCAATATTACTCTTAATATCTTTTGACCACCCCTCATTGCTCTTTAACTTGGCAATTACATTCTCGTATAACCTTATAGCGGCCACTCTTAGCTCGAAAGGAACATTTAGCTCTTCTAATCTATTCCATACGTTATTTCTAGGAACCGTATCGAAAGCCTTTCTAAAGTCCGAAAAGCAACATAAGAGATTGGATTTATCATTGTGGCATTCATCCACAATGATCCTAAGCGTAACGAGGTGGTCCGTTGTTGAGTGATGCCTTCTAAAACCTGCTTGGCCTTTAGCCCACTTACCTTCACTTTCAAGCCAAATGCTCAACTTCTTTTCCAAAATAATACCATATAACTTGGCTAAGAGAGGGCTGATCATAATTGTTCGATAATTAGAGGGGTTATTTGTATCCTCAATTTTAAAAATAGGGATAATGAGGCTCTGAGTTCAAGGTTTAGGGAACCCTTGCTTGACCGCTTGGTTGAAAAGCTTATGGATGTGGGGGATGAGGATAGGACCTCCAATTTTTAAGATTTCCGCCTAGTAACCTTCGATGTCTTTAGCTTTCTCATTTGCCAGGCATTTAACCCCAAAATCAATGTCTTCTAATGAGAAAACTTCTTTCGTTATGAGCAGGGTTTCAAAGTCCCTGACATTTGGAGATTCATAAAGCTTTTTAAGATAGGAATTCCAGTCGTGTAAAACAATTTTATTATTATCTTTAGTTTTGTTTAATTACATGTGTTTGCTTTAAACAAATTAAGTTAGGCAATTCCAATTCCATAAAACAATTATTTGCTTTCATATTTATTTTATACAAAATACATATGAATATGTTTTTATTTTTTTTAATTTTTAACTAACTTCACTTTAACATAATAAGGTTAACATGTCTAAAATTAGTATTACAAACAAAATAGATAACTAAAAACTAGGAAATTTGAATTCCATCCCATTATTTTTAATTACATGTGTTTGCTTTAAACAAACTAAGTTAGACAATTCCAATTCCATAAAACAATTATTTTTTCATATTTATTTTATACCATATGAATATGTTTTTTTTTTTTTTAATAACTAACTTCACTTTATCCTAATAAAGTTAACATGTTAAAATCATTCAATTCAATCACCTTCAACTTAAAGATCATGAGTTGGGACATGTGTTCCATTAACGTTGCCCAAAACTTACACCTACCCTCATTTTTGTTATGTCTCATTTTTGTTATGTGTGATGGTACAACCAAAATATAAGCATCTCGGGAATAGAACTTGAATCCCAACAAAAGCTATATTAGTTACCTACTTCATCAACTTGTAAAAACAAAAAAAACTCAACTTAAAAAAAATAACTTAATCAACAAATTCAAAGAACAACCAACAATGATGAAGTCAAAGCATGAGTTCCTAACTTCCTAGGTTTTAACGGAAATATCTTAAAGAAATCTCAAAAATATTTTCATTTATTATTATTTTTAATAGATATTTTTCAATTTTAATAATTTAATATATATATATATATATATATATATATATATATATATATATTTTTAACAAAACATGTAAATCAGGTTTAATATATAATTCATGTCATTTTAATTATATATATATGAAATCATTTTTTTTGTCCACTACATACTTTAACATAAAATTAAAGAAATCCTTTTTATTATTTGAAAAATACTTTTTTTTGTGGTAGTATAATAAATAAATCTCTTTTATTATTTGAAAATTATTTAATTTAAAGCCAATAATCTAACATAGATTGTTATTATAGTTTTTATTGTTTAATTTAAAGCATATAATCTGACCTATATTATTATTATATTTTTTAATTTATCATTGTTTATTATTATTTTATAAAAATATATAATATTAAATTTAAATTAATTAATTAATTGAATGTTATCCTCTGTCCATATTTAACTTGGAACACTTATTTTTTTTTTTGGGAAAAAATCGTCCACCTTCATTTATTGTCATAAAATGTCTGAGTCAATGCAGGAAGTTAGTTCAAGCATTGGTACCCTCACCGCGTCCTCTTGGTGTTATAAAATTCTACCAACCATGTTACTCGTTTCCCAATTCTTGTCAGCACATAGATTCCCCGTGTACCACGTAAGCCACGTTACTTACATCTTATGTACTAGAAGGCCATGTTGATGGTTAACTTAAGTCAGCTTCAGTCACGTCGAAACCTACTCTCGAATATCTAGATCCATACCTTATTTTATTAAAATGTCTCTTTCATCCTAAGTTTAGTAGCCAAAAAAGGTTATATATGCCCTCGTTTGTTTATATTTTCTTTAATACAATTAAATTTAATAATATATATATTAATATATTTTAAAAATTATATTTTAATTGGATTAAAGAAAATATAATTAAAAGAGGGTATATATAAAAAAAATTGGTTACTAAACATATTGTAGTAAGAAAAAGATTTTATTTGACTAGTGTCTTAGTTATTTCCACATAACTACTTTAGCAACATGACTTGGATTGCAAATAGTTAGACTGACATGGCCTTGTTTACTAGTTAGATCAACAAATTCGAGTTTGTAGGTTTGGAGTAGAGTTGCGCATGTAGTGATTGCTAAAATTTAGTAATCTAGTTTAGTTATTTTCAGTTGAACTCAGTTAATTGAGCTCAAGTCATTAGTTGAGTTAGTTGAAGGTCAGTTGAGAAGTAGAATTGTTGTTAACTCAGTGATCTCTTGGTTAAACTAGTCAATCAGCTAAAAATAACCCAGACATGCATGAAATTCTAATTTCCTAGTTGGATTGGAGGAAAAGGCATATTATAACCATCAATTGTATACTAGTTGAGTGTACAATCTTGGAAATTAAGTAGGTGATCTATTCCTTAGGAATTACGCAAGGAAATAGGAAATTCCCTTATTATTTAGGAGATCAATTTCTCCAGGATTGTGCAAGGAAATAGGAGGAAGTTGGAGCCTTGAATTGGATAAGTGTTGGCCAGAGCATAACAAACAACAAGATAACATGTTTACAATGCAGGGTGTGGTTTAGAGTTGAAGCAAGACATTGTAATAGTTTTTCATTCTCATATGATTAATGAAAAATAGCGGAGGGGTTTTTCCCAATCGGGTTACCCCGTAAAATCATTGTGTTCCTTGTGATTTGATGGTTGCATGTTATTGCATTTGTTTCTATCGTGTGTTTTCCTTTCCGCAAAATAGTAGAAGAAATTTTTGTCTCTTGATTTTAGTTTTATTTCATTAGCAGTAGAAAATTTCGAGAGGTGCATTCTACAACCTAGTATAAGGTCGATGTGTGATTTCGTCTATGCTTAATGTGGAATTGATATGTGTCCCTTTTAAAATAAAATTAAAATATTGTCTAAATAGAAAAACAATGTTAGTATAAAAAGAAAAAATGAATATGCATGTGTAGTTAGTTTAAATTAAAAATATTATAAAACATCAATAATCTCAACCTCACCATGGTTACTCTATTTTTTGTTGATATTGCAACCCAATGTGGGAAAAATATGTCACTCACTCTCAGTAAAAAATAGAATATTTCAATATCCAAATGATGTAATATAATTTCATATCAATTTTTAAAAGAAATAAAGTAATTAGAGGTAAAAAATGGCGTGAATAAGATATTTAAACTTGTACTTAAAAAAAATATTTTGACACATGATTTAACTAACCTATTTGAAGATCTATGTTAACTAATTTGTTTTGATATCAGCTTCATATATATCAGATACATAAAGAAAGAAAATGTTAAAAGAAAATATTTTAATGTTGCATATAATAAACGATTCAATAAACATTGGCTTATTCTATAAAGCGGAGCTATGCAACTGTCCTGTAGCAACTTGAAACCCTAATCCCCATATAATTGTCAGCATCTTCTTCGTTGAATCTCAATGGCATCGGGCCTAGGGGGGCCCTATCCCTCATAGCGATGAGGAGGTTTCTTTCCATGCTATGATATCGACCCTCAAAAGTAGCCCTAGGCCAAAAGAGTAGTAGACTAAATTCATCGAAAAGGCTGAGAATATTTTGATGGTTGCTTTCCCTCTAGGATTTCAGAAAGCTTTCATAATGCTCTCTAACAGGGCCCTAGTTGGGAATTTTATGGGCATGTGGCCTTCACCCAAGTCTGTTGAGTAGTGGTTTGAAAATGCTTTGAAACAAATGATGAAGGGGAAACTTGTTGTTTTTGCAGTGGTAACCATTTTTTTCTTTTCTCTTCAAGTGCAAGGAGGACATAGATATTGTGTTTCAGAATGGATTGTATTATTTTGGCTCCAGGAGGATGTATTTGAATGCTTGGTCCTTGGATTTCAATCCAGATGAGGACATTCCTATCATTGTGCTTGTATGGGTCAAGCTCCCTCACTTGCTGCTTTCCTGCAAGAGCGATGAGTGCTTGAAGGAAATAGGTAATGGTGTTGGCCTGTTTCTAGATCGCGCGGAGCCAAAATGTCAATAATTTCTATGTGCCAAAATATGTATGGAAGTTGACCTTGAGAAAGGCCTTCCCTATGAGATTGTATTGACTTAAGGCGAGTGGAGACTCATTCAAACACTTGACTATGAGAAACTTCCATTTAAGTGAGAGTTGCCATGAATATGGCCATTTTGCCTGTGACTGAAAAAAATCTCAGCCTCGGTTTTCAAAAGGAATGAAACCAGCTCAAGAAAACCAATGGCATACCCAGAAAAGGAGGGAAAATCGTGGAAAAGGTGGAGCCAAAAACTATAAAACCGTAGCTCAACATGGTGCCTCATCTTCGACTAATCCTTATGAAATCTTGTCACATGAAGAGAATGATCAGGTGGAACCAAATATATACAATGAAGCACCATGACCTAAAGAAAAAAAGGATTATGGGGAAGATGGGGAGATTCAAGAAGAAGATTCAATAACAGAAGCTACCCCAACGAGTATTTTCCAATCCCAGATTCAACACAGCTCTAAAACTCTGATAAATACTAATATGTAGGAGAAAATAATAGAAGATGTGTCCCTAGAGCCATAGAGAATAAAGGAGGGAGTAGGAAATGTATTAACAAGAAGTTCCAATAAAATGTTTGACTAGGGAAGCAATTCCACTCTCCATGAAATGGGAAATCATAAAAAAGGAGGAAGCCCTCTAAAAAGATGTAAGGGAAACAGAGGTTGAACAAAACATCAAGTTAGGAAATTAGCCATAAATTACATAAATTATTAAGAATGTGAGCAACATAGAACATGGGAGTACCAATTCTCGAGGATGTAAGTCAAATGCCTATAATTTTAAATGCAAGTTGTATCTTGGAATGTAAGAGGTCTGAGAACCCCCATTAAATCCCATGCTATAAAATACTTAGTCAGATTGGAAAATCCACAAGTCTTATTTTTGTAAGAAATGAAACGAAAAAAATAAGAGATTATAGCCATGTCAAGAACCTTTTGGAGAGGAAATTTTGGTATAACGTAGAGCTCTTTTGGAGCTTTAGGTGATCTAAGCACATTCTGGTTAGACTCTTGTTTTTTGTTAAAAGCTAGTTCCAAATCAAGATATTATGTGGTTGTAAGGCTAGAAGATAAGAACACAAAAGAAACAGTCTCTTATGAAAATGTTTATGCTCCAGTCCATTATAATGAGAAGGGTTAATTATAAGACTCCTCAATTAGATTGAAGGAAGAACCATGGCATATAGACAACATTATTGGTGGTGATTTTAATATTATTTTATTCTCTTTATCGGGAATGATTGGAAGACCTTTTGAGAGAATGGGATCTCTTGGATATAATTCCAAAAAAAGGAAATACACTTGGTCTAATCAAATAATTGGTTTTGGGCACACAACGACGTGGTTGGATCACTTCCTTGTGCATAGAAATTAGTTGGTCAAAGGAGTATATTTCTTCAATTTTGGCTCAAGGGGATTCAAATCATTAACCCGTTGAGCTAAACATAAATTATCTAGAAGATCTTGGCCTGATCCCATTTCGTTTCAACCCAAGGTGGCTTCAGAAGGAGGGGGTAACATAATTAATGAACTAATCATGGGCAACTGCATTTAATATTTCTCCTACTTTTGTGTGGGAAAATAAATTGAAAATGGTGAAGCAATCTCTTAGAAGATGGGAAAAATCAAACTTCAAGCCTCCAAGTCAAGAAAAACTTGATCTCATCAAACATCTTGAGGATCATCAAAATTTGATGGAAAATGATCCAATTTCAGAGTGGCACATCAAAAACGAAAAACAATTAAGTAATAAAATTCACTATCTCACCAGGAAAGAAGAGGAATATTGGCAGCTAAAGTCGAGAAGGCTTTGGCTTAGAGCTGGGGATAAGAATTCTTCATTTTTTCACAAACAAGCTAGAGCTAGGGAATTTAGGAATCGGGTCAAAGAAATCACTATAGAGGGCCATCCCAAAATATGCCCCTTCCCTAAGTTCAAGCAAGAAGCCTTTCACTTCTTCAGGTAATTATACTATGAGGTTAAGGAAAATGACTCAGGAGCGGAGAGATTCTTCATGGCATGCCTTATATTGTTTCGGAATCATAAAACTATCAGTTCACTAAGTTGATTGAGGAAGCAGAGGTGATTGAGGCCATTTGGTCCCTAGTTTCGGATAAAATCCCTAGTCCAGACGACTTTTCCATAAATTTCTACAATTTTTTTGGGTCTCAATAAAGAAGGATCTCCTAAGAATGTTGAATTCTTCCAAGTCGAAGGGGAAGCTGGTAGAGAATACCAACTCTTCCTTCCTGGCCCTAATTCCAAAAGAGTCAAAACCTGCCTCCTTCTCTCGTTTTTGGCCATTTACCTATGCAACTCGGCCTACAATATTTTGACTAAAGTGATAACCTTCATATTAAAAAAGATACTTCCTACAATAACATCGGAAAACCAAGGTGGCTTTATGAAGCATAAACAAATTATGGAAAATGTGATATTAGTTCAAGAGGCCATCCACTACAATAAGCAAAGTGGTGAGATAGGTATGGTTATTAAACTTGACATGATGAATGCTTTTGATAGAGTTTGCCATTCCTTTTGTTTTCTATTATGGAAAAATTATGGCTTTGTCAAGAGTTCATTAATTCGATTAAAGCTTGTATTAGCAACCCATGGATCTCTCCATTGATAAATGGTCGCCCTTGTAATTTATTTTCGGCTTCAAGGGGTTTGAGGCAAGGTTCCCCCCTCTCCCCTATCTCATATATTCTAGTTTTGGAAAGTATCGGTAGTAATTTGGAGTGGGCCAAGGTTGAGGGAAGATTAATGGGCCTAAGTATAGCAAGCAACACCAAGGAATTTAATCACTCACAATTTGTCGACGATGTGCTTCTATTGGGGAGTGAATCAAAGAAAATCACAATGCATTTTAAATAGGACTTAAATTGATATATGTTTCTCTTTGGGGGCCTACTCAATAAAAAAAAAAGAGTATTCTTTTCAGATGGAATAGTCTTATTTCAACCCTTCTGGAGATTTTCAAGGTTTTGGAATTCCCTTTAGAGTCTGAATGATAGTTTTTTAAATATCTTGGAATCCTGATTTCCTTGGGTTCCTCTAATTCAAAAAATTGGTATGAAACCTTAGACAAGTTCAAAAATAAAATACAGGACTGGGGATCTCAATGAATAACCAATACTGGTAGGGCAATTATGGTAAAATTTATTTTATCCTATGTTCCCCTTTATCTTTGTTTTGGTCTCTTGGATCCAAAATTTTTTCTTTCTCAAATGAATCATTTGATTCGTAGATTTATTTGGAAAGGATGGAAGAAAAGTGAAAATAAATTTCATTTAGTGTAACAGAACATTGTTCATCTTTCAAAGGAAAATGGTGTTATGGATGTGAAATATCCTTTGTTTATGGACCTCGCTCTTGGAGCAAAATTTATTTGGATGCTCATTTCATATTTCAAGGAATGGTGGAAAATGGATTTCATGCAAAAGTATTTCAACAAAAACCACTTACTCATGGTTGAATCAGCGAATTGGTCTGGTTTTGGATTCAAAATCTGGACGTTGTGTAAATATGTTGCTCCACTAATTGTTGACCATCTTAGCTGACGTTCTTGGAATGGTGCCCACATTAATATTTGGAAAGACAATTTCTCTTCTAAAGGCCCTTTGGGAGGATGCAAGGAATTTAGATATTTGGCCATTTTGATGCAACAAAATGGTTACTCCAAACTAAGAGATATTTTGTTTTGGGGTGATCAGGGTCTTTGGAAAGGTTGGTTAAGACTAGAGTTTCCAATCCATCTAAGGTTCCAATGGGATTGTTTGATTTCCAAATTAAAATGCCTAGCCCCTATCTCCATTTATTTGTAGGATCTTCAAACATGTAAGCTAAGTTCTCAACATAAATACACATGAAATTGGGAAAGTTGAATTTGATCAAGTGACTTTCCCACCCTCTTCCATGCAGAATGTGGTAAAAAATATGGAACAAGGATGGTATTCCAAAAGTAAATATGTTCTTTTTTTAAGGGTGTTTCACAGACACTAAGTGGTCGGTACATCCACGGGAAAATCCAAGTAGATCAACTTGAAGGGATATACCTGTCGGCCAAACTAGAAAGGCCTAACTCCATGGGCATTGAGGATATTTGACCCCGTGACCTCCCATTAGGAAAGGTACTTAGTAATAATAACTTGACCAACTAAGTTATCTCTTGGGTTTTAAAATAAAATATGTTATGTTGGACCCTTGTTCCCCAAAAAAACCCCACTGCTGAAAATATTAGGAAAAGGAACATTCACGACTTTTCAAGATGTGTCTTATGCTCCAATTCAAAGGAAAACATCCCAAATCTATTTTGGTCTTGCCCCTTTTCTTTAGAGTCTTGGAATGCATTGTTTGCTTCTATGTTTTATTGACTTTATTCTAGGATCGTGGGTGGAAATGTTCAAATTATGGAGATCCAAATATCCATGACCTCAAAAATCCTCCTCTCTATGAATTAGATGTTGGGAATCTCTTCCTAAGTTCCTATGCTTGTCTATATGGATCACCATGAAAAAAATCCATTTTAAAAAATGAGTATCTGAATCCTAAGATGGTAGCCCTCAAAGCATCATGTTTTCTCTTTGAAGTTATTTCCTCCTAGGGATTCATTGATAAAGAGCTTGAGGATCTAATCAAATGGATCATGAATGTATAAAAGTGAAAAAACATCTCAATATTCCAAGTAAATATATGCTTCATCCAGCTAGCAATGAGGTTCATAGCTTCAGGATCAATCATTTAGAAATTACAAAAAGGAGGATGGATAGAAATTATTTTTCATTGTTCTTTGATGGGGCTTCGAAAGGTAACCCAGGGGAGGTAGGAGTGGGAGGGCACTATTTAGCCCCGATGGAAAATTTGTGTCACAATTTGCTTGGGGACTTATTTTGGTTATAGTATTTGTTTGACTAATGACCCAACATCAATTGTCAATCTAGGGTTTGTAGACTTCTAGGTGCAACACTAAAAATGACTGTGAAAGACCCTTAAGAACCTGAAAATCAAATCCCTACTCTAACTTGTTCATCAAGACCCTTTTAGGCTCCTAAAAACAATAATTAAACTTCCAATATAGTTCCTGCAATCACTCTAGAAATTTATTAGAAACAAATCCTAATGATCATCAATTGTAAATATGATCATTAACCTCTTTGATTAACTAAGCAAACCAAGCATAAAGATTGTCTTTATAAACCAGTAAATTCAAGAGTGAAAACCATATACAATCCAATAATTTATAATTCCAAGCAGAGCACTCAAATCAAAATGAATAAAAATCATTGTTGCTGCTACAACACTGTCCAAAATTTCAATACATTAAAATTTTGGAGCCTACTTCACCGTCGCATAAAGTGTTGCCTTGTTCGCCAATTGTCATTACAAGCATTTTGTATGTGTTCAAGTGTTCCTGAGCATCCTCATGTGTCATTGCATTGATTAGAACATATTTAAAACTTTTCATGGTCGTAACACCTTTGTTGCTTTAAAACGACACTTTTTGGTCGCAGTTGAGAACACTTTGTTTGTTGTACTTGGGGAATGCATGTAAAGTGATGTTTTGATGTCTATTTATAAATTTTCAAGCTAATTGTCTAATTTTTTTGATGAGTTGGTATGTTTTTCATATGATTTTATGTCGAAGCTCATTGTGTTCGCCCCTCGCTCTATATTCCAGACTTAGACAAATTTTGGTTGCAAATTGAACCCATTAAGGCAAGGAGCGCACAAGCGCACTCTTAAGCCTTGATCAGGAATCCTTCATTGGTTAGAATTGCCCCACGCACCCTCTAAGAATGCATAACACACCCCTAAATCATATTTCCCCTTCCTTGTTCTGAACCGTGCCCTTGAGGAACCAAGTCTTCCTTTGAGCGCACTCCTTCGACTCAAAGAAGTGTGCCCTCCTTGAGTGCATTGTAACGTCCACCTCCCCTCACACCTACCGTAAGTAACCGGCCAAACGATGTAAACATGAGAAGAGGGGAAGTTAAGACAAACTCAACCTCCTTGGTGACTTTAAGGAAGTGAAATAAAAGTGGAAAACCATAAAACATACCTATACCACTTGCTACAGGACCCCCAGAGGCTATCCCAGTCAACCACCTAACCTGTCCCTGGGTCCCACTAATATTTCATGAAGAAAACCCCCTGGATGCTACCAAAAAAATGCATCCATGCGTCTAGGAGGCTCTAGACGCATGCATAAGCCTGCATGCCTGCATCCAGGGACTAAATTTCCCATATTTGTACCTGTGTCCGCGGGATTTAAGGAACTTTTCAAGCCCACAATTCCAGCCACTGCTCATAACTTGTTGTAACTCTCGGAATCCATTAAACACATAATCAAAACACTAATAAACCAAAAATTAACTCCAAGACTAGGCCTGACCATCCCAAACCGAGACTGACATTTTATCAAACACTTGGCTTGATTGTAATGTACAGGTCTAGGATACAAGACAAAGCATAAATGACTAAAAAATCTTGCGAGACATTACAAGAAGGATTACCACCCTCTTCCTTAACCAAATATGAAATCAATTAGGTCTTGTATCCGTCATTAACAATTACAAGTAAATACATGAAATAACTGTTAGTGTGAATTCTAATCGCAAGCGTACGAAAAAAAAACTCACTTTAGCTGTGCATAACAAAGAGCCCTAACATCAAAGATGGCTGTCAATTTCCTTAGATCTGCATTTAGTGATCAGAATAAATGCTACACAAATCCAGATCTATGTAGTTAAAGACATTAAACAACAAATAAAAGCAAGAGTTGCTCCATGCATCCAATAAAAAAGACAAGATTTTTTAAATAATTTTTTGTATTATGACACCTTGGAAGGGAACATAGAAAGATGTTACCAGTCCCCCTCAATGGGATGAGTTCTTGTATGTCCTCAGCGCTTTAGATCTAAGATCTCTCTCTTGATGGTGTAGAAAACCCAGACAAACATGGAACTCAAGGGGAGCTCACAAGCAAAAAGTAGAAAAATATGACAATGATGGAGGATCAAAGTCAGACCAAAAGTATAGATCCAGAGCGATCTTTAGGCAACAAAAGGTAGTGAATGAATGGAAAAACCCTTCTATTTATAACAAAAGATTGAGTTAGTCTAGATAATGGTGCATAATTAAAATATTATTAACCAAATCTAGATCCAAATTTTATGGAATATTTTATTATTTTTGTTGGAGGGAAAAAGAATTTGAATTTGGTCAAATCCCTTTATTTGTAAATAATTAATAAATAAATAAATGATTTATTTATTATTTTAAGAATATGGTTGAGTAATAATTAAATAAATAATGATTTATTCAATTATTTATAAATGATTTAGTTAAATTTAACAAGGAATATTATTTAAATAACGTTTTAAATAATTATTCCTAGAAAATAATAAGATAAATAATGATTTATCTAATTAATTTTCTTGTTTTGGGTTAAATACGACCAAGAATATTAATTAAACTGTGGTTTAATTAATTATCCCTTGAGGAAAATCAAACAAATAAGAATTTATTCAATTAATAATTGACAATTATTCCTCATGGGGTTTCCTTTTTAGACCATAAACAACTTAATAAATTATGGATTACTAAGTTATTTTTCATAGTGAAAGCAATTTTACTAGGGTAAAATTGGTCTTACATGGTGTACTTTGGTCCATCTAATAGTAATAGGATAGATGACCAAAAATTGGTGTAATAATAACCATGACATGAACCAGTCATTTAAACATGCTTATAACCAACATCAAACCATGGAAATACAGTGAGATAAAAACCATTAAATCCACACATTAATAGGTACAAAATCAAGAGAAATTAACTTCGATTAAACATAGGAAAATATCGACCAGGTTTGGGACTTCCACATTTCACCCTACCATAGACATGGCTGAGCCAAATCTCTCTTCAGCCAACCACCCTCGTGCCATATTCCAAGCATGAATGTGGGATATCATGGGTAAACCAATCCAAAAACCAACTAAGGGAATCTAGAGGCTAAACCACCTCCACCCTCACCATACCGCGATCACACCAAACTGGTGCTCCGATCAAAAAAACAAGCAGAACTTGGAAATTCCATCCATAATCCATCACTATTCTTGACGAATTTTTCATCTCCTTGTCTCTCAGGATTTACCACAGTCCAATCTCGAATCACTAGGCCATAAACAGAGGCAACCGCCTTATGCTTTACCTTATATCCCACCAAAATAGGTCAAGGGATTCCTAGGCCTTTGGGAATGAACCTTGAGACCACCTCCATCCTAGATTCCAAAATCCATCCAACAAATCCAAAGCTCAAAACCGAGATCAAAATCCCAACACACCATGGGCCATGGCATTTGAAAAAAGGCAAGGCAAGGCTGAAAACCATTGTCATAACTTGGAAAAACCATGCCACCAACAACAAAATAACCAAATACCAACATGCGTAAGCCATGCATGTCCAAACTAGCTAGGAAATCACACATTCAATATGTTACCTACAAGTATTCCTGCTGAAGCTTCTAAATCCTACTCTTCCTTGGTTGATATATGCTTTCCTTTCATTTCTTGTCCTTCTTTTTCTTGCTTCCTCCTCCTTGGAACAATGTTGAATTGCTCCAATAAAACTCTAAGTATCCAAGAGTGAGAGGGAGAGAGAGAATAATGAGAGAGCCATAAGTGTGAGAAAAAGCTGAAACCTACGAAAATATTGCCAACTGATCCTCAGAAGCCTTTTTATTAATGATGCCTCTATTTTCTTCAATTTCCATTATTTTCCTTCATTTTCCTCCTCACATGTAACCTGTGACCTGCCACGTCCCTTTTCTCATATTTTCCTTTATTTTCATAAATAAAATGCCAATTAATGCCTCATGCCTTTCTAAATCCTTTGCCATTTCCTTTGCCAATTTCATTTAGCCATAATAAACCGAAATGAACACCCACTAGGATTTTTTGCCCAAGATTTAGATTGGAATATGTGTCCCTTTCCCATGGTATTATTTTTTTTCCTTTATTAAATTTTATTACCTGAAATTTTAGCCCGTCTATTACACTAATGAGTGCACCTCGAAGACTTGAAGCTTTACCCCTTCATCCTTTAGCAATGTGCCATGTACCCTCGACCATTTTGGGCGTATGAGCGTAGTTTGAATCCTTTAATCCTCATCCTTCTTCCTTTGTCACTACACCCTGAACCCTCCTTTTCCTTCCTAAGCACATGAGTGCACCCCAAAGCCCTGAAGCCTCTCCCTTTTTCCTTTATCTTTGCGCCATGTTCCCTCCTTGTACCCCTTGAGCACATAGTGCACTTGGGAATCTTGAAGCCTCATCTTTCGTCCTTCGAACATGCGCCCTACGCCCTCCCTTAAGTCCCTCTCTCTCTTGAGCACATGAGCGCATCTTGAAGCCCTAAATATTCTTCTATTCAACCTTTTAGCCTTTCGAAGTGCACCCTTGCACCCGTAATCTCTCCTTACTTCTCCCAAGCGCACTGTTAATGCGTGAACAAAAAATATTCATGAAACATGTTAGAATAGGATATTTTCAGGATTATGGTCACTTTTCATGAGTGGTTGCAATTATAGGTATTTCATAAACAACATGGAAAGTAGAGATGAAGAAGATTGAGCAAAGAATGCATACAAAGGAAGCATTGAAGAACAAAAAACACATTGAATTCTTGATGATCGAAGCACCCTAAAGACTCCATAAGGTCAAAGAAACTTTGGAGGTGAAGAAATCAACGATCGAAATCTGCATGCAAGAGAAAAGACACGAGTGGCATTCATGTCACATACTGAAGAAAGTCCATGTCATCAGTTAGTACAAGTCCAAGTCATAAATATTAGTGACTTGTCATGTCCTCATCACATGATGATGTGGAAGTTATGATGTAATGATGTAATCATTGTAAAGAAAAATATGTGGAATTCCAAGAGTCATGTATGGACAAAACAGACATAGAAGTCCAAAAGACATGTAATACCAATAGTCATTTGTAATTCCAAAATTAATTTGGAAATCCAAAGGTTATAGAACTCCAAAGGTCATTAGAAGTTGGTAAGTTAATAGTCATGAGGACATGAAAGGTCATACCTCAAGTTATAAAGGGATCCTCATTACTCATGTAAAGAAATTTTAACCTTGGCTTCTCCCATAAGGAATTAGAGAGATAGAATTAGTACTTTTAGGGAGCAAGTACTTGCTCTAACGCTCCACTATTGGAGCTAGTGATGTTCATTGTATTTATGTATCTTGTAACTTTTGCTTAATACTTGAAGCCTTTTGGCCAACACATTTTCATGCATGGATTGTGGATGTTTTAGGACTACTCTTTGAATTTTTATGAGTCATGTTCGCTTTCACACGTACTAAAGTAATTGAACTATTTCGGTGGCTTTGGTGCTTAACTTGTTGGAAATGCGTTGTAATGATTGTAATGATCGTCACATCTATGTTAACTATTTTTCTTGATTTTAGACGAATATTTCTCATTTGCGTGTGTGTCACCATCATATTAGTACCATTACTTATGTTTTAGAGGCTCACTTTATTTCCCATATACATTGAAAGAACCTTGATACATCTACAATTGAACATTCACAAGGAAAACTCTCTTGCATATTCAAAAGCATATGTGTTCTTCTCTCTCGTGCTAAATGCTTAAGTCAAGGCATATATTTAAGTATGTAGAAATTTGCTGAATAATGAAGATTTATTCACCGAGATTATCCTGATCACATATCAATTCGAATTCATATTCAACACATAATCTCTTCCACTCAGATCATCACACATGCGGAAATAAAACAAGCGGTATGCGATCAAAAGATCATCAAAACATCACACACATTACACAGTATGTATGGGGAAAGCTTATAGCTGAAAACCCCTCAGCTATTGTGTATATTATAATGGAGAGAACATGTAACAGTACATAGCACAATACTCCTCACAAGTACTCAGTACTATCTCATTAAGTTACACACAAACTAGCTTGGTTTTGAATAAGTCATAGGTTCAAAACACATCCACTAATTGCCTGCCTCTATTGCGCAATCAAGGCTGGTCTAATGAGAGATCCAAGGTTCGAATATCCTTGGCTTGACAGCGCAATCATGGGCAATTCCTCCAAGTGTGGTGCAAATCTCATGCACAACTGATGTCACAACTGATAGCTATCTCAACCCTTTCATCTACCTCTTTCACTGGTCTCCACTGAACTGTCCATGCACTGTAGTGAACTGATGTGTTCTTGAGTTGAATAATGAGTTAATAATTAGTGAATTAAATAATATTTAATTCACTCCACTCATTAATAGTTGATTAGCTAGTTAAACTAATCTCAACTAGTTCAACTAAGTTAAACCGAACACAACTCCACCAACTGTCTCATCAACTCCACCAAACTTCTGCCACTGAAGTCCTAATTGAAGTCAACCATGCATGAGCTCACCAAACCCTTAGGAATAGCGTAATTCCTCTGTCAGATGCATGAGCCACTTCTGTAGCTCGAACTGAAGTGCTCCAAGAGAGTAAACAGAAGTTTAGAGTCCAAATATTATTAAGGGTAAATAATATTTGACTTCCCTATTTTTAGGATAGGCAGTCTAAAAATAGACTTCGACCTAAATGTCTAAAAATAGAGGTCCATCTATTTTTACCAACATGACCAATGCTCCAAGAATAACATACTGCAACCCCTGGACCATGCTCCATATGTCTAAAAATAGACATAGTCTAAAAATAGACTTTGCGCCAAAAATAGCATGCGGGCCCACTTAGTGAAGGCGACTTCATTTCACTAAACTCCATCATCTTGCTGCATTTCAAACACTCCCTCTCAGCAAGATATGGATTATCTGCAACCCCTATTCTGCCTCTGTGGAATTCGAACTTGCTCCTGGTGAGCGCCTTCGTCAAGATGTTAGCATCCTGATCCTCCGTGGGAACATATGAAAGCATCATGATTCTCCGCTGAACACAATCTCTGATATGATGGTACCTGATGTCGATGTGTTTGGATCTATCATGAAATACTGGATTAGCCGAGAGTTTAATGCAACTCTGGTTATCACAATAAATCACTATAGGCTCCAAATGCAACCCGAACAATCCAACGAGGATCTTCCTCATCCAAATAGCCTCGCATGTAGCCAAGCTTGCTGCCATGTACTCGACCTCTGCTGAACTGAGTGCCACAGATCTCTGCTTCCTGCTGTACCAGGAAACTGCTGTCGACCCAATGCTGAAAATACCTCCAGATGTGCTCTTACGGTCCGTTGGGCTCCCTGCCCAATCTGCATCAGTGAAGCCAGAAAGCTTCGCTCCATCCTCCTGTTTGTACCATAGACCATATCCCGATGTGCCACTAATATAACGCAATACATGCTTTCCTGCCTTCCAAAAGAGCTTGGTAGGCTTAACCATAGCTTGCGAAAGCTGGTTAACAGCATAGCATATATCGGGTCGTGTATTGACCAGATACATAAGCGACCCCACCAAATGTCGATAGACAGTGGCATCCACTACCTCCGCTGAAGTAGCATCCTCCTTCCTCCAACCACCAGGAAGAGGAGTGTCAACAGGCTTGCAGCCATGCATGTTGAACCTCTCCAGAATCTCCCGGGTATACTTACCCTGAGAAACAAACAGTCCTCCACTGCGCTGCCAAATCTCCAATCCCAGGAAATAATGAAGGAGGCCCAAGTCCTTCATATCGAACTCTCTAGAAAGGTCCTCCTTGCATGAAAGTATCAATAGCTCATCACCCGTCAAAATCAGATCATCTACATACAGTACAATGATCAGCAGCTTCCCCTCCACCACAATCTGGTACAGGTTAGGATCCGCCTCACTCTTGGAAAATCCAAGCCCAGTGAAATAACTGTCAATCCGTGTGTACCAAGCATGAGGTGCTTGCTTCAGCCCGTACAGTGCTCTCTTGAGTCGGCACACATGCGACTCACTGCTGAAGATCTCGAAACCTTCAGGCTGCTCTATGTACACCTCCTCCTCAATGACTCAGTTGAGGAACGCAGTCTTCACATCCATCTGATGAATGTGCCACCCCATCTGCGCTGAGAGAGCAAGGATCGTCCGTATGGAAGAGTACCTTGCGACAGGTGCAAAAGTCTCCTCATAGTCAATCCCCTCGATCTGTGAAAAGCCACGGGCAACAAATCTCGCCTTGTACTTCTCCACACTCCCGTCAGCCGCCTGCTTCACCTTGTAGATCCATCGCGAACCTACAACTGATTTCCCAACCGGTCTTGGGACAATCTCTCATGCACTGTTCCTGATGATCGAATCATATTCTTCGATCATGGCATCAACCCATGCGGGTTCCTCCACAGCTTCCTCAAAAGAGGATGGCTCCGTCACAAGACATTGACTCACAAGAGCCATGTATCCAGTGTACCGATCCGGTGACTGTCTCTGTCTGCGCTGTGCTGTAGGTGGTCCTACAACCTTCTCTGCATCCCGAGCCAGTCGCTCAGCTTCTGTAGTGCGCATGCGCCCTCTGATGGTTGGCGCTGCATGGGTGGTTTCTTCCACCTCCTGAACTTCCTCTTGTGGTTGATCCACATCCGGAAGCTCCTCCTTAGGAACTAACAGCTCCTCATCTGCATGCAAGTGTGGCTCCCTCTCAAGCGAACACTGCATGGCTTTCTCCTCTTGAAACTTGATATCCCGTCGCACAACAGTCTTGCGACTGTCTGACAAATACACCCGATAGTTGTGAGGTGTATCAGTGTACCCCACAAATATTCCAACCTCTGCGGTCGGATCCAGCTTCTTTCTGGCATCCTTCGTCACATGCATGTAGACACGTGAGCCAAAAATTCTCAGATGAGAAATATCAGGCCTCTTGCCAGAAAATGCCTCCTCCGGTGTACTCATGCCAAGAACCTTGTGAGGACAACGGTTCTGCACATACACTGCTGTATTGCATGCCTCAGCCCACAAGTGAAGGGGTAGGCCATGATCATGCAACATCGCCCGTGCAGCACCCACGATCATTCTGTTCTTCCGCTCAGCCACCCCGTTCTGCTGTGGGTTATGGGGTGCGATGAGCTCTCTCTGAATCCCTTCTGCGCTGCAAAAGTCTTTGAATTCAGCCGAGATGAATTCACCACCATTGTCGCTCCTAAGAGCCTTCACATGCTTCCCCGATTCCTTCTCTACCAGCACCTTGAATTCACAGAACTTTGAAAATGTCTCGCTCTTCTTCTGCATGAAGAAGATCCAGCACTTCTGAGAGAAATCATCAACAAAGATCACATAGTACTTGTGCTTTGCTGTCGAAGCTACAGAGAAAGGACCACACACGTCTGTGTGAACTCTCTCAAGGATCGTCGTGGCGCGACTAACCTTCTCGTGAAAGGTGGCTTTCACATACTTCCCCAAGGTACACCCCTTGCACTGATCTGACAGCGCAAGAGTGCCCTTAGGAAGCCCAGTAGAAATCTGCTGCAGTATCTTCAAAGCTCCATGGTGAAGGTGGCCCAATCTCCCGTGCCACAGTTCGCCCTCATCATCCCGGCTCACCACTTCTCCCACCTTGCATGCCATTGCTGCGCATCCATCTACTTGCAACTGATAAAGGTTCTTGACTCGAACCCCTATCTTTCGGGTCTCACCAGTAGTCTTACTGCGCAGGAAGGCTTTTCCTTCACTGAAGACCACATCATACCCCTTGTCTTCCAATATTGCCACAGAGATCAGGTTCTTCATCAATCCTGGAACATGCAAAACTTCCTTCAATATGAAAGGTTTACCAGACTCCCTCTCAAAGGAAATGGTACCGATACCAGTCGCACTGTATCTACCATCATCGCCCATCTCGATGTGTACTCCAAGATCTTTTTCCTCCAGATCTGAAAACAGATCTCGATCTCCGGTCATGTGAAATGACGCACCACTGTCCAAGAACCAAACTGATCCCGCCACACTTGAGACCAAGCATGCGATCAGTGAAAAATCTAGTTCGAATTGAGAAGCCAATGCCTCTCCCGCTGCAGATCCAGCAGCCTTCTTATTTTTCTTCTTCTGCGGACAATTTGTGGCATAATGTTCGTGCTGGTGACAGTGAAAACACTTCACTTTTGCCATATCCTGCTTCTTTCCCTTTGCACCGGAATGAGAAGGTTTCTTACCCTTCCCCTTCTTTGCTTTGCCCACCAAAGCGCAGTTTTCTTCATCAGCTCCCTTTGATGAAGATCCATCTCGAGTAGTCCTCCTTATCTCCTCCTGCATGAGATCCGCCCAAAGGCGCTCCCATCCCGGCAGCTTCTCCCGACCATTGACACTATCTTGATATGATTTCCAAGCCTTCGGAAGACCAAGGAGAGCCAGGTCGACCATGTCCTCGTCTTCGACAGTCACCCCCACACTTCCCAGCTCATCTCTGCACTGAGTGAACTTCGTGAGGTATTTGGCGATACTGTCGCTTTTCTCCATCTTGATGTTCCTGAGCTTATCTTTGAGCGCCAGCTTCCTTTGGTCGCTCTTACTCTGGAATAGATCCGTCAAAGCTTTCCACATTAAATATGGAGAAGCCTTTCCATGCAGGATGGATACAATATGATCCTTGATGCCCTCCAACAGGATCCTTCGACATTTTGCCATCTTCTTTTGCCATGCTTCGACTTCAGCAGGATCAGTGGGCTTTTGGACATCCGTATCCACGAACTCCTTCAGTCCATTATCTTCTAATACTGCCTCCATGTGATCCTTCCATGCAACATAATTCGAACTGCCTTCAAGAGCATATTCGAGTCGCAAACCGTTGAAAGACATTTTCAACTCCGGCACCAAGAACACAAACTGCTGCAAAATTCGAATTCCAACTCAAAGCTCAACCGCTCTTGATCTGTGAGAGAAAATTATTTCTAGCACAGAGATCGACTGCAGGGGCATTTACTGGATGTATCACCTTTGAAAGGAAAGGATGGATCCAGAGGCTACCTGGCCCGCATGCAGACTCTGTCTACCGAAATAAGTTTGTAATCAATGTGATGATCAATCTCTGCTTCAATAGCTCCGATACCATGTAGAAATTTGCTGAATAATGATTAATTATCCACCGAGACTATCCTGATCACATATCAATTCGAATTCATATGCAACACATAATCTCTTCCACTCAGATCATCACACATGCGGAAATAAAACAAGTGGTATGCGATCAAAAGATCATCAAAACATCACACACATTACACAGTATGTATGGGGAAAGCTTATAGCTGAAAACCCCTCAGATATTGTGTATATTATAATGGAGAGAACATGTAACAGTACATAGCACAATACTCCTCACAAGTACTCAGTACTATCTCATTAAGTTACACACAAACTAGCTTGTTTTTGAACAAGTCACAGGTTCAAAACACATCCACTAATTGCCTGCCTCTATTGTGCAATCAAGGCTAGTCTAATGAGAGATCCAAGGTTCGAATCTCCTTGTCTTGACAGCGCAATCATCATGGGAAATTCCTCCAAGTGTGGTGCAAATCTCATGCACAACTGATGTCACAACTGATAGCTATCTCAACCCTTTCATCTACCTCTTTCACTGGTCTCCACTGAACTGTCCATGCACTGTAGTGAGCTGATGTGTTCTTGAGTTGAATAATGAGTTAATAATTAGTGAATTAAATAATATTTAATTCACTCCACTCATTACTAGTTGATTAGCTAGTTAAACTAATCTCAACTAGTTCAACTAAGTTAAACCGAACACAACTCCACCAACTGTCTCATCAACTCCACCAAACTTCTGCCACTGAAGTCCTAACTGAAGTCAACCATGAATGAGCTCACCAAACCCCTAGGAATAGCGTAATTCCTCTGTCAGATGCATGAGCCACTTCTGTAGCTCGAACTGAAGTGCTCCAAGAGAGTAAACTGAAGTTTAGAGTCCAAATATTATTAAGGGTAAATAATATTTGACTTTTCTATTTTTAGGATAGGCAGTCTAAAAATAGACTTTGACCTAAATGTCTAAAAATAGAGGTGCATCTATTTTTACCAACATGACCAATGCTCCAAGAATAACATACTGCAACCCCTGGACCATGCTCCATATATCTAAAAATAGACATAGTCTAAAAATAGACTTTGCGCCAAAAATAGCACGCGGGCCCACTTAGTGAAGGTGACTTCATTTCACTAAGCTCCATCATCTTGCTGCATTTTCAACAAAGTAAACAATAGTTGGGTCGTATTCCAGATGGGACTCCTACACCAAAAATTGTGAGGTCTAATTGGGACCTCATATCGGGGAGATCCCCTGTATGTTGGCGGTATCTATCACCGTCAACAAATTCCTTAATTTGAGAATCTTGCACTCTTGTTCTATCACTACTCAAATCTATGTAAAATCAAAATGGAATCAAATATGCCTAAGGTACTCTTAACTCAACCATATGCACTAACTGGAAAGATAAACATTGTCAGCTGGATTATTTCTAGAGGATTTATTCATTTGGGAATTGTTGACCATGCAGATCATAACTCTCTTGAAAGTGAGATTATTTCTAGATAATACTTTTGGATGGTGAGTCCACCTAGATTATTTCTAGAGGATACTCATCTTATTCTAAAGTGGTGAAATCCATATCAACAGCCTTATTTTTTAGAGAGGATATTCTACATGTGTGCTTGTTTTCCTTCCATTGAAGTTCATGAATACAAATTGGAATTTCTTGGTGGGTCTCATAATGTTCCACTAGGAATTTCCCCATTTTTTTTTTTTTTGAAAATAAGACTAATTCTATTAAGAAAGAACATATAGTACAATCAGAGCTTGCCAATAGGTGAAGCAGAAAAGCAGGAGAGCCTGAAATGATACACTATCAATCTCGGTCCCATATAGCAACCATAGAATAAGCAAAAAGAGGACGAGGGTAACAGAGAATGAAGAGCGAGACAAGGGATCTACCCAGAGTGGGCATAATCATCCAAACAGAATTTTTTTCCTTTCTTCTTATTGACTTTGACCCAGCCATTGTGACTTGGCTGGGCAGGAACCAATTGTAGACTGATCTGCGCTAAAGGAGGAGGCTCCTTATCTGAATCGGAGGAAGAAGACTCGTGCAAGCGTTTTTGAGGAATCGGAGGTGCAGAGGGATCCTCAGGGTTGGCCGCGGGCGGGACCTTCGAGGACTCAACAGTCTCCCCTTCCGCTACTATATCCTCCTCATTCGAGCTGAATGAGTCTATGTCATCCATAGGAGGTGGATCACATGGTTTCCAACTCTTGGATTTGGACTTGCGGTTAGTATTCTTCTTTTTGTTGAGAAACGTGGCACATGTGTTCTGGAGATGCCCCGTCTGATGGCAATGGCGGCACCGGAAGGCAGTGTTCTCATAGTCTAAAGTTTATGTCTAGTGGAAGTCCCAAAATTTGAGGTTGATTTGCTTAGGCAATCCTTTGCTTATGTCTATTTCTGCGCAGATTCTGTCGAAAGTATAGATACCTTTCTCCCCTCTGAAAGTATATGTAGTCAAGAAGTGGCCCAATGTGTTCCCAATCCCTTGGAAGACCGAGAAGTGCCATAAATGTGCCGGAAGGTTTGGGAGACGGACCCAAATGGGAAGCTTGGTGATGACTGCAGAGGTGGGATCAAAATCTGGGAACCAGGGGGTGAGAAAGAGCCCTGCTGTACCCCAGAACCAAGGGCCTCCTGTTAAGGCTTTTTGATAATCTTCGTTGAAAGCAAACACTACAATGAAGAAACCCTTTAAGCAGAGGAAGACTTTGCAGTTGTTTGTCCAGTTGGAGTGGATCCATTGGTAAAGATGATCCAGGTGGATATCGGTGGCCTCCCACCTATTCCATTTGGATCCGCAGCATCAATTCTTTCAGTTTTTCAGCTTCATCACAGCTTACTATTTATAGCAGGTTTTCGGGTCCTGCACACCCGGAGCCGTTTTGGGGCATTAATAATCCAGGTGGATATTGGTGGCCACCCATTGAGTCCATTTGAACCCCCACCATCAGTTATTTCAGTTTGTAAGTTTCGGGACAACTTACTATTTTTAGCAGTTTTTCGGGTCCTGAACTTTCGGAGCCGTTTTGAGGCCCTAAACGACGTTTTTTGGGAAAACGGAGAGCAACATGGGTCCATGGACCGATGTTGCTCATTCAAAATTTGTACTCCTCGGACAGATCTTTCTAACGAGCTATTGAGCGCATCAAACGAAGATCGGATGCCAAAGTTACGTCCCCGGGAAGTTGAACCACCAATTTACCCAAACGGGGCCCACAGTTTTGGCGCTTCATCTCCTACGGTTAGGGTTTTGGAAGTTTCAGATTCTACATTGTTTCTCAACAATAAATAGGCCCTTGAGCCTCATTGTAAGACAGTTCAGGGGGCTGGGAGCCGACACATCTCTTCTCAGAGATAAGCGCTACCAGTGCCCTAGCTCACTTGTTCCCATCATGTCTGCAATGTAACACAGTTCAGGGGCTGGTAGTCGCCACATCTCTTCTCAGGGATACGCTGCCAGTACCCTAGCTCATCTATTTCCATTATGTCTGTAATAGGCCTGCGAGCCTCAATGTAACACAGTTTAGAGGCCTGCGTACACTACATCTCTTCTCAGAGATACGCTACCAGCGCCCTAGCTTATTTCCATTATGTTTGTAAGCTTATTGCAGTCATTCTTTTATTAATAAAATGAAGCATTATTTCCGCTGCATATCTGTATCTATGGTTATATCTGTATTCTATTGCGTTCCTGCATAAAATCCGGATCAAAAGATCTGTTGTTTGAGGCCATAGGCCGTTAAACCTGCAAATGATGGCGGTTTCTGCAAATGCCTAGAATTGATCATCCAGTGATGGATGGGAGATTTCCACATAGGGGACATCTTCCGTCTTATCCACCAGGAAAGGCTTGAGAGCCTCCGCTGGCTGGGCGGTTTTCTTGGGCTGTTGTGCCTGGACCGCATCTTTGTAGGAGAAGGTAGGAGAAGAGGAAGGCTGCCCAGGTGCCCCTCCTCGCAGGCGAAGGGTAAGCACAACCAAAGCATCTTTATCAATATTGTAGTAGGAAAGGGAAAAAGGGGCTTCAAGTTGTTTACCTTTATAAAGCAGTCTTTGAAGTGCCGAGGGAATCCCCAACCTGCGTTCGAGATTTCTTAAGAGATCTTGCACTAGATCTAAAGCATGCACCCAATGCAGTATGGTTCTGCCAGATGGAGGTGAGATCTGGATCTAGGAAATTCCCCATTATTGTTTTAAATTTCCAATAAATATTAATGGTCTACATGTATTAGGTGTTTTTTTTGTTGTTTTACTAGTTTTTGGTATGCATCCACAAATTTCAACCTCCACATCTACTTCACTTATAAATATTCGTTCCAATCGATCCTCACATGCAACCTCCTAAATTTCTTCTTGTATGGTAGGAGGGACTGCGTGCATGTAAACTGTTATTGACCTCTCTACTACTCGTTGAGAGGATGAGCTAGAAGGGGTAGATATGTGTCTCCCTCCCTGATGAGTGGCAAGGCACCTGAGTCTATTCATGGTAAAGGAAGGTCAAGAGACCACATGGAATGGACGGCTAGGAAATATTAGTGCCTTAAAGAGGAAATGGAAAACTATTCAAGGGGAAAATACATGGAATTAATACCTAGAGAGAGAAAAAACAAGGGAGAAAAACCAGGGAGGACGATGATCAGTGGAATAGGGATGCCCGATAGAGGAAAATACTTTCTCAAATATACAAAGAGCCAAATCTAGCAAAGAGCAGAGGAAATATACTAGCCCAATATAAGAAACCCAAGAGATAAATAGACCTCAAAATAGATAATGTTGGGGCACAAAGGCTAGAGGTAATAGATCCAAAATAAATGGAAACAATTATAGAGAAAGGGCTCAATTAATTAGAAAGTAAGACTAAAAATTTTTAAATGATGTAAAGTGATAGGAAGATGATACATAGGAGACCAAGAAAAATATGGAGAGTGAACTTGTTCACCTTTGCCTTGATACCTAGCCTCCTTAGAACTTTACAACTTGAAAATGTTCCAAACAAATTTATCCCTTGAAGAACTGACACATTGTGAACTCAACTAGATACTAGAAGGCACCCATGTACTCAAATTATGGCAATTCATTCCTAGTACAGTTTAACCAGAGCATTAGGGTTGATGAAATGGAGCCACTGGGAAAATAAAATATAATTTGAATCAATGTTATGGCCATAACAAAATCTCCCACAACCAATGACCAAATATTCAAGATGAATTTTAATATGACGCTAAAATTGGGTTAATCCTTCCCAAATATCATTCCCACAGAGAGCCATGAAGGGAGCACAATATCTCCACCACTTTTCTTGAACACTAGTGTAATTCAACCACCTTGTATTATGACACCTCTCCAATCTCTAATGAATGTCACATGCCATGTGGAGACTACCTCAATAGGCCAGCCTTCCCACATGTCATGTCACCTTCCTTTCCAATTAGTGGAAATAATTTTCACTTACATTGGGTAGGTAACCATGACTTGGAATGCTAGTGCACCATGATATGAGTGATCCTTGTATAATTTTATTTTATTGAGAATCCAAAAGTTGAATTGGAATCTTTCTCTTTTCATTGGCTGATATGTCAGCTAGCTTGTTGCCGAAATGTCTTGCATGGGTTAATATAGTAGCTAGTAGTTCCAAAATTTTCAATTTTATTATTTCCAAACCTCCTTCCAATATCCAACTTATATAAATATTATGGGATGGGGGTCCATTTTGAAGTTTCTTTTCCATATTGATTATTAAATTGGTATCCCCTTCGGTGACAAGATTTAAAAAGTACTTATTAATCGCTAATTGATGCCCATATTCTGGAATATAGAGTTCAACTACATTGTTATTATCATAAACCAAAACTCCAACATACACATGTAGGATTGAGCCTCTATCATCTATGAATGTGCCCCCAAAGCTCGTTGGGCCAAGATTTCCCTTGGAGACTCCATCAAAGTTTATCTTTATGAATCCCAATGGTGGAGAAATATATTTTTTGGGGCTAGAGCATGAAGAGGGGGATGAAGATATTGCCTCATACTTCTCTAAAGGGAATATGCCTATAGATTGAAGGGTTGTGACATCCTTACTGTTACAATCCCAGTCCTGAGGAGACCAAGTGATAGATAAAATAAAACCCTTGATGTTTCTTCTAATCACATTCCATACCTTGTTCTAATTGATGGCTTCATCCTTGAAGATTATTATATTTATTTCCTTCCATAGAACCTAGAGGCCATGCTCTATTTACAATGGGTTGTGAAAAAATAGAGCCTCTCCATCCTAGAATGAGGGATGGAATATCTCCATTTCTTATGTCAAAATGGCCAAAGATATTGTTTGCCTTATCCTAGATACAATAAGAATAACTACATGAATTGAAGTGGTAATCAATAGACTCAAAGTTATTTCTGTATACAGGACAAAGGCCTGGTCCCAGAAAGCCTCTTTTTTTAAGGCAATCCCATGTTAGTGTTTTTTGGTGAATGATGAGCTAGAGAAATAGAGTGATTTTGAGCTAGACATTAATTCTCCATAATTTCTTCCAAGTTTATTCTTTAGGGAGGGATTATTCATTAATGGATATGTTTTAAGCTTATTTTAAATTGTAGTTACTAGTTTTATTATATCCCCATCTTAGCTTGTCATTTCCTCGTTGGAATTTTATTTTCCTTCGATTGAGTTCTATTCAAAACCATTGCCAAAGAGGAGTGTCCCTTTCTTGTTCCTAGTGATCCTTACTCATCCAACATATCTATTGCTATTAATCTAAATTATTGTTGTAGTAATGCACAACCTTTTTCTGCCCTCATTGCTCAATATTCTTATGAAATTCTTGAATGTTTTTTCTTTTTTACAAATCCATTCCAAGAATCCTCCTAAAACAATGCTTAGCTTCCTTCTTTAATTTCCCAGAGTTGTGATTTTGAATTAAGGCTCTATTATGATATGTTTCATTCCATATATGGGATTCAAATAGGATATCTTTGGCTATGATTAAGCCTTTCTAGAGAATATATGAGGATTATTTAGATTTCCAAAGAAGGTCGTGTAATTTCAAAGCTGAATGTAGCCATCTCTACCATGTTTTAGCTGCTAAAAGGTTGTTAGTAACTTTAGGGTCATGAATGCCCAATATTCTCGCTCTCTCAGGTATACATATTTTCTTCTAGGCTACCAACACCCATTTCCTAGTAATATTTTCTCTTCCCTAGAGAAACATTGTTTGGATATTCCATTTTTTTCAAATAATAGATTTAGGAGCTACAAATGACGAGGAAAGATAAATAAGCATGGATTGAAATATAAATTTAAAAATAGTTATTTTACTAACAAGGTTGATAGCTCTAAAGGTCCAACTTGCTAATTTTTTCTCAAATTTGAGGAGCGAGTCTTCCCAAATTGCATGGTGATGGATATTTTCAGCCAGGGATGCTCCTAAGTATTTGGATGGAAGGGAACTCCTTTGGAGCCCGAGAAGGTGAGTAATATGTGTCTAGATCGAAAGTAGGGTGTTGAAGAAAAATATTTGTGATTTATCAATATCAATATCCATACTAGAGGTTGATTGAAAATACTTTAAGATTCTCTTGAAGGTGATATCCTCTCTAATATTTGGAGTTCCCATGAGAAGAGCATCATCAAAATTTTTTTGAGGGGAAGATGTTAGACTAGAATTGGAAAAAGAGGGACCTATTCTTGTATTAGATTCAACAACCGTATACATATCCCCAATCTTTCAAACATTAGAAGAAAGAGAAAGGGTGAGAGAGGGTCCCCTTTGTACAATTCCCTTTGAAGGTGATAAGAGTTTGGAAGGAGATTCAATGACTAAGATTGAAAAAAATGCCTTGGATACAAGGGCCATGAGCCAATGAATCCATTTTTATACAAATCCAATCATTATAAGCATATGGAACATAAATTTTTGTATTATCATATAAAATACTTTCGAAAGGTCAACCTTAATGAACATTCCACCCTTCTTATTTATTTTCAAGGAATGTGTTATCTCATGGGGTAAATTTCATTAAAGATTTAATGACTCTCGACATATGTAGTTTTCTCAGGCAAGATGAGTCTAAGAAGAAGGAGCTTAAGCCTATTTGATATGAATTTGGAAATAATCTTATAGATGACATTACAAAGAGATATGGCATGGAAGGAGGAGGGAAGTTCAACTTTGTTTTCTTTAGGAATGAGGGAAATAAAGGTGGCATCTATGGATGAAGAAATTGAAGTAGTTATTATGGGATTTTCCATAATATTTAACATAACATTGCCAATAATAGACCAACAAGCTCGAAAGAAGTCAACAATGAATCCATCAGGGCCAAGGGACTTACCTTTAGGCATCTCCATGACTATTGTTTCTACCTGAAACATAGAATGTTCTTGTAGAATGGTGTTGTTTTGTTAAGTGGTTATGAGGGTAGGAATATTGATAGTTATCTTAATTATTTCTCTCCTTCTATTAGTTCTGGGTTTTAAGAGAAAACTTTTGAAGTGAGAAACTAACTCCTTTTCCATATCTTGGTGCTCTAGTTTTTCTCCCTAAATTGTTTGAATACATGAGATTTTTTTGTGATGACAATGTTGAATCATTAATCTATGAAATAATTTGGTGTTATTTTATCCTTCTCTAAGATATAAATCACTTGATTTTTTCCTCAATAAGGTTTTATATTAATAATGTCATTATAACAAATGTGCTTGAATTTTTTTATTTTATTTATTTATTTTTAATTTTAATTTTTTCCAATATCCTTGATTTACTTTACCTCATTATTTGCTATGGGGTTCTCTCCATTTATAAGTGAAGACTTTTATTGTTGTTGGCTTGAGGGGTCCTGACCCATGTTCAGAGTGTTCTGTGCAACCAAAAAAACCCTCTAACTACTGGCCCTTTCCGCAGTGATCTGCTTGCACAGACCAAAGTCTCACCCAAAGTAGTATGGGGGGTGTTGGAACTAGGTTTTCGCACCCTAAGGGAGGATGTGATGTGGTCCATAACCCTAGTTATCAGATCTAATGCTTATCAGTCTGTGTGAGACTTCACAGAAACCTAGAGATAAATGTAAATAAGAACCCTTAACAGATATGCGTAAAATAAATTATTATGCCTTAGTCAGATCTAGCTTATCAGAGCGGAAATAACACTTGTGCAATCACATAGATAGTTCTTCTATAAAACCCTTAACATAGATGAAATCCTTGCATGAACACAAAGATCTTTCACATACACTTAACTCAGATAAATGCACAGTCAAATAGAAACATATCTATAACTTGCAGTAAGCAATAGATAATTAAACCAACATATTCATGCATAAACGCAGAAATCACAATGAAATAAAGTTCGCCAAAACTTCCTCTTTATTAATAGATATTAAATTAAGTGCAATCCTTTCCATCTGTGCACACAGCATCAGAGTCCTTGCACACAGCTCAAGATTAGGTCTTTGCATACATAGCCAGTAGGAGCCTTTCTACCCAGACCGAACATAAACTAGCCCAAAACTTAGATAAAAATATTCATAAACAACATAAATATCAACGATGTCTTTACTCGACTTAACTCTTACATATTTATATGACTCGGAAGCACACATACCATG
This sequence comes from Pinus albicaulis, assembly GCA_034641835.2. Classification (NCBI taxonomy): domain Eukaryota; kingdom Viridiplantae; phylum Streptophyta; class Pinopsida; order Pinales; family Pinaceae; genus Pinus; species Pinus albicaulis. The sequence continues at coordinate 956,997,252 of CM076582.1, forward strand.
GTTTCCTTTTTAACCCATTACAATTATAAAGGAGCTTTGACCCGTCCCAAAGCCCCTTGACTTCTGCGCGCAACGCGTATTGATAAAATTTAACCAAAATTATACCCAAAAACTTGCCCCTAGGGGATCCTATCCCAACATGCCCCCAACACAATCTAGTGACTGGTCCCAAGTCACTTTGGTCCAAGATCTTGCATCTTGTCTTTTAGTGTAGAAACTATACAAACATATGTATATCAATGGATTCAATCCGATCAAGCAATGTACTAAAGCTAGATACTGAATCCTTCTACAAATAAATTACGGAAAATAAACACAATCTCCAATCACAGTAAGCAAAGAAAGAATAAAATCAAACCACAACACAGATAATTTCCCGGGGAAATCTTACTGCTCAAAACCCCTCTATCATATATTGTATATTCCACAAGGAATCATGAAACAATTAAAATGCACTCTTCTCACAAGAGTCTCCTAAACTTTGCCTATCATCTCACACTGATCCAGACAAAATCGGGCCAAAACTTAGCCAATTCTCAGCCTGTCTTTAGCCTGCCTTGCTCACACAATTCCTGATGAATGCAATCCCTATTCTTTTGGAATATCAGTCTTCCTCAACTGCGCTGAGTATCATGGGCATCCTGTGGTGTTTTAACTGCATCTGGGCAGTCTGCTAATATCACAAATGATAGTTAACTTCCCTTTAACCTTTCTCTCAACTGGATCTCCACTGGAACTGACATGCATGCAACTATTAATATTAAATCATCAGTTGCATGGAAGATCACTGATTGTGAATTAAATAATATTTAATTTACTTGATCTCTCACTAGTGCAACAAATAGTTACAACTAGTACAACTGACTTTAACTCACCTAACTGAGTTAACTGATTACTCATGCATTAAAATCATGCACTTAACTGCAACTTGAACTCTAAAACACATAGAATCACTTTGCATGCCTCAACAACTACCCCCAACTCGAAATTCATGAGTTAACTGATTTTATCACACTCAATTAACTATTACAAGTGATTATGAGATACGATTACATTTTATTGTCCAATTTAATTAAGGGATAATTAAAGTTTACACATATCCAATTTATTAAATAAATTGAATTTCACACTAATGTATCGCTAGGACCCATCACTACATGACTTGTGGTCCCACACTAGTGTAGGTGTTGTCATGTTGTTTCTGGATGCCAATTTCATTGTTTCTTGTTGCAAAACATCAACACTCCCTCTCAAAAAGAAAGGAATGTCCTTGCATGCGCACATGCACCTCTTGCATGCGACATGCAACTCTTGCATGTGACACGCAACTCTTGCATGCAACAGTTCTCTAGTGCTTCACACACATGCAACTCTTGCATGCAACACTTCTCTAGTGTTTCTCGCACATGGAACTCTTGCATGCAACACTTCTCTAGTGTTTCTCGCACATGCAACTCTTGCATGCAACACTTCGCTAGTGTTTCTTGCACATGCAACTTTTTCATGCAACACTTCTGAAAATGAATAGCCTCCAAACAATTAATTCAGTATAATGAATCTATCATCAGAGTCTTCTGACTGCTGGTACCTACTGCACATGTCTACTGGAATCTCTGTGATGTTGATATCTGCATCCATGCACTCAGCACTGCTGCCAACTTTGATCTGTGCTCCAGTATGAGACACCTGTCACTCTGATGTATGTCCTCCTGACATCTAACTGCATCAATCTAATTGATCCTGCTATTACTGTACTGTGGGCTCCTCATAGCAAGGTTCAATCCATGAGATGCACCATCTCAATGAACCCTGCCCAAATTTCTTCTTGGGATTAATTTTTCACATCGCCCCACCTCACACTTGGATGTATAGCTGCATTTTCTCCCTCTGCCCATCTGGCTCGAAATTTCTTTGCTTGAGTGGTTTTTTCCACTCCATGATCCTTCGCATGTGGCTAATCCACATCTTGAGGTTCATTCTTTGGAACCAAGAGTTCCTCATATGCGTGCAAATCAAGTTCCCTCTCAAGGGACAATCACATAGCTTTCTCACACTTCCCCATGGTGCATCCCTTGCATGTTTCTATCTGTGCAAGAGTACCTTTTTGGAAGCATCGTAGAATTTTGCTGCATGACCTTCAAAGCTCCATGGTGTAACTCACCCTCATCCTGGCTCATCACTTTTTCTACTTTACCCATCAATGTTGTGCAACCATCTACATCAAGTTTATAGAGATTCTCCACACGAATCCCAATATTCTTGGCTTGTCCTGTTGCTTTGTGTCGAAGGAAAGCTTTTCCTTCACTGAAAAAAAAATCATAGCCTCTATCCTCAAACATTGCGATTGGAACTAAATTATTTTTCAAGCCTGGTACATGCATTACATCTTTTAATAAAAATGGTTTACATGACTGTCTCTGGAAAGTAACTGTACCAATCCCTGTAGCGCTATACCTTCTGTCGTCACCCATTTCGATATGCATATGGAGGTCCTTCTCCTCCAAGCTACTAAAAAATTCGTTGTCTCCCGTCATGTGGAAATATGCACCACTATCCAGGTACCACCCTGATCCCATCTCACTTGACACCATTCATGCGATCAGTGAGAATTCCAACTCAAATTGTGAGGCCAAAGCCTCACAAGCTACAGGTTCTGAAGCCTTCTGGTTCTTCTTCTTTTGTGGACAATTAGTGGCATAATTTCCATGCTCGTGACAGTGAAAACAATTCACTCTGAACATGTCTCACTCCTTGCCTTCTTCTCTAGTCTTAGATTTGGAATAGGATTTCTTTCCCTTCCCTTTCTTTGCCTTACAAGCCAAGGTGCAATTTTCTTCGTCATCTTCCTTAGATGAAGATCCATCCCTAGTATTCCGCCTGAATTCTTCTTACACCAAATCCAACCAAAGTCGTCCCCAATATGGTAGCTTTTCCCTCCCATTGACAGAGTCTTGATAACTATGCCAAATCTTGGGAAAATCCTAGAAGAGCTAGGCTCACCAAGTCATCATCCGCAATAGTAATTCCTACACTCCCAAGCTCATCTCGAAATTGGAAAAACTTGGTCAAGTATACCAGAATAATGTTACCTTTCTCCATTTTGATTTTCCTGAGCTTGTCATTTAGTGCCAATTTTCTACTATCACTGCTGCTTTGAAACAGATATGTCAAAACCTTCCACATTGAATATGGAGTCACTTTGCCATGGATACCTGAGACAATGTGGTCTCGTACTCCCTCCACTAAGATCCTCCTCGCCCTTGCAACATTCTTTTCCCAAGCATCAAGATTTGCGACATTTGCTACAACGAGTTTGGGAACATCATTATCAATGAATTCTTTCAACCCATTTTCCTCCATTACTACCTCCATCCTGTATTTACACACAATATAATTGGAACTACCCTCGAGTGCATACTCCAATCTCAAGTCATTGAAAGCCATTTCGATCCTAATCTGCCTGTCGCACCAAGAATACTTTGCAAATTCGAATTCTATTCACTCACAAACTTAGCTTCTCCTCCACTTTACTGATTTCCTATGATCTGTTACCATGTAGAAATTATACAAACATATGTTTATCAATGGATTCAATCCGATCAAGCAATGTACTCAAGCTAGATACTGAATCCTTCTACAAATAAATTGTGGAAAATAAATGCAATCACCAATCACAGTAAGAAAAGAAAGAATCAAATCAAACCACAATATAGATAATTTCCTAGGGAAATCTCACTGCTCAAAACCATTTTATCATATATTGTATATTACACAAGGAATCATGAAACAATTACAATGCACTATTCTCACAAGAGTCTCCTGCACTCTGCCTATCGTCTCACACTGAACCAGACAAAATCAAGCCAACACTTAGCCAATTCTCAACCTGTCTTCAGTCTGCCTTGCTCACACAATTCCTGATGAATGTAATCCCTATTATTTAGGAATTTCAGCCTTCCTCAACTGCGCTGAGTATCATGGGCATCCTGTGGTATTTTAATTGCATCTGGGCAGTCTGCTAATATCACAACTAATAGTTAACTTCCCTTTAACCTTGTCTCAATTGGGTCACCACTAGAACTGACATGCATGCAACTATTAATAGTAAATCATCAGTTGCATGGCAGATCACTGATTTTGAATTAAGTAATATTTGATTCACTTGATCTCTCACTAGTGCAACAAACAATTACAACTAGTCCAACTGACTTTAAATCACCTAACTGAGTTAACTGATTACTCATGCATTAAACTCATGCACTTAACTGCAACTTGAACTCTAAAACACATAGAATCATTCAACATGCCTCATCAACTACCCTCAAGTCGAAATTCATGAACTAACTGAGTTTATCACACTCATTTAAATATTACAAGTGATTATGAGATAATATTACATTTTATTGTCCAATTTAATTAAGGGATAATTAAATTTGACACATATCCAATTTATTAAATAAATTGAATTTCACACTAATGTATCGCTAGGACCCATCACTACACGATTTGTGGTCCCAAACTAGTGTAGGTGTTGTCATGTTGTTTTTGGATGCCAATTTCAGTGTTTCTTGTTGCAAACTTCAAGATTCAACGCCTGAATGGAAGCTTGGAATGGTTGAAGAACGTCTGTACTCTGCGCTGCGGCATTTGCACTTCCTCGACCAATTTCTCAGTTGTTGGCCCCTTGGATGCTAGGTTGATACTTCTCTGGGTCTTCTGTAGGCCTATAAGGGCACCATCTATGCTCTGGGAGAGTTTCAAAGCCTCCTCAACCCAAGGCTACATCCTATTTTCGAGAAACTACTCCCGTCAGTGCAATTTGTCAATTCCTTCCTAAATGGCTTGAATTTCCTTCAATCGTGCCAATATTTGGGCCGACACAAGTCCCAACAATAGAACCATTTGTTGGCTTGAGGGGTCCTGACCCAGGTTCAGAGTGTTTTTCGCAACCAACAAAACCCTCCAACTATTGGCCCTTTCGGTATTGATTTTCTTGTGTAGACCAAAGTCTCACCTGAAGTAGTATGGGGGGTTGCTGAAACTAGGTTTCCGCACCCTGAGGGAGAGTATGATGTGGTCCTTAACCCTACTTATCAGATCTAATGCTTATCGACCAACGCAAGAATTCACAGAAACCCATAGCTAAATGCAGATAAGAACCCTTAACATGTACGCGTAAAACATATTATTATGCCTCAATCAAATCTAGCTTATCAGAGCGGAAATAACACTTGCACAATCACATAGATAGTTCTTCTGTAAAACCATTAACGCAGATGCAATCCTTGCGCGAACACATAGATATTTCACATATAATTAACTCAGATAAATGCACATTCAAACATAAACAGATTTATAACTTGTATTAATCAACAAATAATTAAACCAACATATCCATTCATAAACGAAAAAATCACAATGAAAAAAATTTCACCAAAAATTCCTCTTTATTAATAGATATTCAATTCAGTACAATCCTTTCTGTTTGCATACACAACAACAAAGTCCTTGCACACATCTCAAGATTAGGTCTCTGTGCACACAGCTAGCATGAGCCTTTCTACCTAGATTGAACACAGACTAGCCCAAAACTTAGATCAAAACATTCATAAACAACATAAAGATCAATGATGTCTTTACTTGACTTAACTCTTATATATGTGTATGAATCGAACGCGCACATACCATGGTATCAAACCATGGTTTCCTTTTTTACCCATTACAATTATAAAGGAGCTTTGACCTGCCCCAAAGACCCTTGACTTCTATGTGCAACGCGTATTGACAAAATTAAATCAAAATTATACCCAAAAACTTGACCCGAGGGGACCCTATCCCAACAATTTTTTGCTAGGATATTGCCAAATTTTCTTTCATTCCATGTTTTTAGTTGTTATTTGATGAAATTTAATTTTCAATGGAATTGATACATGAGCGGTTTCCTTCCACCAATATTCTATACTCGATTTGAATGAGATATTTTTGATATATAATACCTCAAACCTGAATGGTTTATTCCCTTGGGATCCTTTCCAATCAATGTGAAACATGATGGGCTAGTGGTTGGATCCATAACTTGGCAATACCTTCACTTCAATAGCCTTTCCTAAAAGAATTAAAGGCTCCAATATTAAAAGTATGTATAATCTTGAAGCATCATGTGCCTCTCCTCCTATTTTGTTGTTCGAAGTGTACGTGCCATTGTTGTTTTCCTAATCTATAATTTTGAGTTCCTTTTACAAAGGATCGAAAGTGGGTAGAATCATATTATAGTGTTTGAATTCCCACCTTTTTCTTAGGTAATAGTTGGATTAGATTAAAATCACCTCCCATTATCCAGTACATGTCTATTACCTATGCATGGATTTGTCTTACTGACTGGAGAATGTTTAATTTATCCCTCAATATGCTTGGAACATAAATATTGGTTATGAATCCATGATTTTCCAAGCCTAATTTTTGGATTTTTGTTGTTAAATATTGGTGGGTGGCCATGAAATATGTTGGAATTATTTCTTTCAGATTCCAAAGGATCATTAGACCTGTTGAAGCTCCAATGGTGTCTACCTCTATAACTTTTCAATGTTTCCATACAATTTTTGCAATTCTTTCTAATTGGAATCCTGCACATTTCATTTCTTGAATCATAACTATTAATGTTGTTTCCTAAGAATTTTTTTTGTAAGAATTTTTTGTTTTGTCCTGGCCACTCAAACCTATCATATTCCAAGATATAATTTTCATTGATAGGTTTGGTTAGATGGCAAGAATGATTCTGTCATTGAAGTTATCCTCCCCATGTTGACAAAAAATTCCTTCATTTCCTAAATTATCCATTTATTACTCTTCCCCCCCGCCCCCCCCCCCGTATTTTCCTCTTTTAAGGGATTTTATTTTTCGCTATTGACCGAATTTTTTAACTTCTGAAGAAGAGGATTGACACTTAATACCTTTTAGTTTTCAGTGAATATTTTTTTAAACTTTGATATAGGTGTTGGAGAATAATTCTACCTCGTGGTGTGGAAATGCAAGTGGATATTTTTTTTCCTAGTCTACTGCAATTGAGTGAAGGTCCATTTCCTATAGTTCTATCTTCTATGCATCCTCTATTTCCACATTTTCCTCTTGTTACAGACTCATTTCAATGTATTCTATCCTTATATTCTCAATTTTATTGTTCCCTATGTTTTTTTATATTGGATCTTTCTTGTGTTCTTCATTTCAATATGGGGCATGTTCTACACCCTATATCCTAGTATCCTTTTTATTATCATTTTCACGATCTGGATTTCTTCGTACTCCATAATGATTTATCTCTCATGGGTTTTCAATTGATGTTCCCTCAGATCCTTTTTTTCACTCTTCTTTTATGAGCTACATTTTCTAAACCCTATTGATCCTTATTAGGTTGAGGATTTGAGCACTAGAGATGTTTATTGAGGGGAAAATATTTGAATAACTGACCACCCTCTTCAGAGATTTCCTACAAAGAAAATAATTGTTCTCATAATTAATGGTTTGATGCTATAGGTTGTCTTGATAACTAAGGAAAATACTAGTTGAAAATGGTTGTGATACATACATATACACACATTTGTGCATATGGGGTATATCTCCCTTTCTTGGTGGCTTCTAAGCCCATGACCTAAGATCTAAGATAATTCCAAATACCTTCTAGGATATCCAATTCCTAGAATTCCTTATGGGAGAGAACACAGATATATCCATCCATTAGTTTCCATGAAATCTACCATGTTTGGGATGAATCTCCTTGCCCAAAATATCATGCATAATCTTGTTGATTTGAATAGATAAGGGCCATTTTGAAAACCTTATTTTTGACTTATTGGTTATTTTAAATGGTTGTAAAGAAGCCCTTGGATCCTAGTTCTAGATCCACTTCTTATTTTGGTTACTAATTCTTTCTTATCCACTAGATCAACACTTTTTTTGTTGGTCATAGCCCAATAAATTTTCCAATCAAGGCCTGATCTTGCATGTATTGAGTTTTCTTTTTAACTCTTTATGATTTTATTTCATATTTGGGATTTTTTTCTTCTCTAGGGATGCCTATATTGGGTTTTTGTTGGGCTTTGAAAGCTTGATCACTTGCTACTACAATTGACGTTTCTAGAGGAGGAGGCACCCCCCTTTCCTCTTGATCCACACAATAGATAGCCCCTATTTATTGTAGAAATTATACAAAAAGCATGTATATCATGGATTCAATACGATCTAACAATGTGCTAAAGTTAAATATTGAATCACTTCTACAAATCAATTACGGAATTAAAAACATAATCGCCAATCACATGAAGCAAAGAAGAATCAATCAAGCCACAACATAGATAATTTCCCGGGGAAAGCTTGCTGCTCAAAACCCCACTATCTTCTATTGTATATTCAACATGGAATCATGAAACAATTACATACAACTCTTCTCACAAGAGCCCTCCTGTACTCAGTTTATTGTCTCACACTGTCATACATAAAACTGACCAATATTTAGTCAATTTACTGCCTCCAGACAACCTGCCTTGCTTGCAAAATCCCTAAAGAATATGAATTTTGGCCTTCATTGGCTGCGCAAGTATCATGGGCACTCCAATGGGTGTTTGTTTGCATGGATGCAACACAATAATCCTACAACTGATAGTTAATTTCTCTTTCACCTAGATCTCAACTGGGTCTCCACTAGATCTGACATGCATGCAACTAATAATAGTAAAACCTCAGTTGCATGTGAGATCACTAATTGTGAATTAATTAATATTTAATTCACTTGATCTCTCACTAGTGTACCTAGTAGTTACAACTAGCACAACTGAGTTTAACTCACTTAACTGAGTTAAACTGATTACAACCTGCATTAATTAATGCACCACTGCACTTCAAACTCTATTACAACTAGAATTACTCTGCATGCCTCACCAACTACCTCTAACTCGAAATTCATGAGCTAACTGAGTTTATTAAACTCAGTTAACTATTACAAGTTATTTTGAGATTAGATTACATTTTATTTTCCAACTTAATTAAGGGATAACTAAAATAGACATGCACCAAATTTAGCCCTGTGGGCCCCACCCTAGTGTAGGTGCTTAATGCACTAGGTGTGGGTGCTGAAATTTTCTTGTTGAATCTTAACACTCCCTCTCAACAAGAAAAGGATTGTCCTTCACCCCGATCCTGCCTCTATGGTATTCAAATTTGCTCCTGGTGAGCGCCTTCGTCAGAATATCTGCATCCTGATCTTCCGTGGGAATGTACTGAAGCAACACTATTATTATCTGCACACAATCTCTGAGATGATGGTACTAGATATCTATGTGCTTCGACCTATCATGAAGCACATGATTAATCGAGAGTTAAACGCAAATCTGATTATCACAATGTATCACTGTCGGATCCATCTGACAACCCAACAAACCAACCAATATATTTCTCATCTAGATAGCCTCACATGCAGCTTGACTTGCTACCATGTACTCCGCTTCTACTGAAATGAGTGCCACAGATCGCTGCTTCCTATTGTACCAAGAAACTGCTCTCGATCCTATGCTGAAGATCCCTCCTGATGTGCTCTTTCCGTCTGATGGACTGCCCGCCCAATCTGCATCCATGAAGCCTTGAAGATTCACTCCCTCTGTTTGTTTGTACTATAAACCATACTCTAATGTGCCCCTCAAGTATCTCAATACACACTTCCCCACCTTCCAAAATATTTTGGTAGCCTTAACCATAGCTTGACGCAGCTGGTTAACTACGTAGAAAATTTCTAGTCTGGTGTCCACTAGATACATTAGTGAACCAATTAACTTCCTGTAGACAGTAGCATCCACTACCTCTACACAATTAGCATCCTCTTTCCTCCAATTTCCTAGAAGAGGAGTATCCATGGGTTTGCAGCTTTCCATATGAAACTTACCCAGTATCTCCTTGGCATACTTGCCTCGAGACACAAAAAGTTCACCATCCCGCTGCCATATTTCCAAGCAAAGGAAATAATGAAGGAGTCCCATGTCCTTCATTTCAAACTCCCTTGCAAGATCCTCCTTGCAAGAGTGTACCAACTACTCATCACCAGTCAAAAAAAGATCATCAACATAAAGAAAAATAATCAATAGCTTACCCTCAACCACAATCTAGTACAAGTTTGCATCTGCTTCACTTTTGGTGAAGCCTGGTCCGATGAAATAGCTGTCTATCTGAGGGTACCAAGCACGAGGTGCTTGCTTCAATCCATACATTGCTCTCTTGAGTTGGCACACATGCAACTCATTGTTGAAGATCTCAAAACATTCAGGCTGATCTATGTACACTTATTCCTCAATGATCCCATTGAGAAACACAGTTTTCACATCCATCTGATGAATGCGCCAACCCATCTGTGCTGAGAGTGCAAATATGGATCTAATGGAAGAGTATCTTGCAATAGGTGCAAAGGTATCATCATAATTGATCCCCTCGATTTTTGAGAATCCCCAGGCCACAAATATGGCCTTGTATTTCTCCACACTCCCATCAGCAGCTTGCTTTACCTTGTAGATCCATCTCGATGCAACCACTGATTTGTCGACTGGTCTTGGGATAATCTCCCATGCACTGTTCTTGAAAATGGAGTCACACTCCTCCACCATTGCATCAAACCAAGTTGGTTGTTGCACTGATTCCTGAAAGGAAGATGGTTCAGTCACAATACATTTACTCATAAGAGCCATGTATCTAGTAAAACTGTCAGAAGACTGTCTCTGTTTGCACTGTGAAGTAGGGGCTCCTACATTCTCTGCAGCATCAAGTCTCAATCTATTAGCTTCTGTGGTGCGCTTTCTGCCATTTATAATGAATGGCTCTACATGAGTGTTTTCCTCCACTCCATGATCCTCCTCATGTGGCTGCTCCACATATTGAGGCTCATCCTTGGGAACCAATAGTTCCTCCTCTGCATGCAAGTCCAACTCCCTCTCAAGAGAAAACCACATGGATTTATCCTCATCAAATTTTATATCCCATTGTACATAGTCATTCTGCTGTTTGGAAAATACATTCGATTGTTGTGGGGTGTTTCAGTGTACCCAAAAAAATCCTGATCTCAGATGTCGGTTGGATTCTTCTTGCGTCCTTGGTCACATGCACATAAATAGATGAGCCAAAAATCTTAAAGTGTGAAACATCAGGTTTCTTACTAGTGAAAGCCTCTTCAAGTGTACTCATTCCAAGTATTTTATGAGGACAACGGTTCTGCACAAATACCGCAATGTTGCATGCTTCCGCCCACAGATGCATTGGTAGACCTTGATCATGCAACATCGCTCTTTCTGCACCCACAATCGTTCTATTCTTTCTCTCAGGGACCCCATTTTGATGTGGGTTATGAGGCGCTATCAGTTCTCTTCAAATTCCTTCTTTTCTGCAGAATTTCTTGAATTCGTTAGAGATGTATTCACCACCATTATCGCTCCTCAAAGCCTTCACTTGCTTCCTCTCTTTCTCCACTAGTGCCTTAAACTCAAGAAACTTTGAGAATGTCTGATCTTTCTTCTGCATGAATAATATATAGCACTTACGATAAAATTCATCAACAAATATCACATAGTACTTATGTTTTGTTGTTGAAGCAACATAGAATGGTCCACACACGTTTGTGTGAACTCTCTCAAGGATCTCGAAGCTCGGTTCTCCTTCTCATGAAAGGTGGCCTTCACATATTTTCCCATAGTACATCCCTTGCATGTGTCTGACTGCACAAGTGTACCCCTGGGAAGACCAGTAGAAATCTGCTACATGACTTTCAAGGCTCCATGATGAAGATGGCCCAATATTTTGTGCCATAATTCGCCCTCATCCCAACTCACCACTTTGTCTACCTTGCCCATCAATGCTGTGCAACCATATACATCTAGCTTGTAGAGATTCTTAACTCGAATCCCTATATTCTTGGCTTGTCCCATTTTTTTGTGTCACAGGAAATATTTTCCTTCACTAAAAACAACATCATAGCCTCTATCCTCCAACATTGCAACTGAGACTAATTTTTTCTTCAAACCTGGTACATGCATTACATATTTTAATTGAAAGGATTTACCTGACTACCTCTGGAAGGTAATGGTACCAATCCCGGTAGCACTGTACCGCTTGTCATCACCCATTTCAATATGTATCTGGAGATACTTCTCCTCCAAGCTATTGAAAATTTCCTTGTCTCCCGTCATGTGAAAGGAAGCGCCACTATCCAAATACCACACAGATCCCAATGCACTTGACACCATGCATGCGATCAATGAGAATTCAAGCTCAAATTGCGAGGCCAAAGCCTCACTAGCTGCAGATCCTCCATCCTTCTTGTTCTTCTTCTTTTGTGGACAGTTAGTAGCATAATGCCCATGCACGTGACATTGAAAACACTTCACCCTGGACATATCCCGCTTCTTGCCATCTTTGGACTCGGATTTTGGAATGGAATTGCTTCCCCTTCCCCCTCTTTGCCTTGGTATCCAAAACAAAATCTTCTTCATCTTCATTCTTAGATGAAGATCCATCTCTGGTGTTCCGTATAAACTCCTCCTGCACCAAATCTGACCAAAGTCGTTCCCAATCTGGAAACTTTTCCCTTCCATTGACAAAGTCTTGATAATTGTGCCAACTCTTGGGAAGTCCTAGGAGAGCTAAGCTCACCAAATCATCATCAGCAACAATTATACCAATGCTCCCCAGTTCATCCTGACATTGGACAAAATTTGTTAAATATTTTGGTATGGAATCGCCTTTCTCCATCTTGATCTTCTTGAGTTTATCTTTGAGCGCCAATTTCCTATGGTCACTGCTGCTCTGAAATAGATCCGTTAAAGACTTCCACATTGAATATGGTGTGGATTTCCCATGGATGCTTGAGACAATGTGGTCTCGTACTCCCTCAGTAGGATCCTCCTTGCCTTTGCCACTTTCTTTTGCCATGCATCGATATTTGCAACATCTGTCACAGCGTGTTTAGGAACATCATTGTCAATGAATTCCTTCAAGCCATTGTCTTTGAGTACTGCCTCCATCCTGTCCTTCCAAGAAATATAGTTTGAGCTGCCCTCGAGTGCATACTCCAACCTCAAGCCATTGAAAGCCATTTCGTTCCTGAATAAACTGTAGCACCAAGAAAGTCTTTTTGCAAATTTGACTTCTATCCAGTCACAAACTTAACTCCTCCTTCACAAATGTGATTTCCTGTGCTCTGATACCATGTAGAATTTATACAAAAAGCATGTATATCATGGATTCAATTCGATCTAAAAATGTGCTAAAGTTAAATACTGAATCACTTTTACAAATCAATTGTGGAATTAAAAACACAATCGTCAATCACATGAATCAAAGAAGAATCAATCAAGCCACAACACAGATAATTTCCCCGGGAAAGCTTGTTGCTCAAAACCCGACTATCTTCTATTGTATATTCAGCATGGAATCATGAAACAATTACATACAATTTTTCTCACAAGATCCCTCCTATACTCAGATAATTGTGTCACATTGTCATACATAAAACTGACCAATACTTAGCCAATTTACTGCCTCTAGACAGCCTGCCTTTCTTGCGCAATCCCTGATGAATGAAATCCCTAAAGAATAGGAATTTTGGCCTTCCTTGAATACGCAAGTATCATGGGAACTCCAATGGGTTTTTGGTTGCATGGGTGCAACCCAATAATCCTACAACTGATAGTCAACTTCCCTTTCACCTAGATCTCAACTGGTTCTCCACTAGATCTGATATGCATGCAACTAATAACAGTAAATCCTCAGTTGTATGTGAGATCATTGATTGTGAATTAATTAATATTTAATTCGCTTTACCTCTCACTATTGTATCTAACAATTACAACTAGCATAACTGAGTTAAACTGATTACAACCTGCATTAACTAATGCACCACTGCACTTTGAACTATGTTACAATTAGAATTACTCTGCATGCCTCACCAACTACCTATAACTCGAAATTCATGAGCTAACTGAGTTTTTCACACTCAGTTAACTATTACAATTTATTTTGAGACTAGATTACATTTTATTTTCCATCTTAATTAAGGGATAACTAAAATAGACATGCACCAAATTTATCCCTGTGGGCCCCACCCTAGTGTATGTGCTTAATGCACTAGATGTGGGTGCTGAAATTTTCTTGTTGAATTTCAACATGTCCCATGCTATTTCTAGGTCTACAAGGATTGAAGCTATGTCTTTATCTGATCACAACATTCTTGTAAGATGACGTTTCACCTTCTCCATCGAAGGGGGCCATGGAAAATGGCTCGTCACAACTGCACACAAAGATTCAAATTCAAATCAAAGCTAAACACTTCCTTCCAAAAACCTCATTGCTTTCCTATACTCTTCGAGATTATTAATTATGGAGTAGGGCATCTACTTTCAATCACTATCTATATGTTATTCTAATGTATTCATTTCAATTTACATCTCAGCCTTAGTCCCAACATTGTTAACATTATTTATACGTCACTTAATTTGAAGGGACAAAGCCATTATTCCTTACAACTTTTGAAGATTTTGTTGGATGTAGAGGTGAGCACATGCATCAACGTGAAAGCTCACCGAAGCAAGATCATCTTGGTAAATAGACTTTGAAATTTTATAAGGTATAATCAACATTCATTTAATATTTTTAGTTCCATCCATATATTGAAGAAAAGAAAATGAAATCACTTCCATGGTTGGTTTAATATTTTGTCCCCATCGATTTTTCAAATATCTACGCTTATTTTCCTAAGAACCTAATTTATATTTGTTTGAGCTTGTCTTAGCATCCTCGCAAAAGGATATTGTGATTGATGAAGAATCACTATGTTTCACATCTCAGTTTCAAAATATTTTGATCAAACTAGGATCAATGAAATTTTGTATCTGGAGGACATGTGACAACCTCAAAGTTCTTAGATATTGGGAAAAGGGTTTCTTACACAATGTAATATAACCCTACTTGAATTCACTATTACCTAAAAATCATATTCCTAGAAAAAAAAAATCCATCTACATCTTATCCCCCCCTTAATACTAGCTTGTTGACAAGGTAGCACAATGTAGAATGGTCGATGTATAACTGGAAATGTGATTGCAATATGTAGTGTCTAAAATTATATAGAGCACAGACCATCGTTATTCCTTCACACTCTGACATGGTACAATTTACTTCGTCAAGGATAACTTCCTACTATCAAAATCTATTGGATGATCTATCTTTACTTCTCTTGGCTTTCCAATACTTTTCCTAATGTAATTGATGATGCATTATTATGTACATGAAATCCTATGTTCTATTCAAGGAATGCTAGAATTAGCGTGGTTACTAGTTTATCCTTTAATGTGTCTAGCACCTTTTGGCATTCTTCAGTCCACTGGAACTTCACATCCTTTAGCAAATTTTCTAGTGGAATGGTAATTTGCGTATAAATATGCATAAACCTCTTATAGTACACATTGTACCCCAATGTAGCACGCAATTGTTGAAATAAATTTGGAGGTGGAAGATTTACAATCACTTTGATTTTCACTAGATCCACCGACAATCCCTGATCGCATACGATATGTCCTAGAAGAATCCCAAATGGTGAACAAAAAATGCACTTTTAATTTTTTTATAAAATCTAGAGCTGTTTGCACCAGTCTAACATAAGTTGTAGCACTTAAATGTATTTCTTTAACATATTAAAAATGGTCCAGTCATCAAAATAAACCTCCAAAAATTTGTGTATGAAGTCCTTAAATGTTGCAACAACCACCTGAAAGAATACTATCGCTACATTCTTCAATCCAAGAGGCATGATAGTGTATTGAAATGATCCCCACTCAATGGAAAATGTCATCTTATGTTGGTCCTCCTTGGATATTTTAATTTGGTGATACCATAAGGAAACATATGTAAAAGAGTAAGCCTCTTGTCCACTGACATTTTCCAAAAAATCGTTTGTGAAGGGCCTAGGAAAAGGGTCATGAACTTAGGCATCATTTAACTTTCTCAAATCCACGTAGATTCGAATCTCACCCATTTTTTCTACTATATGACCAATGAACTAATCCACTCAGGCTCCTCAATAGGTTATATTATGCCAACCTTAAACATTTTTTCACGCTCTTCCCTAACCTTATGCTTATATATTAAATTTAGTCGATATGGTCTCTTTCACACTAGTTTAACATCCAGTTTCTATGAAATATTCATTTCCCCTAGCTCACCAAATATACCTTTCATTTATAATAAAGTGTTGGGGAATATATCTTGATAGTCTTCCAATGTGACGAATATCTATCCAACAATTTCATTATCCAAATAATCACTAATTATTGTGAACTTCAGTTTGTCCTTTGTGCCAATTTTCACCTTGCACATCCTAATTGGCATAGTATAATCCAACACAGTGGAATCCAACTATGGTCCAACTACCCTGCATTCTCCCTCAGACTGAAATGTGCGGATCCCTAGGATCCTCATCTTCATCAATTTCTTCTATCATAGTGTAACACTCCACCAATTTTTTTGTAGTGTTACAATGTCGATGAAATGGACAAAGTGGTACCTCCTTTTGCATGGTCCTTTGCCCAAGTGAAAATATTTTTTCTTTCATGATGCACAATGCTTTATTTATTGAAAGGTCGTTATAGTCAAACTAATGTTGTTAGGGAGTTTTCTGCCTATTTTGTCCAATACATTATACCTCATTGCAACTCCAACTATGTATACTAGTTTTGGGGCACAATATCTAAAGTATTTACAAAATGATGCACCCACTCAAACGCTGGAATCTTCTCTTCTCTCCATATTGCAATGCAATTATTTAGGTGAGTAGTTGGAGATTCCTTACCAATATATCTTTCCTTGTAATCTCATGCATCCAATCCAAATATAATTTGCAAAAAGTTCTTCATTATTTCCATGAATCTGTCTACTCTATGCGTGTTTCCAGCCAACATGTTGGAGTGGCTTTCAAGGTGATTTACAGTGCTTGAAAATTTATATGATCTAGCACCTATGGCTTAAACTATTTAACAAAAGTATATGCATCATTCAGTCCATAGAATTTGGGAGATTTCAAAATATTTATGCCAATCCATTACATTATGTGGGTTATATGTACACATCTCCACGTGGGAACCTCGTGAAGGCGTTGTGGTTGATTCCCCAAAGCATTGTCTGAGTCTAATGACCGAGAATTAATACTACACCAGATTAGAGTTTCGTCTATTGTATGATTGATGTAGTCATTTCACTAGGACATTACATCATAGATATTGTTGAGATCCACTATGTTGAGATCCCTTCTCACAAGATCAACATAATGTTCCCCTTCTTTAGGATCCATGGACACACCACTTGCAAATATATAGATTAAATAATCATTTGTATTTTATTCAAATTGATAACTACCTCATTGTTAAAGCCCCAATCAATGCCAAGCAATGCCAGATAAGGATATGTATCATCTATGATCTGAATTAATTCGAATAACTTCAACATCTTCGAGTATTCCGATAAGGAATATTATGTACGGATTACAAAACTTTAATCATACTAGTTTCAACTTACCCTTCAATTCCCATGTATTCTTGGACAATATATTCACATTAGAGCTAAGATGCAAGATGATGTTATCCATGTCATAATTTGTAACCTACATATTAAACTGAAATTATTTGTTCATGCACTTCTTGCATGATGTTGGTCTCGCAGAGATCTCTTATTACAGACAACTCTAGTGCTTTCTCATTTAATTATCAAACCGGGGTAAGTCTTCTTATTTCAAGAGAGTTGGCACAAAATATGCGAGTGAGATTGTCTAATAGTTACTCCTTATTTCCTATGAGGAGGAATTTTCTAGCCTCCTAAGTTTGCTGATCCTAACAGGGGGGGGGGGGTAGCTTGGATTGATTCTTAACCTAAGACTGAACAACACGATTGAACAACTATCTAATTGAATTAAACAACAATCTAAATGAACTGAACAACAATCTAGATGAATCAAACAACAATTGAATTGAATTAAACAAAAGTCTAAATAAACTGAACAATGATGGAATTAATTTGAACAACAGTCTAACTAAACTGAACAACAATGAAATCGAATTCAATAGCAGTTTAACTAACTGAACTGCAATGAAATCGAATTGAACAATAGTCGAACTAAATTGAACAACAGTCTAACTAAACTGAATAGTAATGGAACAACAGTAATTGAAGCAATCTAAATGAATTGTACAACAATTACTTATGTAATTTTGCAATGGAATTCTCTTTATGAACTAATTAATTGAAATTGATCGACGGTTGAACGCTTTGCTGTGCTAAAAGAGTAATGCAATCCATAAAGACAAATAACATCGAAATCAACTTATTCTACGATCTATAACTCAATTGTTAGTATGAATATTTTGTCGAAGTGTACAAAAAAAGACCTCTTTAGCTACGCATAACTTATAGCCCTAACATCAAATATGGCTGCCAATATCTTCAGATCTGCGGTTAGTTGATCAAGACAAGTGCTGCAAAAAAAACCAGATCTATGCATAAAGAGACATTAAGCAGTAAAAATAAGGTTTTGCTCCATACATCCAATAGACAAGACAAGAACAATATTTTTTGAAAGAATTTTTTGTATCAAGGGCACCTGGGAGGAAAACAAGAAGGTGTTTCTAATTCTCCTCAATGGGATGGGTTCTTGGAAGTCCTCAGCACTTCAAATCTAGCATTTCTCTCTCCTGTTGGTGTAGAAAACCCAGAAAAAGATAGAACTCAAAGGGAGCTCACACAACAAATAATGGAAAATATGAAAATGATAATGGCTCAAAGTCAAACCAAGAGTATAGATCCAGAGTGATCTAATAGGCAACAAAAGGTGAAGAATGGTAGGAAAAACCCTCTTATTTATAACAAAATATTGGGTCATTCTAGATCTTGGTGCATGATTAAAATAACATTAACCAAATCTAGATCCACCTTTTATGGAATATTTTATTATATTTGTTGGAAGGAAAAGGTATTTGACTTGGGTCAAATCCCTTTATTTGTGAATAATAAATAAATAAATGATTTATTTATCATTTTAAGGAAGTGGTTGAAGGATAATCAAATAAATAATGATTTATTTAATTATTTATGGGTGATTAAGTCATATTTAACAAGGAATATTATTTAAATAAGATTTAAATAATTATTCCTAGAAAATAATAAGATAAATAAAGATTTATCTAATTAATTTCTTTGTTTTGGGTTAAACATGACCAGGAATAATAATTAAATTATTGTTTAATTAATTATTCCTTGAGGAAAATCAAACAAATATAGGTTTGTTTAATATTTCCTTTTGGGGTTTCATGTTTAGACCATAAACAACCTAATAAATGTGTTTTATTAAGTTATTTCACAAAGTGAAAGCAATTTTACTTAGGGTAAAATTGGTCTTACATGGTGTACTTGGGTCCATCTAATGATAGTAGGTTAGATGACCAAAAAATGGTGTAACAGATTGCCCCCCAGCGTGCGAGTGTTAGGAGAAAATCGTATGACCAAAGTATGTTGTAAGAACTCAATCACCAGACATCAAAAGGGAAGTCAGAGAGAGAAATGTGAGGTAGACTAATGTGCTGAAGAACTAGACCCTGAGGAGACGAGACTTACAGGTGCAACAAGTCTCTTTTTATGAGAGGGTACCTGTGCTAAAGGCGGCGAGGGAGGCATACCTATGCCCGCCGAGACAAAGTACAAAAGAATAGTGTGTCCAGTAAACAAGGGACCGAACCATAAAGTACAACCGGCATAAACATGAGCCGGATAAAAATACAATGAGGGATCCCACATACATGCTGTGCCTGGGATAACAGCCAAGACTTATACAATAATATCTGAGTACATGAGATACAAATACAACCCAAATGCCCCCAATGAGCGGGGAAGGGCTCACAAAATCTGACTGATACATGCAAATCAAAGAGGCGCTGCAAGTGGCTAAGGCCGACATCATCAAATATATGGAGTTGCATCAAAGGCTGCAATGAAGAGGTCATCCGGGTATGTGGGGGGCTACCTGCAGCGCCACCCCCTCATGAGGGCTGAGACATCTCACACACACCCGTGCATCACCAATAGCTGCTGCTGCATCACTGGACCATCAAGCATACGGATCTCGATCATGCTGAAAGGAGCTGGAGTGGATAAACAATCAAGTCAAAGGGAAATGAGAGATCCCTTTGCCTGATCCGAGGCACCGAACAAGAGTGGAAGCTGGAACCAAGGTACACCACCCTATAGACCTGTCTTCTGGAATGAAGGAGCTGATGTCGACAGAAGGAGGTCCGCCATAGGTGAGGTAAGGAGAGATCCTCAACTAAGGCACGGGAGAAAATAGTAGCGCGACGGACAGACTAATACTAATGATGATGATGGAATGACGGGGACTAAGTAGCGAATGGATGACTTCCCTTGCTAGAGCATAAAGGGCATGAATGACATGGCAGCGACTGACACAGTATCATAAGGGATAGGGGACAGTGGGACTGAAGGCCATAATGTGCGACACAAGAGAGAGAGCAAGCAATGAAGGAGGGGGGACTATAGCGAGGTACAAAGGGACTCGGGATAGACTCCATGAATGCGATGATGACTCAACTTGGATGCTCTGAACAAGGGCGACTCGATGGTGCTGCCACACAGAAAAGGTCCCATGGGGGACCATGAAAACATGAGTAAAAGATGGTATCTCATGACAAAAATTGACACGAACAAAGACAAGTATGGAGGCAAAGTGGTGCCCCAAGTACAAGTGTTGTGAGTGAGGAAATTCGATTTTGGGGGGAGGTGAAGTGACCCATCTTGGACAAAATGTGTCCTGGTGAAGTATAAAATAACGAGAAACTAACAGATACCCATTTGAGGGCTCAGTGAGAGCTTTCCAACGGTGCAGACATTTTGTCAAACAGAGCTACGGTGTGGTCGCAGCAGGCAAAAGAAAAAACAAGGGTTCTCTTTTAATAAGGCAGTTTTCCCTCCAAATTCACTCATTTGCTAGTGTTGCTGTGGTGAATGTAGAGAGGAGGGAAGGCCATAAATCTTGCGGCGAGCGTAGCGGACAAACCGACCGTTGGAATCGAGATCCGTCAGTTGCAGGTAAGAGGCCTAACCTTACTCTTTCATTTTGATGGACTGAAAGTTTAGATTAGGGCCCAGAATCTCAGGAACAGACCCTCTTTCACCTCTATGGCCGGGTCGCACTTTTTGGGCCAAAAAATGCAACCTGGGAAGCAGGTTTTGAGCCAAAAACTGCGACTTTTCCCAGGAATGGGCAGAAAAGTGCGACTTGGAGGGTGAATGAGATTTTAGGGCTGAGATGCGGGTTTTTGTGATTGGTTACAGTGTTTCATATCTATATACTGACAAAGATGATGTGTTTGTGCAGATATGGCAGATATACGGGTCAGATGGAGAGAGAGATATCTCGGTACATTACGGTCAGAGATCCAGCTAGATCAGGGTGTCCGTCGTGTATTGGCCAGATTTGGGGTTCTGAAGTTTTTGGAGAACCCTTTGATGAGAGCGGGGGAGCCCTTGTTGGCCCAGATTGTCAGTTATTGGGATCCAGATCATGAGGTCTTTGTAGTGCAGGGCACAGGATCGAATTGACAGTCCAGGATCTGTATTTCCTGACTGGTCTCCCGCCACTTGGGATGGTGGGAAATACGCAGCCAGTGTTACCGCGGGGGCGGAACATCATGGAGTTTGTGGAGCGACATTGTCGACTGGGTCTCCAAGTCAAAGGGAATCGGATACCGATCGGGGACCTAGAGAGATTAGAGACCCGTGCAGTGGCCGCAGCGGTGCTGCGGATCCTGGGCAACTAGGCGCTCCATCACATTGCTGGGGGGCAGATGATGATTGTGGAGAGTGTGTTGAGTGGGACCTACTATGGGTGGGCCCAAATGATGTTGGTGTCGTTAAAACGATAGCTGTCACTTTGCAAGCAGCAAGTGAACCACGATTTCTCATATGGGACTTTATTGTGCTCCTTCTTTTTTGAGAAGATCCCGACCTTACGACCTCGTATACAGCTCCCAGATGGGGGCCTGAGAGAGCCCAGGATGCGTCGGTGGGGGCGACTACTGTGCAGAGGAGGAGGAGGGGCGGTCGGATGGGTGTTTCGACCTAAGTTCTTTGCCCATTGGGATAAGATGCCATTATACATAGACGACTATCCCTATAGTGGGATGAGTTATTGTGGGGATCCAGACCTACCACTTCTGCCTGGTCGAGTATGGGGACCCGATGGTAAGTGACAAGTGACTACTCTTTTTTGGGCATGTTAAAGGTTTTTGAACAGTAGATAGGGTACTGATTCATGTAGTTTTGGTATGCAGATATAGCTCTGGTAAAACCGGCCGGATATATGGGACGACCGGCAGCATCAGGAGCTGCAGGCCCGAGTGGATCGAGAGCGGCGCATAATGAGGATGCGGCCGCCCTCATGGAGGACATCCGCCGTAGATGCGAGAGGTTGCTGACTGGTCTTTCAGAGCGCGGGTGGCAAGACTTAGACGACCAATACATAGAGCCATGTATTGGTCTACCCTCGGAATGGCGGGGTGTCATGCGGCGCATGGCGATGGCCGGTCAGCGGATACGTGATCTACAAGCTGCAGGAGCAGAGCCATTGGCTCGGGATCCGCCAGATAGTGATTAGGTGTGGGACAGGTGGTGCCCCCCAGTTTTGAGTTTTTTGTAACATGCTATGGGCATGTCATATGTATCAGAGTAGATGGACTCTAAACACATGTTTTGCGACACATATGATGGATATGCATCTTTTTGAATGATTATGAATGTTATTGTCTTGTATAAAATGTGTGTGATAAATGCCAATCTAGAACATGGTTTGCAATGCTATCTACATAGTGATTTTGTTCTCGAGGTACATGGTTGAAAGTTATGGTTTCAAACGCACGTATCAAGATTTTCACTCGTAAATATCATCTAAACAACACAGGATTATGCACACGATAGACACCATTTAGTTGCATGACAAGAATTAGGGAATCTAAACGAACATGCAGATGGAGGATGCGACGAGAGAGGGCATCGACTAAAAGACCACGCACTGCATCATATTCGGCCTGATTATTGGTGGCAGGACCAATGCAGGCCCCATTTGAGAGAACAAGGGCATGCAAGGGGGTGAAAATGGCCCAACCTGCCGAGGCTAGATTCCAGGAGTAACGACTTGCACCATCGGCGTAACCGATATAGGGTGTGGACGGGAGGTCCAGCGGAATGGTGTTACAAGACAAACAATGGGAGGAGGAGGAATAATGACGGCAACGTGAGTGTATAGTAGACATTGAGTGACAACTGCGGGAGGGGGGGCAATGGGCAGGATGGCTATGAATCATATATGAACGGGATGGTGGTATATGAGGGCTATAGGAGGTATGGCTGGGACTCAGGCTGCGGAGGTCGACATAGATAGGGGTGGTGTTATCCTGAGTATGGGTGGAAAGGATGAGGTCGTGGGTGGAGAAGGTTTCCAAGAGGACATCCTGACGGGAAAAGAGGGGATAATGAGAGGGAGGGAAACCACATGACGCGGCAAAGCTACCTAGATCATCTGTATAGGAAGAAAGGCTAACATACAGATCGTCACAGGGGATGACAGAGGAACGGATAAACTGATGGTCAAAAGATGTTAAGCCCAGGGTGGTCGCTGAAGGGGGATCGAGCGAAAAAAAAGGGGAGGATTCAAAGGGAATGTTCTCCAAGGGTCTCACAGAGGATGATAGGTAGAGAATGGTGGTAGTAGACTCCGTCATCTGGACATCAGGGGGGGGGATGTCAATGGGAGCGGGGGGATCCTCAAGCTGACCTGAAGTATACTGTGCAAGTATGGGAGAGGCGGACTGATTTTGTTCAACCTCATACTCTCGAACTACCTCTAAAGAGGCGCGGTAATGCGTCAGGTGAGGAAAATGGTGGGAGTAATGGCCATGGATACCGCACAAAGCACAAGGTTTGTTGGTGTGAATAATCTTTGGGTTCTTGGTTACGGACGAGGATGGAATAGAGGGGTTAGGGACCGTAGACTCAGGGAACGCGAATTTAACCATGGGTTGAATACGGGGCAACTCAGGACAAGTATGGGTGGCGTGACCGACGACATCACACAAGGCGCAAGGCTTTGCGGGCGGAAAGGGAGCCGGGTCGGTCGGGGTGGCCTTGTCTTTGGCTGCCCCCTTGCGAGCTTTGCCTTTCTTTCCTGGAGCTGTCACCACAGGGGCAAGGTCCTGGGGAGGTGCAGGGGGCATGGTGGCAAAGCAAGATAGGGTTTGGGGTGACCAGGTGGGGTAGCAGTTGGAGGGTCAAGGTACCAGACGGGTATGCCCAGGGTCAGGTTAGGGAGAGAGAGGGTGGCCATGACGGGGACCATATAGACTCCGGGAGGGGGAGCCAGGAAAGGTATCTGACCAGCGGGATAATGACCAGGAGGGACGGCTCCGAGATGGTTGAGGCCTGGGGGAACCGACCCAGGAGGATAGAGGGGTTCAGGGATACCGGCTGTAGGAGAAGGGCCAGAAGGAGGAGGTCCGGCTGGCTGAGATGAATGGCTAGGAGCAGGTTGCGGTGGGCGAGGTTGAGTCTGAGGTTGCTGACTAGCCGAAGCGGGTCGCTTAAGGGCAGCCCGAGACGATTGCATCATGCAAACATTCGATAAGCTGGGATCAGAGATAGGAGGAGGAGGGAGACCAGGGAAAGTTCCAAGCAAAGAGGAGTCTTTGTAGACGCCGGGAGAGACACTGGTCAAGGAATCGACGGTTTTCTTATTGGCTACAGAAGAGATGGTCGTCTCAGGGGAGGTCCGAGACTTTGGCTCATGATAAGTCAACTGGTCGATGGTGACTATCTTTCCATTGTGAGGAAAAGACATCTTGCGAAAAACCGCGGATGGGACAGCAGACATGGCATAGGTGTAGCTTCGCCCCAAGAGAATGTTGTAATCTAGAGGGGCGTCAATGACTTCGACGTCAACGCAAACAGTCTTGCCCGCAAGAGTGATAGGACAATTACGGAAGAGGCCAATGGGCTGGGAGGCGTGGCCATCCCACGCTCGAAGGGTGATCATGGAAGGGGCCAACTCAGGAGATCCGAGTTGCTTCCAAACCGAAGCAGACATCACACAGGTGGATGCCCCTCATCAATTATACACCGAGAAACGTTAGCGTTCCAGATTTTGACTGCGATTTGGAAGGCTACGGAAGCAGGAAGGGGAGGATGTTCCAATTGATGGGCATCGAAAACAATCATTTGGTCATCAAGAGGATCCACAGTGCCCATGGCAGATAGTATAGCCTTATTTTGGGAAGGGCACGATTGGAGGAGTTCCAATGTGGAAATGGCAGCAGGAAACTGCACCAAATCATCTAATATGCTATACGAATGAGCAGCTCGACTAGGAGCAGCATTTTGGCGTAATGGTCCTTTAGGAAGCTTGGTATGAACCTCAACTTTGGGTTTAGGGATGTGTAATGGACCATTGGATGTCGAAAGAGGCTCGGTAGAACCTGAAGAAGGGGACTCGGAGGCAGACTGAGCGGGAGGCTTGGGGTACTGGCGAGACCGAGTTTGAAGGTGAAGGTCGACAGTTGGGGATGGATCAGAGTTCATCATGAGGATCTGGTAATCGGAGGAACCAGAAGGGGAAGGTTGAGTGGCGACCTGTCCGTCAGGTGGTTGGGCAGCCATGAATCCTTGCTGAGGGAAAGGATCAGTAAACACAGCTGGTTGAGTAGTGGTCACATTAGGGGGAGCATGAGGGGAGGCATGTTGTCCTCGCAATGTGGCTTGAGACTCCCACATCTGCCGCATCTGTGGTAAGAGGGGACAATCGTGAGTGTAATGACCGTAAACACCGCAACACGAACAAGGCTTATTTGTGCGAATAGGCCTGCCCGCCTTGGACTGAGTGCCCTATTGCTGGTTAGCAGTGTTAGGGTCAGTACCTTGAGGATTGGGTCCACGAGTACCAGGAGCAGATTGATTTTGATTGCCTCTCCACCTTATTTGAGAGGAAGGAGGATTAGTCGCGCCCTGTTGTGCAAATACTTGCCCTGGAGGGGGCTGTAGGTGCTGTTGCTGGGGTTGAGAAGGCAAGGGAGGTGGAAGTGCATATGCTGGAGGAGCTGGAGCACCAGGCTGCGGATAAGGATAATGGTTAGGTTGGGCAACATTGAGGTAAGCAGGAGGTTGGGCAAAAGGATGAGGCATGCCGTATCCTGGATACATGCTACCTGGAGGGGGAAAAGTGCTAGAGGTGCTGGCCCCTCCCGGAGGGAGACCATAGCCCATAGGAGGTTGAGCATACGGATGAGAGAGGGCTCCAACGATACCGTCGGCAGAATGAGATGCCCCCAGGGCGTTAGCGCCTCCGGGCCTGGGGAGGTCAGGAAGGACGGTATAAACATAACCAGACTGAGCGTAGATCAGGTCATATTTCAAGGCTATTTGGAGGGCGGCTTCTTCGGTTTGAGGGAAATGGGAGGCAACATCTTTGCCAATGGGAGGTAAGAGAGTGTGAAGGAACCAGTCCATATAAACCCGATCTTCAAAGGTGGGAGCTCGACATAGGCTCCTTCTTCTCCGCCATTCCTGGACATGAGTGGAAAGGCGGGTTGAACAGGTTTGACGGAAAGAAGTTAAAAGCTCTGTACTAGTGTCGTATCGGAGAGGGAGCTGGAAATAAGATAAAAAAGCTTGGGCAATGGTTGCAAAGGTGGTATGGGAAGAGGTGGCCTGGTCAACATACCATGTAGAAGCTTCGCCCGTAAGCGTGCGTTGGAACAACCGAAGATGGATGGAATGCATCATTGATGGAATTGGAGGAGCCACATGTGGAAAGATGGGGACATGGTTGGTTGGATCTTTTCTACGGAGAAGACCTTCGAACTGGATAATCGAGAGAGGAACTTGGTTGGCATAACGAGCCAATAACATCGTGGCGGATAGGGTCATTGGTCAACTGATTAAGATCGGGGAGGCTGAGGCCTTCCATGTAAGGGAGCAAAGGTGTAGCTGAGGTAGTTCCTGTGGCGGTTCCGCTAGTAGTAGTCCCGACGTTAGGGCCGGGGTTACCGCTAGCGTTAGGCCCTGGACCAGACACAGTGAAGGTGACAGGGGGAGAACCAGAAGTAAAAGGACAACCCAATGAATCAGAAGAGGAGTCGGAGTGCGGACTGGGAGGAGGACTAACTCGACGACGGCGGGAAGGAGTAGGTCGACCGACCAGAAACTGAGGGTGAAGGCCAAGAAGTCTCCGGGATGTGCGCCTTGGGGGCGCAATGGTGACAACACAAACATGGCACAAGGGGAAGAAGAACGACCAACAAAGGCAGGGAGGTGCAGAATCAAGTGATTACAATGTCGAAACAAGGGCAGAAAGGTGCAGTGTCAATTGATTTTACAATGTTTTTAAAGTCTTTGCCTGGCGGTGTTAATCAGGCTCTTCTTCGCTTAGGGTGAGTGTGTGGCGTGCGTTAATTTTAATTTTTAAACCCCGACGTTTTGAGAGAAAAAGAAAAAGTGTGCTGTGTAACTGAAAATAAATCTGCAGAGAACAGTATATAATGCTGAAATAACAGAAAATTAATAGCTAATAATGCATCGATCTAACCCAAAAAGGCGGGTCTCGCAAAACTCGTCTAACAGAGGGAAAAAATCTAGTCAAAACACACTAAAAAGAGGCCAATAGATCTAGGGTCGAGAGAGACAGGGATCTAAAGGAGAGATCTGCTGAAAAGAGGTGCAGAACACAGCTAAGAGGCAGAGGCAAGGTGACTGTAAAGAAGGAAGAAATCAACAAAAAGTAGAAGGGACAAGGAGGTGGCCCTAAAGGTAGATCCAAACAAAACTTCAGGAGGTGATTTGAAAGGGAGAAGAGTTGATTAAAAGGGATCTGAAAAGGAGGTATCAGATCTGAAAAAGGGGAGGCTGAAACTCTGAAAAAACAGACACCTGAAACAGTTAAAACTCTTCCACCAAAAGTGGAGGGTACTGAAGGCCTAGGGGGCTATGTTCCCACTTAGATGAGCAAAATAGATCAGAAACAGGTCTAAACGGGCTGAGACAGAGGCTGGAAAACCCTGACAGAAGCTTCAGAAAAACCCATAAAAATTGCAGAAAAATAGCAGAAAAACTGGCAGGTCGCAGGTTCTGACCTGTTTTCTGTGCAGGTCGCAGATAATGGGCTGAAAAGTGTGACCTGGAGTCCAGGTCGCAGTTTCTGGGCTGAAATGTGCGACCTGAAGCTCCGGGTGTCCCGGCGGCAGATTTCCGAAAAAGTTGTCGTCTCAGTTGCGGCTGATGTCTGTCACCTGCGCAATAGGTCCAGAAACACGCGGAAGTTAGAAATTTTATTTTTTTAGGGTTTTATAGGTGAAAAACAACATAAAAATAGGAAAAACATAAAGCTGAAAATAAACCCTAGGGTCTGAAGTAGCTGGATATGCAGGAATATGAAAAACGACAGCGGTCGTAATTGAAAACCCGTGTGGAGTCGCCAGTTGTTAGTATGAATATTTTTTCGAAGTGTACGAAAAAAGACCACTTTAGCTACGCATAAATTATAGCCCTAACATCAAATATGGCTGCCAATATCTTCAGATCTGTGGTTAGTTGATGTAGACAAGTGCTGCAAAAAAAAACCAAATCTATGCATAAAGAGACATTAAGCAGTAAAAATAAGGTTTTGCTCCATACATCCAATAGACAAGACAAGAACAATATTTTTTGAAAGAATTTTTTGTATCAAGGGCACCTGGGAGGAAAACAAGAAGGTGTTTCCAATTCTCCTCAATGGGATAGGTTCTTGGAAGTCCTCAGCACTTCAGATCTAAGATTTCTCTCTCTTGTTGGTGCAGAAAACCCAATGCAAAGAAAAGAGCTCAATGGGAGCTCACACAGCAAATGATGGAAAATATGACAATGATAATGGCTAAAAGTCAGACCAAGTATAGATCCAGGGAGG
This sequence comes from Pinus albicaulis, assembly GCA_034641835.2. Lineage (NCBI taxonomy): Eukaryota > Viridiplantae > Streptophyta > Pinopsida > Pinales > Pinaceae > Pinus > Pinus albicaulis. The sequence goes on from CM076582.1 coordinate 957,026,308, forward strand.
ATAGAGTGATCTAATAGACAGCAAAAGGTGAAGAATGGTAGGAAAAACCCTCCTATTTATAACAAAATATTGGGTCATTCTAGATCTTGGTGCATGATTAAAATAACATTAACCAAATCTAGATCCACCTTTTGGAATATTTTATTATATTTGTTGGAGGAAAAAGGTATTTGACTTGGGTCAAATCCCTTTATTTATAGATAATAAATAAATAAATGATTTATTTATTATTTTAAGGAAGTGGTTGAATGATAATTAAATAAATAATGATTTATTTAATTATTTATAAATGATTTAGTCATATTTAATAAGAAATATTATTTAAATAGGATTTAAATAATTATTCCTAGAAAATAATAAGACAAATAAAGATTTATCTAATTAATTTCTTTGTTTTGGGTTAAACATGACCAGGAATAATAATTAAATTATTGTTTAATTGATTATTCCTTGAGGAAAATCAAACAAATATAGGTTTGTTTATATTTCCTTTTGGGGTTTCCTGTTTAGACCATAAACAACCTAATAAATGTGTTTTATTAAGTTATTTCACAAAGTGAAAGCAATTTTACTTAGGGTAAAATTGGTCTTACATGGTGTACTTGGGTCCATCTAACGATAGTAGGTTAGATGACCAAAAAATGGTGTAACATCAATTGCAATGATATTGGAAGAAATGGAACCATCTACTAGTGATGAAGCATTGTTATAAGCCGGAAAATACGATTGCGATTATCCTAATTCAAGAACACGATTGCTAACAATCCTGAAGAAAGAGAAACTGTAACTTTATTGAATGGAAATATACTTTACAATTGCATTAGATAATTAAGTATTGGTTCTGCAACTACATAGAGTATGAGAATTTGTGAGGAACTTCCAGGGGTTAGGCCCAGGTCACCAGAAGCTCTAGCGCAGTAAAAACTTCAAAATTATTGTTCAAGACTCTATATTACATACAATGATGCTACAAAAATACAATTAGACAGGTTGGTTCTGATGCGTCGATTGCAGAATGAATTTCCTATTCCTTTTACGACTCCCTTTTCTCATTCGTCCTTCGTCCGTTTAAAGGAAATTTCAAAAATGAGAAAGTATTTCCCAAATGATAGCCCACTGTGCGTGGCTGTCATTTGATTTCTTGGGCTCGAATTCGTTTGTCTGCATTCTGCCTGTCGCTGGGAGTTACCGAGATCGCATATGTTTGCACCCATTGGTTAACGTCTGTTTCCTATTGGTCCAACCACTCTGCCTTCCTGCATGCGAAGATAAGAGAAGTCAATTTTTTTATTATAAAAACATCCTTTTCATCATTAGCCTAGTTGTTGTAGTTTTCATAATCTTTTCTCTCTTTATTGTTAATATGAAGAGGAATTCCCCCAAAATTGTAACATAATTTGAAGTAATTACAGGGTGAGAACATACCTTAATTTGGGCCCAACATACTCCCCTGCTTACCTAATTGCATGTCCTCATGCAAACATATGGTTGAGATGTAACTACTTTAAGGAGTAGGCAGGGTAGACCTTTTCGTTGTATGCTCTGAAGCCTCTTTTTTTTTTCATGATTGCAAAGGCAGCGCTTGTGGATCCTTCTGGTAATTTTTAATTGTGATTATAATCCTCGGGAGGATACCAAAGGAGAGGGATTTTGTATATACATCCTAACCAAGCAGGCCCCATGCTGTAGACCTAGCTACTGTATGAGAGGAATCTGGAGGCAGAAGCCTTGAAATTCCAGTAACTAAATGGCTCCCTACTCTTCACGTTGTTCGTGGAGGCCATCCATCTTTGCTTAGCTGCTACTAAGGCTGCTTCATGAATGTCCCCAAAGTATTCTCATCCATTTTCTATGATGTCCTTATGGATGGGCTCCAGCCTAGTCCTCACACCTTGCCTTCTCATGAATTTTTTGTGTTGGATGATCAGTTGCAGGGGTTTTGTAGGTTCCCCTCTAACCCATAAATCTAGGCCATGCTCTCTTTTTTGGAAGATGTCGTAGGCTTTGGCCCACCTGATCTGGTTTTTAGCAAATGAAAGGAAGGCTTGTGGTTGAACATCCCCTATAAAGGGACTAGGGTTTTTGTTTGTGTCTTCTTCTAAAAATAAGTTATGCATGTAAAGTTCACATAGGAGGCATTGGACCTGCTCATCTTGATCATTACAACAGTGGACAAATTCTTCTATGGTCCTAAAAGTAGTGGATTTTCCTGCTCTAACAGCTTTAACTTTCAGGAGTAAATACCATTATGTTAGGAACAAGGCATAGTTGGTCACCGGAGCTCTGCATGATAGTGCATCATTATATAGAGAGAAAATTGTAGAGATTTGTTTCTACTTCTGCTTCCACTGGCTTCGTGCCATTTTTACTGACTGGACTCTTTCACTCGTTCTCCTCCGGGAAATGGGAAAATGTTTCGTCTTCTTTGGAGGAGAGGTTAGTGAATTTTTTTAGTAGTGCTTGATATTATTGTAATGGCACCACCTCCTTCCTACACTGTGTTAGTGTTGAACCCTTAGTTAAACTGAGAAGGGGGGGGGTGAATTAGTTTAACACATTCATGGATTTTTGAAGCTTTTCATTAAAACTTCATTTCATGTCTAACTTAATATGTGAGTAATCTTAGAATGTGAGAAGCAAGTATTAATATAATATAACAGTAGACTTTAATATGAGAGCAGCAGGTATTAAGCAGATGATATAAATTAGATCAGCACATAAAAATCATGCACAGAGACACTAGATATAAGTGGAAACCCATAAAGGGAGAAAACCACATCTTATTATTGTTGTGATGCAAAGGCAAGCTCCAACTCCCTACTCCCTTCAAGTTTCAGCAGGCACCAAACCTACAAAGAGGCTCCAACCTCACTCGCAAGCTACAACTCGCAAGGAAGCACCAACTCCTTCAATTTTCCTCATGTGCACCAACCCACACAAAGAGGCTCCAACCCAGTCAGCTACAACCGATGGCTATCAAGCTGCAACTTGATAGGGAAGCTCCAACTTCCTCAATTTATCAAACTGAATGCTTGCTGATTTACCTCATATATCATCTCTGTTCTGTAGCATCTCTTTCTGCTCTTCTTTTCTTAATCTTCTCTGCCTCACTCTTCTATACTCTGCATTCTCTATATTCACTCTCTCTAACCTCCTTTATGCATATCCAGTTGATATTATTTATAGAGTTCCTCACATGACTATTTGTATTTCACAAAGAATTTTGAGTGAACAGTCATGACTCTTTGGTTTCTGTCTTCTCATTCCTTTTATCTGCTCATTCAGAAAATATAACTGTAGGTATAAATTTAACATTACAGTGGGATATTTGTTCTCTTCCAGAGACTTGCCAATGCATCACAACAATATAAATTAAAATTATTTACATTCAATTACAATGAGAACTCCAGCTCACTCATTCAGCCTCTTGGCTAGCTGCGCATTTGTCTTTTATTTGATTGTGTCTTTGTCCCTTTCGACTCTGTTTGTTTCCTTATTCACTGTCACAGGGTAACGGCCATATGCCATACATTTGTAACTGTGCTTTTTATATCAGCGCTTTTTATATATATATGTAACTGTTGACTTCAAATATGGGCAAATTCCAACGCTTTACACACAGCAAGTGTCTTGTTGATGTGGTGAGTTCCGCAAGTGGAAAATACATACACCACGGCCTTTTTTTTATGGCCCGATGCGATTGCACACATCGCAATCATTTTATATTAACAATCACCCTCCACCTTAAGCCGAGACCCGTGGGTCCACAGACCATGCGACACATTTCAATACAATCACAACAATCGTTTTATATTAACAATCACCCTCCACCTTAAGCCAAGGCCCGTGGGTCCACAGACCACGTGGCACATTTCAATACAATCGCAACAACACAATTGGGGGGACTTTTGCGTATGCCCCAATTGCACTACCAAAAAGGCTGACCCGATCTAGATTATGTGCCACAGTTTTTGGTTGGTCTCGGGTCCGATCCCAATCGGAGATCGCAATTTTATTTTTCCCGATTGACATTTGATATGTGTGGACCCGACCATGTTTTATATGGCGGGGTTTATATGACTATCGCGTCCGGATTTGCCAATCGCAATCGCAAATCTTTGTTTATATGTTCCACTGTACATTTTTCTCCGATGCGATTAGTGTATTATCCTTCGACTGCTTTCGATTACGATTGATCGCAATTTCAACTCCTATTTGCATGTTTCGATACATATCAATTATGGTTTATAAACCCATCGGGTCCAGAACTCAATCACAATCGAAATCTTTTAATATCGTGCTCTGATGGTCTGCCTCTTTCCGATGCGATTGACCACTATTCTGCAGTAACTCAAACATATTTTAAACATGATTTATAGACCCATCAGGTCCGAAGCTCAATCGCAATCGCAATATTCTGTTTATATGATCCGCTGTCACCTTTTTCGATGCGATTGATAAGGGTCCCACCTTATATTACTTCTTTTGTTTTAAAAATAGAACAATGGGACCTTTAGTCGTTTACTCTTGCACACAAGCATATAATACATATATGTAACACCCGGCTGGGTAATGATTCTCAGAATAAGGTTTGTATTTATATATACTTGCCGCTTGGGTTATACGATTCCCAGAATTGTGTTTATGTATCCTCCAGCTGGGGCAGCGATTCTCGGAATTAAAAAATGGCTCCACCTCTGCTATGATAACAACTCTGCCTCTACCTCTGCCTCTAATAACGGCTCTACCTCTATATTCGCTGCCTCTACCTCTGCTTCCGCTCTGTTGTTTGACTGTTACATTTCGACAGTCTTCTTCCACCTGTCTCCTTTGCTTCCTTTGTTCGCTTCTTTTCTGCCTCCTTTGTCTGTCTCTATCTTTTCTGCCTCTATTGCCATCAATGACAACATTTCCAACAGTCTCCCCCTTTGGCATTGATGGCAATACACTTTATCTGTTTGCCTGCTCTTCCCCCTGTTGCTTGCTCTTCCTCCCCCTTTGACATCAATGGAAAGGGCTTTGAATTATTAGTGTAGATTCTATTCTTTGATCCTGTGTCTTTATCCTTTTTCAACATTTTGTGCATTTCATCTCTCTGAAAATTTCTGAATTTGTACGCTGCTGCTCCAAACTTTGGATTAGATCTAAAATACTGAGCCTTTATCCTTTTTCATTGATTCCTTTATGTTGGATGTATTTTGATCCTCAGGACCTGGTTCATGCTTCCCTTTCTGGCTGATCTCCCCCTGGAATGATATTTTCGTTTCTGTTCTCCCCCTGAAACTATGCTTTCTCTTCATATGAGAGAGTAGCATCTACAGATACTACCCATAGTCTGTCTCTCAAATTTTAAAATGGTTCTCTAGCAAGTGGTTTGGTAAATATATCTACTGTATGTTCTTTTGTTGGTACATACTCCAGTTTTACTATCTTCTGAGCCACTTGTTCTCGGAGAAAATGATACTTGATTGGGATATGTTTAGTTTTTGAGTGAAGCACGGGATTTTTAGATATACTTATAGCACTTGTATTATCACATTTGATTGAGATAGGTTCATCAATGCTTACCTTCATGTCTTGGAGGGTTTGCTTCATCCACATGACTTGTGTACAACATGCTGCTACTGCTATATATTCTGCTTCTGCTGTAGACAGAGAGATAGATGTTTTTTGCTTGCTTAACCATGCCACCAGAATTTCTCCTAGATAGAAAGCACCTCCACTTGTGCTTTTCCTGTCATCCACACAGCTGGCCCAATCTGCATCTGTGTATGCTATCAAAGTGAAGCTTTTGCCTTTAGGATACCAAAGTCCATACTGTGCTGTTCCTTGTAGATATATAAATATTCTTTTGACTGCCAGAAGATGGTTTTGTTTAGGTGCTGCTTGATATCTAGCCACTAGTCCTACTGCTAGCATGATGTCTGGTCTTGATGTTGTCAGATACAACAGACTTCCTATCATGGATCTGTAGAGTTTTTGATCTATATCTGTAGACCCATCATCAGCACATAGCTTGCATCCCGTGATCATGGGAGTTGACACAGGTTTGTAGTCCTCCATTTTGAACTTTTTCAACATTTCTTTTAAGTATTTTTCCCATGAGATGAATGTGCCTGTGTTCTTTTGCTGAATTTGAAGTCCTAAGTAGAAACTGAGTTCTCCAATCATGGACATCTCAAACTCTGATTTCATCTCATCAGCAAACCCTTTTGCAAGTTCATCTCTGTTGCTTCCAAACATAATGTCATCAACATATACTACAACAATCAGGAGTTGATTTTCATGGGATTTTATGTATAGATTGCTGTCTACTCCACCTCTCTTAAAGCCTTGTTTTTGCAAATATTTATCTAGTCTTGAGTACCAAGCACGAGGAGCCTATTTCAGTCCATAAAGAGCCTTCTTCAGTCTGCATACATAGTCTTCTTTGTCTGTTAATGAGAAGCCTTCTGGTTGTTCCATGTAGACTTCTTCTTCTAAGTCTCCATTCAGAAATGCATATTTTACATCCATTTGATATACCTTGAAGTTTTGGTAGCATGAAAATGCCAGGAAAATTCTGATAGCTTCCATTCTGGCCACAGGGGCAAATGTTTCATCGTAATCAAGTCCTTCAATTTGTGAGTATCCTTTGCAGACAAGTCTGGCTTTATTCCTGATTACCTGTCCTTCTTCATTCATTTTATTTTTGAATACCCATTTTGAGCCTATGACATTTTTCTCAGTGGGTCTAGGAACTAGTTCCCAGGTATTGTTTTTCTCAATTTGGTCCAATTCTTCATTCATAGCATTCACCCAATACTTGTCCTTGCTGGCTTCTTCAAATCTCTTTGGCTCTATTTGTGATAACATGGCTATGTATACCTCTTCTGTCTGTTCAGTTAGCTACCTTCTAGTTTGGACCCCTACTCTCTTGTCTCCAATGATCTGATCTTCAGGATGGTTCTTCTGAGTATATCTTGAGGGAGCTTTAGAACTCAGCTTTGTATCTTCTGTTGTCTTGCTCGTTTCCTCATCATCTTGGTTTTCTTCTTCATGGTTGTTTGATGGACTGCAGCAGTCTGTATCTCGTGTATTGTTTGGAAGTTCTTCATCAAATATCACATCAATACTTTCTACTATTTTTCAAAGAGTCTTGTTGTAGCACCTGTACCCTTTACTTTTGGATGCATATCCTAGAAATATCCCTTCATCTACTCTTGCATAAAATTTTCCAAGATTTTCATCATTATTCTCTATGTAACACTTGCTTCCAAAGATTCTAAAATGTTTGATTGAAGCTGATTTCCCATGCCAAAGTTCATAGGGAGTCTTGTCACTGCTTGGCTTCAAGTGAGCTTTATTAAGGATATGCACCACTGTGTGTATTGCTTCTGCCCAGAAGGTTTGAGGAATATTAATTTCGTGCATCATGGCTCTAGCTATTTGCTGTATAGACCTGTTTTGTCTCTCTACTACTCCATTTTGCTGAGGTGTTCTTGCAATAGTAAATTTTTGCTTTATCCCATGTTCATTGCATAGGTCATCAAAGTCATAATCTGTGAATTCACCTCCTCTGTATGATCTGATGCATTTCAGCTTGCATCCTGTTTGATTTTCTGCTAATGCTTTGAAGATCTTAAATTTTTCCAGAGCTTCCAATTTATTCTTGAGAAATGCAGCCCATGTCATTATGGAGAAATCATCTATTATCAGCATGAAGTAGGATTCTCCATTTGGTGTTTTAGTTCTTGTCGGTCCGCACAGGTCCATGTGCACAAGTTGTAGAGGTCTTCTTGTTGATAACTCATCTTTGGCCTTGAAGGATGTGCGAGTCTGTTTGCCTAATTGACATGATTTGCATATGGTATTAGAAGGCCTCTTTATTTCTGGCATGTCTCTGACATCTTTCTTCTTGCTTAGTCTGATTATGTGATCGAAGCTGAGATGTCCCAACCTTTTATGCCATAACCATGACTCTTCTAGTTTGCTAAGATGACATGCTTTATTTTCCTCTTTCACAATGTAAACATTAATCTCTGTTCGAACTCCTTTGAGCAGAGTCTTGCCTGTGGTGCTTGATCTGACTTCACAATCTTGTGCTCTAAAAAGAACTTCACAGCCTTTGTCACACATCTGACTGAAACTTAGTAAATTTGCTTTCAACCCATCTACAAATAGTACATCTCGGGCCTTTCCTCTGCCATTGTCCATGCTGACTAAGCCTTTTCCCTTGATTTTACCTGATTTATCATTGCCAAAAGTAACATTGCCAGATTTCTTTTCATCAAGAGTTATAAACTTGCTTCTGTCTCCAATCATGTGTTTAGAGCAGCCACTGTCCAAATACCATTGGCTTTTCAGATCTTGAGCAGTTAGAGCCAGGTTACATTTATTCTCCTTCTTTTTACATTGGAGGCATCCTTTTGTTTGGTATCTTTTGTGAGATGATGAATCACAACCTTTCAGAGGACATTTGGAAGGCATATGTCCAACTTGATTGCATATACAACATTTGATCATAGTTTTTGCAGAATTGTGAGTATGAACATAATTTATTTGATTCATAAACCTCCTTGAGGTGTTGAACATCAATCTTTGTCCATACTTTCTACATTCAATAATTTTATGGCCAAATTACTTACAATAAAAACAATAACCATAGAAATTATTTGCATACCTGATGTAAGGTTGGTTTCTCCATTTGTTTGCTTGAGACAGTCTCTTCACTGTTAGCATCTTTTGCTGGTTTGAATTACTCCTCCTTGTATGACAATATGCAGCAATGTGTCCCAGCTTGTGGCAGACATAACATGTGGTATTCTTCATAGGATGAAAGAATCTCCTTTGATGGTTTCCAAATTTGACATACTCAGGGGTCTTAATATTTATTACATTCTTTGCTACTAGTGGTTTCTTCTGATCTCTGTCTCCTTTATTACAGGTTTCTTCTTTTGTAGGAATTGTTTGAGCTGCTTCATCATTCTTCTTTGCTTTTACAAAAATAATCTCTCTATTTTCCTTTTCTTTGTTTTTACTTGATTCTCATTCATAGCCTATTCTAGTTTTTATCATAGGAGATCTTTGAGCACCAAGAATTTTGTTCAACTTACTAGAGCTTGTTGTTTGAGAAGAGTTTATAACCATTTTCCTTTGAGAATTTTCTAATTTCTTCCTGAGACATACTACTTCTTCTTCCAACTTTTCTTGTTCCTGATTTTTTTCTTTGATTTGCTTAAGTAACATGTCCTCTATCTTCTTGGCTTCTTCAAGCTCTATCTTTAGTTGCGTCAGGACTTCTGAATTCTATTCCTCTCATACATACTTGAGGAGAATGTCCTTTTGTTTTCTGCATTTCAGCTTGAGTCTATCAATCTCTTCCAGAGCACTTCTTAGTTCCCCCTCAAGGTCGACTTCACCTTCTTCTTCTTCATCTTCTAGCAGGAGACCTTCAAGTTCTTCTATAGCCATCAATAAAAATTCAGAGGTTCCATCTTCACTTGAGAGTTCATCTGGGTCTTCAGATGTACTGCTGTCTTGTTCAACATAGAAGGATTTTCTGCTGAACTTCTTTCCTTTCTGCCAGTTCTTTGATGTATTTTTCTCTGACTCTTGAGCTTGATTCCTTACTTTCTTGTGAGGACACTTAGCAGCATAGTTTCCAACTCTTCCACAGTTAAAGCATTTGAAAGGAAGTTTACCTTTGTATTTACCTGAGCCTCTATCCAATTTCTTGACAAATTTTTCCTCTTCTTCATCCGAGCAAGAGCATATGTCTTCCTCTTCTTCTTTCTTCTTTTCTGTTTTGAAGGCTGCCTCCCTCGTACTTGGCTTCTTCTGTGGGAGCCTCATCTCATATGCTGTTAAATTTACAAGTAGCTGGTTCATGGTCAAGGTCTCCCAATCAGCTGTTTCTTCTATTGCAGACACTTGGGATTAAACCTGGATGGAAGAGATCTTAGAATCTTTTGCACAATTATACTTTCTGGCATGGTTTCTCCAAGAGCTTTCATATTGTTAACAATTTCTGCAACTTTTAGGAAGAAACGGTCAATGTCTTCATCATCATTCATTTTTAAGTTCTCAAACTGGGCTCTATAAAATTAAAGTTTGGCAGTATTTACTTTCTTGTATCCCTCATGGATGTTCTTTAGAGTATCCCACATCTCTTTGGCAGTGTCTTTGTGCATTACTTTGATGAACTCTGCTTCACACAATCCATTCAAGATGGCATTCATGGCTTTTGCGTTAGCTACAAAATCTTGTTTGGATTCTTTCTCTGAGTTAGTTGCCTTTGGGGCATATCCTAATTCCACAGCACCCCAAACTTCTATTCCTAGAGACATTATGTATGTCCTCATCCTGATTTTCCAGAAGGCATAATTTGCACCTGTAAATAAAGGGGCTTTATTGGTTGAGCATCCTTCTTTACTAGCCATCCTGAGAACCTAGAATCTCCTTTCAGTTGTTAAACTGGTACAAAGGAACCTGCTCTAATACCAAATGTTGAACCCTTAGTTAAACTGATAGGGGAGGGGGGGGTGAATCAGTTTAACACATTCATGGATTTTTAAAACTTTTCATTAAAACTTATTTACACCTTCACTTCATGTCCAACTTAATATGTGAATAATATTAGAATGTGAGCAACAAGTATTAATATAATATAACAGTAGACTTAATATGAGAGAAACAGGTATTAAGAAGATGATATAAATCAGATCAACATATAAACATCATGCACAAAGACTCCAGATATAAGTGGAAACCCATATTATTGTTGTGATGCAAAGGCAAGCTCCAACTCCCTCTCACCACTGTTTTTCTGTAGGCACCAACCTACAGTAGGCTCCAACCTCAATTCTGCAAGCTACAACTTGCAAGGAAGAACCAACTCCCTTCAATTTTCTGCAGGGACCAACCTACAGGAGGCTCCAACCTCAGTCAGCTACAACTGACGGCTATCAAGCTACATCTTGATAGGGAAGCTCCAACTTCCTCAATTTATCAAACTGAATGTTTGCTGATTTACCTCAGATATCAGCTCTGTTCTGTACCTTCTCTTTCTGCTCTTCTTTTCTTAATCTTCTTTGCCTCACTCTTCTATACTCTGCATTCTCTATATTTACTCTCTCTAACCTCTTTTATGCATATCTAGTTGATATTATTTATAGAGTTCCTCACATGACTGTTTGTATTTCACAAAGAATTTTGAGTGAACAGTCATGACTCTTTGGCTTCTGTCTTCTCATTCCTTTTATCTGCTCATTCAGAAAATATAACTATAGGTATCAATTTAACATTACAGTGGGATATTTGTTCTCTTCCAGAGACTTGCCAATGCATCACAAAAATATAAATTAAAATTATTTACATTCAATTACAATGAGAACTCCAGTTCACTCATTCAGCCTCTTGGCTAGCTGCGCCTTTGTCTTTTCTTTGACTGTGTCTTTGTCCCTTTCGGCTTTGTTTGTTTCCTTATTCACTGTCGCAGGGTAACGACCATATGCCATACATTTGTAACTATGTTTTTTATATCAACGCTTTTTATATATATATGTAACTGCTGACTTCAAATTTGGGCAAATTCCAACGCTTTACACACAGCAAGTGTCTTGTTGATGTGGTGAGTTCCGCAAGCGGAACATACATACACCACGGCCTTTGTTTTATGGCCCGATGCGATTGCACACATCGCAATCGTTTTATATTAACAATTTCCCTCCACCTTAAGCCGAGGCCCGTGGGTCCACAGACCACGTGACACATTTCAATACAATCGCAGCAACGTTTTATATTAACAATTTCCCTCCACCTTAAGCCGAGGCCCGTGAGTCCACAGACCACGCGGCACATTTCAATACAATCGCAACAACGCAATCGGGAGGACTTTTGCGTATGCCCCGATTGCACTACCAAAAGGCGGACCCGATATAGATTATGTGCCACAGTTTTTGGTTGCTCTCGGGTTTGATCCCAATCAGAGATCACAATTTTAATTTGCCTGATTGACATTTGATATGTGCGGACCCGACCATGTTATATATGGTGGAGTTTATATGACTATCGCATCCGGCTTTGCCAATCGTAATCGCAACTCTTTGTTTATATGTTCTGCTGCACAGTTTTTCTCTGATGCGATTAGTGTATTATCCTTCGACTGATTTCGATTGCGATTGATCGCAATCGCAACTCCCAGTTGCATGTTCCGATACTCCACCCTTTTCCGATGCGATCAGTCACTGTTCACCGCAACTCAAGTATATATGAATTGTAGTTTATATGCCCATCGAGTCCGGGCTTCATCACTATCGCAATCTTTTAATATCGTGCTCCGACGGTCTGCTTCTTTCCGATGTTATTGACCACTGTTCTGCCGTAACTCAAACATATATTAAACATGATTACAGACCCATCGGGTCTGGAGCTCAATCGCAATCGCAATCTTCGATCCACTGTCACCTTTTTCGATGCGATTGTTAAGGGTCCCACCTTATATTACTTCTTTTGTTTTAAAATTAGAACAATGGGACCTTTAGTCGTTTACTCTTGCGCACAAGCATATAATACATATATGTAACGCCAGGCTGGGTAATGATTCTTGGAATAAGGTTTGTATATATATATATATATACTTGTCGCTTGGGTTATACGATTCCCGAAATTGTGTTTATGTATCCTCCAGCTAGGGTAGCGATTCTCGGAATTAAAAAATGGCTCTGCCTCTGCTGTGATAACGACTCTGCCTCTACCTCTGCCTCTGATAATGGCTCTGCCTCTATATTTTTTGCTTTTGTCGCTCAACCTCTGCCTCTACTGCTGTGATAACGGCTCTGCCTCTATATTTGCTGCCTCTACCTCTGCCTGTCTCCTTTGCTTCCTTCGTTCGTTTCTTTGCTGCCTCCTTTGTCTGTCTCTGTCTTTGCTGCCTCCATTGCCATCAATGACAACATTTCCAACAATTAGCTCATGCTGTATTTGCACTAGTTCATTTCGTAGTTTCTGGTTGACAACTTTCTCTACTAGATGGGCATAAGCAAGGGCTTCTTCTATTTGGGTCCCCTTTTCTTCTGTAACCTTCTGCTCAGTTTGAGTAGAGGCTTTGATGGCGTTTTCCAGTTCTGTCTGCATTTCAGCCTCAGTAGTATCTGCTAAGTTGGTCTGTGCCTCAGCTTCTATAGTAGTTATCAAGTTGGTTTGCATTCCAGTTTCAACGGTGTCGGCTAAGTCAGTTTGCATCTTGCCTTCGACAGTATTTACTAATTCTGTTTGAGTTCCTGCAATGGAGGTTTCTTTCTTTGGCTTCCGGGCCCTTGTTTCTTTCTTCAGTTGTTTTCTCAGATATTTTACCAATTTCCTTAATCTCTTGCAGGTCCTGCTTAGTTTCTTACTTCTATTTTCATCTGAATCTTCACCTATCCTAATTTCAGCAGGTGGTAGGGGAGCAGAATTCCCCTTTTCAGGGATGGTGTCTAAATGGTGTTTCTGATTACATCTTCAGAATTTAATTTAATGTGAGGGTCCTGACTAGGAGGAGCGGTGCTACTTCCTGGTGTCAAAGGGGTTGTATCCGTGTGTGTGCTTTTCTCCACAAGCACAATGTCACCTGACTGATCTTGTGATTCCATTCTCTCCTCTGTCTACCCATCACTATACACCTCATAATTATCAATAGGGGACAAAGCCTCATCATCTCGAGGTTCCTCTTGGTCAGGTAGGACGTTAATGTGACCAGAACTACTAGGGGTGGCGGATTTATCAAAAAGTTCCTCTTGCTCTTCTGCTCCCGATGGGTTTCTCGATTCGTAGTCTGTCCTTATTTGTCCTAGGAGTTGAGCCATTTCTTCCTCAAAATATTGCAAGGGTGCATGGGATGGTCCTACTTCCTCCATGAGGTTTGAGGTTCCTTGGAGTGTCTTGGACCATTTTTTCCTACTTGGTTTTGAAGTTGAGGTTTGGGTCCTTTTTCTTTTTGGTGTATTTACCCTGGGGGGCTCAATTTCGGTTCCGTCGGGGTTTATTTCTGGTTCCTGTGCCTCAGGGTTAACGAAATTGTCCCAGGCTATCTGTTGCCTATCCAACTCATGAATGATTAGTTTGATTAACCCCTGGTGACTGACCACTGTTTGAGGATTTTTTGCTTTCCTCAATCGAACAACAGTATCATGCAATATGGAATTCAAGAAGGTAGGTAGATTAATTGAAATCTTTTGCTTAAGTAAGCTAAAAGTTTGAGCTATCGAGGTTTTACCACGTCCCGACGTCCTTCGCATGTAATAAAATTTTGGATGAATGCCGCCAGCTCCTTCCATGGCTGGTGTAGAGAGGTAGGGGTTAATCCCTTTGTTTTTTCGTTCCAACGGCTCCTCTGGGTCCTGGTATGCTGCTACTGCTTCTCTTAGGAGGAGATGCTTCTCTGCCCATCTTTCTTCTTGCGCTGGTATTCCGGAAACTTCCGCAATAATTCCCTCTGTGACTGGTATAATTCAACCTTTGACTCTGGTTTTCCCTTCCTGCAGATTTTGCAGAAACTCGATTGCAATTCTTGTGTCAAATCCCTGTAGTCGATGTACATATGTCAGCCAGCCGGCTTGCTGGAGGATGGCACTCGCTGCCTCTGAAATTGGAAAGTTTGCAGGCTCACTTCGAAGGGTATTTCCTCCCATAGCTGATATGCTCTTTTCCTTTGATTATATTTCTTCTTGGCTCTGTTGTTTCGATTGGATGTTGTATGCAAGTGAAAAAGAGATTGTGGCTCTGCGCAGATAATATTCATGCCTTAATTGTAGTGTTCCTTTGGTCTTATCGATGCGTCTAATGAGATTTGTGCAGGGGTTTCACATGCTTGCCAAATTAAAACCAATTACACTCCCTCCCTCGAAGAAAGGGAGCCCACTCCCTCAATTACATGAGAGATTTTGTCACGCATGAATGCAGATAGCTGAGTGTGAAGGAGCGGTTGGTTGAGTAATTATTAACATACGCAGTATAAAGGTCAGATTTAGAAATTCTCATAATTGCATCTTGTGCGGAAGTGACCGAAAAGCAAGAGGAAATAGTATAACCATTATTACGATATGATGTCCTTCTTCAAATGAAAGGTTATGAAGGAAGCAAGACTGAGTCAAGTAATGATTGGTGTCGTCATCCCAAGGTTCAAATATGTAAGCATATCTCTGTTAGTTATTCTTGTGGCAGGTCATAATTATCACTAATTCGAGTAATAGCTTGTGGACGAGGAATATAAGATAAGGTGTATATAAAATCAATTGGCTATTGAAGGAGCATACTTTCATACCATAAGCAGAGCCACTGCTGCCAGCAGGCGTTCATAGCCTCGACAAGGTTGCTATTTTAACCTAAAAAAATGAGCCAGGGTCCATATGTAAAAATAGTTATTTTGCCAATTTTATGAAGAGATCACCATGCTGGTACGGTGGCACGATAACCATGGTGCCACTCACTAGAGTTGTAGCAAAGTGATCAGGCCAGCTCGTGATGAGACCTCTTGTCCTTCAAGTAGTTAAGAAGGTCATTACCCTGGTGTGGTGGCCATTGTGGGCATGTCACTTGCTACACCCTTATGAACATGGTAGGTTGGCTCGTGATGAGACCCCCTATCCTCTCTTAAAATCTGCATGTAAACGTAGCACTTCCTTTTGAATTGTAACATCTTGATCTATAAGGAGGTCACTGTGCTGGTGTGGTAGCTAGATAGTCACAATTCCATTCACTAGAATTGTAATAGAGTGATCAAGCCGGCTCATGATGAGGCCTCCTGTCCTTCTAGTAGATGAGAAGGTCATTACCCTGGTGTGGTAGCCATTATGGGCATGTCATTTGTTAAATCCCTATGATCATGGTAGGCTGGATCGTAATGAGACCCCCTATCCTCTTCAAGATTTGCATGAACACATAATAATTTCTTTTTATACATAGAGGGAGGCTCATTAACTCCTTAAGAGTTAGGGATGGTGAAAGAAGTGGAAAAAAATGCCAGTACCATTAATACCCTTTGTTCCATTCCTTCATGTTGGAGGGATATATTACTCGAATAGTGCAGAAAGATATATCATCATAAGGTCATTTATTGTATGATAACATATTTGAACTGAGGGTGACTTAGCCTTTCATTTCATGTGTGCATAATGTCAGCTTCCTATTTAAGGATTATAGTGCCAAAGAATCATCATATTGGTGATTTTACCGCTTTCCCTCTCTTTTCAACTACCATTCCCTACTCAAGGTTATTCAATTTGGAAAAAAACACAAAAAGAATGGCTATTTAATTTGGTCGGGCAACAGCTATTCAAAGATTGAGAAACAATTTTTCACAGATTGCTCGGCACAATTAAAAACGCCCAAAAACAGCCGTTCAATTCGATTGAACAACAACCGTTCAAAGATTGAACAACAACTGTCCACGAATTGAACAACAAAGAATAAAAACACAGCAAACGACTGTTCAATTCGACTGAACAACAACTGTTCAGAGATTGAACAACAACTGTTCAGAGATTGAACAACAACTATCTAAGAATTGAACAGAAAAGAATAAAAACACAGCTAACGGCTGTTGAATTCGACTGAACAACAGCTGTTCAGAGATTGAACAACAACTATCGATGAATTGAATAGAAAAATAAAAAAGCCAATGCACGACTATTCAATTCGACTGAACAACAGCTGTTCAAAGATTGAACAACAACTGTCCACGAATTGAACAACAATAATAAAAATGCGAAAAAGGCTGTTCAGTTTTGGTTGAACAGTAGCTGTTCAAGGATTGAACAACAAATGTCCACAAATTGAACAACAAAAAACACAGCAAACGACTGTTCAATTCGACTGATCAGCAACTGTTCAGAGATTGAACAACAACTGTCCACGAATTTAACATCAAAAAATAAAAACATAGAAAACAACTATTCAATTTAATTGAACATCAACCATTCAAAGATTGAACAACAACTGTCGATGAATTGAACAACAAAAAATAAAAACACCAATGAACGACTGTTCAATTTGACTGAACAACAACTGTTCAAAGATTGAACAACAATTGTCCATGAATTGAACAACAAAAAAAAAAACACAACTCACAAGGAAAATAAATTGAAAATGTGAAGAATATACAACAAGACAAGACATTTATATACATTACTTACAAGTGATGCTGGAAAACCTCTCATGTACTTGAGTTTGTGGGGTTACCACCCCCTTGCACCACAACTTGGATGGTGGGATCGTTTCGTACTTGTTGAAAAAAAAATTCTTTCGTGATAGGTTTGTGATAGAGGTGTACTCTATGTCTGTTAACTCGAAATGTTGAACCAGATCCATCTATGGTGGTTAAGGTGAGGGTCCCATTGCTATGTACTTCCTGAATCTCATATGGACCGAGCCACCTTGTTTGTAGTTTTCCTGGAAAATCTTGGAATCTTCAGTCATAGAGGTGTGCCCAATCTTCTTTTTGAAATACCTTCTTCTTTATTAGGTTGTCGTGCCACTTGGCTTTCTGTTGTTGGATGATCGTTGTGCGTTTCAGGGCTAGTAGTCGAATTTTGTCTAGTTCGTTTATTTGTTGGAGTCTTCTAGCATGAGCTTCTGTTAAGTCCAAACCCACTTCCTGGGCTGTTCTCAGAGTTTTGATTTTGAATTCAATAGGGAAGATAGGTTTTCTCTCAAATACTAGCTAATATGGTGAATATCCAATGGTATTTCGCCAGGTTATACGATAAGCCCATAAGGCTTCTGGTAGTCTAGTGGTCTAGTCCCATCGTTGTGCTGCTACCGTTTTGGTAAGGATTGCCTCTAGGAATTTGTTGGTGCTTTCAACTTTCCCATTGGCCTGCGAGTGGTAAGGAGACGTAACTCTGTGGATGATATGGTGATTTCTTAAGGTGGATGTGATTTTATTGCCTGTGAATTGTGCCCCTCCATCGGTCATCACTTCCCTTGGCAAGCCGTATCGTACGAATAGTTCAAAGAGAAAATTAATTACTGATTCTTCTGTGGCTCTTGACAAGGCCACTGCTTCTACCCATTTGGTTACATAATCCGTGGCAACTAATATGTGGGCTTTCTGGTTTGATGGTGGGTTGAATGGCCCAACGAAGTCTAATGCCCATCGTTCGAATGATTCCACCACCAATTGTGGTTGTAGCGGCATTTCATCAGCTTGGCCTGGGCGGCCCATTCTTTGGCAGCTATCATAGGACTGGACATATTTCTTTGCGTATTTGAAAATCGTAGGCCAATAATAGCCTAATTGCAACATTTTATGCCCTGTCCCATGTTCTGAGAAATGGCCACCACAGGGTTCATCGTGACAGGCTCGTAAGATGTCATAGATTTCGTCTTCCCTTATACATCTGCGTATGTGCATGTCGGCCCCTGTATGGAAGAGGTATCCCCCAATCCAAGAGAATCTTGTGCTGCGTTGTACAATTAGTTTATGTTCTCTTGATGTTAAGTGTCTAGGTGGCTTCCCTACTACCAAATAATTTGCCACATCTGCATACCATGGTGTTTTTACCACTACATCAAACAGATGTTCGTCAGGGAATTGATCATCAACTATTAGTGTGTCATCTGTCTTGGGGACCCTGGACAGGAAGTCTGCGACCACATTTTCCTTCCCCAGACGGTCTTTGATTGTTACATCGAATTCCTGCAACAACATTAACCAATGATTTATTCTCCCATTCGTGATTGTTTTATTAGCTAAATATCTAATAGCAGAGTGGTCAGTATACAGGAACACATGATAACCAGTTATATAGTGCCTGAATTTATTGATAGCATAAATGAAAGCTAGGAACACCTTTTCGATTACGGTATAATTTAATTCGGCAGGAGTAAGGTTTTGCTGATATAATAAATAACATAAGGTTTTCGGTCCTCTTCTTGGCTAAGGACTGCTCCTATTGCTGTATCAGATGCATCTGAAGAGATGTGAAAGGGCAGTTTCTAGTTAGGACCTCGCATGATTGGTGCTGTTGAGACCAGTCTCTTCAAGTCTGTAAAAGCGGTGTCACATTTGTCAGTCCAATGGAATTCAACATTTCCAGTCAATGCATACAGAGGTGCAGCTATTTGTGAGAATTTTTTTATAAATTTGTGATAATATCCTGCATATCCCAGAAAACTGCGCACCTCTGTCTGTGTACAAGGTGTGGCTAACAGAAGGATTACTTCTATCTTAGTCGGATCTACCTGTATTCCAGCTGCAGAAATGTAGTGACCTAGGATTACCCCCTAAGTCATCATCATGTGGCATTTTTTGTTGCTTAGACATAATCTAGTAGCAATACATCGCTCTAACACTTTTTCTAGCATTTCTAGAGCTTGATCAAAGTCTTCCCCATAGGGTGTGAAATCATCCATATAGATTTCAAGCCCTTCGTTTATTAAGTCAGAAAAAATGCTAATTATGGCTCTATGAATTGTTCTTGGGGCATTACATAATCCAAACGGTAAAACTCTGTAAGCAAAAGTGCCCCACGGGCAGGTAAAGTTTGTCTTTTATTGGTCTTCGGGAGCTATTTGGATTTGATTGTAGCCGCTAAATCTATCAAGAAAGGAGAAGAACCGTTTCCCAGCAAATGTATCAAGGACTTGGTCAATGAAGGGGAGGGGGAAATGGTCTTTCTGCGTTGCCTTATTTAATTTTCTGTAATCTACGCAGATTCTCCACTTCCCATTATTTTTAGGGATGAATACCAGAGGGGAGACCCATTTTTTGTTTGAAATAGGATAAATGAAATTTACATCTAACAGTTTTTGTAGCTCCTCTTTTACATTATCTTTTAAGTGTGGGTTTAATCTCCATTGAGGTTATCTAACGGGGTGTGTTTCCCTATCGGTATAGATGTGGTGTGTGCATAGTTGTGGGTATAAACCCTTCATGTCTTGGTAGTCCCACACAAATGCCCCTTGGTGCTTCCGGAGGAATTTTATGAGTTTTTGTTTTTGGTCATCATCCAAATTGCCATTAATATTCAGAACCTTTCCTGGCTCGATCTTAATAGGTATGCTATTACGAACAATGGTTGTGGAGATATGTTGAGTCTCGAAGTCTGTCACAGGATCCTATTGATCTTCATGTTCAAGGACTGTTTTCAACATCTGGCAGTTTAGATTTCCAAGCATGGGTGAATGATTCATAAAATTATTGATTACATCATCTTCAGTTTGATCCTTGAATTCGAGAGCTTCTACTAGTGTCAGAAGTGGAAAGATGTTTTGCTCCTAATATGTATTTGGATGTTTGTGAATTTTTAACATGGGTAAGCTTGGTTTGGCAGGTGGATAGATAATGATATTTTTTATAGAATCTCCTCTAGTGATAGTCATGCTACCTGCTTGGCAGCCTATGTAAGCATCTGCTGTGGCCAGCCAAGGTCGCCCAAGAATCAATGGGTGCCCTTCCATCCTGTTTTTTGGATTAATGACTAAAAAATCAGCTGGGTATTCCCATGAGTCCACAGAGACCATGATGTCTTGTACTATTCCTTCTGGTCTGATAAAAAAACTGTCAGCCAGTTTTAGAAGTGTGGCTGTAGGTTCTAAAGTTGATATGCCCAGTTTTTTGCAAGCTCTAGTAGTTAGGATGTTAATGGCTGCCCCTAGGTCGACCAATGTGTTTGGAAATGAGTGGACAGAGATTTGCATAATTACAATGGGGTTTCCTGGGTCTTCATATTTCACAGGTGATTCCCTACCTAGCAACAAGTCAAATAGCGTTCCTACCACATGGACGGTGGGTGCAACCCTTGTTTTCTTGACTTGTTTTTTTCCACATAATTATTTGATTGCCTTTGCATAGATGGGAATGTCTTGGATGGCCTAGAGAAGAGGAATTTTGACACAAAGGTTTCTTAACTCCCCCAAGATGTCAAAATCTGGAGCGATCATAGGCCTGGGAAGAGTTAATATTTCAGGAAATGGAGGCGGAGTCACCCTAAGTTCTTCAGGTCTTTGTTGATCAACTGTTTCCTTATCTTTACCTATTTTGGTTATGTTCATTAGGCTAGGTTCTATTGAGTTTTAAATTCAGGACTAAGGTGGAGTTGTGGCTTCTATAGGTAAGATGGTATGTCCTGACCTTAGTCTTAGTTCGTTACACTGTTTCTGTTCGGCATTGGGTTTTGGATTTTCTATGATTTGAATTAGTTGAACCTGTCTGTTATTGGGATTAGGATTGGGTTGAGGTGGCAATTGAGGGCATATGGCAGGCTGCTGGTTATGCTGAGCTGGGTAGGGAGCTGGAAACATAGGTTGATTTTGGGTCCATGCTCCTATCGGTAGATTGGCCATTCCCATGGGTCGCTGCCAATTCCAATTGGTGTTTTGAGTAGGGGGGTTTGGCCACTAGCTTTGATACGGGACATTTTGCCAATAAGGTGGAAAGCAAGGAAAGTTCAGCCAATTATTCCCTGATGAAGGTTGTGTAGGCCAGGGTGGCATAGGAAACGCCTGGTTTGGCCAAGTAGGGAAGGGGTTTTGAGTCTACCAAGTTGTTGCTGGCTAAACAACGGTGAAGGAAAGAATTGAGGCAGGTCTTGTGGTATGCTAGGTCATGCTTGCCATTGCCGACGCTAATTCATCAAGTAGAATGGCTCTGTCTCTTCCTCTGCTTCCTTGTAGACGGATTTCAGCCCGGGAAGTGAAGGACACTGGTCCATGGTATGATCCTTAGTGCAAATAGCACTAGTCTGAACCATCTCTAAAGGACATTCCCTCTGGTTGTGCTTCTTCCGACATCTTGGGCAAAAGATGGCTAGGTTTTGTTCTGCTATGGCTTATTTCTGTTTGGCTTGTAAAAATTCAAGTTGTGTTTTCAAGGTACCCAGGATGTCAGTTTTGAAAATTTCTAATAGATTTCCAAATTATGCTCTAGTTACATTTCCATTGGCCTGCTTAAGGTCCTTCTTTGTAGAGTCACACCCAACTGGCCTATTGTGTGAGCTACCTCGAGAGCATCGAATACATAGGGAAATAATCTCGTCGTATTCTTCCTGGTAAATATCTCCCTTCCCCATTATGTTAAGAATCTCAACCCATTCTTCCTTCATCCCTTTAAGCATCGTGGCTTTTAAAATGTCCTTGGATAGCGTGGTATATGGGGATCTTTGTAAATTGTATTGAAATATTTCTATGTATTCTTCTAATGTTTCATTGTCTTTTGCAGAACTATTGAAGATTTCATCTTTTAGATCTCGGGTTCGGCAATAGTCTTGGTATTTGGTAAGAAAAATGTTCTTCTTTTGGTCCCAGTTATTTATAGTTCCCCCACCTAATCCCATGAACCAGCATAGCGCAGTTCCTTTTAAGGTAGAGGGAAATAGTTTTAGTTTCTGGGGATCGGTGGTGTAGTCATATCCTCTGCATAAGACATCAAATTCAAATAGGAATGCATTAGGATCTTCCGTGGTTAATCCATGAAAGTTGGGAATGTTGTGCAAGGGGATGGATTTCATAGGGGAATTGGCAGCATGATCAACAATAGGGTATTCTAATGTTGATGTCTGCGAATGCTGTGGGAGTTTTACAGCACTTCCATGATCTGGGATCCTGAGTACTTCTGTTTCGATCACTCCTTCAGGGGACTTAGGTTCTGATATTTCTATGTGAATTCCTCCACTAGTTTCTCCCCCCCCATTCTTGTAGGTTGCAAGAGCCTCCCTATTTTGAAGGGTCAGTGCCTATATGATTGGTAGTCTGCAATCTTCGCTCAAACCCCTCTGTCTCGCAGTGAATCTCGGCGTAGGCTACAGATGGTGAGGCTGCCGCCTGAGGGAGTGTATTAAGACTTTGAATGGAAACAGTTCTGGGTCCTATAGATGCATAAGATTCATCTTTCTCAATGATTTCTTCTATATATGTTGTTCTTCCAAGGATCACTGGTCCTTTGGATTGTGAGGATGTTTGCAAATGATTTCAGATTGTTTCTATCTTTTTCTTCCTAGACATAAAATAAGGGCACCTATCTTATGGTTCTTTGCATGACTTGCTGGTAAGCGGGCTAGAGGGAAAGCATGTTGCTTGTCAGTACGCAGGTTCTTACCTCTCATTTTCAATACCCAATTCTTCACAACAATGGGGAAAGATGAATGAAGGAGATGACTCTTAACACTCTCCCTGCAACGACGCAAAAATGTTGGTCTCACAGAGATGGATTATTATAGGCAACTCTAGTGCTTTCTCATTTAATTATCAACTTGGGGTAAGTCTTCTTATTTCAAGAGTGTTGGCACAATAAATGCGAGTGATATTGTCTAATAGTTACTCCTTATTGCTTATGAGGAAGAATTTTCTAGCCTCCTAAGTTCGCTGATCCTAACGGGGGGTAGCTTGGATTGATTCTTAATCTAAGACTAAACAACAGGATTGAACAACTATCTTAGTGAATTAAACAACAGTCTAAATGAACTGAACAAAAATCTAGATGAATCAAACAACAATTGAATTGAATTAAACAACAATCTAAATAAACTGAACAACGATGGAATTAATTTGAACAACAGTCTAACTAAACTGAACAACAATGAAATTGAATTGAACAACAGTCTAACTAATTGAACAACAATGAAATCAAATTGAACAAAAGTCAAACTAAACTGAACAACAATGAAATCGAATCGAAAAGCAATCTAACTAAACTGAACAGTAATGGAACAACAATATAATTGAAGCAATCTAAATGAATTGTACAACAATTACTTATGTAATTTTGCAATGGAATTCTCTTTATGAACTAATTAATTGACATTGATCGACAGTTGAACGCTTCGCTGTGCTAAAAGAGTAATGCAATCCATAATGACAGATAACATCTAAATCAACTTATTCTATGATCTATAACTCAATTGAAATGATATTGGAAGAACTAGAACCATCTACTGGTGATGAAGCATTGTTATAAGTTGGAAAATACGATTGCGATTATCCTAATTCAAGAACACAATTGCTAAAAATCCTAAAGAAAGAGAAACTGTAACTTTAATGAATGGAAATATACTTTACAACTGCATCATATACTTAAGCATTGGTTCTGCAACTACACAGAGTATGAGAATTTGCGAGGAACTTCCAAGGGTTGGGCCCAGGCCACCAGAAGCTCTAGCGCAGTATAAAAATCAAAAGATTATTGTTCAAGGCTCTATATTACATCCAGTGATGTTACAAAAATACAATTAGATAGGTTAGTTTTGATGCGTCGATTACATAATGAATTTCCTATTATTTTTTCGACTCCCTTTTCTTGTTCGTCCTTCGTCCTTTTAAAGGCGATTTCAAAAATCAGAAAGTATTTCCCAAACGACAGCCTACTGCGCATGGCTGTTGTTTGAGTTCTTGGGCTCGAATTCGTCTGTCTACCTTCTCTTGGACGCTGGGAGTTATCGAGATCTCATATGTTTGCGCCTATTGGTTAACTTCCATTTCCTATTGGTCCAACCACTCTGCCTTCCTGCATGTGGAGATAGGAGAAGTCAAATTTCTGTTATAAAAACTTCCTTTTCATCATTAGCCTAGTTGTTCTAGTTTTCATAATATTTTCTCTCTTTATTATTAATATGAAGAGGAATTCCCCCAAAATTGTAACATAATTTGAAGTAATTACAGGGTGAGAACATACCTTAATTTGGGCCCAATACATGACACATGCTTCACCATTCTCTGGGATACATGTGCAAGAAATTTTTCCTTTTCCTACCCAAAGTGGTAAATTCTTCCCTACGCACAATGGTCAATAATTATGTGCAGTTTCCCCAATGCATGCTCATATTTCATTAAATCATAACACCTCTTAAGAAAAAATTGAATGGGGATTACCTCCCTTAGAGTCACTTTTGGTGGAAGCTCGTCATGGATAGGTGGAGGCTAATTGTAAACTAGTGTCCTTTTTGGATGCATTGTCAAAATTGACATACACCATTTAGTTCCTAGAAAATAATTCCTTACCTACTAATATGTCTATTTCTCTCTGACATGATCAAACTTGAGAGGATATTTCGTAGCCTTCCAAAATTTAACACTCCCTTCCCACATCTACCAAAGTAATCGTCCAATTGTGGTAAACATGCATCGAGAGGCTACTGTAATGAGATTCAACCTCCTATGTGACCTTAAAGAAGTGGAACTGATGGAAAACACAACCTACAGACCTTGTACAACAACCACAACACCCCAGGAGGTAACTCGACCATTCAGGCCTCTTACCACTGGGTCACATTGAAATTTTTATCCCCTTGAAGCCATATCCACAGGAATAGAACTACATTTCAAAGGTTGGGAGGGTATAGCCATAGGCATGCCAGTGTCTAGGGCCCCAAAAACTGAGTTCTGTGACTGCATCTTTGAGATTTGAGCCAGCTTTTCAGGCCCAAAGTCTAGGTCACTTCCCAGAACTTCATGAAAACTTAAGGGATGTTATATAAAAATAGGGCAATGATACATAAGCAATAAAATTAATAATATCTCATCTGGACCCCTCCTATACATTACAAGAATTTTGTCAAATATGTCATAAACATTGAATCTACAGGTGCAACTGCAAACAACAGATTTAAGCATAGGGGTATCATAATTATCCGAGAATCGCTAAGAAGAATCCCTATATCATAAGCTACAATACAATCTATTTTACCATAGACACATTGTGCATTCATTTACAAGTAAAAAAATGGATAGATCCATACATCATCATTGATAAAATACATGCTTATAACCAGCATAATAATAACAAAAATACCATGGATACAATGATGGGTCCCTATAGTACTGGTGTAGTCCTTTATTGTTGTTAGTGTAGACCCCTTATTATTATTGTTGTACCCCTATAGTCCCCATATTGTTATTATTTTGCCCCATTAAACCCCACTATTGTTATTGTTGTGCCCTTACATTATTATTGTTAGGTTGGCTAGGATTATATTGTGACCCCATGGACTCCTTTATATAGAAAGGAGGTTTTTTCATTTGAATCATCCAAGAATTTTTCATTTTATGTAATGTAAAGGAGGTTTCCCCCTTGAAGTGGTTGATTTCTAAGGCATTTATCTCTCTTTTCTTATATTTTTGGAGTTGGTTTCATAACATTTGGTATCAGAGCTTTGGATTCTAGCGTTTCGCTGCTTCAAACAGGTCATTGTGGAATTTTCTCTATAAAATTTTTTCTACGAAGGTTAAGAGGCTATAAAAATACCTAATTGTGAAGAAATATTGATGAATGTCGTGTAAAAATTTCAGATCTTGGTTGCAATATTGTCAGAGATATGATCTGTGGAAGTTAGGGTTTTTGCAGGCCCTCAAATTTCATAGCAAAGAGGTGACCTTGGGAAAATTGTCATAACTCTCTCTCTGAGAATCGTATTGGAATTCTGTAAAAAGTGGCTGAAAGTAAACGAACTATATTTTAATGTGTATAAATTTTAGAGACGAAGGGGGAACCAGTGACACGTGGCACTCCATACAAGTTTTCTCTACTTAACCAGTCCATAATTAAGTCATTGTGGGAGATTAAGCATAAATTTGTCTTGAAGAATCCAAATCAGGTCAGACCCATGGCATTGGAAATAAGATTCATAGGGCTATTAAAGGACTGAAGGTAAAATCTTGGGGATCTAGAATTCTAGAGATACATCAGTTTCAATGTCAAGCTCCTCAAAAGCAAGAAAAAGGTGTGTATTTTTTTTCTTTCAAATTGCATAAGTCTTGTTTGAAAAATCAGTTTGAAGTGATTCCAAGGGCATATTGAAGCATAGATATTAGTATTGGGTTCTAAAATGGCCCCTAAAAAAAATTCAGCACCCATTAAGCCCTTAGAAGGCTCTACTATGACTCATGAAGAGGAAGAAGTGCAACATGATATATCAAAATTACAAGACCAAGTGCACCAAATTTTGCTCTCGCAAAGAGCAACAAAAAATGAAATGGAAGTTTTGAAGAAAGGCTTGGAAGCTAAGATGGATGGTTTGAAGAAATACATGGAAGCTAATATGGATGGTTTGAAGAAAGTCGTGGAAGCTAAGATGGATGGTTTGAAGAATGGCATGGAAGCTAAGATGGATGGCATGGAAGCTAAGATGGATGGAATGGAAGCTAAGATAGATGAATATAAATTAAAGAGAACATGGAAGACATGAGGAATGATCTAAAAGAAGACATGGAAGGTTTGAAGGAATGTTTGAAAAAGTTGATACAAGAAATTATTCCTAATGGCGAAAAGTTAGTATAGGAAATTCGTGATGAGAACAAAATAATTGTTAATTGCGATTTCATAAACTCTAATGTCAGATTGAAGACCCACCCTATTCCAAAGATCAATATGAGGAAGTTTGATGGCAAGGATCTCATAACATGGATACTACAAATGGAGCAATATTTTGATCTCCATAATGTGCAAAACACAAAAAGGGTACTCATTGCAACTTTACATTTAGAACAAAACACATTTGTATGGTATTGATGGCTTTTCTCTCGTAATTTTTTTTTCACTTGGTCAATTTTTATGGAGAAAATGATAGCATATTATGAAGATACAAAGAGCAACACCTTCTTTAGCCAATTGATAAATCTCAAACAAAAGGGTTTAATGGTGGATCACATCGAGGACTTCCAAAAATTGAATATAAGGGTAATTTATATTGCAGAGGAACAAAAGATTCATGTCTTCATAGGGACTTTAAAGGATAACATCAAACATGAGGTTCGCCTTTGGGAACCTAGTTCATTGGAGAAGGCATTTAGGTTGGCAAGAAAAATTTAAAGTAAAATTATGGCGACAAGGAAGCCTACCACTCACATCTATAAAGATGGAAGTGTTGCTACTCCTAGACTTCCACAACCTACAAGGTTGACACCACAAAAATTGGAAGAAAAAAGAGAAAAATGGATTTGCTACAGTTGTGATAGGAAATACACTAAAGGTCATAAGTGTGTTGAGAAGAAATTATTTTACATATATTATGAAGAGGAGGAAGAAAATCAATAAGAAACTTCAAAAGAAGAGGATATACACTAGGAACCAACCCTAGAGAAAGAAGAAATGGGTCCGATCATATCCTGTAATGCATTGGCAAGAATTACCAATCCTCAAACTCTCAAGATAGAAGGACATATCAAGAAGAAAAATGTAATAGTGTTGATTGATTCAAGTAGTACCCATATGTTTATTCATTGTAAGGTAGCCAAGGAATTGAATTGCTTCCTATACCCAACACTAGAGTGTCAAGTGATGGTTGAAAATGGAGAGACTATAAATTGCTTTGGAAAATGCCATAATACCAAGCTAACCATGGGGGAATATGTATTGAATATTCCAATGCTTTCCATTCCAATGGGAGGTGTTGATGTTGTACTAGGAGTACAATGGCTACAATCTTTAGGGACGGTAGCTTTTAATTTTTTAGAAATTTTCTTGAATTTTTTTCTTTTTCGGAAGGAAATGAATTTGAATTATGGGGTATCACAGGGAAGCCAGGAAAAATAATAAGCTATAATGTCATGACAAAGCTTCTAAATAAATAACAATGAGGCATAATTGCACAATTATTCTCACTAGAAGTTCCAACATCAAAATCATCTATTCTGCAGATCTCCAAAAAGTCTTGGGTAATCATTCCAAGGTGTTTTAAACTCCCAAAGGACTCTCACCTATTCATGATCATGATCATGCCATTCATTTGATTCCAGGAAGTGTTCCTCCAAACATCAGGCCTCATAGATATCCTTATGTCCAAAAGAGCGAAATTGAACGTATGAATGCAGAAATGTTAGAGGCTGGTATAACTAGTCAAAGTTCTTTCTATGCTCCAGTAGTATTGGTGCACATGAAGGATGGATCATGGTGCATGTGTATAGAATATAGGGAGCTAAATAAGCTCAATATTAAAGATAAATTTCCCATTCCTGTGATATGAATTATTGGATGAATTACATGGATCGATTTATTTTACCAAGTTGGATCTTCATTCAGGATATCATCAAATTAGAGTGAAGACTAAAGATATTCCAAAAAAAACATTTCGAACTCATGAGGATCATTATGAATTTTTGGTCATGCCTTTTGGCCTTATTGATGCACCTTATACATTTCAAGGGTTGATGAATTCCATTTTTAAACCCTTCCTTAGAAATTTTGTGTTAGTATTTTTTGATGATATACTAATCTACAGCAGGTCTTGGAAGGATCATGTTCAACATGTTGATAAGGTGCTCAAACTATTGGAGGAGAAACAATTATATGAAAAAACCTCAAAATGTTTCCTTGGAGTACAAGAGGTGGAATATCTGGGTCATTTGTATCTCAGGAGGGTGTTAAGGTAGACCCTAACAAAATTAAAGCCATTATGGAATTGAAAGTCCCCACAACCATAAAGAAGTTGCGAGGATTTATCGGGTTAATAGGGTATTATCACAAGTTTGTTAAGAATTATGGGAGAATAGCAACACCTATAATAATATTATTGAAGAAAGATTCATTTTCATGGACTCCTGAAGAAACTAAGGCCTTTCAACATCTTAAAGAGGAAATGTGCCAAGCACCGGTCTTAGCTACGCCAGAGTTCACAAAAACCTTTATTGTGGAATGTGATGCCTCAAGAAATGGAATTGGTGTTGTTTTAATGCAAGAAGGAAGACCCATTGCTTTTGAAAGACGTCCAATCAAAGGAAAGTATTTACATAAAGCTATTTATGAGGAGGTGTTGGAGCAGGGTCCCTTAGGACCGCATTTTTGAGTAAATAAAAGTATTTTTTATTGAGTCGTGCGCGCCAAGAAATGCACAGTCAAGGGGCTTTGGTGAGTCGTGCGCGCTAAGAAATAAATAGTCAAGGAGCTTTGGGGCAGGTCAAAGTCCCTTCATGAGTTGTGTAATGGGCTAAAGGGTAAATTTAGGAGTCTCAAACCATGGTTTGCAGACCTTAGTATGAACGTAGGCTAAGGTATAAATAGAAGTCTAGATCAAGTCAAATAAGGCAGTTTTTTATGGAAGTTTATGTATGTGTGATTTATGTTTGAGCTCTGAAGAAGATCTATGTAAGTGTCTATGTCTAAAAGTCTCCTATTGGCTGTGTGTGTGGAGACCTTAGTCCGGTTGTGTGCGGACCCCGCTGGCGATGTGTGCAGGTGGATCTGAAGGATTATAAGGGTTTTTGGCGAACTGTTGATGAATAAAGAATTGTTTGGATAACTATGAGTACTAAATGCATCTGTAATCTATTTTTGTGATATTTTTCTGCATATGTTTTATGTTGATGCTTATGAGTTAAATTATCTGTGATTGGATCGGTTGCATACCTATTTTACTGTTGACATGAATGATAATTTCATAGATATAGTTTTGTAAAGTTTGAATATCACACTATTAGAACTGCTAAAGGAATTTCAGATCTTCTGTCTGGTTGCACACGTTGGATTAATCTGTGTTAATTAATCTATGGTTTTTGGTTAGGGTTTGTGGTGCGCAAGTCAGTATGTGTGTTAAGACAGATTTGAAGGTGCCTAGTTCATTTAATTCTCTCTCAGGATGTGGAAACCTAGTTCCAGCACCCCCCCATACTGCTTCAGGTGAGACTTTGGCATGCGCAAGCAGGTCATTTCCGAAAGGTCCAGTAGTAAGAGGGTTTTATTAGTTACGCGCTAAATTTGAACTTTGGTCAGGACCCCTCAGGCCAACAAATGGTTCTATTGTCAGGACCGAGATCATTTTGAGAGAGATTAGGTGATGTAGTAGCCATCAAAGACTGAATTAGAAGACTGGTTTGAACAATAGATACACGAATTCTCCATCAAGGAGAACAAAATTAAGAAGTTGTCTGCTGAAGAGTGGGAAAATAAGTATATTTTCAAAGGGGTTC
Organism: Pinus albicaulis; assembly: GCA_034641835.2. Lineage (NCBI taxonomy): Eukaryota > Viridiplantae > Streptophyta > Pinopsida > Pinales > Pinaceae > Pinus > Pinus albicaulis. The sequence continues at coordinate 957,057,160 of CM076582.1, forward strand.
ACGAAATATTCTTTGTGACCTTTGCACATGAATTGCAGGAGTGGTTATTAAGGTTAGTCGAGTTTTAGACCTGCTGGAAGGACGATAAGATCACCTAGTGGACACCTGAGCTGATCCAATAGTTAGAGCATATTGGTAACTCCATCACCGGCATTGTAGATCATTGGGCTGACAAAATTTTGGGTCGGTTTGTGACAAAGTTTCAATAGATCAGTTTGTGTCATATTCTGAAGCTGAAAGGAGGTTCTTCAAAGGACTGAGAGGTAAGTTCACACCCTCTCTGCCTTTAATGATTAAGACACTATTATGTGAAAAGGGTATTCTGTGCAGTCAAAATGAGTGAATGACCCCAAACGAAGTTGAAAGAAATACCCACAGCGGAAAGTACTTTCGGGTTAACTATATAGGAGACAGATCTGTATACAACCCTCTGAGAAACCCGCCTAATAGTGATACAGAGAGTAGTGAGGCTACGTGCGCCAGAGGTAGCTCTCCAAATACTATGGAGTCAAATTTGCATAGGGGTAAGTCATCTCCTACCCCACTTCCACCAAAACCAGGAGGTGATATGGCTGTGCATATGAAGCTACCCACCTTCAAGGGTGTGGGTGATGAAGACATGGAAAAATTCTGGTTGGTTGCAAACGCAGTATAGACTGCGCAAAATGTAAATATTAATGTTGTCAAAAGGGCACAACTAGATATGACGTTTGAAGGTCATGCGCTGGATTGGTTTATGTGATATTTGGCTCAGAACGTTGATCCTACTGTCAATGAGATCAAGAAAGCTTTGAAGCAGCAGTTCAGAAAACCGAAGTCCTACTCACAATGTGTAAAAGAGATGAAAGAAATCTAAAAAGAACCAAACGAATCTGTCTGGGAGGCAGATCAATGATTAAAGCACACTATCAGTGATGGAGGATTTATATATGATGATAAACAACATAAAGAATGGTTTATCTCCATGCTCCTGCCACACCTACGCGACCCTATGAATTAGTAGAAAATTGATTCTCAAGCAGAGGCTCTTGAAGTTGCTATGAATATGAAAGCCACACCTAGAAATGATGACCAATTTGGAACTCTACAAATCCAAAATAAGTTAGAAGCAATGCACTTGGAGATTCAGAACCAGTGCAGATATAGAGGAAAAGAAGTTGGTGCATATGTATGGTGTATAAGTTGTAAGGGTTCCGGTCACACAAAATATTAGCATACCTTGGTTCAAGATTACATGCAAGCGGGAGGACCAAATCCATTGCGACCCAGGGATGCTACAGGACCAAGTGGTACTCCCACACTATGGTGCGCTAAATGTCAAGTAGCGGGATGAAATGACACAAGCCGTTGCCCTCGATTAGGAATTTATGTGCTAGAACTGAAGCAACAATGGTGTAGGTTTTGCTCTTTGGTTGGCCATGATGAGCATCACTGCCACGCCTTTGATCTGATGATAGAAAATTCCAACATCTATAGAGTGCATGTCGATCCATCTTCACCAGCATCCCCCTCTGGGCGTGGTGCATCTCCAGCTAGAGGAAGGGGAGGAGTGTTGGAATCACGATTTCTGTTAGACCAAAACCCATAGGCATTAGTATCTGCTACAATCGCCAGAGTTAGGATCCATGAGAGGCAGTTATTCCATGTCGCGAAACACACGGGGAGCATTGAACCCAATGTCCAACAATCTTCCTCCCCAACGCGAGCTGGGTGAGTTTCAAGCTCGAGACCTGTCGCTCTGATACCAATTGTTGGAATCACGATTGCCATTAGACCAAAACCCACAGGCATTAGTTTTCGCTACAAGCACTAGAGTTAGGATGCACAAGAGGTGGTTAGTCCATGTCGCGAAACACAGAGGGGGTGTTGAACCCAATGTCCAACAAGGAGGGAAATGTGGAGGTGCAGGTCGTGGAAGAGGACAACTGATTTTCTATAAGTGTGGATATGCTTGACACTATGAGCGCGACTATCTGAACCCTGCATGAAATTCTTGCAGGTATTTTAGAAATTTTGATCATGTTATTGAAGATTGCCCTATTTTGATTGCTAGAATGCAAGAGAAGCACCAACAGACACCTATGCAGAATATAAAAATGGTTAGATCTGAGCTGCGAGATGATGATCCGAGTGTAAACATAATTACAAACAGTGGTGCTGCCACTAGAGAAGATGAGGGAAAGAAGGCTGATGCAGAGCCATTGATCAGGAAGGCCTCTGAAAATAAGGAAGGACTCAAAATGCAGAAGGAGAAGGAGACTTTTGTAGAATCTAGAAAGAATTTTGTTGCCACAGGTGCGTCCACATCCAAGTCAATCACAAAAGCCAAGATAGATGATGAATTCAAACCTTTCCTGCAAGCCTGCATCAAGATATTGCATAAATAGAAAGAAGTAGACAATCTTTAAGCTCTTATAGATAGCTACATGGATAAGGCGTTACCTCAAACTGAGAGCAAGGATGTAAACAAGATCTACAAGAATAAGAAGAGGATTGGTCAGGAGATGCGCATGACCATGCAAATTGGAGAATACGAGATGGGTGAGGTCATTTTGGAATTAGGGTCCGATGAAAATTTTCTACCTAAGAAAACCTGGCAGAAGATGGGCGAAGCAAATCTAGATTGGTCCACCATTCAGTTGTGCATGGATAATCAGCAGAAGATCATTCCACTAGGGAGACTCCCACAGGTTCTGGTAGACATTGTTGGAGTATAGGTACATGCAGAATTTGAAGTAATATAGATTGTGGAAGATGAAGACCCCTACCCTGTGCTGCTAGGGCAGGATTGGGCCATCTAGATGGGGGGCATCATCAACTTAAAGCACAGAAGTATGAAATTGAGAACAATGGTACTCGGGTTATAGCACCTTTGGATCCTATGGAAGGGGAAAGATATACAGAACCAGTGTGTGAAGGAGACGATGTCGACCATATCTATAAGTTGACTACATGAGATGAGGATTGGATCAACCTTACTATTGATGGGATGCTAAATTGGGAAAACGATAGTGTTAGTGTGAATTCTAATCGCAAGCGTACAAAAAAATCTCACTTTAGCTGTGCACAACAAAGAGCCCTAACATTAAAGATGGCTGTCAATTTCTTTAGATCTGCAGTTATTTGACCAAGGCAAATGATACAAAATCTAGATCTATACGGTTAAAGACATTAAACAACAAATAAAAGCAAGAGTTACTCCATGCATCCAATAGAAAAGACAAGAATATTTTTTAAATAGTTTTGTATTTATGACACCTGGGAAGGGAACATAGAAAGATGTTACTAGTCCCCCTCAATGGGATGGGTTCTTGTATGTCCTCAGCGCTTCAAATCTAAGATCTCTCTCTCTTGATGGTGTGGAAAACCCAGACAAAAATAGAACTCAAAGGGAGCTCGCAAGCAAAATGGTAGCAAAATATGACAATGATGGAGGATCAAAGTCAGACCAAAAGTATAGATCCAGAGTGATATTTAGTCAATAAAAGGTAGTGAATGAATGGAAAAACCCTTCTATTTATAACAAAATATTGAGTTAGTCTAGATATTGGTTCATAATTAAAATAATATCAACCAACTCTAGATCCAACTTTTATGGAATATTTTATTATATTTGTTTGAGGGAAAAAGAATTTGAATTTGGTCAAATCCCTTTATTTGTAAATAATAAATAAATAAATGATTTATTTATTATGTTAAGAATGTGGTTGATTAATAATTAAATAAATAATTATTTATTCAATTATTTATAAATGATTTAGTCAAATTTAACAAGGAATATTATTTAAATAATGTTTTAAATGATTATTCCTAGAAAATAATAAGATAAATAATGATTTATCTAATTAATTTTCCTATTTTGGGTTAAACATGACCAGTAATATTAATTAAACTATTGTTTAACTAATTATCCCTTGACGAAAATCAAACAAATAAGGATTCATTCAATTATTCCCCATGGGGTTTCCTGTTTAGACCATAAACAACTTGATAAATTGAGGATTACTAAGTTATTTTTCATAGTGAAAGCAATTCTACTAGGGTAGAATTGGTCTTACATGGTGTACTTTGGTCCATCGAATAGTAACAGGTTAGATGACCAAAAAATGGTGTAACATTTTCCCCCCAGCGTGCGAGCGTTAGGAGAAAATTGTATGACTGAAGTACGTTGTAAGAACTCAATCACTAGACACCGAAGGGGGAGTCATAGAGAGAGAAATATAAGGTAGACTAAAGCGCTAAAGGAAAATACCCTGAGGAGGCGAGACTTAAAATTGCGACAAGTCTCTTTTATGAGTGAGTACTTGTTCTACAAGAGTCGGGGGAGGCATACCTATGCCCGCCGAGATAACAAAGTGGTGATCAGCGATTGTAATTGATGTCAACCCAAGCAGCACTATGGGCTAACCCAATATTGCATGGGAATTTTGACGTACCAAATTAATATATTCTGGGTCAATAATGCTTTTTATGGTTTCTACTTGTCGAGATGTTTCTGTTGATATATGGCACGCCATGTAATTCTTCACGGTTTGAGAGATATTCATGTTTGAAATTTATACCCCCAGTTAGTGGGCTAAAACCCCATGGGGTTGGGGCATGGGTCATTGAAAAGTCATAATTAATATTTTTTAAGCTCCTAAGATCCCTCCCACGTTCACTTGTTGAAGCCCCTCTCAACTTAAGCATTCATATAAATTGTGATGTTCATTTCCTCCTTATGCATGGGATTTGGTCATCTGAAACAGGTCATCGTGGAATTTTTGCTCTAATGTTTTTTTCTATGAAGGCTCAGAAGCTGAAATTTTTATGAGGAAAAGCTGAAATTTTGAGGAAGCTACAGTAAAAATTTCAGATCAAGTTGCGCAATATTTTTGGAGATATGATCTATGGAAGTAAGGGTTTTTGCAGGCTCCTGAAATTCATCTCAAAGAAGTGACCTTGGTAAAATCGTCATAAATATTTCTTTGAGTATCAGATTTGAATTCCATAAAAAGTGACAGATAGTGCACAGTCTGTAGTTTGCGCTCTATCAATTTCAGAGGCAAATGAAGAAACAGTGACACATGGCATGCCGTACAAGTGCGCTATGCTGAAACAGTCCATAATTAGGGCAGTATGAGAAGTTGGGTATAACTCTCTCTTGAAGAATCCAAATTGGGTCAGACCTGTGGCATTGGAAAGAAGACTCAAAGGAATACTACAGGACTAAAAATCAGATATTGAGGATATGAAATAGCAGAGATACACCAAATTCAATATCGAGCTCCTAGAAGGCAAGAAAAAGCTAGATCATGTGTTGTCAAGGATTGCAAAGGACCAAACTTTCTACGGCAGAAAAGCAAAAAAAGGTGCAGCAGAGGGTAGCATGACAAGAGAAGCAACCAAGGTGCATAACGGCAGCAAGAAGTTCATCATATGAAGTCTTCAAGTGGGCAGCACTGCATACAATCATTGTAAAGGTATCATTGTACTTAGTCATTGTAAATACATTATTGTACAATTGTACTAGTGTCTATCTGCCAAGGGTTGAAGAGGCAGTGTTGGGAGGTCTAGGATCATCATTAGGTGGTTGTGTCAAATTTGGGGTTATGGTCTAGTATATCTTCTTCTTCTACACCATTCTATATCATTGTAAAGTGGACCATTTTCCCTGGTACGGGAGTCCATTCTTCTTTTATTTTTCTATAGGGTGGTAGGGTGGTGCTAGGGTGAGTTGTAGCTCATTGGGTGTTGGGGAATCCATTCGGTGACTACTAAAAAATATCGGGCATTGGAGCATCCATCCAGTGGGAGCTGGAGAAGAATGATTTTCTAGATTCTAGGAAGTTGGAGCTTCATTTTCAATTGGAGTTGAAAAGAATTATTAGAGAAGCATTAGGTGGTTTTTGTCTTGGAGTGGGTTTCCACCTTAAAAACTATGTGCATTTGTGTTCCTCTTGTTTGCTGCTATCATTTTACAAACACTGATAATAATTGAATATTAACTAATGCTCTAATTGAAAGAAATACTGATTCACCCCCCCTCTCAGTATTTCCAACACAAAGTATAAAGAATAATGCGTCTAGTAAACAAGGGACTGAACTATATAGTATATGCTGGCATAAACATGGGCCAGATAAAAACATGATAATGGATCCCACATACATACTGTGCTTGGGACAACAGCCAAGACTTATATAATAATATCTGAGTACATGAGATATAAGTACAACCAAAGAGGCCCTATAAAACAAGAAAGGGCTCTAAAAATCTGAATGATACATGAAAACTGAAGAGGTGCTGCAAGCGGCTAAGGTCAGAACCATCAAATCTATGGAGCTACATCCAAGGCTGTAATAGAGAGGTCATCCGGGCATGTGGGGGGCTACCTGAAGAGCCACCCCCTCATGAGGTCTGAAACATCTCACACACACCCGGGAAATCACTGGTACAATCTGCTGCATCACTGAACCATCAAGTATACAGATCTCGATCATGCTATGAGGAGTTGGAGTTGATAAACAATCAAGTCAAAGGGAAATAGAGGGTCCCTTTTCCTAATCTGAGGCATCGAACAAGAGTGGAAGCTGGAACTAAGGTACACCACCGTCTAGACTTTTCTTCTAGAATAAACAAGTTGATGTCGATAAAAGGAGGTCCACCATAGGTGAGGTAATAAGGGGTCCGCAACTAAGGCACGAGAGATAATAGTAGAGTGATTGATAAACTGACACCATGGATGATGGTGGAATGGGGGTACTAAGTAGTGGGCAGATGACTTCCCTTGTTAGAGCATAAAGGGCATGGATGACTTGCCAGCACTGACTTGACACAAGAGGGGATAGGGGACAGTATGACTGAAGGCCAAAATGTGCGACACGAGAGAGGGAAAAAGAAATGAAGGATGGAGGAATATGGCTGGATACAAAGGGACTCGGGATAGACTCCATGAATCAACTCGGATGCTCTAAACAAGGGCGACTCAATGATGCTGCCACAAAGAATAGGCCCAGTGAGGACCATAAAAACATGAGTACTAGGTGGGTACTCATGAATAAAATCGACACGAGTGTGGACAAGTATGAAGGCAAAGTGGTGCCCCAAATAAAAGTGTTACAAGTGAAGAAATTCAATTTTGAGGAGTGGTGAAGTGACCCTTCTTGGAAAAAATGTGTCCAGGTGAAGTATCAAATAAAAAAAACTAATAGATACCCATTTTATAGCTTGGTGAGAGCTTTCCAATGGTATGGATAGTTTTTCAAATTGAGCTATGGTTTGGCCGCAGCGGGGGAAAGAAAAATCTGGGGTTTCTCTTTTAATAAGGCATTTTCCCTCCAAATTCACTCATTTGCAAGTGTAGCTATGGTGAATGTAGAGAGGAGAAAAGGCCCTACATATTGTGGCGATCGTAGCGGACAAACCGACTGTTGGAATCGATATCCGTTAGTTGTAGGTAAGAGGCCTAACCCTACTCTTTCATTTCAGTGGATTGAAAGTTCAGTTTAGGCACCTAGAGCTCAGGAACAAACCCCTGCTCTTCTTCATTGCCGAGTCGAAATTTTTGGGGCAATATCTGTGACCTGGGTAGCAAGTTTTGGGAAGAAAACTGCAACCTGTCCTAGGATTTTCCTGAAAAATGTGATCTGTCAGAGAGAGGTATTTTGGTGTTGTTTCTTGGTTGAGAGCTGGTTTTTATGGTTGAATGCAGTGTTTCCTTTCTGTATACTGAAAAATATGGTGGTTTTGTGCAGATATGGCATAATTGAGGATCAACTGGAGAGAGAGAGACCTGTGCACATTACGGTCGGAGATCCGAGAGGATCATGGTGTCCACAGTGCATTGGCCAGGTTTGGGGTCCTGAAGTTTGTGGAGAACCCTATGATGAGACCTGGGGAGCCCTTGTTGGCCCAGATTGTCAGCTATTGGGATCCGGATCAAGAGATATTTATAGTGCATGGTGGAAATGTTGTCATTGATGGCATAGAGAGCAACATAGAAGAAGAGAGAGGCAGCAGAGACCTGCATAGAGCTAGAGAGATCTGAAGAGCTGCAGAGGGTCGAGCAGTTGTGAAAAAGGGACATTTGAAGAAGCAGGGCAACAAAACGAAGCAGCCCAGGCTACAAAGAATACAAAGAATACAAAGAAATAGAGAATACAGAGAAACATAGAAACGGTCTTGCACTGACATGCACTGCCTGTGCATTGTCATGCACAGTAACACCAGAAAATAGAGCAGAGATGGCTTGAAAGTATTGGCACAGGACAATAGAATATTCAGTCGATAGAATGGAACCAGTATCTGCATAATGGTGGTCTAACACTTAAAAGGAGTCTCTGCATAACGGCATAGTGTTGCAGCTTTTAAAAGGAGTCGATTTCTTTCGGAAGCTGAGGGTTTTGATAATTGTTCCGGAGGGTTTCGATAATTGTTGGGATAGGTATGCAGAAGCATTTTGTTAAAAGGTAATGGACCATCGATTAAATAATAGAAATGCATATACTGTGTGGAGAACTACATGCGAAGTTTAGAGGAAAGTGGAACCATATACTAAACGGAACGTAAAGGCGGAATACAACTAAAACAGAGTTAAAAAGGGCGGAACCTTGATCAAGCATTAAGCGGAACCATCAAGCAGTGAATAGTGACAGTGGTTTCAAATTAAAAACCGACAGTATCACGCAAATAAAAAGAGGTAAGTGGTTTCACAAATAAAAACACGATATTGCTCTTCAAGAGCCACGTGTCCTAAGGTGGTTTTCTAAAACCATTTCCATCGCGTAACTTTTGAGAATTATGTTCTGTGCATCTAATTTGCACGATATTACGTTAGGGCCGTCGGATATTGATTGGGAACGTGACAAGCTTGGAGTCGTCGGATGGCGAAGGTACGTTAATGCTGGGATCCAATGAATTATCGCGTAAATATTTGGTTATTAACCATTGAAATAAATGTTGAATGGTTGATATATATATATATATATATAAAAGTTGTGGGACCCCGATTATGTTGTGGATTATAGGTTTGTATTGAGCGCGGACTAATGGGAGGTAAGCCATATACATTGTATTATATTATAACTGAGGGAAGTTAATTAAAGTTGGAGCGATAAGTCTGGTAAGAAGTGCTGGATTATGTGCATTTTATATTTAATGCGATGATTTTTTTATAGTCGGAAGTCTTAATAAATTGTGAGGGCAGCGTTAAAGATCAAGTTTCAACCATTTTTATAAAGTGATGCCATGCTGAAACCTTGGCATTATCTAAGTTGAAAAGGTGTGTAGAATGTTGGAAAGGAGGTATGTATTAGTAGCTAGGGCCCAAACTTCAAAATATGTTGGTGTTGGTATTTAACCAAAGTTTAAAGTAAACCTCGTGAGATATAAACATTAAGTGAAGGGCGCATGTGCGTTTGATAGCTGGTGCTTTGGGGTAATGAATTTTGAATAATTAATTCGAATACTCTTAAGAGAGCATTTTATATGCTTGAGGGTTTATAACAATATAGTATAAGGCGAGGAACGAGTTCTGCATGAGTTTGTATTGTTAATTTTATCATATGGTCCCAACCATAGGATTACTACAGTAAAAGAAAAGTTTCCGCATGTCATTACAATTGCCCAGGTTGGAATATTAACACGGGTAAGATATGTAATGGATGGTGGCCGACAGTATAATACGTTGCACTCTTTTGATGAATGATAAGAATGAGAATTGAAACAGTAAAGGTTTATGCCGAGGAGTCTATACCTATATGAGTATGCATTCCATATAGTGGGCCTTATGTAATGCAGCTTATTAGGAAGGTCGAATGTTGATTAGATTTTGGTTTAAATTAAATATGCAGATCTGCCATACATATATGGGGTTTTATAACCATGGAAAAATGAAGCTTGCGCATTAACTCAATTTTCCCAGTTTAGAAAATAAGAAATGCTTCCGCATGTAAATATTTCCAGTCTTTGAGATTTGTTTGAGACTAAACTGGTAAAAAAATTATATATACAGTAGATACACAATTGCAGTGAACAGGTGAATATGCACAGGAACGAAAATGTGGGTTTGACAGGTGTACATGCACAAGTGCTCAGAGTTGCAGTAAACAGAGGTATGCAGGACAGTTACATGACAGCAACAGAAAAGACAAAACCAGCAAGCCAAGGGCTGAGTGAAATTTATGTATGTAACTGAAAATGTGAATGTAAATTTTTTAATTGTTTTTATATTTTTTGTGATGCATTGGCAAGTCTCCGGAGGAAAAGAAATATCCCACTGTAATATTGAAATTTGTACATATTGTTATATTTTTTCTGAATAAGCTGGACAAAGGAATGAGAAGGCAGAAGTCAAAGAGTCATGGATGTTCACTTTGAATTCTCAGTGGAATACAAACAGTCATGTGATGAACTCCATAAATGATATCACATTGATATGCATAGAGAGGTTAGAGAATGCAGAATTGAGGCAGAGAAGATAAGAAGAGGGAGGAGCTGATGTTATAGCATCATTTCTCACCTTCACATGATTCATGATTGCTTTGATGGTTTTGGGCACCCATTCCTACAGACTTGGACAAATTAACTTAAAAACAGTGTAAAAATCCCCATACGCGACTATGCCCGTGCTTTTCCACGTGTATACGTGAGTCCAGCTAGACTTTTCCGCATATTCCATTAAAATGATTAAAAAATATATAATTATTCCCTATTTTTGGGCTGGGTTGATGGTTACTCAGGTAGTTCAACCACCCCAGCACGTGGCCAACTGTTTCCAACTGTGGGAACTACTTGGAGGGAGTATAAAAACCCCTCATGTGTATGGCCTAAGAGAGAGAGAGAGTTATTGATATTATACTCTGTTGGTATTCCCTATCCAAGTCTGATTCCCCGTGCCTCCTGCACTTTCCCAGTTCATTATAGGAAACCCTTGTTTCCTTGAGATGCACATCTTCCTATATGTCATCTCGTATGCACCAGTTTGGAAGGAGTCTTAGCGAGGCAAGGGCTGGACGGATCCGGACGACGGTCTGCGAAGGCCGTGGAAGGATCAGGTGATCTCTCCACTTGTTACTTTTGTACATGCTATTTATAATACAGAATTACCATGCTGTTCTCGAAATAAACGTGTTAGTGTATGCTTATATGTATGAGAATATTGTTATTTAAGCATTCATTATGATCTATTTAATGTTTTATATGGATTTCACTAACATTTAGAGTCGATATATGCTGTACAACCAGTTCTTCGTGCTTGTTTCTTCTTGTCTTTCAGGTTAAGAAGGAAGGACGGTTGCTGGGGGTTTGGACCCCGCGGGATCTGCTTCAACCGTAGGACCTACGGGTAACTTTCTCATTCTACTCTATTTAGTTTTTCTGAATGTGCATGGTTGTGTGAGTCTCTGTTAAGTAGCATGTCCCTGCTCTGTGGAGGTTGTAACCCAACGAACCTCTAGGGTGATATTCCCCGAAACAGAACTGGCGACTCCACTGGGGATCACATTCTTGTGATTCTCCTGTTGGGTGGTTTCAGCTGTTTGGTAGGATTCCGACAGTTTTATCTTTCATTTGCAGTCCAGTTTACCTTTTTACAGTCAGTCTGAAGTCCTGGTGTCTTTTCCAGGCTTGTCCTTTTTGTTTTTTCATTATTTACCTTTGTATACGCGCTTTTTTCTGCACACAGTCGCATATACATGCAATTTTGTCTAAAGGAACCTGCGTATACGCGAGTTTCCCTTAGCACAAACGCGTATGCACGCTGGTTGCATAACTGTGAAGTAGCGTATACCTAGGCAGATTTTGAATTTTTGGGTTTATTGACTTTTTGGTCCTTTCTGGTTGTGGAGGCCTGTTTCTACAGTGTCTCTGTACTTACTGGATTGTGAAGGAAGTGGTTTCATGCCTTTTCTCTCTTTCGTTTGATTGAAAACTAGTCTTTTTGGCAAAGTGTTGTTTCTGGTGCTGGCACTTCTGGATTGAGTTCCAAGATCGATTTCTGAGCATTCTTGGTTTTTCTGCTTTATCAGAACAGAGAGCTCCTGCTCACTGACTCGCTCCTATCTTTGTGTTGTGCTTCGCATTGCGATTTTTTCTTCGTTTTTTATTGGTTTTCTTGAGTTCCATAGGCTAGGTTTTGTTGCAACTTTTGAAGAGCTTTTCTTGCTTCTTTGGAGTTTTTGTTTGCGACGAGTTTGCACTATTTGTCTAGGCTGAGTGGCTGAGTTTTTGGTCTTCTTTTGCTCTTATTGATCTTGCTACGAGTTAGCCTTATAAGGTTTGGGAGCATTGTTGAAGTTTGTGCTTGAAATTCGGTCTTGTTTGGTTTGGATTTTGATAGTTGTGCTTGGTCTTTTCGAGCTCTTTCTCTATAAAACTAAAAAGCTCAAAAAACATTTGCTTTGCTTTTTGTTTTTGCATTTCAAAGGCTTAAAAAACATTTTCACTTGTTATTTTCTTTTGTTGTTGCATTTTCATTTTCGTTTGCCATAACTTTTGAAGCTTTTGTGAGGTTTCTTGCTTTTAGTTTTTGGCTTGATTTTGAGGAGGAGTTGTCATTTGATTTCTTCTTCTTGTTTTTAAGTGTTTTTGGTGTCCTTATTTTAAGAGTTCTTGATTTTGAGAGCTAAATTTCTGGGCAACAAAAGAAGAGTTAAAACTGAAGGACTTTTTGGGAATTTCACTCTGCTTTAAGAGATTTGCATCTTAGGATTTACATGCTTGTAGTGATTTGCATTATGTGCATTTAATCATTTAGTCAATTTCTTAGTTTTTGTGAGTGTGAGTTTGCTATTTGAAAAGAAAAAATACAATTTTTAGTCTCGTAGAACCTGGATAGAGATTGCTCTTCATCGAAAGACAAAGAACTGCATTTTCATGTAGTTAAGTTTTTATTAATTTCTTTTGCGTCAAAACACCATACGTTTCATCTCCATATCCTTGTGACTTAACATAACAACCATTAAAATAAGCGATTTAATCTAAAATCAACTAGCAAGTTTTCTAAGTGTCAATCACCCAACTAGCTAGGTTGTAGGGCCTTGGAATAGGTGAGTGGAAAGTTAACTCTCCAAGGCCGCTCAAACAAACATAGAAGTTGATTAATTGAGCGAAATCCAACTCCGTGAGGTGGACTGGGAAAGCTCTCATCCGAGAGTCAAGCGCGAGGGGAAGTGAAGGGTAAGAAGAGGGATACCCCCCCTCCGATTAGCTGAATCTAACCTCAAGACCGTTCCGCCCAGCTTCTGATACGGATTGGTGTCCATAGTTGCTGTTCCTAGGTTCCACACAGGTGACTGCGGGGGGGAATACCCGTGGTACCTGAGGCAGACGTCGCATCACTTTCAGCAGTACTTCTGGGGGGTGCCCTTGCGAAGCTTGGGTGCTTGAGCCGACAAAGGCTGTCGTTAGGAGGTCGGCGTAACTGTTTCTGATACCTTCGCTAGTTGTTATGGGCCCTAATCATCCCAGACTGCTTTCGGAAGGCCCTATACTTCGCTTTCCTGTATTTTGGTGTCCGGTCCTCATCACCCGGAGCGGAAATACTTGGAGGCTGTTTGCTTGCTGTTTCTCAGGGATTTTGATTTTAGTGAGTGCTCTTTGCTCCTAGCTTGCCTAACTTTTCACTTTTCTTGAGTCTAATATAATAAATCTGTAAAAGTGGCTGATCAAGCGCCTCGACGTTCGAGGAGAATCCGGGGGTTATCTCCCGAGAGTGCAGAGCCTTCTTCGAGAAGGCGTAGGAGTGATTTAGCAGGTGGTTACCACCCTGTGGAGTCTGACGCTGTGGAGAGAGATCCTCCACCCAGATCTGAAGGTTTCGTAGCTGATTCTGGTGTCGGTCCCGAGAGGAGCGTTCCACTCACCTCGCGAGTTTTGTTTCCTCAGGAAGAAGATTTTCAAATCGAAGACGTACCTGAGCCTCCTGCTACAGGTCCATCTCCTCTTCCTCCTGATTATCCGTTTGTTGTTCAGTACATCGGACCGGAGTCGGAGAGACCGCCGGATCTTCCGTATCATTCTTATCTTTCGATGGCCACGACTAGGAACGCGGCTTCTGTCGTGAGTGCTGCAGGCATTCAGACTCCTGCTTCTGTCGAAGCAGGGGGCACTATTGCTTCATCTTCGATTGCTTCTAGTGCTGCTGTGTTTGGCTCTGGGTTCACCCAAGCACATGCTTCTCATTCTGGTCCTTTTTGTTCGGGGATGTCCATTAGTGGAAATCCCTCTTTTTCCTTTTCCGCCGGTGCAGCTGGATCTACGCCCATGTCTAACATGGCTAGTGGATCAGCTTCGTTTCAGGGTTTCCCCTTTGGGACTGGACACATTCCTAGTTCCAATCCTTCTTTAGGGTCATTTCTGTTTACGTCCCAGACCCAGAGTTTCAACCCTTGGTCTGGGGGGCAAAGTTCGACTACTTTTACGGGATGGAATCCTGTCTTTACTACAGTGGGGGCAGGGAATCAGTTTTACGCAGGTCATCAAGGGAATTCTTCTTTCCTTTCATCGAGTGCTTATCAGTCCTTTTCTCGTCTGTCTAATGCTTGGAACCCCTATCAGGGGCTCTCCTCTTCATTTAACACTTCAGCGGGGGGAACTGGTCTGGGCTTTGGTAACTCGGCGTGGGGAGGAGGTTCTTCTCCGTTTTCTACGAGTCCTTTCTGGCAGCCTGGTGCCTCATCAAATCCAGGCTATTCTTTTTAGAATGTTGGGAATCCATCCCATCAAGGATGGAATCCTCAGGCTCCGCCTCGCTTACCGTTTCTGGCAACGTTAAACTTGCCATATTTGTCAAAGTTGACTAATGACCCGATTCGTTATAGTCCGGGGTGGCCTCCGGTCCCAACCAAACTTCCTTCAGACATTCCAAAGTTTGAAGGTAAGAATGGAGAGGATCCGGCGGACCACATCACCACTTTCCACTTATGGTGTTCTTCGAACTCCCTGATCGATGACTCAATTAGGTTGAGATTATTTCAACGCACCCTAACTGGAAATGCTGCCAAATGGTATATCGAGCTCACTGGGGGCAGTTTCGCTACATTTGGGGAACTGGCTGTCACATTTCTAAACCATTTTCAGTTGCCTGTCAGATATGAGGCTGGGACCGAACTCCTGGCTAATTTTAAGCAGGATGAGGCAACTCACATTTCTAATCACATTCGGGAATGGAGGAGAAGGAAGAGGCTTATCAAAGCCCATATTCCAGGTGAATTCCTTCTCGAGTAGTTTTTGAAATCTCTGCAGTCAGATATTTCAAAAGATGTATCCCTATCTGGGGTATTTTCTAAGGAGCAGGCCATCTTTAGGGCCCAGCAGTTAGAACTGATCTATTCTCAGTCTGGGATGCTTTATAAGTATTTGCCCAATGCTCCTCGCTCCAAATTGGATTTATCAAAACCCAAACCTGGTCCGCATGGTGACGGGCTTGTCGGATCGGTCAATAGTAGTGCAGCCAGCCTGCTTTCTCAATTGCAGCAGTTGTCTTTACAATCTGCTCCTTCTGGTCAGGCTGTGCCTGCTGATTCATCACCTTCCTAGTCTTTGTCCATAAATGTTGTCCAAGCTTCTGATC
Organism: Pinus albicaulis; assembly: GCA_034641835.2. Classification (NCBI taxonomy): domain Eukaryota; kingdom Viridiplantae; phylum Streptophyta; class Pinopsida; order Pinales; family Pinaceae; genus Pinus; species Pinus albicaulis. The sequence continues at coordinate 957,072,711 of CM076582.1, forward strand.
CCAAAGGAAATCAACAATCCGATGGGAAGAAGAAGGGACGAAATAACAAGAAGAAGGGAAAGAACGGGAAGGGCAATGCAAATAAAACCAACGAGCGTGTTGGTGAGGGTCAAAGGAGAAAAAGAAAGTGAAGTTTCCGTGCAAGCTTTGTGCTGGAGACCATCTCACACACCTTTGCCCTAAAATTCAGGATGCTCAGCGCCTGTTATCCCAGCAGGGTTCTTCTAGTTCCCAGGCTGTGTTAACAAACCCTTTTCCCCAAGGGCAGCAATTAGTTGTTGGCACGAACCAAAATCCTGGGGGTTCCTCTGGGGGCACCCAGGAAGGGGAAATTCCATCGAACATTTTTATGATGAGTGCTCACGCGGATATCGCTACGAGATCCCATGATTATGGCGGAGAAGAGTCTTCGAAAGCTAAGGAAGTTCCTGATGCTACTGAGCCGCTTCACATAACGAAGCCTACTGTTGAGTCTATGCCTCGGATGCCAAAAGCATCTTCTAAGTGGTCAACGATTAATCCAAATGCGAGGGCTGCCCAGAACTACTCGATTCTAGAAGATCTGGTGCAGAGTCCTTGTGCTATGTCAGCTTTAGAGGTACTCCAGTCTTGTCCGGCTCAGCGCAGTGCTTTGCTCACTGCCATTGGGGCTATTGATCCAAAAAACTCTCTTCTGATTACTTTTGATATGACTAATTTTAAGAAGAGACTTCCTCATCACATGGCCTTTCATATTAAATCATCGTATCGGAAGTGCAATATCTTTCGAACGGTTGTTGATGAGGGTGCTTCCACGTGCGTGATGTCTCTCGCATGCTGGAAGACACTTGGATCTCCGAAAGCTGTTCCATCTAGCACTGTTCTTACTGCGTTCGATGGTCATTCTCACAGACCCCATGGTATTGTCCCGGCTTTGCCCATCTGTGTTGGGGGCAAAACTGTCAACATAGAGGTTGAGGTAGTGGATGCAGCCTTGGACTACAACCTTCTGTTGGGGAGGAACTGGATTTATGAGATGGATGTTATCGCATCCTCATTATTTCGAATTGTATGTTTCCACCACGAAGGGAGGATCGTTACAGTGGATCAACTGGACTGTCCTCAGGTAGACCTGAATGCGCCCTCTGACTCATCTGTTCCTAAGTTGGATAATACTAAGGCGCCTGTCGAGAATCTAGGAGTTGGAATGTAGTCTTCCCTGATGGGTACTTTCGATCTTCCTCCTCCTACGGTGCATATTAATGCTATTTCATCCTCCAAGGCTCCCCTTCAAAGAGAGTTCTTTCGAACTATTATTTTTCGGACCCTTGGACCTTACCTTCCCCTACTGCCACATTAGCGGAAGGTCAAGTGGGTGGAATGGCATTTCCGATTTCTGCAGCTGAGATTGCGTATCAGTCTATTGTTGACACTGCAGAATCTGTTCCAGCTCCTATTTCACCGGAAGAGTTGGATGGTGATGTGGCTCCGGCTTGGACGATTAGTTCTTCTTCGGCCCAAGATTGTCTTGATACCACTCTTCCATCTGAAGAGGCAATCCTGGAAGCCATGACTGGTATAGATAGACCGTGGGATGATTTGCATCATCGGTCTTACTTCCTACCTGACTTGAACGAAGTTGAAACTAGTTTTCCAAGTCCTCAGTCTCCTGGACCTGTTCACCCAGTCTTGAACCCTTTAGCACCAACACAGGTTTATGCTGAAGGGAACATGGCTGTGATCTCTCCTACTATCCCGGTGAACATTTCCAGGGATCCCAATATTATTGAGAATGTCTTCATTGGAGCTGAATGTTCCCGTGAAGAGGTTCAAATTTACATCGAGCTCTTTAAAGAGTATAGGGATGTATTTGCTTGGTCTTATGAGGAAATGCCTGGAATAGACCCATCTATTGTCCAGCATGAGATCAAGACGTATGAAAACGCTAAGCCGGTGAGGCAAAAACTTCGTTCGGTCAATCCTAGGAAGGCAGCAGCTATCAAAGCTGAAGTTGAAAAGCTGCTTAAGGCGGGATTCATTTTCCCAGTTCCTCTAACTGAATGGGTTTCAAACCCCGTTCCGGTAGATAAAAAGCAAGGAACGATTCGAGTGTGCATCGATTTCAGAGACCTAAATAAGGCATGTCCTAAAGACAATTACCCCACACCATTCATCGATCAGATCATTGACGAGTGTGCCGGTAACGAGACTTTCGCCTTCATGGACGGTTTCTCCGGATATAATCAAATTACTATCCATCCTGAAGATCAACATAAGACTGCATTTATTTGTCCCTGGGGTATGTTTGCATACAAGAAAATGCCTTTTGGTCTTAAAAATGATGGGGCTACCTTTCAACGGGCCATGTCTTACGCCTTCCACGACATCAAGAAAATTATCGAGGCATACTTAGATGATCTAGCTGCTCATTCTCGAAAGAGGATGGATCATCCTGGTCACCTCCGGCAAATATTTGAAAGATGTCGTTTTTATAAAATTCGATTGAATCTGAATAAGTGTGTTTTCGCGGTTACATCCGGTCGGCTATTGGGATTCATTGTGTCTAGGGAAGGGATAAGGGTAGATCCCTTCAAGGTTGAGGCAATACTTCGGTTGCCTCCCCCGTCTTCAATCCGTCAGCTTCAAAGTCTCCAAGGAAAGTCTAATTTTCTTCGGAGGTTTATCGTCAATTATGCTGAGATTACAAAGGGATATATGAGATTGTTGAAGAAAGGAGTTCCTTTTCTTTGGGACGACTACGCTCAACGCTCGTTCGATGCTTTGAAAAAGGCATTGACCTCTGCTCCTTTATTGAGTCCACCTAATTATAGCAGAGATTTTCTTTTGTATCTGGCAGCAACAGAATCTACCATTGGTATGGTTCTGGTTCAGGAGGATGATGCTCTTGCTGAGCATGTTATTTACTACCTCAGTCGAGGACTGGTAGGACCTGAACTGCGATACACCCCGATAGAAAAGTTAGCCTTAGCAGCAGTTCATGCTGTGCAGCGACTCCGGCATTACATTATTCTTTGCAAAACTTATGTCTTGGCAGCTGCCAATCCATTTCAGTTTGTCCTCAGCAGGCGAGTGATTGGGGGCAAATATAATAGATGGATTGTGATATTACAGGAATTTGATCTAGAGTTCATGTCTGCCAAATCCAAGAAGTCATTAGTCTTTGCGGAATTGATCTCTGAGTTGCCTTGTGGAGAGGAGATGATCTATGATGAGTCCTTTTCGGACGAACACTTGTTTCTAATCTCTCCACAAGATCCTTGGTATGGGGATATCATTGTGTATCTCCAGACTGCGAAGTTTCCCTCTTCTTTTTCGAAAGATGAGCGTCGTAAGCTGCGTCACTTAGCCAAGAATTATCTAATTATTGGTGATGCTTTGTACCGTCGAGGGGTTGATTCAATCCTAAGACGCTGCTTAACTTTCGAAGAAGTTGAGGCTGTGCTCAATGATTCTCACGGTGGAGCTTGTGGGGGTCATTTATCAGGGCTTGCTACAGCCCAAAAGATTTTGCGTGCTGGCTACTTCTGGCCCTCGATTTTCAAAGATTGTATTGAATCGGTCAAGAAGTGTCATCCTTGTCAGGTGTATACTCGAAAAATGCGCACTCATCCAGCTCCGCTTTTTCCAGTTGTTACTGTCGGACCCTTTACAAAGTGGGGTATGGATTATACTACTTGTAACCCGCCTTCGGCAAAAGGTCACAAGTACATTATCGTAGCAGTAGACTACTTTACGAAGTGGGTCGAGGTTATGCCTACTTTTGGGAACGATGGTGAGACTGCAGCTTTGTTCCTTTTCAACCAAGTTATCGCTCGTTTTGGTATACCTAGAGAGATTGTCACTAACCATGGCAGTCATTTTCAGAATAGTATGATGGCTGAGTTGGCTCTCAAATTGGGTTTTCGGCAGGAGCATTCATCTCCATATTATCCTCAGGCCAATGGGCAAGTGGAAGCCGTGAATAAATCCTTGAAGACAATTCTTCAAAGGACAATTGATAAACATAGATCCAACTGGCATATTATGCTATATCCTGCACTTTGGGCATACAGGACGTCAGTGAAAACTGCAACTGGCTTTACTCCGTTTCAGTTAGTACACGGGGTGGAATCCGTATTTCCTATTGAATGCGAGATTCCTTCTCTTAAATTAGCTGTTGAACTTCTTCCTGACACTTCCAGTCTGGCAGAACGACTTCTTCATCTAGAACATCTCGATGAGCAGCGTCGGGATGCAGCCACGATGAATGAAGCGCATAAAAACCGAGTAAAAGTTCAGTACGATAAGGCGGTCAAGCCTAGGGTCTTTTCGGAAGGTGACCTTGTTTTGGTCTATGCCCAAGAAAAGGATGCCCTGGGGGTAGGAAAGTTTAAATCTATGTGGTATGGCCCCTATATCGTTAAAAAAGTCCTTAAGAAAGGAGCGTATACCTTGGTTGACTTCGAAGGGAACGAGTTGCCGGAGCCCCGAAATGGGCTCTATTTGAAGAAGTATTATGCCTAGGCTTCGGCCTGGCATGTTGCTTTTGTATATAGTAGTTTTTGCTTTGTACATATCTGATTGATTTTCGATTTTTGATGAGTTGGTGATGTTTTTGATCTACTTTGGCAGGTTGTGTTGGATGTCATGAGTCATTTTGGTTTCGCCGATGGTGCTAGTAGACACACCCGAAACTTAGCTTCCGCGGCTTGGGTGCTTCATTATCCTTCCGGTCAGCTGTTGGTATCAAGAGGAGTCTGCATTGGTCCTGCTTCCAATAATGTAGCAGAATACACTGCAGTCATTCATCTACTCTCGGAAGCAATATCTTTGGGTGTTGATTCGTTGGTAGTTTTCTTGGACTCCCAGCTGGTGGTGTCGCAGTTGAACAACACTTATCGGGTACGAGATCCATTTTTATTATGATTGTTCTTGAGGGTACGTTTGTTACAAAGGTCATTTCAATTTTTAACATTCATTCATATTCCTCGAGCTGACAATTGGTTTGCTGACTCATTAGCTAATCAAGCATTGGATTGGCATATTAATCATTCAATACAATAAATTTTTAATTATCAAAAACATCATACATTTGATACATTTATCACATCACATCAAATATCGTTGTATATATATCATCGGAGTGTCAAAAACTTTACAAAATTTGGATCCATAATCTCGTACAAAACTTGGGCTTATGCCCCATCATGTTCAGTCTCAAAAAGAATATACAGTCATCTAATACATAATATCTGTCTACTCCTGAGGTCCCTGCCCAGAAGTCGTGTTCCTATAAAACATAACTGCAGTGGCCACACGGCGGAATAATCTAACCCAGTCTCGGGGTACTCCTACCACCCGTCTCTGGATGGCTTCAGGCAAGTCCTCCACGGCAGCCATAGGGATTTGGCAGGTTAATCCCTCCAAGTTTCTCTGCACGGCCTGGAGAGTCCTGTCGGAATCCACTGTCTCTGCCTCGCCCCTGCGATGCTTATGGCGTGGGAGACCCTCAGGTCGAACTGGTCCAACATCTGAAACATGATTATTTTTAATTGTCAGTCATTATGAATCCAATCAAAAACATGTTTGTTTTTTCATTTTTTCATACATATTTGAAAAAATCCAAAAAAAATCATATAAGTCAAATTTTTTTTTGCAAACTTACCGACTGTTCCCCATGCCGTGCCTGGTGGAAGCACTAGATTCGAATCTCCACGAAAGTCCATCCCGGCATAGGGATAGTCATCCACTGCGATGATCTGTTCTCCCCACCACAGGAAGAACTCATCGTCCCACGTGGTCTGGGGTACCTCACTACCCCCCAGTCTCTTCATCATGTCTGCCCAACGGGAAATTCTTGGGTCCCGCGGGCTACTGATGGTAGAGATGACTCTGGGTCTCAACGCTGGAATCCTCTCAAAGAATAATGTTGTCAAAATGGTCCCATAGCCAAAATGTTTGGTCTTTTCTTGGCGGATTGAGGTCAGCTATTGTTTCATGTTCAGTAGAAGGGCTGTGCACCAATCGTACACATGAGTCAAACACTCTACAACTATGCTCATTTGCGTCCTGGACGCCTGATGTAGTGAGGCAGATCCTGCCACTCTGCTGATGGTGAAAAGGAGGATTTTCATGTGCAAATCCCTGATATCTTTAATTGCAATCTGAGTTCCAACCTTTTTGGAACCATCTACGCAATATACGTGGACATAGTCTTCCACGGTTAACCCTCCCAGAGGCTTCCCGTGCAAGTCTATTGGCTCTCCCCTCCGGGAGAGTCCAGTAATGAAATATATGTCTTCCACTTCAATGCGTAGTGGCATCTGATCAATTATGAAGCAATCCTGATCTGGTTCCCAGTAATTTACGAGCATTTCTAGCAACCGCACATTGCTTTTCATATTTGGCATTTTAAAGAATTTGAACAATCCGCAATTTTAGAGGATATTTTGCGCTGCGCGATCTTGCATGACCTCTTGGTCTATTGCGCTATGCTCACGTTCCCTCCATGAGATTGTCATCCTGAAAAATTTCATCAAATTATCCATTAGCCACGCTTTTTTGCATTCGGACCTGCGCATACGCGGTTTTTCCTTTGCACAGTCGCGTGTATACGCGAGTTTCCTTTAATGAACCCGCGTATGCGCAAGTCCGCATATTTTAGCAAGGGTTTTAAAGCTAAAAATCACTTAATTTTAATTTCCAAACGGACAAAATGAATAAACAGGATGATTAAGGAGCCTACCTAAAGTTTCGCTGAGTTCCGACGGTCGGTTGTTCCTGATTTGACGAAAGAAGTTTTTTGCTCCAGAGCACTTTTTCCAAATCAGCTATGCAATAATGAACCAAATGAGAGGTAATTTGTCTATTTATGGCTAAAAAGTTGAAAATTTTCGCAAAAATTCCTTATGCTTATTTTTCGATCTATCTTATGCTGTATAACTCGATTGCTTGGAAGTGCCCAGTTTGGTATGTTTTCAGGTACATTTTGACGATTTTGAGATTTTTCTCGGTTTTTGATCCATGATTTCCGACTCTTCACGGCAGGTATATGATCTTCACTGGCATATAGGTTAGGGAATCACTTTCCGTTGCATCTTGCATACTAGCCTCCATACCGATCACTTGCCTTAGGGTCGATCCCATCAGGTCATGAGTATTACACCCATTTCACTCGCCGATTATTTAATCATGACTTGATGGTAGAGCCTTCCTTTACATGGGCTTCCTAGTTAGTTCCTCGCTATCACTTGTTGCCCATGCTGCGTTTTATATAGGCTCGGGAGTCCTCTTTAGTCCCGCCATGTCTTATGTGTTGAAGCTTCATTCTTCTTCTTCATCACTTATCATTTTTTCTGGCTTTTACCCTAGAGGCTCCCCGGTGTCGTTAAGTTGTATTACTGCATTGCATATTGGCTACTTGTTTATCCTGGCCTTTAGCCGGCTTCATTTGGACTCGATGTTTAAGCCAACTTTTGACCTTGACTTTCCGTACAAGTTAACCATTGCATGCACTTAGCTATCACGACTTGACACCTTTATACCCATGGATGGAACGTTCCTCTGAGTATCACTGACCAGTTTTCGCCACCTTGCATTGAGCATAGGATTGTTCCAATCCCAAGAACTAGTGCATCTGCTTTATTGATACTCGTTCTATCCATTGTACCATAGCATTCTTTTATTCTTTTTCAGGCTTATTATATGAAAAAGACAAAAAAATCAAATATAAAAAAAAGAGCGGGAACGAGATGTATCTTCGTTGTTTTGATGGCAGTACAGAGTCAGTTTGTCGCCCTTGAACAAAGCACATATACTTATATATATCTCCTACATTTGGGATGGTTTTAGTTTTGACCTAGGTTCAGCCTTTACCATGTTTCACTTGTCAGTTCTCCCCCCGTTGGTTATCTCTTCCAATCATATGGAGATTTTGTTCTGCCTCCTGCATAACAGACTTATACAGTGTCACTTTTTACTGCCATGGTCATCACGAGTCGTGCTTTTGTTCAAGGGAAGTTTAGCCTGAGTCGGCCATTCTGCGGTGTCTCTTGACTCATTATTCAGTCGGCCTTCCCGATCTTGTCAGTATCATGTTCTATCACATCAGATGTTTTGATCTTCTGCTCGTGCTGGTTTGAGAAGGTCCCCATTGACTTCTTGCCGGCGGGTTTGTCTCTTATCAACTACGACACATTGCTCTGAGAGCAAGCCTAGAGCCGCACCTTGGGCCTATTTCCATCATTTATAGGTGACCTCGTGCTCAGCATTTGATCATCATCATGGGTCTTTGACTGAGTGGTTTCCCCTGTGTTCGACGTCAGCACACATTATCACACTTGGGATTCGTGCAGTACCTGGATTTCCATTTGACCCTATCGGTGGATTTCTCGCCTCGGTGTCAGCTTTCATTATTGGTTGGTTCAGAGGGTTTCTTCCGTGCGCTAGCTTCATCTTGTGCACGTCGGAAACGTACTTCGGTTTTGGTTCCATCACTCTCCTTCGTCCGATTCCTTCCAAATCTTGGCCTGCGGGTTACACTCGCGCTGGACCGATGTGGGATGCCTTAATGCCTTCCTTCCAGCAGATCTTTTCCCATCGACTCCGACTCATTGCTCTGGGAATAAGGTCTAGAGTCTTTTTGTCAGTACCTTAGGGTTTGCAGTCATCAGTGGCAGACTCTTCGCTATCGACAATGGGGATTCATCATTGCCTCCTGATTGGTAGATTCTTTCAAGTGTTCGACTTCAACTCATTTATTCGCACTTGTTAGATTGTACTGGGGCACCTTGACGCTCATTTTCATTATTGGTGGGTTGTCTCGCGTTGGTTAACAATATACATCATTGACCGGTAATCCAACGATTTCTCACATGGTCGACTTCAGCTCACTTATTCCCATTGTGTAGAATTGTGCCATAGTGATCGGTGAAGACCTCGGGTTGCATCAACATTTCTCGGTTCACTTTTGATAGTCCATTCAGTTTCTGCCAGTGATGCCGTCCACCCTTATATGTTGCAGTTCAGTACAACAGCATCCTATATGTTGGCTCCCGAGTTGCGTGATTGTACCGTTTGATCCACCTCTTATGATCCGGTACTTGGAGATTCAGTTACTTCTTTGATCAGACATCCAGTTGCACCATCTTTGATCATATTTCTATATGTAATACTTGGACATTGATTCAGACTTATATTTCCGGGCCATGCTCAGATGATTCATTGTGTACTTTTAGTTCAGCTATACTTGTATACATATTGGATCTATTCATTACTTTTCATATGATGTATTTTTGACTAAGCATGGGTATGCCCGCCTCAGCATGAGTTGACTCTCTGTTTTCTTTCATTGGTTTTTGGCAGGCTGAAATCTGGTGAAGTCCTCTCTTGTCCTTGCGAAGTTCTTTCTATGTGCATAATACATTTCGGCCATCATGTACCCCTTCTGACCTCATATATTAGGGGGTATCTGTTATAGCATCATTTCTCACCTTCACATGATTCATGATTGCTTTGATGGTTTTGGGCACCCATTCCTACAGACTTGGACAAATTCACTTAAAAATAGTGTAAAAATCCCCATACGCGACTATGCCCGTGTTTTTCCGCGTGTATACGCGAGTCCAGCTAGACTTTTCCGCATATGCCATTAAAATGATTAAAAAATATATAATTATTCCCTATTTTCGGGCTGGGTTGATGGTTACTCAGGTAGTTCAACCACCCCAGCACGTGGCCAACTGTTGAAACTACTTGGAGGGAGTATAAAAGCCCCTCATGTGTATGGCCTAAGAGAGAGAGAGAGTTATTGATATTATACTCTGTTGGTATTCCCTATCCAAGTCTGATTCCCCGTGCCTCCTGCACTTTCCCAGTTCATTATAGGAAACCCTTGTTTCCTTGAGATGCACATCTTCCTATATGTCATCTCGTATGCACCAGTTTGGAAGGAGTCTTAGCGAGGCAAGGGCTGGACGGATCCGGACGACGGTCTGCGAAGGCCGTGGAAGGATCAGGTGATCTCTCCACTCGTTACTTTTGTACATGCTATTTATAATACAGAAGTATCATGTTGTTCCCGAAATAAACGTGTTAGTGTATGCTTATATGTATGAGAATATTGTTATACAAGCATTCATTATTATTTATTTAATGTTTTATATGAATCTCACTAACATTTAGAGTAGATATATGCTGTACAACCAGTTCTTCGTGCTTGTTTCTTCTTGTCTTTCAGGTTAAGAAGGAAGGACGGTTGCTGGGGGTTTGGACCCCGCGGATCCGGCTTCAACCGTAGGACCTACTTCGGTAACTTTCTCATTCTACTCTATTTAGTTTTTCTGAACTGCATGGGCGGTGTGAGTCTCTCGTTAAGTAGCATGCCTCTGCCTCAGAGAGCAACCCAACAACTTCTCAGGGTGTATTCTAACAACAAAGAGAAACATAAGAGTTAGAGATGAGAGACATAAGAGAATTGAGGACAATAGTGAAGAAGGAATTGAATAGAGCTGATATCCAGGTAAATCAGTATGTGTTTCATTTCAAAATGAGGAAGTTGGTGCTTCCATATGAAGGTATAGCTTGATATATGTCCAGTTGTAGCTGGGTGAGGTAGGAGCCTCCTGTGGGTTGTAGCCTGCAGAAAATGGATGGGAGTTGGAGCTTCCTTGCAAGCTGGGTGTGCCTTTGCGAATTGGAGGTTGGAGCCTCCTGTAGGTTGGTGCCTGCAGAAAAACAGTGGTGAGAGGGAGTTGGAGCTTGCCTTTGCATCACAACAATAATAAGATGTGGTTTTCTCCCTTTATGGGTTTCCACTTATATCTACTGTCTCTGTGTGTGATGTTTATGTGTTGATATGGTTTATCCAATCTGCTTAATACTTGTTGCTCTCACATGAAGTCTGCTGTCGCATTATCTTAATACTTGCTTCTCACATATTAAGATTGCTCACATATAAATTTGATCATGAAATTAAGTTGTAAATAAGTTTAAAGGTCAGTTTAAAAGTCCATGAATGTGTTAAACTGATTAACCCCCCCTCTCAGTTTAACCAAGGGTTCAACAATTGGTATCAGAGCAGGTTCCTTCTGTATCAATTTAACAACTAAAAGGAGATCCTAGGTCCCCAGGATGGCTAGTCAAGAAGGATGCTCAACCAATAAAGCCCCTTTTTTCACCGGTGCAAATTATGCCTTCTGGAAAATCAGAATGAGGACACACGTAATGTCTCTAGGAATAGAAGTTTGGGCTGCTGTGGAATTTGGATATGCCCCAAAGGCGACTGACTTAGAGAAACAAGCCAAACAAGATTTTGTAGCTAATGCAATGGCCATGAATGCAATCTTAAATGGACTGTGTGAGGCAAAATTTATCAAAGTAATGCACAACAAGACTGTCAAAGAAATGTGGGATACACTAGAAAACATCCATGAGGGAGACAAAAAGGTGAAGATAGCCAAACTTCAAGTCTATAGAGCCCAGTTTGAAAATATAAAAATGAATTATGATGAAGACATTGCCAGCTTCTTTTTAAGGGTTGCAGAAATTGTGAATAACATGAAAGCTCTTGGAGAAACCATAAAAGAAGCTGTGATTGTTCAAAAGATTCTAAGATCTCTTCCATCCAGCTTTAACCCCAAGGTTTCTGCCATAGAAGAAACAGCTGATTGGGAAACCTTGACCATGAACCAATTACTTGGAAATCTAACAGCCTATGAGATGAGACTGCCACAGAGGAAGTCAAATGTGAGGGAGGTAGCCTTTAAGAAAGAGAAGAAGAAAGAAGAAAAGGAAGTTATATGCTCTTGCTCTGATGAAGAAGAGGCCAAATTTGTCAGGAAATTAGATAGAGGCTTAGGTAAATATAAAGGTAAACTTCCATTTAAATTCTTTAACTGTGGAAGAGTTGGACACTATGCTGCTAAGTGTGCTCATACGAAACCAAAGAATCAGACTCAAGAATCAGAGAAAACCATATCAAAGAACTAGTAGAAAGGGAAGAGATTCAATAGAAAGTCTTTCTATGCTTAACAAGATAGCAGTGCATCTGAAGAATCATATGAACCCTCAAGTGAAGAAGGAACCTTTGAATTTATATTGATGGCTATAGAAGAGCTTGAAGGATTCCTTCTAGAAGATGAGGAAGAAGGTGAAGTTGATCTTGAGGGGGAGCTAAGAAGTGCCCTGGAGGAAATTGAAAGACTCAAGCTGAAGTGTAGAAAACAAAAAGACATTCTCCTCAAATATGTAAGAGAAGAAAAAAATTAAGAAGTCCTCATTCAGTTGAAAGTAGAGCTTGAAGAAGCCAAGAAGGTAGAAGACATTTTGCTTAAGAAAATTAAGGATAAAATTAAGGAACAAGAGAAATTGGAAGAAGAAGTAGTATGCTCGAGGAAGAGATTAGAAAATTCCCAAAGGAAAGTGTCAATAAATACTCCTCAAATGACAAGCTCTGATAAGTTGAATGAAATTCTAGATGCTCAAAGATCTCCTCTGATAAAAACTGGGATAGGCTATGGAGGAGAATCAAGTAAAGGCAAAGAAAAGGAAAACAGAAATATCATTTTTGTAAAAGCAGATAAGGATAATAAAGCAGCTCAGAAGGTTCCTACAAAATAAGAAACCTGCAATGAAGTAAACAGAAACCAGAAGGAACCTCAAATGACAAAGAAAGAAATAAACAAACGGTCAACTGAAAAAGGCTCATATACTCCTGAATATGTCAAATTTGGAAGCCATCAAAGGAGATTCTTCCCCCCTATGAAAAATGCCACCTGTTATGCCTGCCACAAACTGGGACATATTGCTGCATACTGTCATACAAGGAGAATCAATTCAAACTAGCAAAAGATGCAAACAGTGAAAAGACTTCCTCAAGCAAACAAATGGAGAAGACAACCCTTCATCAGGTATGCAAATTGTTTTTATGGATACTATTTTTACTGTAAGGAATTTGGGCATAAAATCATAGAATGTAGAACATATGACAAAGACTGATGTTCAAAAATTCAAGGAGGTTTATGAATCATGCAGAATTTACTCGTACTCATAATTCTGATAAAAATATGATCAAATGCTGTGTATGCCATAAAATTGGACATATGTCTTCCAAATGTCCTCTAAGAGAATGTGGCCCATCATCTCAGAAAAGGTACCAAACAAAAGGATGCATGCAGTGGAAAAAGAAGGTGAATAAATGTGACCTGGCTCTAATAGCTCAAGACCTGAAAAGCCAATGGTATTTGGGCAGTGGTTGCTCAAAGAATATGACTGGAGATAGAAGCAAGTTTATAACCTTTGATGAAAAGAAATATGGAAATGTTACTTTTGGAATTGATAAAGCAGGGAAAATCAAAGGAAAAGGCTTAGTCAGTCTGGATAATGGCAGAGGAAAGGAACAAAATGTACTATTTGTGGATGGGCTGAAAGCAAATCTGCTGAGTGTCAGTCAAATGTGTGATAAAGGCTGTGAAGTTCTTTTTAGATCACAAGACTGTGAAGTAAGATCAAGCACCATAGGAAAGACCCTGATCAAAGGTGTTCGAACAAAAATTAATGTCTACATAGTGAAAGAAGAGAATGAAGCATGCCACCTTAGAAAACTTGAGGATTCATGCTTATGGCATAGAAGATTGGGACACGTTAACTTCGACCATATTATCAGTCTAAGCAAGAAGAAAGCAGTCAGAGATATGCCAGCAGTAAAGAAGCCTTCAAACACCATATGTAAATCTTGCAAATTGGGCAAATAGACCCACACATCCTTTAAGACCAAATATGAGTTATCAACAAGTAGGCCACTTCAGCTTGTACACATGGACCTATGTGGACCTTCAAGAACTAAAACACCAAGTGGAGAATCCCATTTCATGCTGATAATAGATGATTTTTCTAGAATGACATGGGTTGCATTTCTCAAATATAAATCGGAAGCACTTGAGAAATTAAAGATATTCAAGGCATTGGAAGAAAATCAAACAGGATGCAAGCTAAAGTGCATTAGATTAGACAGGGGAGGTGAATTCACAGACTATGATTTTGCAGACCTATGCAATGAGCATGGGATAAAACAACAGTTCACAATTGTAGGTACACCTCAACAGAATGGAGTGGCAGAGAGAAAAAATAGGTATGTACAATAGATTGCCAGAGCCATGATGCAAGAAAGTAACAGTCCCCAAACCTTTTGGGCAGAAGCAGTACACACAACTATGCATATTCTTAACAAAGCTCATTTAAGACCAAACAGTGACAAGACTCCTTATGAACTATGGCATGGTAAACCAGCATCAATCAAGCACTCTAGAGTTTTTGGAAGCAAGTGTTTTATAAAAAATAATGATGAAAATCTGGGAAAGTTTGATGCAAGAGCAGATGAAGGAATATTTTTAGGATATGCATCCAAGAGTAAGGGCTACAGGTGCTACAACAAAACACTTCGTAAAATTGTGGAAAGCATTGATGTAAGATTTGATGAAGAACTACCAAACAAGACAAGAAGTACATGTTGTAGCAATCCTCCAGAAGATCATGAAGAAGAGAACCAAGATGATGATGAAATAAGCAAGACAACAGAAGATATTGAGTTAAACTCAAAAGGTCCCTCAAGATACACTCAAAAGAACCATCCAGAAGATCAAATCACTGGGGACCAGAGTGTAGGAGTCCAGACAAGAAGACAACTAACTGAACAAACATAAGAAGTATACCTAGCCATGCTATCTCAAATAGAGCCAAAGAAGTTTGAAGAAGCCAGCAAAGACAAATATTGGGTGAAGGTTATGAATGAATAATTGGACCAAATTGAGAAGAATAATACCTGGGAATTAGTTCCAAGACCCAGTGGGAAAAATTTCACTGGCACAAAATGGATATTCAAAAACAAGATGAATGAACAAGGGCAGGTAATCAGAAATAAAGCCAGACTTGTATGCAAGGGATATTCACAAATTGAAGGTCTTTATTATGATGAAACCTTTGCCCCTGTAGCCAGAATGGAAGCAATCAGAATGTTTCTGGCCTTTGCATGTTATCATGATTTCAAGGTATATCAAATGGATGTGAAGTCTGCCTTCCTAAATGGAGATCTACAGGAAGAAGTCTACATGGAACAACCTGAAGGATTCTCTTTAACAGATAAACATGAAAATGTGTGCAGATTAAAGAAAGCCTTGTATGGTTTGAAACAAGCCTCTAGAGCATGGTATTCAAGGCTGGACAAATACTTACAAAAACAAGGATTCAAGAAAGGAGGAGCAGACAAAACGTTGTACACAAAGGAAAATGAAAATGAACTCTTAATTGTAGTAGTGTACGTAGATGAGATCATGTTTGGAAGAAACAAAGATGAGTTAGAAAAAGGGTTTGCTGAAGAAATGAAATCAGAATTTGAGATGTCTATGATTGGAGAGCTTACCTTCTATTTAGGACTTCAAATTCAAAAAAAGAACATAGGCACATTCATCTCACAAGAAAAATACTTAAGAGAGATGTTGAAAAGGTTCAAAATGGAAGACTGCAAACCTGTGTCAACTCCCATGGTCAATGGATGCAAACTTTGTGCAGATGATGGATCAATAGATGTAGATCAAAAAATTTACAGATCCATGGTTGGAAGTCTGCTATACCTAACAACTTCTAGACTAGACATTGTGCTGGCTGTAGGACTTGTGGAAAGATATCAAGCAACACCAAAACAAAATCACTTACTAGCAATCAAGGGAATATTCAGATATCTACAAGGAACTGCACATCATGGGCTATGGTATCCAAAAAGAAAAATCTTCACTTTGACAGCATATACAGATGCAGATTGGGCCAGCTGTGTGGATGACAGGAAAAGCACGAGTGGAGGAGAATTCTATTTGGGAAAAAGTCTGGTGGCATGGCTAAACAAGAAGCAAACTTCCATCTCTCTATCTACAACAGAATCAGAATACATAGCAGCAGCAACATGTTGCACACAAGTAATGTGGATGAAACAAACTCTCCAAGACATGAAGGTAAGCATTGATGAACCTATTTCTATCAAATGTGACAATACAAGTGCAATAAGTATATCAAAAAATCCTGTACTTCACTAAAAAACAAAGCACATCCCAATTAAGTACCATTTCCTCAGAGAACAAGTAGCACATAAAGTAATAAAGTTAGAATATGTACCAATAAAGGAACAAACATTAGACATATTCACAAAACCTCTAGATAAAGAGCCATTTGAATATCTAAGAGACAAAGTAGGGGTAGTATCTGCAGATGTTACTCTCTGATATGAAAAGAAAGCATCATTCCAGGGGGAGATCAGTCAACAAATTGTCACAAAAGAGCCAGAGCTAGTGAGCAATGCATGGAATAGGTCCTCAAGATCAGATTTTTATGGACAACAATTGGAAACCACACCAGGAAATGGGCAAACCTTTGCCATTGATGTCAAAGGGGGAGGAAAAGAAAGCATAAAAAGAAAGGGTATTCTAAAAAGCAAGCAGAGGAAGTGTATTGCCATCAATGCCAAAGGGGGAGATTGTTGGAAATGTTTTCATTGATGGCAAAGAGAGTAGCATAGAAGTAGAGAGAGGCAGCAGAGACCTGCATAGAGCTAGAGAGATCTGAAGAGCTGCAGAGGGTCGAGCAGCTGTGAAAAAGGGCCATTTGAAGAAGCAGGGCAGCAAAACGAAGCAGCCCAGGCTACAAAGAATACAGAGAATACAGATAATACAGAGAAACAGAGAATACAGAGAAACAGAGAAATGGTCCTGCACTGACATGCACTACCTGTGCACTGTCATGCACAGTAACACCAGAAAATGGAGCAGAGATGGCTTGACAGTATTGGCACAGGACAATAAAATATTCGGCCGATAGAATGGAACCAGTCTCTACATAATGGTGGTCTAACACTTAAAAGGAGTCTCTGCATAATGGCATAGTGTTGCAGCTTTTAAAAGGAGTCGATTTCCTTTGGAAGCTGAGGGTTTTGATAATTGTTCCGGAGGGTTTCGATAATTGTTGGGATAGGTATGCAGAAGCGTTTTTTTAAAAGGTAATGGACCATCGATTAAATAATAGAAATGCATATAATGTGTGGAGAACTACATGCGAAGTTTGGAGGAAAGCGGAACCATATACTAAACGGAACATAAAGGCGGGATACAACTAAAACAGTGTTAAAAAGGGCGGAACCTTGATCAAGCATTAGGCAGAACCAATGCCAAAGGGGGAGATTGTTGGAAATGTTTTCATTGATGGCAAAGAGAGAAGCATAGAAGTAGAGAGAGGCAACAGAGACCTGCATAGAGCTAGAGAGATCTGAAGAGCTGCAGAGGGTCGAGCAACTGTGAAAAAGGGCCATTTGAAGAAGTAGGGCAGCAAAACGAAGCAGCCCAGGCTACAAAGAATACAGAGAATACAGATAATACAGAGAAACAGAGAATACAGAGAAACAAAGAAACGGTCCTGCACTGACATGCACTACCTGTGCACTGTCATGCACAGTAACACCAGAAAATGGAGCAGAGATGGCTTGACAGTATTGGCACAGGACAATAAAATATTCGGCTGATAGAATGGAACCAGTCTCTACATAATGGTGGTCTAACACTTAAAAGGAGTCTTTGCATAATGGCATAGTGTTGGAGCTTTTAAAAGGAGTCGATTTCCTTTGGAAGTTGAGGGTTTTGATAATTGTTCCGGAGGGTTTCGATAATTGTTGGGATAGGTATGCAGAAGTGTTTTTTTAAAAGGTAATGGACCATCGATTAAATAATAGAAATGCATATAATGTGTGGAGAACTACATGCGAAGTTTGGAGGAAAGCAGAACCATATACTAAACAGAACATAAAGGCAGAATACAACTAAAACAGAGTTAAAAAGGGCGGAACCTTGATCAAGCATTAGGCGGAACCATGAAGTAGTGAATAGTGACGACGGTTTCAAATTAAAAACCAGCAGTATCGCGCAAATAAAAAGCGGTAAGTGGTTTCACAAATAAAAATGCGATATCACTCTTCAAGAGCCACGTGTCCTAAGGTGGTTTTCTAAAACCATTTCCATCGCGTAACTTTTGAGAATTATGTTCTGTGCATCTAATTTGCGTGATATTGCGCGAGGGCCGTCGGATATTGATTGGGAACGCGACAAGCTTGGAGCCGTCAGATGGCGAAGGTACGTTAACGCTGGGACCTAGTGAATTATCGCGTTAATATTTGGTTATTAACCATTGAAATAAATGTTGAATGGTCGATATATATATATATATATATAAGTTGTGGGACCCCGATTATGTTGTGGATTATAGGTTTGTATTGAGCACAGACTAATGGGAGGTAAGCCATATACATTGTATTATATTATAACCGAGGCGAGTTAATTAAAGTTGGAGCGATAAGTCTGGTAAGAAGCACTGGATTATGTGCATTTTATATTTAATGCGATGATTTGTTTATAGTCGGAAGTCTTAATAAATCGTGAGGGCAGCGTTAAAGATCGGGTTTCAACCATTTTTATAAAGTGATGCCATGCTGAAACCTTGGCATTATCTAAGTCGAAAAGGTGTGTAGAATGTTGGCAAGGAGGTATGCATTAGTAGCTGGGGCCCAGACTTCAAAATATGTTGGTGTTGGTATTTAACCAAAGTTTAAAGCAAATCTCGTGAGATATAAACATTAAGTGAAGGGCGCATGTGCGTTTGATAACTGGTGCTTTGGGTTAATGAATTTTGAATAATTAATTTGAATACTCTTAAGAGAGCATTTTATATGCTTGAGGGTTTATAACAATATAGTATAAGGCAAGGAACGAGTTCTGCATGAGTTTGTATTGTTAAGTTTATCATATGGTAACAACCATAGGATTACTATAGTAAAAGAAAAGTTTCCGCATGTCATTACAATTTCCCAGGTTGGAATATTAACACGGGTAAGATATGTAATGGATGGTGGCCGAAAGTATAATATTTTGCAGTCTTTTGATGAATGATAAGAAGGAGAATTGAAACTATAAAGGTTTATGCTGAGGAGTCTATACCTATATGAGTATGCATTCCATATAGTGGGCCCTATGTAATGCAGCTTATTATGAAGGTCGAATGTTGATTAGAGTTTGGTTTAAATTAAATATGCAGATCTGCCATACAGATATGGGGTTTTATAACCATGGAAAAATGAAGCTTCCACATTAACTCAATTTTCCCAGTTCAGAAAATAAGAAATGCTTCCGCATGTAAATATTTCCAGTCTTTGAGATTTGTTTGAGACTAAACTGGTAAAACAATTATATATACAACAGATACACAATTGCAGTGAACATGTGAATATGCACAGGAATGAAAATGTGGGTTTGACAGGTGTACATGCACAATTGCTCAGAGTTGCAGTAAACAGAGGTATGCAGGACAGTTACATGACAGCATTAGAAAAGACAAAACCAACAAGCCAAGGGCTGAGTGAAATTTATATATGTAACTGAAAATGTGAATGTAAATGTTTTAATTTTTTTTATATTGTTTGTGATGCATTGGAAAGTCTCCGGAGGAAAAGAAATATCCCACTGTAATATTGAAATTTGTACATATTGTTATATTTTTTCTGAATAAGCTGGACAAAGGAATGAGAAGGTAGAAGTCAAAGAGTCATGGCTGTTCACTTTGAATTCTCAGTGGAATACAAACAGTCATGTGATGAACTCCATAAATGATATCACATTGATATGCATAGAGAGGTTAGAGAATGCATAATTGAGGTAGAGAAGATAAGAAGGAGAAGCTGAAAGAGAAATAGTGAAGAGTTAGAGATGATATAAGACAAATAAGAGAACTGGAGGATAGCAGTGAAGAAGGTATAGAACAGAGCTGATATCGAAGGTAAATCAGCAAGCGTTTTTTCTTATGAAAGAGTGAGGAAGTTGGAGCTTCTCTATCAATTTGTAGCTTGATAGATGTCAGTTGTAGCTGACTGAGGTGGGAGCTTACTGTAGGTTGGTGCCTGCAGAAAATTGATGGGAGTTTCCTTGCAAGTTATAGCTTGCAGAATTGAGGTAGGAGCCTCCTGTAGGTTGGTGCCTATAGAAAATCAGTGGTGAGAGGGAGTTGGAGCTTGCCTTTGCATCACAACAATAATAAGATGTGGTTTTCTCCCTTTATGGGTTTCCACTTATATCTGCTGTCTCTGTGTGCGATGTTTATGTGTTGATATGGTTTATCCAATCTAATTAATACTTGCTGCTCGCACATGAAGTCTACTATCACATTATCTTAATACTTGCTGCTCACAGATTAAGATTGCTCACATATAAAGTTGATCATGAAATTAAGTTGTAAATAAGTTTAAAGGTCAGTTTAAAAGTCCATGAATGTGTTAAACTGATTCACCCCCCCCCCCCCCCCCCCCCTCTCAGTTTAACCAAGGGTTCAACAGTGCAGGGGCACTGGATTGAGTTGACTGTCCAGGATATATATTTCCTGACTAGTCTCCCACCACTTGGGATGGTGGGGAATACACAGCCAGTGTTACCACAAGGGAAAAAAATCATGGAGTTTGTAGAGTGCCATTGACGACCAGGTCTCCATGTGAAGGGGAAAAAGATAGCGATCGGGGATCTAGAGAGGCTGGAGACCCGTGCTGTGACCATAATGATGCTGCGGATCCTGGGCAACTAGGCACTCCATCACATCACTGGGGGTTTGATGATTATTTTTGAGAGTGTGTTGAGTGGGACCTACTATGGGTGGGCCCAAATGTTGTTGTCGTCATTGAAACGAAAGTTGTCGCTATGCAAGCGGCAAGTGAACCATGACTGGGCATATGGCGTAATGTTGTGCTCGCTCTTCTTTGAGAAGATCCCAACACTCTGACCTTGCATACAGATCCAGGATGGGGGACCGAGGGAGCCCAAGATCCACCACCGGGGGCATATACTGTGTAGAGGGACGGGTGGGGCAGTTGGACGAGTGTTTCGACCTAAGATTTTGTTCATTGGGATCAGATGCCACTATACATAGACGACTATCCCTATAGTGGGATGAGTTATCATGGGGACCCAGACTTGCCACTGCCACCTGGTCGAGTATGGGGGCTTGATGGTATGTGACAATTTGTGAATATTTTAGGTGCATTTTAAAGTTTCAGAATATTGTATATGGTACTGATTCATTCAATTTTGGTATGCATATACAACACTGGTAAAAACCGATCAGGTACATGGGATGGCCTATAGTATCAAGAGCTGTAGGACCTAGTGGGATGAGAGCACCGCAAAATGATGATGCAGTGGCCCTCCTGGAGGACATCCATCATAGATGTGAGAGGCTTTTGACCAGAATTTCATAGCATGGATGGAAAGACTTGGATGAACTGTACATAGAGCCATGTATTGGTCTACCCTCGGAGTGGCAAGGGGTCATGTGACGCATGGCAATGACCAGACAAGGGATGCGCGATATACGAGCTGGAGGAGGAGAGCCATTGGCCCAGGATCCTTCAGATAGTGATTAGGTGAAGGGGCATGTGGTGCCCTTGGTTTTGAGTTTTTGTAACATGCTATGGGCATGTCAAATTTATAAGAGTTGATGGAATCTAAAACATTTTGAACGACACATATAATGGATATGCATCATTTTTATGGTTTATGTTATTATCTTGTGTTAAATGCGTGTGATAAGTGCCAATCTAGAATATTGTTTGTAATGCTATCTACATAGTGATTTTGTTCTCTAGGTACATGACTGAATGTAATTATTTCAAATTCACGCATCAAAATCTTCACTCGTAAATGATCTGAAAATGGAACTATTTGTAATGCTATGCAAAGTATCCATTTCCATATAATTTAGTGTGCAAAGTGTTCTCCATGACTTGCAGGTTAAACAAAGTAGTTTTGGTAATGTTTATGAGTTTTATGTGTGATGATTTGTTATTTAAATTTACTGTTTAACATATCACAACAGAAATACACAGCAAGTAAAATTCACTGTTACACCATTTTTTTGGTCATCTAACCCATTATCATTAGATGAACCCAAGTACACCATGTAAGACCAATTTTACCCTAAGTAAAATTGCTTTCACCATATAAAATAACATTTGTCCATATTTCCTAGTCATATTTAACCCAAAACAAGGAAATTGATTAAATAAATCATTATTTATTTAATTATTTCCAAGGAATAAGTTATTCAAATCATTATTTAATAATATTCCTAGTTAAATTTGACTAAATCATTTTTAAATAATTGAATAAATCATTATTTATTTAATTATATTCCCATCATTTCCCTAAAATGATAAATAAATCATTTATTTATTTATTATTTATAAATAAAGGAATTGACCCAAGTCAAGAATCCTTTTCCCTCCAACAAATATAGTAAAATATTCCTAAAGGGTGCTTCTAGAATTCGATTAATAATATTTTATTCACGCACCGAGTTCTAGACCGCCCCAATATTTTGTTATAAATAGGAGGGTTTTCCCCATTCATTAGTCACCTTCATTGCATTAGATCACTCTAGATCTACTCTTGGTCACCATTTTCCATTTTTCTTTATGAACTCCCATTGAGTTCTATGTTTGTTTTTCTACACCAATAAGAGAGAGGAATGTTAGATCTGAAACACTGAGGACTTTCAAGAACCCATCCCATTGAGGAGAACCGGAAAACACCTTTCTTGTTTTCCTCTCAGGTGCCCCATTCTTTAATATAATACAAATCATTCTTTTAAACACTTTGTTCTTGTCTTGTCTATTGGATGCATGGAGCCATGTTATATTTTATCTGCTTAATGTCTTTTGTGCTTAGATCTGAATTTGTGCAGTAGACTTAAAGATATTTTGCAGCCATAATCGATGTTAGGGCTATTTGTTATGCGTAGATAAAGTGATCTTTTACGATGAAAGATTCATACTAACAATTGGCGACTCCACACGGGTTTTATTTTACGACTGCTGTCGTTTTATCTATTCCTGCATATCCAGCTGTTTCAGATCCTAGGGTTTCTCTTCCATTTCCTGTTTTTCCTATTTTTATGGTGCTTTCCACCTCTAAAACCCTCAAATAGTCAAATTTTTAACTTTCGTGTGTTTCTGGCCTTATTGCGCAGGTGACAGATATCAGCCGCAGCTGAGATGATAAATTTTTCTGAAATCTGCTGCCGAAAGAGCCGGATCTTCAGGTCGCACTTATCGGCCCAAAAAGTGCGACCTGAGCTTGAGGACGCACTTTTTTTCCCCAAACCTGTGACTTGGACTGAAAACAGGTCAGAACCCGTGACCTGCACTTTTTCTGCAAAATTTTCAGCACTTTTTCTGGGTTTGTCTGAAGCTTCTGTCAGGGTTTTCCAGCCTCCGTCTCTGCCCGTTTAGATCTGTTTCTGATCTACTTTACTCAAATAAGAGGGAATATTTCCCCTTAGGGCTCTAGTACCCTCCACTTTTTTTAGGAGAGTCTTTGTTGTTTCAGAAGTCTGAATTTTCAGAGTTTCAACCTTATTTTTCTCAGATCTGATACCCCCTTTTCAGATCCCTTTAGATCAGCTCTTCTCCCTCTCAAATCACCTCATATCATTTTGTTTGGGCTCCTTTCCACTGCCACCACCTTGTCTATTTTTAGTTGATCTCCTCTTTTTTAGCAGCAACCTTGCCTCTGTCTATTTGCTGTTCTCTACACCACTTTTCAGCAGATTTCTCCTTTAGATCCCAGTCCCTCCTGACATTAGATCTATTGGCTTCCTTTTTGCGTGCCTGGATTAGTTTTTTCCCTCTTATAGACTAGTTTTGAGAGACCCGCCTTCTTGGGTTAAATTGATGCATTAGTAGCTGTTAATTTTCTGTTCTTTTCGTTTCATTTACTGCAGATTTATTTTTAGTTACACAACACACTTTTTCTTTTACTCTCAAATCGTCTGGGTTTAAACAATTAAAATTAACGCACGCCACACACTAACCCTAAGTGAAGAAGAGCCTCTTTAATACCGCCTGGAAAAGACTTTAAAATCAATTGTCACTGCACCTCTCCGCCCTTGACCTCACTTGATTTTTTCCCTCCCTGCCTTTGTCAGTTTTTCTTCTTCTCATCATCATTACGCCCCCAAGGCACTTCTCCCAAAGACTTCTTGGCCTTCACCCTCAGTTTTCGGCCAGTCGACTTCCTCCTTCCCGTCATCATCGAGTAAGTCCTCCCCTGAGTCCACACTCCGACTCTTCCTTTGATTTTTCGGGTTCTCCCCCTCCTTTTGTTTCCCCCCCTGTTACCTTCACCATATCTAGTTCCGGACCTAGCCCTAACCCCAGTTCTACTACTGGTTCCGTTTCCAGTGGAACCCCTACGGGACCTACCTCGACTGCCCCATTACTCCCTTATACGTCTGGCCTCAGTATCCCCGATTTCAATCAGTTGATCAATGATCCTATTCGCCACGATGTCAGTTGGCCTGCTATGCCAACCAAGCTCCCTTCCGACATTCCCAAGTTCGAAGGCCTTGCTAGTGAAGATCCCTCTAACCATATTTGATCTTTTCACATGTGGTGTTCCTCCAATTCCATCACCGATGACTCCATCTGTCTTTGATTATTACAACGCACGCTTACCGGCGAAGCTTCCAAATGGTATGTTGACCAAGCCACCTCTTCCCATACCACCTTTGAGACCATTGCCCAAGCCTTTCTATCTTATTTCCAGCTCCCCCTCCGATACGACACTCGTACTGAACTCTTAACTTCTTTCCATCAATCCTCTTCGACCCACCTTTCTGCTCATGTCTAGGAATGGCGGCGAAGACGGAGCTTGTGTCGCGCTCCCCCCTTTGAAGAGCAGGTTTACATGGACTGGTTCCTTCACTCTCTCTTACCTCCCATTGGCAAATATGTCGCATCCAATTTTCCCCAAACCGAAGAAGCCGCCCTCCAAATAGCCTTGAAATATGACCTTATCTACGCCCAATCTGGTTATGTTTATACCATCCTTCCTGACCTTCCCAATCCCGGTGGCCCTAATGCCTCAGGGGAATCTCATTCTGCCGACGGTATCGTTGGAGCTCTATCCCATACCTCTGCCCAGCCTCTTCCGGGCTTCCCTCCAGGGGGGGCCAGCCCCTCCGGCACTTTTTCCCCTCCAGGTAGCATGTATCTAGGATACGGCATGCCTCCTCCTTTTGCCTACCCTCCTGCTTACCTCAATGTTTCCCATCCTACCCCTTAGCCATATCCACAACCTGGTGTCCCAGCTCCTCCAACATTTGGACCGCTCACTCCCTTGCCTTTTCCACCCCTGCAACCGCACTTACTACCCCCTCCAGGGAAAGTATTTGCACAACAGGGGGAAACTAATTTTCTTCCTTCTCAAAGAAAGAGGAAAGGAAATCAATCTGCCCCTGGTAATCATGGACCCAATCCTTCAAGTATTGATCCTCACACTGCTAACCAGCCACAGGGTTCTCAGCCCAAGCCGAACAGGCCACTTCGCACCAATAAGCGCTATTCATATTGCGGTGTTTATGGTCATTACACTCACGATTGTCCCTCATTACCAAAAATGCAGCAGATGTGGGATTCTCAGGCCACCGTGCGGGGACAACATTCCTCCCCTACTGTCCCTCCCACCACGGCTACTTCCCCACCCGCTGTGTTTACCGATCCTTTCCGTCAACAAGGATTTGTGGCCACTCAATCCCCTCATACCCCGGTAACCACTCAACCTTCCTCTTCTGGTTCCTCTGATTACCAAATTCTCATGATGGCCTCTGACCCACCTCTCACCATCGACCTCAACCTTCAAAATCAGTCCCGTCAGTCTTCCACACCTCCCGTTCCGTCTGTCTCTGAGTCTCCCTCGTCAGGTTCTACAGAGCCTCCATCGACGCCCAATGGTCCCTTGCAACTCCCTCTGCCAAAAGCCGAGGTTCATCCCACGACTCCTAAGGGACCATTACGCCGAAATGCTGCCTCTAGTCGGGCTGCCCATTCCTACAGCATAGTAGATGATCTGGCCCAATCTCCTGCTGCCATTTCAACACTGGAACTCCTCCAGTCGTGTCCTTCGCACAAAAGGGCTCTAATATCTGCCGTGGGCGCTGTAGATCCTGCTGATGACCAATTGATTGTTTTCGACGCCCGTTAGTCAGACCCTCCCCCTCTTCCTCCTTCTGTTGCTTTCCAAATCCCAGTCAAAAATCGAAATGCCACTGTCACTCGGTGTATTATTGATGAGGGGGCATCCACCTGTGTGATGTCCGCTTCGGTTTGGAAAAAACTTGGATCCCCTGAGCTAGCCCCTTCCACAATCACCCTCAATGCGTGGGATGGCCATGCCTCCCAGCCCACTGGCCTCTTTCATAATTGTCCTATCACCCTTGCAGGAAAAACTGTTTGTGTCGATGTTGAAGTTATCGACGCCCCTCTTGACTACAAAATTCTTTTGGGGCATAGTTACACCTATGCCATGTCTGCCTTCCCATCCGTAGTCTACCGCAAAATGTTCTTCCCTCATAATGGCAATATTGTCACCATTGACCAGTTGACATACCATGAACCAAAATCTTAGACCTCCCCTGAGTCCATCATCTCTACTGTCACCAATAAAACAACTGTTGATTCTTTGACCAGTGTTTCCCCTGGCGTCTATAAAGACTCCTCCTTGCTTGGAACCTTTTTAGAAATTCCTCCTGTACCCAATCCTAGCATGGCGAATGTTTGCATGATGAAATATTCATTGGATGACCTTGCACAGCCCATCCTAGCTAGTAAGCCAACACACCCTCACCCAACTCCACCAGCTCCTAGCCCTTCGCCCTTACTAGCCCACCTTCTTCCTTCGGAATCTCCTTCCCCGAACACTCCTCCTGGCCATTTCCCTGCGGGTTAGATTCATTTTCTTGCTCCCCCTCCTGGCACTCATTCCGTCCCTATCTTGGCTACCCTATCCCTCCCCAACTTGACCTTGGGCATACCCGTCTGGTACCTAGACCCCCCAGCCCCTACTCTGCCCGGCCAACCCAAACCTTATATTTCTTTGACCTCGGTTCAACCAATACCAATGGATTCTCCCGCTGCACCTGTACCTCAATCCCCTCATCAGGAACCATTCCCTATGGCAACCATGCCAGGTGCCACTAGCCAACCTCGCAGGGGGGCATCCAAGGACAAAGCCACCCCGACAACTTCTGCCCATCCTCGACCTCCAAAGCATCCCATCTAGTGTGCTTTGTGTGATATTGTCGGACATGCTACCCATACTTGTCCTGAATTACCACATCTCAAAACCATGGTCAATGAGACGTTTCTCGAATTTGCTCTCCCTGAAGTCTCTGTCACCATACCTGATTCTCTTCCTAAACTTAAACACTTGTGCACCAATCACCCTTGTTCTTTGTGCGATTTCCATGGACATTACACCCATCTTTGCCCCCACCTTGACGAGTATTGCGCTTCTTTAGCCGCATACCGCCAATTCGAAGCTGTGCTTGCCCGCCATCCTTCTTCCCTACCACCTGACCCCATGTCTCCCCCGATTACCATTCCTCCTCCTGATACTGAAATGACCGAAACTTCAGCCACTATTCTCTACCTCTCCTCATCCCCGCGTCTTCCGACACCCGAACCCTTAGTGCCTTGCGCCGCCGGTTCACTCAATCACTCATCTGTTCACTCTGCTGTCACCCCTCATGCCGACATGCACGTGAGCCTCCCCCCTCCAAATTAGGTGTCTCATATCTCTACCTCCTCCGATACTCCTCTTCCTCCCACCCTTCCCATATTTCAGACCGATGAAGACATCATGGAAGTTATAACCGCACCTAATTTTCCGTGGGACGATATGCACCATCATGCATACTTCCCACCACACCAGTCCCATGACCAATATGCCCTAGAATCTAATGACTTCATTCCCGATAAAGTTGATTGGTTCAAAAACCCCATCCTTGCACCTGACGCTTTCGAAGAAGGAAATATGGCTAATATCTCTCCTACCATTAAAATAAACATTTATGTCAAACCCGCTATTGAAGAACATATCACCATGGGCACCCAATGCACTCCAATAGAAATTGAAGCCTACACCAAACTCTTCAAAGAACTCCGTCATATTTTCGCTTGGTCCTACTCAGAAATGCCCGGACTCGATCCTGCCATTGTCGAACATCACATCGACACATGGCCTGATGCCATTCTGGTCCGTCAAAAGTTGAGACCCATTCATCCTTCTAGACGCGAAGCCATCAAAGCTGAAATCGATAAGCTCCAGCAGGTTGGTTTCATTTACCCCATCGAATATACCACTTGGGTGTCTAACCCAGTTCCCGTCCTCAAAAAACAAGGCACCATTCGTGTTTGCACCGACTTTCGCGATCTGAACAAAGCTTGTCCCAAAGACAACTTCCCCACACCATTTATTGACCAAATCATAGATGAGTGTGTGGGGCACGAGATTCTCTCCTTTATGGATGGCTTCTCTAGATACAACCAAATTGTTATCCGTTGTGCTGATCAACTTAAAACCGCGTTCATTAGTCCGTGGGGCATTTTCACATACCGCGTCATGCCATTTAGCCTTAAAAACGCCGGCGCTACTTTTCAACGAGCCATGTCTTATTGTTTCCATGACTTAGCCCATATTATCCTTGCCTATTTAGATGACCTTACTGCTCGTTCTAAACATCAGGCACAACACCTTCATGACCTGCGTACCATTTTTATCCGATTCCGCAAGTATAACATTCACCTTAACCCATTGAAATGTGTCTTCTATGTTCCCGCCGGTCGTCTCCTCGGCTTCATCGTGTCAAAAGATGGGATAATTCTCGACCCTTTGAAATTTCAAGCCATTCTTGAACTTCCTATGCCTCATACCTTACGCCAACTACAAAGTCTCCAAGGCAAAGCCAATTTTCTTAGCTGATTCGTTCTTGACTACGCCACTAGCGCACATGGTTTTATTAGACTTCTTCGATCTCACACCCCTTTTGTCTGGGATACGTATGCTCAAGAGTCTTTTGACGCCCTCAAGCATGCTCTCACATCTGCTCTCTTGATCTGTCCCCCTGACTTTGACGGAGATTTCATCCTATACATCTCCGCTTCCACCTATTCGGTTGTTGGTGTCCTTATCCAGGAGGATGATAACGGTATCGAACATGTGATCTATTATGTCAGTAAGAACCTTGCCGGTCCACCTGTGTCCTATTCGCATGAAGAAAAATTAGCACTAGCTGTCATGTTCTCGGTCCAAAAACTATGTCATTATATCCTCATGCGTTCCACCAAGGTTATGACTGATTCCAACCCCATGGCTTTACTATTGAATTGCCGCATACTCAATGGGAAGTACGCCCGTTGGGTCGTTATCCTCCAAGAATTCGATGTTGAATTTGTCACCCCAAAAAGTAAGAAAGGTTTATTCCTCGCTGAACTCATTTCTGATTTGCCTACCAGAATGGAAGATACTCAAATTAATGATGCTCTTCCCTATGAACATTTGTTTGCCATCACCACCGACGATCCTTGGTACGGTGACATCCTTACTTACTTGCGAACCCAAAAGTTCACCCTTCATCTCGATCGAGATGCTCGACGACGTATCTGACACCAAGCCTCTCGCTACCTTCTAATCGACGACGACCTTTATCGTCGCAGAGTAGATACTGTCCTTCGTCGTTGCCTCACACACGCTGAAGTCGAGCAAGTCCTCAATGCCTGTCATAGCGGCGCTTGTGGTGGCCACCTCTATGGCCTCGTCACCGCCCAAAAAATCATGCGTGTTGGGTATTTTTTGCCTTCTCTCTTTAGTGATTGCATTGAAGCAGTCAAACACTGTTCCAATTGCCAACATTTCGCCCCCAAGGTGCAAGCTCCTCCCACTCCTCCCCATCCTGTCGTCACCGCCGGTCCTTTTTGTAAATGGGCCATCAATTTCATGGAATGTCGACCTCCATCTACTGGTAGCCACAAATATATCATCGTGGCGGTTGACTATTTCACTAAATGGGCCGAAGCTATGCCAACGTTTAACAATACGACAGCCACTGCAGCCCTCTTTTTCTTTAACCATGTCATTGCTCGATTCGGAGTTCCAAAACAGTTAGTCTCGGACCATGGCCGACATTTCAAAGATCATATTTGGCAGGAGCTATCATCCCTATTGGGTTTCGAGCACCAATATTCATCTTCTTATTACCCCCCAGGTAATGGCCAAGTTGAAGCGGTCAACAAAATTCTTAAGACCATGCTTCAACGAACGGTGAATAAGCACAAAACCAATTGGCATCTCATGCTCTTCCTTGTTTTGTGGGCTTATCGTACTTCTGTTAAAACCGCAACCGTTTTCACTCCTTTCCACCTTGTCTTTGGCGAGGAGGCAGTCTTACAAATCGAGTGTGAAATCCCTTCCCTTCACTTGGTTGTTGAACTTCTCCCCGATACCCAACCTCTAGAACAACGACTTATCATGCTCGAGCATGCCTCTGAAGACCGTCATGTTGCATTGCAAACTCTTGAAGCGACCAAAAAGCGCACCAAAGCTCAGTATGACTGAAAATTCCACCCTCGTACCTTTCACGAAGGTGACCTCGTTCTAGTATATGACTAGGCCCACGATACCCTTGGTCATGGGAAGTTTGAATCATTATGAATAGGTCCTTACATCATCAGTAAAGACCTTGGTAAGGGGGCATATCTTTTAGAGGACTTTGAAGGCCATCTCCTTCCTAATCCTTGCAATGCACTCTATCTTAAGAGATATTACCCCTAGCATTTCCCCTGCGAAATGCGGGTTTTCTTCTCTTCTAGATAGCCCGCATTTGTTTGTTTTACATTTTTTTACTTCACCAGGACACCTATTGTCCACGAAGCATTACTTCACCTCCCCTCAAAATTGGATTTTCTCACTTACTACACATGTAATTGGGGGCACCACCTTGCCTCCACACTCATTCCTGTTTGTGTCAATTTCCATCATGAGATACCATTTTGTACTCATGTTCTTTACCATCCCCTTTGGATCATCCCTCATTCCATCATCATCATTAGTCTCTCTCTTTTCGTCAGTCTACTCTTTTCCCTCGTGCCTCAGTTGGGGTTTCCTTATTGCCTCACCTATAGCGGATCTACTTCTGTCGAAATCAGCTCATTTAATCTGGAAGCCAGGTCTAGGGGGCAGTGTACTTTGGTTCGAGCTCTTCTCAGCCTGATCGTGATCTATACACTTGATGGTCAAGTGATGCAGCAACAACTATTGGTAATTCCCAGGTGTGTGTGAGATGTCTCAACCCTCATGAGGGGGTGGCCCTGCAGGTAGCCCCCCACATTCCCAGATGACTTCTTCATTTCCGCCCTTGATGCAGCTCCTCTCATTTGATGATATCGGCCTCAACCGCTTGCAGCACCTCTTCGATTTGCATATATCAGTCAGATTTTGTGACCCCTTCCCCGTGTGTAGGGGGAATTTGGGTATATTTGTATCTCCTGTACTAAAATCTTCTTGTATAAGTCCTGAAGGTTATTCCAGGCATCACATGTATGTGAGATTCATCATTTTTATCTGGCTCATGTTTAGGCCAGCACATGCTTCATTATTGCGTTCCGTGGTTTTCCGGGTGCTTTTTTCTTTGTACTATTGTATCGACGGGCATAGGTATGCCTCCCCCACCGCCTTTAACACTGGTACTACTTCATCACCTAGAGACTTGTTGCACCTGTAAGTCTCGTCTCCTCCGGGTCTAGTCCTTTAGCACATTCGACTACCTTACATTCCTCTCTCTCACTTCCCTCTTGATGCTTAGTGATTGAGTTCTTACAACGTAATTCGGTCATACGATTTGCTCCTAACACTCGTACGTTGGGGGGAAATCTGTTACACCATTTTTTTGGTCATCTAACCCATTATCATTAGATGAACCCAAGTACACCATGTAAGACCAATTTTACCCTAAGTAAAATTGCTTTCACCATATAAAATAATAGTTGTCCATATTTCCTAGTCATATTTAACCCAAAACAAGGAAATTGATTAAATAAATCATTATTTATTTAATTATTTCCTAGGAATAAGTTATTCAAATCATTATTTAATAATATTCCTAGTTAAATTTGACTAAATCATTTGTAAATAATTAAATAAATAATTATTTATTTAATTATATTCCCATCATTTCCATAAAATGATAAATAAATCATTTATTTATTTATTATTTATAAATAAAGGAATTTACCCAAGTCAAGAATCCTTTTCCCTCCAACAAATATAGTAAAATATTCCTAAAGGGTGCTTCTAGAATTCGATTAATAATATTTTATTCACACTCCAAGTTCTAGGCCGCCCCAATATTTTGTTATAAATAGGAGGGTTTTCCCCATTCATTAGTCACCTTCATTGCATTAGATCACTCTGGATCTACTCTTTGTTGGAAATGTTGTCATTGATGGCAAAGGAGATGGCAAAAGAGGAACACCTGAAACAATAACAAGGCGAAAAGAAGCAGAGGCAGTAGAGAGAGCATAAGACAAGTAGAGCATAGAAGGAACAAAGGTAGCAGGACTTAGATGAGGTGCTGCAAAGTAGTGAGAACAGTAGAAGAGGGCCATTTAATAGAAGAACTAGAGAGACATAGTAATGAGGAACAATTATTCAAGTGGGAAGACTGTGAAGCACTGTTGGGAAGAATACATCACAATTTGAAGTAACGTAGCGAAGTTCGAAGTTGAGGAAAAGAACTGTTGAATTTAAGGCGTAGAAGATTGGAGCCTCATGGGATTTTCTATAAGTATAACAGGTGGAGTGGATTCTATATGTGAAACAGAGAAGGCAGCAGATGCAAAGATAGGCAAATAACAACAGCAGGTAATATGTACAGCGAAGGCAGAGGCAGAGGTCGAGCAGCAGCAGTAGCTAAGGTAGAGGTAGAGGCAACAAATATAGAGGCAGAGGCAGAGGTAAAGCCATTATCACAAGCAGAGGCAGAGCAGAAAATTCTGAGAATCGCTACCCCAGCTGGAGGATACATAAACCCAATTCCGAGAATCGCTTACCCCAAGCGGCAAGTATATGAATATATATATAAATCTCATTCCAGGAATCGTTACCCACGCAGGATTATATATGCAGCGCATTACATATATTGCGCCTTTTGCACAAAGGTTCAAAGAATAATATTAAATGATATGGAGCGCATTATTATCAGAACCAAAGTACCTTATATGGTGGGACCCTTTCCTAATCGCATCGGAGAAAAACTGTGAAGCGGAATATGTAAACAACAGAAATTTGCGATTGCGATTGAGTTCTGGACCCGATGGGTGTATGAATTATGATTCAAATGTATTTGAAGTCCGACATAATCGCATTGGATCAGTATAATATCATCGGAGATTATAAGAGCATCGGAACATGCAATAAAGAGTTGCGATTGCGATTGGAAGTCCAGACCCGATGGGTATATAAACTACAATTTATATATACCTTGAGTTCCAGTGAACAGTGACTGATCGCATCGGAAAAAAGGTGGAATATCGGAACATGCAACAAAGAGTTGCGATTGCGATTGGAAGCCCGAACCCGATGGGTTTATAAAACATAATTGATATGTGTTGGAACATACCATTTAAGGATGCAATTGCGATCAATCGCAAAGGTGTCAATCGCATCGGACAAAAGCAGAGCATCGAAGCAATATATTAAAAGACTTGCGATTACGATTGAAGCCCAGACCTAATGGGCTTATAAACTATGATTAACAAGTATTTGAGTTCCAATCGCATCGGCAAAGAACAGTGAACAATGATCAATCGCATCGGAGCAAGGCAGCTTGCGATTATGATCAATCGCAATCGGAAATCGCTGGAGGAGAAATATATCGCATCAGAAAGCATGGCAAGTGGGCCCGAAAGGGCATTTGTTAAGTATTAACATGATTCTTGATTTAAGTGGCGGTTTGTTTGTTAAAACTCTATATAAGGATGCCGATTGTATTGAAATGTGCCACGTGGACTGTGGACCCACGGGCCTCGGCTTAAGGTGGAGGGCGATTATTAATAATTGTGATGTATGTATGTTCCGCTTGCGAAACTTTCCACATCAAAAAGACACTTCCTGTATGAAAAGCGTTGGAATATGCCCAGATTTAAACTCAGCAGTTACACATATATACAAAATGCACTAATATACAAAGCACAGTTACATGTTTGCAGCAGTTACACCATAGCAGAGGACAGACAAGCAAACAGAGCTAATAAGAGATAAAACACAGTCACAGAAAAGACAGACACAGTCAAAGAAAAGACAAATGCGCAGTGAGCCAAAAGACTGAATGAGTTGAGCTGGAGTTCTCATTTGTAATTTGAATGTAAATGTTTTATTTAAATTTATATTGTTTTGATGCATTGGCAAGTCTCCGAAAGAGAGAAAATATCCCACTGTAATGTTAAATTGGTACCTACAGTTATATTTTCTGAATGAGCGGATAAAAGAAATGAGAAGGCAGAAGGCAAAGAGACATGGCTATCCATTTCGAATTCCCAGTAGAATACAAACATCCATGAAGCTATTTTGTATAAAACAAGGTAATATCCAAAGGGAGAAGGTAGACGAAAGATTGTGAGAGAAGAAGAGAGTGTGCAGCAGAATTGAAGAGAGTTGAAGAAAATAAGAAAGCTGCAAGAGGTTAGAGAGAGTGAGTGAAGAGAATGTAGAAATGAAGCAGTGAGGCAGAGAAGAAAGAGGAGCTGAGCAGAGAAGAAGGAGGAGCTGAGCAGAGAAGAAGGAGAAGCTGATAGAGAATCTGAGAAGATGCAGAGATGATACAGGGAAGATATGAGAATAGATGAACAGCAGAGCAGATGGAACAAAACAGAGCTGATATCCAAGGTAAATCAGCAAGTGTTTCTCTTTGAAAGAGTAAGGAAGTTGGAGCTTCCCTATCAAGTTGTAGCTTGATAGATGTCAGTTGTAGTTGACTGAGGTTGGAGCCTCCTGTAGGTTGGTGCCTGCAGAAAATTGATGGGAGTTGGAGCTTCCTTGCAAGTTGTAGCTTGTAGAATTGAGGTAGGAGCCTCCTATAGGTTGGTGCCTACAGAAAATCAGTGGTGAGAGGGAGTTGGAGCTTGCCTTTGCATCACAACAATAATGAGATGTGGTTTTCTCCCTTTATGGGTTTCCACTTATATCTGGTGTCTATGTGTTGATATGGTATATCTATTCTGCTTAATACTTGCTGCTCACATATTAAGCCTGTTGGTACATTATCTAATCTGCTTATTAATTTCTGCTCACAAATAAAGATTGCTCACATATTATGTTGATCATGGAATGAAGGTGTTAATAAAGTTTAATGAAAAGTTTTAGAAGTCCATGAACGTGTTAAACTAATTCACCCCTCCCCTCTCAGTTTAACTAAGGGTTCAACAATTGGTATCGGAGCGGGTTCCTTTGGTGCAAGCCTAATAGCTTGAAGGAGATCTGGTTAAGTCATGGACTATCAAAATGTACCTGTGTTACATATGATAAACTTTCCTGAATGGAGAGATAAGGTTAAAACAGGAATATTGGCTTATGAACCTGAAGTATGGAAGCTTGTATGTGATGGTTACTGCACATAATCCCCCATGGTGAAAGAAAAACAAAGGAATGCCAAGGAAAAATGTGTGATATATAACAGTCTTCATAACAAGGACCTTGAGTTGATAACGGATTTAACCTCTGCAAAAAAAATCTGGGATAGATTGCACCTCATGCATGGAGTAAACACTAAGGATTGCACTGAAAAGAAGGATAAGAGAATTAAGAAGAAGAAAAATTCATGTCAACAGGAAAATATTCAATCAAATGAAGTACCTGCTAGTGTGAATGGAGATAAGAACCATGAAGAAATTACAGCTGAAGAAAAAGCCAAGCTTGACACTGC
Organism: Pinus albicaulis; assembly: GCA_034641835.2. Taxonomy (NCBI): domain Eukaryota; kingdom Viridiplantae; phylum Streptophyta; class Pinopsida; order Pinales; family Pinaceae; genus Pinus; species Pinus albicaulis. The sequence goes on from CM076582.1 coordinate 957,108,567, forward strand.
TTTGACTGAAATATAAAAATTGAAAAATGAAAACAAAGACCTTAAGACAGTGGTGCAAATATGTGATGAGAGAGAATATGAATATAGGAAAGAAATTATTGGCCTGAAGACACAACTTGAAGAGGCAAAGAAAGTAGAAGACACTCTGCTGCAACAAATGAGAGAGAAAAATCTGGAAAGTGAAAAATTGGAAGAAGAAGTAGTGAGCCTAAGAAAGAATTTAGAAAAAGCCCAAAGAGAACTATTAATGAATACACCTCTAATGAAAAGCTCTGGACAGTTGGACCAAATTCTCAATGCTCAAAGATCTCCTCTCATAAAGGCTGGGATAGGATATGAAGAAGAAACTAGTAAGCCGAAGGTAGAAGATAACAAGAAAATAATCTTTGTAAAAGCTGTAAAGGAAAATGTAGCAGCTCAGCAGATTCCTACAAAAATAGAATCTAGGAAGAACAGGATTTGTGAAGAAACAAATAGAATCAAGCAGCAACATGGTAGGACAGAGAATGAAAGGATGAAATATTCAACTGGAAAGGGCCCTCACACTCCTGAATATGAATTGAATAAATTTGGAAGATGTAAAAGGAGGTTCGTTCCTCCTATGAAAAATATCACATGTTTCTCTTGCCACAAACCAGGACATGATGCAGCACATTGTAAGACAAAGCAAACCCAGTCCAACCAGCAAAAGATGCAGCAAACAAGAAGAACACCTCAAGCAAGCAAAGGGAAAAGACAATCTTCCACCAGGTACACAAATCATTTCCATGGCTATTGTTATGCATGCAATAATTTTGGACACAAAATTGTTGATTGTAAAATGTATTCAAGAAGAGGAACAAAGTATTATACATCAGCTCAAATGTGCTTTGATAAAATAAAATGTTGTGTATGCCTCAAGCTTGGCCACAAAGCAAAGGTTTGTAAACTGCCTTATATATTAAAGAACTCTAGAAAGATGATAGAAACAAAGCAAATCAAACAAAACTATTAATCTAAAAGAAGTGCAGACATTATGAAGAACCCCAATAAAGTATGGAAGGAAAAGAGAAAGGGGGAGCCTATCATATCAATAACATAATGAATCTAGCATAGTCTCAGGGGGAGCTGCTCTAGAAAACATAGCAAATATCCAACCAGTGATAAATATGAAGCAACATCCTAGGGGGAGAGAAGTTCATAAATAATCCCTATGAAAGTAGTATAAGAAGAGCTCCATGAAATGAGAACAGCTATGAGATCAGGAAGTGAAAGGATTTTCCTCTAAATGAGAACTATAGAGAAAGAATATCATCTGAAGTATTAAGTAGCTGACAGATTGATGGAAGAAGAGAAGAGAGCAAGAAGCCATGATGATAGAGGAAACCTTAGCAATGAAAATGTAAGCTAAGAATACTTTAGCACATTAAAGTAATGATCACACTATGCCTCATACTGCTAGAATTAACAATGTATCACATTAAGAAGGATGAGTAAGAAAAGTGCCTATCATCAGTTCATTACATCTTTCAAAAGGTCCACTTGGAGGAGTACAGTCAAGTAAGTGATAAATCTCTGAGTGATCTGCCCATGAAGAGTCCTAGGAAATAAATTGAAGATGTCTTCCCTAAGATCACTATGTTAGAACAATTGAGTTGAAGTAGCAATGATTCTGGAGCAGTCCTAGAAAAGAAAATGCTGTGACTTCCTCTGAACAAAATGACAGAAAAAGCAAAAGATTAATGAGGCCAAGATCAGATTCAGTATATTGATGATTATTGTTGAAAACAATGGAGAACTCAATAATAGAATTTATGAAGGATGTCTTAATTATGGGTAAATGTGCAAGCTAAAGTGAAATCTCTGCATATTTTATCAAGGTAATATCATTTGGTACTTGGTGCAAGCAGCATTCTTATCAACTGAATACCAAGTGTTATCAGGGGAGCAGCAGTATGGTATAGGTACTCAGGATCAAAGGATTATAGCAAAAGAACCTCAAGGTAATATTCCTAGTATTATCTGCATTCAGCATGAAAAGGTTAGTAGCAGAGAAAAAATAACATTATCTTGCTTACACTTGAAGTAGTGTATTGAGCACTGAAGCAATATCTTTTTCTATATATAATTTCATGCCTTCCTAAAGTTGGTACATGTATATCTTCAAGGCCTCTTTCTTAAGATCAGTTACAAAATTGTGTGAAGTTTGTTTGCTGAGTTTTCAATTAAACATCTTGAATATGCTTTTGTGGAAGCTCATTCTGATAGAACAGTCAAAGTATCTGAAGAATAACAGACTAGCTGTGATTACCATCTAAAGCTCAATTTTTTTTTTAATCCTACTTCAGCACAAAGGATTTGCTAGTAATCCACCTTTAAAGAGAGATGGATTATTGACATACATACCCCATTATGTCATAAATAAAACTGCATGGTTAATGAGTGAAATTGACCAATACATTGAAGGGTTTATTTTGAAAATACAATGTGCAAGTAGTAAAAGTCATTCGGCCTCTCATATTGAAAGATATTGCTTAATCTCACAATAAGTTGTAAACTCTGGCTTGATTCATTGTTCACATCAACAAAAAGAACCTCTCAGTCTTTAAAAGTAATATCCTTGTCAGCATCCTAGCTCATATGATCACCAACAGGCAGGAAAGGTGTACCACAGCAATAAAAGATATATTGGCATCATTGTCATAATTGAACAGGTGTGGTACTGCATATGTGTATTGCAGAAGAAAACTTATCTCATCTACAATTTTCCTCAACATAAATATATTGGCGCAATACATAAGATATAGACTGAAGTATAGTTGAAGAAATCCTGATATGTCGCTTGGAGCATTCACAATCTTTAAGTCTTAATCCAATAATGCATCTCTTATTATACAAGTCTGATTATATATGGCTGTCATCACCTACTCTTTATACAAGTGCAAGGAGTCTATTCTTCGGAATGATATCGACTTAATGTGTATAGACAAGTTCAATAATCCCCAAAAGTGTTCTCTCAACAAGTCTTGTACACCAGTCTGGAGCAGCAGGGTACAAAGTCAGAAGAATGTGGTCTAAACACAAATCAGAGAGAGGAAATGCAAAGATAGAATCAACACTGAGAAATGTGCAACCCTTTGCCATTGATGTCAAAGGGGTAGGAAAAGCAGGTAATAGAAGAAAGGGTCTTCTAAAAGAAGCCAGTCAGAGAAAGACTTGGAGGAAGCATTGGAATATCGGTGGATGTGTTGCCATCAATGCCAAAGGGGGAGACTATTGGAAATGTTGTCATTGATGGCGAAGGAGGAACACTTGAAACAACAACAAGGCGAAAAGAAGCAGACAAGAAGCAGAGGCAGCAGAGAGAGCATAAGACAAGTAGAGCATAGAAGGAACAAAGGCAGCAGGAGTTAGATGAGGTGCTGCAAAGTAGTGAGGATAGTAGAAGAGGGCCATTTAATAGTAGAACTGGAGAGACAGATTAATGAGGAACAATTATTCAAGTGGGAAGACTGTGAAGCACTGTTGGGAAGAATACATCACAATTCGAAGTAATGTAGTGAAGTTTGAAGTTGAGGAAAAGAACTGTTGAATTGAAGGCATAGAAGATCAGAGCCTCATGGGATTTGCTACAAGTATAATAGGTGGAGTGGATTCTATATGTGAAACAGAGAAGGCAGCAGATGCAAAGATAGGCAGATAACAACAGCAGGTAATATGTACAGCGAAGGTAGAGGCAGAGGTCGAGCAACAGTAGCAGCTAAGGCAGAGGCAGAGGCAGAGGCAGAGCCGTTATCACGGCAGGTTGTCAGAGGTAGAGGTAGAGGCAGAGCCGTTATCACAAGCAGAGGCAGAGCATAAAATTTCGAGAATCGCTACCCCAGCTGGAGGATACATATACCCAATTCCGGGAATCACTTACCCCAAGCGACAAGTATATGTATATATATATAAATCTCATTTTGGGAATCGTTACCCACGCAGGAGTATATATGCAGCGCATTAAATATATCGCGCCTTATGCACAAAGGTTAAAAGCATAATATTAAATGATATGGAGTGCTTTATTATCAGAACCAAAGTACCTTATATGGTGGGACCCTTTCCTAATCGCATCAGAGAAAAACTGTGAAGCGGAATATGTAAACAACAGAAAGTTGCGATTGCGATTGAGTTCCGGACTTGATGGGTGTATGAATTATGATTCAAACGTATTTGAAGTCCGGCATAATTGCATCAGATCAGTCTAATCGCATCGGAGATTATAAGAGCATCGGAACATGCAACAAAGAGTTGTGATTGTGATTGGAAGTCCGGACCCGATGGGTATATAAACTACAATTTATATATACCTTGAGTTCCGGTGAACAATGACTGATCGCATCGGAAAAAAGGTGGAATATCGGAACATGCAACAAAGAGTTGTGATTGCGATTGGAAGCCCAAATCGATGGGTTTATAAAACATAATTGATATGTGTCGGAACATACCATTGAAGGATGCGATTGCGATCAATCGCAAAGGTGTCAATCGCATCGGACAAAAGCAGAGCATCGGAGCAATATATTAAAAGACTTGCGATTGCGATTGAAGCCCGGACCCGATGGGATTATAAACTATGATTAACAAGTATTTGAGTTCCAATCGCATCGGCAAAGAACAATGAACAGTGATCAATCGCATCGGAGCAAGGTAGCTTGCGATTGCGATCAATCGCAATCGGAAATCGCTGGAGGAGAAATATATCACATCAGAAAGTGCGGCAAGTGGGCCCAAAAGGGCATTTGTTAAGTATTAATATGATTCTTCATTGAAGTGGCGGTTTGCTTGTTAAAACTTTATATAAGGATGCCGATTGTATTGAAATGTGCCACGTGGACTGTGGACCCACGGGCCTCGGCTTAAGGTGGAGGGCGATTATTAATAATTACGATGTATGTATGTTCCGCTTGCGGAAATTTCCACGTAAACAAGACACTTCCTATATGAAAAGAATTGGAATATGCCCAGATTTAAACTCAACAGTTACACATATATAAGATGCACTGATATACAAAGAAAAGTTACATGTTTGCAGCAGTTACACCACAGCAGAGGACATACAAGCAAACAAAGTTGATAAGAGATAAAACACAGTCACAGAAAAGACAGACACAGTCAAAGAAAATACAAATGCGCAGCGAGCAAAAAGACTAAATGAGTTGAGCTGGAGTTCTCATTTGTAATTTGAATGTAAATGTTTTATTTAAATTTATATTGTTGTGATGCATTGGCAAGTCTCCGGAAGAGAGAAAATATCCCACTGTAATGTTAAATTGGTACCTACAGTTATATTTTCTGAATGAGCGGATAAAAGAAATGAGAAGGCAGAAGGCAAAGAGACATGGCTGTCCATTTTGAATTCCCAGTAGAATACAAACAACCATGCAGCTATTTTGTATAAAACAGGGTAATATCCAAAGGGAGAAGGTAGACGAAAGATTGTGAGAGAAGAAGAGAGTGTGCAGCAGAATTGAAGAGAGTTGAAGAAAATAAGAAAGCTGCAAGAGGTTAGAGAGAATGAGTGAAGAGAATGCAGAAATGAAGCAGTGAGGCAGAGAAGAAAGAGGAGCTGAGCAGAGAAGAAGGAGAAGCTGAGCAGAGAAGAAGGAGAAGCTGATAGAGAATATGAGAAGATGCAGAGATGATACAGGGCAGATATGAGAATAGATGAACAACAGAGCAGATGGAACAGAACAGAGCTGATATCCAAGGTAAATCAACAAGTGTTTCTCTTTGAAAGAGTAAGGAAGTTGGAGCTTCCCTATCAAGTTGTAGCTTGATAGATGTCAGTTGTAGCTGATTGAGGTTGGAGCCTCCTGTAGGTTGGTGACCTGCAGAAAATTGATGGGAATTGGAGCTTCCTTGCAAGTTGTAGCTTGCAGAATTGAGGTAGGAGCTTCCTGTAGGTTGGTGCCTACAGAAAATCAGTGGTGAGAGGGAGTTGGAGCTTTCCTTTGCATCACAACAATAATGAGATGTGGTTTTCTCCCTTTATGGGTTTCCACTTATATCTGGTGTCTATGTGCATGATGTCTATGTGTTGATATGGTATATCTATTCTGCTTAATACTTGCTGCTCACATATTAAACCTGTTGGTACATTATCTAATCTGCTTATTAATTGCTTTTCACAAATAAAGATTGCTCACATATTATGTTGATCATGGAATGAAGGTGTTAATAGAGTTTAATGAAAAGTTTTAAAAGTCCATGAATGTGTTAAACTGATTCACCCCCCCCCTCTTAGTTTAACTAAGGGTTCAACACTCTTGGTCACCATTTTCCATTTTGCTTTATGAACTCCCATTGAGTTCTATGTTTTTTTTTCTACACCAATAAGAGAGAGGAGTGTTAGATCTGAAACACTGAGGACTTTCAAGAACCCATCCCACCGAGGAGAACCGGAAAACACCTTTCTTGTTTTCCTCTAAGGTGCCCTATTCTTTAATATAATACAAATCATTGTTTTAAACACTTTGTTCTTGTCTTGTCTATTGGATGCATGGAGCTATATTATATTTTATCTGCTTAATGTCTCTTGTGCTTAGATCTCAATTTGTGCAATAGACTTAAAGATATTTTGTAGTCATAATTGATGTTAGGGATATTTTTTATGCGTAGCTAAAGTGATCTTTTACGACGAAAGATTCATACTAACATTCACCATAACATAACACAACAAATTGTTGAGGCAGTTCACCTCTCCTGGGCTACATCTGCTGGTCCAAGGCTCCCCAATGGCATGTCCTTGGTCTATTAATTTGCTCAAAATGGTTACACGGTGAAAATTATGCCTAAACAGGCAAAACCAACTGTAAATTCAGCTTCAGAAGATAGAAAATAGCTAAAAATGGCTTTGGTTTCACCTTAAACAGTGAAGTAAAACCCAATACAACTCCTTCTCCATGATGGCCCTAGTGGCTTCTTCCTCTTCTATGAAGAAAAAAATGCTGTATAACACATTTTTTCACTCTAAAACCTATTCCAAACTCTCTATCAGGTCAAAGAGACCCAAAATTGACTAAAATTTCATCTTGTTTGGTTGAAAATTGAGAAAGTTATGGCAAAACAAAATGTTTGCCCAGTGTCCCCCAAGATCCTTCTCCAAAACTGGAGGAACTCCAGTTAACTTCGAAAAAATTGGTGGAAAAAACGAATTAGCTGGAAACCCCCAAAGAAAAGTGGAACTATGACTGCAGTAATAAATTTTAGGTGGGGTGGCATGTGACCACCCCCACACTAACCACCGGAAAGACCGCTTATCATCTCCGCTCCAAACCGTAGCATTAATGTTTAAATCGTGATGTGCAGCCACATGGCCTAACCATCGACATATTATGTGACCCTGGTCACCGGCACAAAGGCCTTAAGGCTTGGTTCTATGGCACGGTCTCGTGGATATAGGGGCTGGCCCCCTTTGCCGCCCATCCAGTTTTAACTTAAACTTTAAATACAACCTTTGCACATGATAAGTTAAGAAAAAACCCATAGGCGGGTGGGTAGGGCGCTGGTTTTTTATAGAGGAGGTCGGGTGTTCGAAACCCCGGGCCTCCATAAAAATTTTGAACTACTGTTCCTGGGCCATGTGGCGGCCTCCAACCCTGCCACGTGGTGGCCTGCTATTGGTCTGTCTCTAACACAGTCAAACAATCATCCAACCAGGGCTTGCCACTTGTCAGCATTCTATTCGCTCGCTTGGAATATTCCAGGGAATATTCCTTGGAATATTCTTTTAAATTTTTTTTTTTCCAAATTCAAAAGTCAACTTTGGTCAACTGAAAAATGGAGTTTACTGGAGACTTCAAACCTTCATAACTTTCACATACGATGTCAGTTTTGAGAACCATTCATGGCACTAAAATCGCAACAACGAGGCCTTTCTGGTCATTTAGATTGTAACCATTTTTGTGCACTTCCATTTTTGATCAATTTTCATAACTTGGACATGATCTCCTGATCACACCTCCCCAATGGGAAGCTTTTGGACCCCAAAATCTCTCTAAATTATAGAAACTGAAGATGATGAGACTAATTCTCCACTCTTCCAACCTTGAACCACTGAAATCTCCCTGATTTCATCAAATTGAGCTTATCATAAAAAGTCAAATTCTTCCTTGAATCTGTTGACCGACTGTTGCTAACCTTGACTGTGTCATGCTGCAAATTTTTGAAATTTTTAGAACAACAAAATGAAATTTATAGAAATCATATTGTTCCTACAATGGTCTACCTTCAAAGGAAACTGAAAATAATATTCACCTTGCGAACTATCCTCATGGCGAATTTTTGCCGAATGAGCCATGTACTTGTGTCGATTCCTGACCAAGTTTTCTCGCCATACTAACTTGCCATTCTGAAACCAACATTGATCCATGCTGGACTTTGTGTCCTCTTTTCTTGCATGCTTTTCCCTTTCTTGTATTCTTGCACCACTTTGCACGGACACTTTGTTCTCTGCACCGATCGACACCAAAGACACTTTGTGCAACACCTTGTCATCTTCTTCCAAAGATGACCTATTTTCAGACTAAAACATATCATCATTTATATCAGCAATAAGATGAAAAGGATTATGTACAAAATATTTTTGCTTAATCATCAACAAAGTCAAATTTTGAATTGCATTGACAAGCCTTTTCAATTACCCTGCATTCACTAAAGAAGATTCTAGCTTCTTCTGATGTGCTCTCACAATAAACTCCTTGCCATCCTTGAGTAGATGATACTTGTTCTCATGGAGATGGAAGATCAATTTTCTGTCATATAATTACGGACTACCCAACACCACACCTGTAATGTCAAGCGGTACCACATCTAATTCAACCATGTCAACATAATGAGATGTTATGGTGAAGCGCAACATGCACTTCCTTGAAACTTGTAAATTAGCATCCTTGCAAGTCCAACCAAGTGGATATGGCTTTGGATGTGGAATGGTCTCAAGTTTCATCTTCTTTACTAAGTCTTCTGAGATGACGTTTGCTTGAGACCCATTGTCAAATAGTGTCTCTATCTTTGTGTGTTTGGAAATTATCCTCACATGAAACAACTCTATCCTCCTCTCTTCATTTGGAGCTTCTATGTGACAGTTTAAAGTGATAGAACTGGGATTTGTTTCATTTACAATCTCTTTCCCCTTTATGTTCTTTAGTGCCAAAGATTTTAGTTTCATCCCCTGATTCAAACCCTAAGTCTTGTTCAGCTATTGCAACTATTTTTCCTTTTTCTTTGGCCTTATCTTTGGTTTTGAATTTTTCTGGCTTCAACTCCGGATGAAGTTTCCAGAAATGGTCTTCATCGTGGCTTGTTTTGGAATAATTTTTACAAAATAATTTTCCTTTTTCTTTCCTATAGTTTTCATTTCTTTTTCTCCCTTTTCCTTTAAATTCCATATCCTCACTCCCATCAAAAGATTGTTTACCTCTAGCCTCTAAATGCGTGGCTTGGAGAAAAAACTCGTCTAGACTAGTAGGATTGAACATAAGGATATTATGTATAAGATAGATGTGTAAACCACCTATATATTTTGACAAAGTATCTTGGCTATGCAAATCAATTCCTAAAAAAAGAGCCCTTCATCTAAACCCTTGGGTGTAATATTGTACATTTTTCCCCTTAAGTTGTCTAAAACTTTTCCAATTCATGATAGCCTTTTGTAAATGAGCTAATGGATAAAATTGCTGTTTAATTGCAGAAATAAATTTAGCCCATAATAAAGTGATCTTACCATGTTTTTAATTTCATTCTTGGTTTTGGATTCCCACCATACCAATGCTGCTCCCTCCATTCTCAAAGAGGCTAATTGAATCTTGGTGTCGTTTTCATGAAGGTTTTGTATCCTCAAATAAACTTCCAACTGTCTTATCCAATTGTCAAGTTTCTCTGCATTGACTTCACCATTAAACGTAGGAAACTCAAATTTAACATCAAGCTTTAACAATGGACTTTTACTAGTGGTTTTGTACTTGTGAGATTGATTCACCAAAGTTGAGGATGACGATGTAGAGGAAGAGGATGAAGATGGGGATGATGGACCACCATTTCCTCCATGTCCTTTCTTTGACTTGTCATCACTTTTCGTTCCTCTTGAAGAACCCTCTCCTTCCTTGTGGTGTTTCGACCCTTCTCCTATAAGCCTGTCATTCCTTTCTTGGTAGATTATCCTCACCATCTCAGTCATGTCTAGGAAAACCTTTCAGAATACCCGTTATTCTTCTTTGGGATCAATGTCTTCAGGAAATTCTTCTTCTCTTGAAGACATGCTTGAGGCTTCTTCTATGGCTCTTGGAGGTAAATTAGAAGGTGGAGTTAATGGCTCTCTAGCCCTCCTTGGTTGACGATTACTTTGTGCTCTAACCAATTGTCCTTCCCCCCTCTTGAGCTTAAGCCTAGTAAGCATCAAAACTTGCAAACAGTTAACTATATCTTTGCACAAGAAAAAATGCAGAGTAAAACTCTAGCTCTGATACCAACTAATCTGAAAATGGAACTATTTGTAATGCTATGTAAAGTATCCATTTCCATATAATTTAGTGTGCAAAGTGTTCTCCATGACTTGCAATTTAAACAAAGTAGTTTTGGTAATGTTTCTGACTTTTATGTGTGAGGATTTGTTATTTAAATTTACTGTTTAACATATCACAGTAGAAATACATAGCAAGTAAAATTCACCATAACATAACACAACAAATTGTTGAGGCAGTTCACCCCTCTTGGGCTACATCTGTCAGTCCAAGTCTCCCCAATGGCATGTCCTTGCTCTATTAATTTTCTCAAAATGGTTACAAAGTGAAAAATATGCCTAAACAGGAAAAACCAGCTATAAATTTAGCTTTAGAAGATATAAAATATCTAAAAATGGATTTGGTTTCACCTTAAACAGTGAAGTACAACCCAATAAAACTCTTTCTCCATGATGGACCTGGTGGCTCATTCCTCTTCTCTGAAGAAAAATTTATTGTAGAACATCTCTGTTCACTCTAAAACCTATTCCAAACTCTCCATAAGGTCGAAGAGAACCAAACTTAACTAAAATTTCATCTTGTTTGGTTGAAAATTGAGAAAGTTATGGCAAAAATAAATTTTTGCCTAGTGTCCCCCAAACTCCTCCTCCAATACTAGAGGAACTCCAGTTAACTTCGACAAAATTGGCGGAAAATCTGAATTAGGTGGAACCACCCCCAAGAAAAGTGGAACTATGACTGCAGTAATAAATGTTAGGTGGGGTGGCATGTGACCACCCCCGCACTAACCGCCGGAAATACCTCTTATCATCTCCGCTCCAAACCGTACCATTAATGTTTAAACCGTGATATGCGGCCACATGGCCTAACCATCGGTATATTATGTGACCACGACGGCTAGCACAAAGGCCTGAAGGCCTGGTTCTATGGCACAATCTCGTGGATATGGGGGCTGGCTCCCTTTGTCGCCCATTCAGTTTTAACTTAAACTTTAAATACAACCTTTGCACATGATAAGTTAAGAAACAACCCACAGGCGGGCCGGTAGGGCGCTAGCTTTGTACAAGGGAGGTTGGGTGTTCAAAACCCCGAGCCTCCATAAAAATTTTGAACTACTGTTCCTGGGCCACGTGGCAGCCTTCGGGCCTGCCATGTGGCGGCCTGCTATTGGTCCATCTCTAACATAATCAAACAATAATCCAACCAGAGCTTGCCACTTGTCAGCATTATATTTGCCTGCTTGGAATATTCTAGGGAATATTCTTAGGAATATTCCTGAAATATTCCTTGGAATATTATTTTTTAAAATTTTTTCCAAATTCAAAAGTCAACTTTGGTCAACTGAAAAATGGAGTTTACTGGAGACTTAAAACCTTCATAACTTTCACATACGACGTTGATTTTGAGAACCATTCATGGCGCCAGAATCACAGTGACGAGGCCTTTCCGGTCATTTAGATTGCAACCATTTATGAGCACTTCCATTTTTGAGCAATTTTCATAACTTGGACATGATCTCCTGATAGGTAAATATCTTCTAAAAAGGATAGGATTATGTACACGATAGACACCATTCAATTGCATGACAAGAATCAGGGAATGTAAACTAACATGAAGATGAAGGATGCGATGGGAAAGGGCATCGACTAATAAAACTCGCACTGCATAATATTCGGCTTGGTTGTTGGTGGCAGTACCAATGCATACAACATTCGAGAGAACAAGCAAATGTAAGGGGGTAAAAATGTCCCAACCTGCCGAGGCTAGATTCCGGGAGTAGTGACTTGCACCATTGGCATAACCGATATAAGGTGTGGACTGGAGGTCCATCTGAAAGGTGCCACAAGACAACAAATGAGAGGATTATGAACAATGCTAGCAACCTGAACGCAAGATAGAAATCAAACAAACACTTCTAGAGGGAGTGCTCTCGGTAGGATGCCTACCACCCGCACACCGACGGGTAGGTGGTGTGTGGGAGCTGCCTTGGGGGTAGCTTGTGCTTAGGTCACGAAAGTCACCATAGACATGGATGGTGCCATTGCTTTTATGGGTAGGAAAGATGAATTTAGGGGTGGAAAAGGCTTCCATGATGTCGTCATCACAGTAAAAGATGGGGTGACTAGTGGAAGGGTAACCACATGACACGAAAAAGCTACCTGACTCATCATCATGAGAAGAAAGGTTCACATGCGCATCGTCATGGGGGGTGATGGAAGAACAAGAAGATAAGGGATCCACTGATGTTAGGCCTAGGGTGATCACTGAAGGGAGGTCAAGCAAAATAGAAGGGGAAGTCTCAGAGGGAACTTCCACTATGGATCTCATGGATGATGACAAGTAGAGGATGGTGGCCGAAGAATCTGTCATCTCGACATTGGGAGGGGGAATGTCAATGGGAGTAGAGGTATCCTCAGGTTGGCCCGAAGCATACTGTGTGAGGACGGAAGAGGCGTACTGGTTCTGTTCAATCTCATACTCCTGAAATGCCTCCAAAGAGGGGCGGTAATGCGTGAGGCGGGGACAACGATGGGTATAATGGCCATGGGGATCACACAAAGCACATGGGTGGTTGGTGTGAATAGTCTTGGGGTTCTTGGCTACAGTCAAGGAAGGAACAGAGGTTTTCGGGATAGTAGACTCAGGGAACGCGACATTGACCATGGGCTTGATACGAGGCAATTCAAGAAAATGATGTGTTGGGTGTGGAGCCTACTTATCTTGTTTATTTTGTATCACAGCATTGGACCCCTGTACCTTAATGGGGAGGCAATGCCCCTCGTAATTAAACACTGCCTGGGGGGTCCAGGGGGGGGTCGACTGCGACTTTATGGAGCCCCCCCCTGGCAAGGGGTTTCGGGGGTAGTTCCCTCAAAGCTAAAAACATATGTAAAATTTCCTTGTAAAAGTATAGTAATTTCTAGTCAATCCAGGCCGTTCATTAGGCGGATGATCTGACGGTAGAAGTTATGTTTAGTTTATGGTTTTTTGCCCTAGAAGGAAAACCTTCACTTGTATGAGGGTATTGTATTACGGATATGTATTTTATGTGTATTATCAGAGTGAGAAACAGATAGGGAGACTGTGAGAGAGAACAAAGGATATTACAGTGGATCTGCTGTAGGTTGTGTCTCTTCATTTTGCTGGATAATAGAAAGGAAGGACTGGATTTTTGCGGTGGACGTAGCCCAAACTGGGTGAACCATGTATATCTGTGTCTCTCTGGTTTTAAGTGTTTCGTGTGCTTGTATTTTCTGCATATTTTATGTGTTGCATTGCTCTGTAATATATAATTTTCTAACATGATGGGTGGCATGATCAACAACATCACACAAAGCACATGGGGGGGGGGGGGGGTACGCTTTGGAGGCTGAGATGGAGCAGGGTTTGTCGGGGCGACCTTGTCTTTAGGTGCCTTCCTACGAGCTTTTTCCCTATCACCCGAAGCTGTCACAATAGGAGTAGGTTCCTATTGAGGTGGCTGAGGCACAGAAGCAAAGGGAGGGGTCATGGGGACCGGTTGAACCAGGGTCAAAGCAAGATAAGGTTTGGGCTAACTAGGTGGGATAGTGGCTGGGGGATGAATGTACCAGACTGAGATCCCCAGGGTCATGTTAGGAAGGGATAAGGTAGCCATAACAGTTACCAAAAATACTCCAGGAGGGGGAGCTAGAAACGGTATCTGACCAGAGGGGTAATGGCTAGGCGAGACAACTCTGAGATGGTTAAGGCCAGGAGGAACTATGCCAGGAGGGTAGGGAGGATCATGGATACCAGCTGCAGATGAGGGGCCTTGAGGTGGGGGTCTTGAAGGTTGATTCGAGGTGATAGGAGCAGGTTATGGAGGGCGGGGCTGCTGACTAGTCGAAGTAGGCCGCTTGAGGTCGGACCGGGACAATTGCATCATGCAAACGTTAGACAAGCTGGGATCAGAGACAAGAGGAGAAAGATCAGGGAAAGAAACAAGAAAATAGGAGTCTTTGTAGATTCCGGGTGAAACACTGGTCAAAGTTTTGATTATCTATTTATTGGCCACCGAAGAGATGATGGACTCAGGGGAGGTCTGAGACTTCAGTTCATAATATGTAAACTGATCGATGGTGACAATCTTTCTATTGTGAGGAAAGCACATCTTACAGTGAACCGCAAATGGGACAACATACATCACATAAGTGTAGCTACGACCCAATAGAATGTTGTAGTCTAAGGGGGCATCAATGACTTCTACGTCAACAAATAGTCTTGCCCGCAAGAGTTATAGTACATTTTCAGAACATGCCTATGGGCTGGGAAGAGTGGCCATCCCACGCTCGGAAGGTGATCGTGGAAGGGGCCAACTCAGGAGATCCGAGTTGCTTCAAAAATGAAGCGGACATCACACATATGGATACCCCCTCATCAATGATAGAACGAGAGACGTTGGCATTCCAGATCTTAACAAGGATTTGGAAGGTGACGGAAGCAGGAAAGGGAGGATGTTCTAACCGGTCAACATCAAAGACGATCAAACGATCATCTGAGGGATCCAAAGCGCCCATGGTAGTTAGTAGAGATTTTTGTTGTGAAGGGCATGAATGGAGGAGTTCCAGAGTTGAGATGGCAGCAGGGGATTGCGCCAAATCATCTACTATACTATACGAATGGGTAGCTTTACTAGAAGCAGTGTTTCAGCGTAATGGTGCCTTGGGGATCTTGGTATGAACCTCTGCCTTAGGATTAGGGATCAGTAAAGGACCATTGGTTGTCGAAAGAGGCTCTGTGGAACCTAAAGAAGGGGGCTCGGGGGTAGACATAGGGGGAGGCTTATTGTACTGACGGGACCGAGTCTGAAGGTTGAGGTCAACGGTAATGGGTTGGTCAGAGTTCATCTTAAGAATCTGGTAATCAAAGGTACTATATGGGGGAGGTTGAGTGGTTTCCTGACCTTCACGGGGTTGGGTAGCCATGAAACCTTGCTGGGGGAAAGGATTGGTAAACACAGCTGGCTGGATAGGTGCAGCATGGGGAGGAACTGAAGGGGAGGCTTGCTATTTTCGGGATGCTGCTTGAGCTTCCCACATCTGCCGCATCTAAGGTAAAAGAGGACAATCGTGGGTATAATGACCATAGAAACCACACCAAGAACAAGGTTTGTTTGTGCAAAAAGGCTTGTCATGCTTGGGCTGAGTGCCCTATTTCTAGTTAGCAGTGTTAGGTGTATTCCCTTATGGATTGGGTCTTGGATTACCTGGGGCAGATCGTTTTTGGTTGCCTTCCTCTTTTTTTTGGAAGTAGGAGGATTAGTCATACCCTGATGTGCATACACCTTCCCCTGAGGGGGTGGTGGTTGCTGTTGCGGGGGTTGAGAAGGCAAGGGAGGCTGAAGTGCTAATGCTGGAGGAGATGGAGCACCAGGTTGTGGATACAGATAATAAGGAGGTTGGGAAACATTGTGGTAAACAAGTTGGGAAAAAGGAGGAGGCATGCCATATCTTGGATACATGCTACCGGAAGGGGGAAATGTTTTGGAGGAACTAGCCCATCCATAAGGTAAACCATGACCCATGGGAGAATGAGTGTACGGATGAGAAAGGGCTCCAACGATACCGTTAGTGGCATGGGTTGGCCCTGGTGCGTTGGCACCACTGGGTCTAGGGAGATCAAGTAAGATGGTATAAACATAACCAGAGTGTGCGTATATTAGGTCATATTTCAACACAATCTGGAGGAAATATTCCTCGGTCTGAGGGAAATGAGATGCGAAATATTTTCCAATAGCAGGAAAAAGGGATCTGAGAAACTAGTCCATGTAGACATGGTCTTCGAAGGTAGGGTGTTGACATAGGCTCTTTCTTCTTCGCCTTTCCTGGACATGATCGGATAGGCGGGTCACAGACGATTGATGGAAAGAGGTAAAAAGTTCGGTACCAGTGTCATAACGAAGGGGAATCTGGAAGTAAGACAGAAAAGCCTCGACAAGAGTTACTAAATTTGTATGAGAGGAGGAGACCCAGTCAAAATACCACTTAGAAGCTTCTCCAATAAGCTTACGTTGGAACAATCGAAGATGGACAGCGTCATCGGTGATGGAGTTAGACGAACACCACATGTGGAAATATTTAACATGGTTTGTAGGATCTTCTCCAGAAAGAACTTCAAACTTGGGGATGTCAGAAGGGAGCTTGGTTGGCATAGAAAGCCAACCAAGATCATGTTGTATGAGGTCATTGATCAACTAGTTAAATTCGGGAAGACTGAGGCCTACCATATAAGGGAGCAAGGGAGCAGCCGGGATAGTTCCTGTTGCGGTCCCACTAGTAGTATTCCCAGCATTAGGGCTGGGGCTACCACTAGCGTTGAGTTCTGAACCAGACATGGTGAAGGTGATAGGAGGAGAACTGGGGATAGAACCAAAAGGGGAACCCGATGAACCAGAAGCAGAGTCAGAATGGGGACTAGGTGGATGACAAACTCGAACTTGGCGCGGAGGAGTAAGTCTTCCTACTGGAAATTGAGGATGAAGGACAAGAAGTCTCTAAGATAAATGCCTCAGGGGCGCAATGATGGAAAAATAGACACGGATCATAGAAGGAAGAGAGACCAACAAGGGCAAGGAGGTGCAGGATCAAATGATTACAATGCCGAAACAAGGGCATAAAGGTGCAGGATCAAATGATTACAAAGTTATAGTCTTGGCTTGGCGGTGTTTAAACCTAGACGTGTGTAGAGGAAAATAAAAAAATGGGTTGTATAACTGTAAATAAATCTGCAAATAACAGTAAAGTAAATTGAATATGACAGAAAATAAACAGCTAAAAATGCATCAATCTAAACCCAAGGAGGCAGGCTTCCCAACAACTAGTCTATGGGTGGGAAAAATCTAGTCAAAACACACAAAAAATTTCCAATGGATCTAAATTCAGGAGGGACAGGGATCTAGAGGTCAGATATGCTGGAAATAGGTGTAGAAAACATCAAAAAAACTAGAGGGAGAAGTGCTACAAATGAGGTGGCGAAAGGATACAACCTGAAGGGAAACAGAGGGGACCCTAGAGGAGGACCAAAAAAAATGAAAAGTGGTGTTTTGGATGGATGAATAACCAATATGAAATGGATCTAAAGGTATAGGATCAGATCTGAAAAATGGCTGAATACATTGAAATCTCAGACGACCTGCTTCAGCTAAACTCCTCCTAGAAATGTGGAAACGTATTGAAGCCCTAAGGGGCTAGGTTCCTACTTTGACGAGTAAAACATAGCAAGTATAGGTCCAAAATGGGTGGAGACAGAGGTCAGACAACCATGAATAGTAGTCCAGACAAACCCAAAAAAATCACACAAGAATTCCTGCAAAAAGTACAGGTCGCAGTTTCTGATCTGTTTTCAGTAGAGGTCACAGGTTTTAGGAAGTTTTCTCTGTCCTGAAGGTTAAGGTCGCAGGTTTTGGCCCTTTATTTGTTAATAATAAATAAATAAATGGTTTATTTATTATTTTAAGAACGTGGTTGAGTAATAATTAAATAAATAGTGATTTATTCAATTATTTATAAATGATATAGTCAAATTTAACAAGGAATATTATTTAAATAATGTTTTAAATAATTATTCCTAGAAAATGATAAGATAAATAATAATTTATCTAATTAATTTTTCTGTTTTGGGTTAAATATGACCAAGAATATTAATTAAACTATTGTTTAACTAATTATCCCTTGAGGAAAATCAAACAAATAAGGATATATTCAATTATTCCTCATGGGGTTTCCTGTTTAGACCATAAAGAACTTGATAAATAGAGGATTACTAAGTTATTTTTCATAGTGAAAGAAATTCTACTAGGGTAGAATTGGTCTTACATGGTTTACTTTGGTCCATCTAATAGTAATAGGTTAGATGACCAAAAAATGGTGTAACAAATAGCTCATGTTTCTCAGATTTGGATGGAGAAATGGAGAACTGACAGAATCGTCTACATGATGTTTCTGCGCTGCGTTGCCTCAGAGTCACTAAAGAATTGCGATGGATCTCCTCAGAGGTAAGAGAATTACCCTTATATGATGGTTCTAGAAACATTGTCTTATTTTTGGAAAAATTGGAAAAGGATGTCCTGAAAGAGCGAAGGTTCTGGGCACTTGATCTTGCTATGCACACAACTCTTGCGCATTGGTGGGATACACATAAAGGGAACTTTGAAGATTGGGAAGAATGTATCAAAATGATGTGGTCACGCTTTGAGCAGCCCACTACCCCACTAACGGAGAATTTTGGTGGCTGAGGAGATCCGTGCAAACACATGGCTACATGGATGGAAGTTTGGGATAAGATGCCCAGGGCCGAATGGGTTCACATGTTTGTACAAACGTTGGAACCAATCGCTACTGCATGGTATTTGGAGATGGAGCTGTGCCAAGGGACCCTTAATTGGGTTACAATGAATGAAATTGTCCTACTAACCTTCGGCATCGTCGGTGTATCAAAGGGATTGGACGAAGCCTTGCAGGATATAGAAGCAATTGTCTTTGATGATTCCCGGCCTCAGATAGAATGCGCTGTGCCAACATGGGAAGCACAGATGCATGATATTTTCAACTATAGAAATCTGTCAGTGGAAGATAACGAGGAAGATCCAAGAAATATCAATATCACTGAATATGAGTGGGAGCGGGCAGTTGCAATGCCCTTGTTAGGAATGGTGGATGTGACTAAGCCTCTGAAAAGAAAAGAAGTCAACATTTGGACGAAGGTACAACCCAAATTGGCCAAAATAGGAGATTATTGGGATGATGACACAGTGGGAAAGGTTGCAGAGCTATTGATAGAATATCAGGACCTCTTTCCCCTAAAGTTTTCCGAGCTCAAAGGAATTGTAGGAGATTTGGGAGTTATGAAAATCACTCTGAAAATATATGCACGCCCTATCAAGTAATGACCATATTGATTAAATAAAAAATATAAGCAGAAAGTGAAGGAAGAATAGGATAAAATGGTTGCTGCAGGAATCATTGAGCCTGTGGAATAGTCTGATTGGGTAAGCCCGATGGTTGTTCAAGAAAATAAGACTAAGGGAGAAATAAGGATTTGTGTGGACCTGCTCAAAATAAATGATGCATATGACCCCTTCCCTACTCCATTTTCAGATGAGATATTGGAAAACGTGGGAGGAAAATAGGCTTACTTTTTCACTGATGGATTTTTAGGGTATCATCAGATAAGGATTACGCCAGAAGACTGAAGTAAGACCACTTTTGCAACAGAATGGGGATCCTTCCAAGACACAGTCATGCCTTTTGGATTGAAGAATTCACTTGCTATATTCTCGTGTGTAGTAGTAGCTGTATTCAAGGAGTTCATGCACAAGTTTCTTGAAGTGTACTTTGATGATTGGACTGTGTTTGGACTGGTAAAGAAACATGTTTCCAACCTGCGCATGATGCTCGACACTTGCAGGAAGCATCAAATATCTCTTAACTTGAAGAAGTGTATATTTTTTGTTCCTTTTGGAATCTTGTTAGGACATATTGTTTGTCAACAAGTATTGATGGTAGATCTAGCCAATATTGCAGTTATTATCGACTTGGAGGTCCCCACAAATGAGAAACAACTGCGCTCTATTCTAGGTCACATAGGAAATTATAGAAAATTCATTCAGGGCTATGCTCTAATCACTGCACCCATGGAGAAATCGCTAAAGAAAGACATGTCCTTTTTCTGGGATGAGGAATGTCAAAAGAGCTTTGAGTTGCTAAAGAAAAATATGGTTACTGCACCTATTCTAATATTCCCAGACTAGTCCAAGGTATTCCATGTGCATGTTGATGCATCTGACATTGCACTTGGAGTTGTTTTAGCGCAGCGAGGATAAGGAGATATTGATCACCCCGTTGCCTTTGCAAGCAGGAAGCTCTCTAGTGCATAACACAACTACTCAACCATAGAGAGGGAAGGGTTGGCTATGGCCTACGCTCTGTAGAAATATAGGCATTATTTGTTAGGAGGGCACTTCAAGAAGTTCATTGACCACTCTTATTTGAAGTACCTGGTTAATAAGGCTGTGTTGGGGGGGAATATTTGTAGATGGATTTTTCTATTTCAGGAATATGATTTGGAAATCATTGTTAAGCCTGGTAGATTGAATGTTAGACCTGATCACTTATCACACATTGATATTGTGGAGGAACCAACCAGTCTGGAGGAGGTACTACCTGATGCACAACTCTTTTCTATTAAAGTGGTTGATGAACAATTTGTAGATATCATTCAATTTCTGACTACTGGTAGTGCGCCTGCTGGATACTAGGTGCAACAAAAGAAGGAGTTGGTTTCTCGTGCAACTTATTTTACATTGATTGCTGGTCAAGGGTACAAGTTGGTAGTGGGCGAAATATTAAGAAGGTATGTTTTGGAACATGAAAGAAAAGACATCTTGGCTGAAGCTCATGTGGGAGTGGGAGGAGGCCACTATGCAGGGAAAACTACTGTGCATAAGGTGTTGCGTGCTGGGTTATGGTGGCCGACATTTCACAACGACGCACATGCATATTGTCAAGTTTGTGATGAATTCCAAAGAACAAGGAAGCCATCGCGTAGATATGAAATGCCATTGCAACCACAGATGGCCCTGCAAGCTTTTGAGAAATGGGCCATATAATTTGTTGGACCTATCAATCCTCCTGGGAAGAAGACTGGCGCACTACATCATCACTGCCACAGATTATGTAACCATATTGGTAGAAGATAAGCCAGTAAAATATTGTACTGCAGACACTGCTGTGGAGTTCATTTTTGAAAATATCTTGACTAGATTTGGGTGCCCTAAGATATTGATGAGTGATTGAGGTACACACTTTGTTAATGAAACCATTGAAGCTTTGATAGAGGAATTTTAGATACATCACTAGAAGAGTATTCCCTATCACCCTCATGCAAATGGTGCAGTGGAAGAATTCAATACAATCTTGGAGAATTCACTCACAAATATCTGCAATGCAAATCAAAATGATTGGGATGTGCGAATCCTTTATGTTTTATGGGCTTATAGGACCACATGCAAGAAGTTGACTAGTAAAACACCATTAAGGATGGTTTATGGAAAATAAGTAATCATGCCGATGGAATACATCGTCCCAAGCCTTTGCATTACAGGATTCACTAATATGGCTGAACCAGACATCATGGAGGAACGTCTATCACAATTGGTTGCCTTAGGGGAGGATCAGTTTATTGCTAACTTTCATCAGCAAGTGTAGAAGGCGCGCGAAAAGGCCTCACATTATAGGCACATCCAGCATGTTATCACTTTAATAATTCTCCAAGTTGTGAGATTTTGATTTATAGTTTAAAGAATATTTAGAGGTAACCACAAACCTAATTTTAAACTCTATGATCTAGCCTTCTTGGGGTTCAGAGAAGGCTCTCTCTATAAGATTTAACTTTGTTTTATGTTTGATTTTTGGCTAGTTATAAGGATAATTTGGTTTTAAGATTTGATTTGGTTGGTGGGAAAAATCACTTAAAGAGATGGATAGTAATAGATCTGGTTTTCCATTGGGAAAAATGAGTCAATATTTCAAGCAGACAACTCAAGATCAAGATGAAAAGAAAATATTTTCAGGGCAAGATAAACAAGTCACTAAAGATCTTTGAAGGCTGATTGGTGAAGTGGATCAATCAGGATAAAGAGAAATTAAGGATTCTTTGATCCGGATAAGGAAGGAGAAGAAAGAGGTCATTAGAAAGAGGGAGAAATTAGGGGTTCCCTACTCTGGAAATCAGCAGAAAAAATATAAATTATAAATAGTTAATGACAGAGTTATTTTAACAAATTCTGTAATAATATTCCTGATTTATCATTAAAATTTAGAACACATATATGGATCAATGTCTCATCACATGAATCCTAAAATATGATGCTTTATGGTTTTGATCCAGTCTTCTGCTTGAAACTTGCTACAAGAAACCCTTCAGATACAACAAAAATGACTATGGAAATCTTCAGCAGTTTATTCCATAATAATACTTCAATGTTTGAAGTATTTATACAAAAATGTTTACAAAATATCCTAGAATATTCATAGGATTTTTCTAAGGAAAATGAAAATCTCTTTTACAAAAATATAGTGACAACTGCTTAACAACTAGCAAGCTGTCCTATTTATCCAAATAAAATAGAAATGTTGTTTTGGATTAGGTGCAGCTGACTGCCTTGTTGTCTCCAACGCTGGCAAAAGATCTTTTAATCTGTTTTGAAGTGTTATCTCTCATCTGATACTCTTTCATCTCCTTGAGGACCGTTTTACTTGCCTCACTGCTTTAAATTTCTGTTTTTACTGTGTAAAAACCACAATCTGTCTTTTTTCCTTTTTTACTGTAAAACTGTCTTTCACAGCAAATCAGTCAATTTCTGCCAAAATTCTTCATTGGGTACCTTGATCTTGATAAGTTTCCTGTAATTTTCATCAGCCTCTGTGTACCTAACAAATGTTGATTTTACCACAAAGAGATGTTTTATTTCATGCAGCAAATAGAACAAGTATTCTTTGTATATTGTCTAATCTATCCATCATTCTCTCTAAAGTTTTAGCTAATTGATCTATTTTTCCATATGAACTAGATGTCTCTTCTTTTATGGTTACTCTCCTCTCATTCATTAATCTAGCTTTTCTAGCCAAAATATTTACTTCTACACTAACAACATCAGTTTTCATTCTTCCTAAAGTGTGTGCATTTATCTCTCTTAATTTATAGGCCATGTCTGTATCAAATCCATCAGGGAATTTGAGTAGGATATAATCTAGAGTGGGTTTGAGATTAGTAGGGATTGAATTGTAAAAACTGTTGTATCTAGTGCAGTAATCTTGGATTGTTTTATTAGGAGCTAAGTTTCATTGCATCAAATTCAGATAATATTTGAAGTGGATTTTTCTTCTTTTCCCATTTATTCAAAAATAATCTATGAAATACTGCTAAATTAGCTATACGACCAGGATTAATACCTTTAAACCATTTTTTAGCTTCCTGTGTTAATGTTTGAGCAAATAGTCTTATTTGTACATCAGAATCATCTATTTCATGAAGCTCAAAATAATCTGTCATCTTATTAATGTGCTGTTGGGCAGTATAATGAGTGGTAGCATCAAATTGAGGTATTTTAATTTGGTAATCCTAAGGCATATCATGTAACTATCCTGGAAGGACCAAGGGATCATACCTAGCAGCCATGGCTTGAATTCTAGCTTGGCTAGGAGGTAAGTGGGAAGTACTTGGGGCAGAATTAGAAGTACTAGTTGATGCAGTTAAAGAAGTGGCTGATGAGATTGAAATGTAAGATGATATAGTAGAAAATGTGGTTAAAGAACTAAAAGGTGAAGTTGGGACGGTAGAAGATGAAACTGGGATATATGAAGAAGTACTTGGAAATTAGAATGATGTATTTGAAAATGCAGAAGATAAACTAGTGGATGGGGTTGAGGTGGAAGAAGATGGAAATAATACTCTAGGCTGGAAAGGTTGTTTTGGTATAAAGGGATCTGTAGAATGGAGTGTAGTGGATATTATGGATGATGTAGTGGCAAAAAGAGATGAACCTACTGATTCTACAAGGTTGGTATCTAACTGAGAAGTAGAGGGTTTAGGTGTATATGCTGATAAAGGAGCTAATTCGATTGAATGTTGAAAAATAGCTTCATATATTTCCTTAAGTATAGTAGCATTTAATTCATCAAGTTTATCATAAATCTCAAAATGTTTTGATTCAAAATCTACTAAAACAGTTTCATATTTAATTTCAAGAGATGAAATAAAATTAAGATCTATAACAGTGCTCTTTAAATCAATCTCTGATTTTTTTTTGAATAAAGAATGTTCAAAATTTAAGTCAAAATCAATGTCTTCTAAAGTTGCTAACTGTTTTGGAAGGGAATTTGATCTAAATAAGGAAAATTTGTTACCTAAATCTTCTACTTGTTTATTATTTTTTCCAATTCTGTCTGGATTGTCTACTATAGTAGTAGGTTTAGGGTGTGGATTTGACTTGGTATAGTAGATTTTTCTAGAAGCCATAATTACAATTTTTTATGAAATGATACTTACAACTTATAAAACAGTCTTAAGGTAAAAGGATAATGAAAATTATTTCCTTAAAGACCTATTTAAAACTGAGGATAGGTTAGTTCCCTAACATGGCCGCTAGTATGTTATCACTCTAATAATTCTAGATTTTGATTTATAGTTTAAAGAATATTTAGAGGTAACCACAAAAATACTTTTAAACTCTAGGATCTAGCCTTCCTAGGGTTCAGAGAGGGCTCTCTCTATAAGATTTAAATTTGTTTTATGTTTGATTTTAGGCTAGTTATAAGGACAATTTGGTTTTAAGATTTGATTTGGTTGGTGGCAAGAATCACTTAAAGAGATGGATATTAATAGATCTGGTTTTCCATTAGGAAAAAGGAGTCAATATGTCAAGCAGAAAACTCAAGATCAAGATCAAAAAAAAAAAAATTTCAGGGCAAGATAGATAAGTCACTAAATATCTTTGAAGGCTGATTGGTGAAGTGGATTAATTGGGATAAAGAGAAATTAACGATTCTTTGATCCAGATAAGGAAGGAGAAGAAGGAGGTCATTTGAAAGAGGGAGCAATTAAGGGTTCCCTACTCTGGAAATCAACAGAAAACATATAAATGATAAATAGTTAAAGACAAAGTGCTTTTAACAAACTCTGTAATAATATTCCTGATTTATCTTTCAAATTTAGAACACATATATGAATGCATGTAAAACATAAGAAGATAAACAATGCCAGTGGAAAGTACTTCACTTCAATAGCTCATCACATGAATCCTGAAATATGATGCTTTATGGTTTTGATCTAGTCTGCTATTGGAAACTTGCTACAAGAAACCCTTTAGATACAACAAAAATGACTATGGAAATCTTCATCAATTTATTCCACAATAATACTTCAAAGTTTGAAGTATTTATACAAAAATGTTTACAAAATATCCTAGAATATTCATAGGATTTTTCTAAGGAAAATAAAAATATCTTTTACAAAAATATAGTGACATCTGATTAACAATTAGCAAGCTGTCCTATTTATCCAAATAAAATAGAAATGATGTTTTGGATTAGGTGCAGCTGGCTGCCTTGTTGTCTCCAACGCTGGAAAAAGATCTTTTAATTTGTTTTGAAGTGTTATCTCTCATCTGATACTCTTTCATCTGATACACTTTACCTCTGATACTCTTTCATCTGCTTGAGGACTGTTTTACTTGCCTCACTGCTATAAATTTCTATTTTTACTGTGTAAAAACAACAATCTGTCCTTTTTCCTCTTTTACTGTAAAACTGTCTTTTACAGCAAATCAGTCAATTTCTGCCAAAATTATTCATTGGGTAGCTTGATCTTGGTTAGTTTCCTATAATTTTCATCAACCTCTGTGTACCTAACAGAGGTTGGTTTTACCACAAAGAGATGTTTTATTTCATGCTGCAAATAGAACAAGTCTTCAATTCTTTTGTGCAAGACCTTTCCTGTAGGTATTCCTTGCCAATCTGCTTTATTTACTTGTTCTTTGGAAAAATTTCTGATTTTCTTGTTTTAGTCATATTTCTTCATTAATTTGTCATTTAGAACAAGAGTGTTAGGTAAGCCTTTTTGCCTCAATACATCAAACTTTAGCATAAATTTAGTTATTGCCAAATCCATGTTTTAGCACTTCTCTTCAAGCCGCTTCATCAATTTTTCTTTGTAATTACTTTTCTCACCTCAAGAATTGTGTCAGTTCTATCAGTCATGCCTATCTCATCCAATTATTGTTTGTTCTTGGTGTTCAGAAACTTGATTATTTCTTGGGCCTCTTCAGGTTTGGCACCAAGCTCTTCCTTTGTCTTCACAATTTCCTCTTTGGCTACTTTAACTAAGTCTTTCTGTTCATAGATGACTTGAATGGAAGGCCAAGTGTCATTGATTGAATCAATGATATTGGACCACAATTAGTTTTTTATGAAAGTCATTGGTTCCTTCAAAGTTATCTTTTCTTCAACTTTATTCAATTGTTCAGTTTCCCTTTTGGCTTTTTGTTCCTCATTATTAGCATTGATTTGTGCTAATTTCTTAGCAGCTTCTAAGTTTTTAATTTTTTCTTTCAACCTGTTGATATCATTACTCTGTATAGACATTTCTTCCATAGCTTTAACAAGCTTGCTAGCTTCATCTATTTGTTGCACTGTTGATGTAGAGAATTATTTAAACTAAGGTAGTGGAAGATGTCACTGGCACAACTGTTGCCTTTGGGGCTTTTGGTGCCAATTCCTCTGCTAAGGTTGATGGGACTGCTGTAGTTACCATAGGGATGACTATGGGAGGAGCACTCTTACTCTTTTTTGCTTCTTTATATTGGACAAGCTTTTCCATTTCTATCTCCATTTCTTTAATCTAAGCTTTCATTTGGAGAATGAGACTCATCATCTCATCTTTTTGATTTGCCTCCTGCAGAATCTCTTTAGTCTGTGGATGTTCTATTGGAGGAAGCTTCAATTGTTTTCGAAGTGCTGCTATGTCAACATTTTTATTCTTTATCATTTCTTCTGCAACCTTTACATTTTCTAGGTCATAACCTACTTCAATTACCAATTCTTCTAAGGACTTGATTATAGTGTCCCTGATAAGAGAAGAAGATTTTTCAATCCTGATTTGATCTCTCAAATTGGTTATAGTGTTCTGAAGCTTCTGGGCACTCATTCCCTTGGTAGTCATAGTAGAATAGAGCATTTTAGAGCTCTACTTATGAAACTCAATTTGATCTAAAGTATGAATGCTATCAACTGGTACTTCCAAGTCAACTTTTTTGTAGTTTGCTAGTGTTGTGGGCTTAGGCACTGTTGGTTGTAGCATTGTCTTAAGAAATTTATTTTTGGTATAATCAAACGCTGATAATAATATGTTTTGACTTCTTGGAGTTTGTTTTAGATACCGTGAATAAATTTCATTCTTTAACTCTTCATTCTTAGCCTTAATTTCCTTGTATTTATCTTTGATATCCAAACCTATACTTTCTTCTTGCTATGATGATGATGCCTCCATATTTTGCTATCTTTCAACCATCTGTGTGTCTGAAGTATCCTTTTCCTGCTCATTCATAATTACTGTAGCAACATCTATGTTTTTCTCTGTGTTTTCTTCATCTAGTACTTCAATTGTTTCTTTTTCCTTGTGCACTGGATTGAGCTTAGGCTTTACCTAGTCTCGATTGTTGTTTCAGTAGTGTAGGTACCTTCTTCTCTGATTCTTTTAGTAGCTTTATCTTCTTGATTTACAATTTTCAAGGTGTGACTAGTGTCACCCTGTTTTACTGCTTCTATCAAGGTATTTTCCAGCCACTCTGCTTCATTAGAAAATTGTTCAATCTCTGGCCTTTTATCATGGATACAAGGGGTCAATTTACATTTTACCCTCATTTTACTTAGAATTCCCTAAGGATAATAATTCCATAAGAAAATTTCTTCAAATTTGTATTCTAGCAACTGTTTTGCTGCCTATGTACTTGCATCCCTGTGATTGAAAATGAAAGGTCCTACTTGGTTCTTCAACTTGAATTGAGTCTTCTTTTTGGCAGCTAAGAAGTTGATAGAATATGAATTTAGAATTTTCCTGATGTACTCTAAGGCAAAAAATTCTCATTGGAAAGTATTTTGGTATTTTATAGGGTAAAATATTGGACCCAAAAACTCTGATCTCTGTATGATTTTGGTAAAGGTACCAATCTCCAGTTCTACTTTGTTCTGACAGCATCTCATCACTGACTCTTGGTTGTACACTGTTTGTCAGCATGTTTATCAATGGATGAAAAAAACAATATATAAAATCTACATAAGTGAATTCTGTTGATTCTTTTCTAATCAGAGAGGTCCAAAAGATGACTGATAGGGTATTCCCTTCTACATCCAATTTATGAAGGTTTATAGGGAATTTTTCTGCTTGGAAATAAAGGAACATGTGAAAGAGGAAGTATGAATATCTAAAAATTCCTTCAGTAGGCAATTTCACAAGCTGATCATGGATATTATCAGCTATGCATTTAGCATAACTATAGATAACAGAAGGAGGTTGACCTGGCACAAAAGTGGATAGAAAACCTTGACCCTTGACCCTTGATGACATGCCTTGAACCTTCAGGAAATTTAGAAGTAGAATAAGGAGGGTTTATCTTTGGGATTTCAACATAGGTAGGCATTAAATTTAGGAAAATCTGAAATCTCTTAGGAAAGTCTAACTGAATATAGATCTTTGTGAGTGCTTCTATGGATAATGGAACTGCATTGGGATCTAGTTTCAGCTGAAGCATTAGGTTAATGGACTCTACAGTAATAGTAAACAATACTTCTTTGTTAGCATTAACCATGGCTCTTTTTTCAGGTAAATAATAGGATTGACACAGCCTAATGACTTATAGACACTGATGAATATGTGGAACTACATACTTGGGTAGATTTGACTCCCAAATCTGAACTTCATCTCCATGATCTAATGATTTTTCTAAACTCCAGCAGTGGAGTTCTAAAAGATTGAATTCTATCACTGGATCAACTATCTTGTAATCTATATAAGCTAGAGGTGTATGCTCCACATCTACAATAGGAGGTTGTAGAGGATTTATAACAATGGTGGTTTAGAAGCCATTACTAGGTTTGATTTTGACAATTTTAGACTTCTGGATGTTTAAAACTCTATATTTGGGCTTTTTGTACTCTTCTGTAAGCGTAAACTATTTACAAAAGGTATTTTGACTTTAACAGAGGTTTCTTGAATAGAAAAGGGTATAATTAGGCTTTATTTTGGTTTTAATATTCAATTTTTCTTCAGATATGATCTTTAAAGTCTTTACAGATTCAGGAAAAGGTAGAACCAAGGTTTTCTGCTCTTCTTGAATAAACTGGACTAAAATGGTTCAATTAAGACACATAAGGATCCTAAGTATTTTCAAGGGTTTCTCTATTCAACCAAAGGGTCTTTAAAGTCTATAAAAGGTTAAAATTACTTCAATTTTTATTTAAAAACAGATTGCAGTATCAAAATCGTAATTTTATCAGGGTTTAGCAGCGAATCCTTTCTTTCTTTGAATGGTGGTCAAATTAGAGGGAAGGTGGTTTAGCGCTAGGAGGAGAAAACCATCAGTGGTTATCACATGGGAAAAGAGTGGTAAATGGTTTATTTGTATCGAATGCGATCCAATATTTTATCGCCGCGTGGAGGAGAGAGAGTGTGATGAAACTGCCCATTTCGAAAATTTTAAATTGATTAAGTTGGGTGATTTTGGATTTGCGATATTGCAGATGGATCGCTGGATCTAGAGGGAGGTGTGCGAATGACGAAGATTGATTTATGGATTAGCTCGACATATCTAATATCCCAAAATAGGGAACTCAATAAAGCATGCACTTAAAAGCTCATTTTCAGAAATGTATGCCATAAAAAGGGAAATCAACACTTGAATCCATTACATATGATAATATAGCATCCAAATCCAAGAGGAGATAAAAAACAAATCAAACTAGGTGAGGTAAATAGACCTCCCACACCTAGTATAGCTGAAAAACACTAAATTCCCCAAAACACTGCAACACAGAATTATTACATGAAAGAGAATGCACAGTATTATGAGGGTTTCAACTCAGAAATTATAGAGACAAATATATCTGCTCATATATTGATCAATAATTCTTAAAAATTGAGATCTAGTCTCCATATTATAAATACAAGAGAACCCAGAAAGGGTTTCTTGCAATACACTCCAAATACAATGGTGATCTTCAGAAATAAACTGAATAATCACTGCAAACTAAAATACAAGAGTGTATAATGTTGAAGTATAATATATCTTAATTATATCCCCTCAAAGGTCTCCTCCCATGAAGGGATGAACCCATCAATCACAAGAAAACACTGCAAAGGAACCACAAGATCTTCCACTGAAGTTGCCTTAAAAAATAATGCATTCCCTAGTTGGAACAACACTGGAAATGATGGGAAATGTATGGCCTGATGCCAGGGATCTAAAATGTGCCCAATAACTCCCCAAACAGATCTACCAAGAGAAGGAAACTTTCCTCTTATGAGAAAATAACTCAGAAAGTGGGGATTCTAACCCCTCCACTGCTGCACCTTGCAACACAGCAAAATAACCTGCAGAAACTACGCTGATGAAGAAAGATGTAGCTTGGCCTTAAAAAATGAATGTGGAAATGAATACAATACTCTTCCAAGAGGCATCTTAAGGAAAGATGTGGGATTCCTGCTCGGGAACACCCGGTGCTAAACAACACTGCAACCTTGCTAAACAACAAGAGGAAGCAACAGTCTAAGAAGACCAATATCAAAATAATAATATCAAACATGAATTCATATGGCTGCCATCCTCTTCCTTAAATAGAATGTGAAATTTCTTGCCCTTTGCCCCACTCAATTAGGTCATTTCCTTCATGAGATCCATCTCCCTCCAAAACTATGTTATTCTTTAATCAATCTCCACTCCTCCATAACAACGCTGTTGACTTTGTCAATTTTGACTGAATCAACATGATCCAACCCCTGTTCACACTTGGAGGTGCTTTATTTAGCTGCTAATAGGGTCTCCTTTCACACTTGAAGTGTTTTTATTTCCGCTAAAGAGACTTATGGGCCTCTCCACCCACTTATTCACCTACCTAGTGATAAAGCAACTATAATATTCCATTTAGCTTGAAGGCTAAATTTTTGGAATATTATAGTCCTCCCCTCCAAAATGTTGCTTGTCGTCAAGAAACTGTATAAGGAGAGAAAAATTCCTCCCCTCCTCCTTTTTTGGCCTCGTCATCAATAGTCCCCACCACTGCTCAACATATCTTCCCTCCAATGTTTCCGCCCAAGTATGCAAAACCACATGGCTCACATCATAAAAAGGTGGAAGGTGTAACTGGAAACCTTCTTGCTATCCAATGGCCTCCTCAAGGTAGGAGTTAAGAAAATCATAGGGGATCTCATTCCCAATGAGAAAATCCCAATCCCATGCTATCATCCAAATGAAATGAGCCATTCTAGGTAGCTCATCAAAGAGATCCTCAACCCCCGGTTCATACAATGTGTTGGGGCTGCATGGAGAGATTGGATCCTCCCACCCAAGTGGTTTCTCCCTCCATTTATGGTAAGTATGGGGTTTTTACTGACCTTGGGCTGAAATTTCATGGCCTCCAAGAATGGCATAAGATACCCCACCAAACAAATAAGCCATGAAGTGCCTCCTCCAAAAACGCAACCTCTCCAGATGGCTCTTCCCACATGGAGAAAAGAGATGTTGTTTGGCAATCATGGCCTTCCCATTGCTTCTCTTGAAATATGCATCATGTAAAGTAGGGAGAATTATACTCCCAATGGGCATCTTCAAACTTTTTTCCACTCTCCCAACAAAGCTTCCCATAAACATACGAACATCTCCAAAATATGGAAGCAAAACCCAATGAAAACAAGCTGCCACATGACAACTGGGAGGTGGGTCATAGTTCCTCACATGGAACCAGCGTAGTGCATCCCTTACCTGCATCAAAACAAGTAATAAAAAGTGCTCTCCTAGCCACTTTTTTTTTTCCACAATCATTCTATAAGATATAATCATGAAGGGACAATGTGGTGTCAATGGTGCACACAAAGAATCATGTGGCTTCCCCCACAAACCACCAATAAAATAGCCAATCCCAATTCTGCAAGTGGCTTTAAGTACATCATCATATAATATGAAATAAGGGGTAATCCTCCTTGGTACAACATGCTTCTCATATAAAGTAAAGAAGTACAAAACATAATGTGAAATTGTACCTTTTCCACCATGTACTTGGGACCTTGAGCTGAAATGGCTCAACAGGAAATTCTCCCTCACCTCTAAAGAGTAGGGAAGTGGCTGTGACATCCTCTCCATCACCATCTAGGCTATGCATCTCTCCATACGCTGATATATATTCTGCTGGATGCCCTCCCAAGTGAACTCCTCCATCAAAGTATGAAATGCATCTAAGTGCATGGAAAGAAAATCCACATGTGCTGCATGGAGTAGCTTCCTCTTGAGCTCATAAACTCTAGTCAAGAAGATTCTACCATAAAAATAGATGACTTCACCAATCACCATGTATCTATCATCTCCCTCTGGGTCATCAAGTATCCTGCAAGCACTAAGATCCTTGGAGTACTCTACCAAGAGTTGAGACCTCCAATATGGATAAATCCTCCTAAGAGACAGCGCTGATGATCTAAAATGTGAAGCTCCCCACATGTTGCTATCCTTTATTTTGACATCCCTCATGCCAAAGTCATCCTCCAAAGTGCTACCATGCCCATCATGCAGTTTCTCATGCTCAAATAGTAGTGGTGACCTTTGGAAGTGGGCCTCCCATGAGAAGCTACTATCCAAAAAGGACCTCCTGATGTTGGCCAATGTGAGCATGAGTGGCCTCCATATACTCCAAAGTATGGAGGATTCCTTCCTCAAAGAAAGTACCCTCTGTTTCCCCAAATCCATGGAGCAACTCTCTTGCACCATGAAGGTGCCATTCTCCATCACTGCAACAACTTGTCAGCGCAGTACATATAGTGAGAGTGGGTGATGCTGAAAATGGGAGAATGTATCCCTCCTCCTTGATTCTATCCCAAACTCTCTGCGATGTACTAGATTCCTCCAAATTATTCACCTCTCCGGAATCTAAGAGTGGTGAACCACATGGAAAGATGTCTCTTACCAACTCCATATCTGGTGGCCTCTTGAGTGAAATGCCTCCATGTAATGAGACATCAATGTCAAGAGTAGACTGTACATATGGATGGGAAAATTTTCCCTTGCCCTCAAAACAAAAATCAGCCTGCCTCTTCTTTGCATTAGCTCTCTGAAATAGATAGGGGTGTGTGCTCCTCATCAAGTGATGCTGACCTTCCTCCCTACCTTCTCCTTCCATTTGCAATGTCTCACAATCATGCTGCTCATTGATTGTGCTTTGTCCTCCATATGTGAGATCCTAGGGAATTTCTTGCAATGATACAAGAATTCCTCCTGTTGGATCATGTGCTCCTCCTTCCTCTACAGGAGGGACTAGATATGCTCTAGATGTGATAGTGCTGTTGCCCCCATCCTTCTCTTCCTCTTCAATATGAATGGGAGTCACCTGTTCAATAAGAGGATCCTCTTTTGAAAAAGGGACCTTCATGCCCTCTTGTCTAAAGATATGAGATAGAGATCTTGCGTCTAGCAAGGTGTTATGCAAGATGTGAGATTTTCCAATAGTTTTCTGAAGTGGATTTGAGTTTATAGGTTCTTCCAATACATGCAAAGGTTTGTTGGTTTTGGTTTGTTTAATTCCACCAATGATGTTTCAGAATGTTTTCCATCAAACCTTGATCCGGATTTATGCAGGAATTCAACATAATACACATATAACCATAAATACAAATATGCAGCGGAAATAACACTTCATTTCATTAATATCAAAGAACTAAAATTTGCTTACAGACAGAATGGAAATAAACTAGCTAGGGTGCTGGTAGCGAATCTCTGAGAAGAGATGTGGTGGCTACAGACTTTTGAACTGTGTTACAATGAGGCTCAAGGGCCTATTTATTATTGAGAAACAATGGGGAACTCTAAATGTCCAAAAAAGTAACCTTAGGAGATGAAGCATCAAAACTATGGGCCCTGTTTGGGTAAATTGGTGTTTCAACTTCCCGGGGACGTAACTTCGGCATACGATCTCCGTTTGACGAGTATGATACATCGTTAGAAATATCTATCTGAGGACTAAAATTGGTGCTGCAAATATCAATTCCAGAATGAAATCATATTTTCCAGACAAACGATGCCCAAAAAACATCGTTTAGGGCCTAAAAACAGTTCCGGAAGTTCAGGACCCGAAATAATGCTAAAAATAGTAAGTTGTGTCAAAATTGAAAAAATAAAAAAGACAATGGTGGGGCCCCAAGTGGAATAGGTGGGTGGCCACCAATATCCGCCTAGATCATTCCTCCCCCCTTAGGAAGCAATGGTCCCCATTGCATTGAG
This sequence comes from Pinus albicaulis, assembly GCA_034641835.2. Lineage (NCBI taxonomy): Eukaryota > Viridiplantae > Streptophyta > Pinopsida > Pinales > Pinaceae > Pinus > Pinus albicaulis. The sequence continues at coordinate 957,143,103 of CM076582.1, forward strand.
TTCCTCCATGAGATGAGGAAACTTCTGCTGAACTTGGTCCCTGGTGAACCACTTGCCTTGGTGCAGGAGCTGGCAAGCTTTGACAACCCGATACAGTTGGATCTTCCATTGGAGAAATTTCTTGATTTGCATGTCCATGATACAATCTGTGGTGGCCTGTTCCATGCAGTCTGGGTTTAACTCTTTTTGTGTGAGTTCTTTTGCGATGTCAGAGGTATCCAGTAGAGGTGGGAAGTAGGGACAAAGGTGGTCTACATTGAATACTGGGTGCAGACCAAGGAATGGTGGAATAATGATCTCGAAGGTGTTGTTCCCTATAGCATTAATGATGGTGTATGGCCCATATCAGAATGGGAAAAGCTTGCGGTGGGGTCTAGTGAGGCGCTCCTTCTGCAAATGTAGCCACACTTTGTTGCCCACCTGGAAGTTGTGTGGCACCCGATTTTGATCATGTCATTGCTTGTACTTAGCATTGGCTCTATCCAATATGTCATGAACCTATTGGAGGATGTTCTAAATTCGCTCGATGAAGTTATTGACTTTTTCAGCTTCAGACTGGACATGAGCCGAATTGTCCAGAGTAGCCACAAATGGCATGGCTACGTCAATGGGACATAGTGGCTGGAATCCCAAGCCCACTGGAAAGGGGCTATGGCCGGTTGAGTTGTGGAGAGCTTGGTTATAACTATGTTGTACATAAGGGAGGCTCTCATCCCATGTGCGTGGATGATTTGAATTGTACATGCGCAAAATGTGTACAGTCATCCTGTTGATGACCTATGTCTGGCCATCAGTTTGGGGATGGAAAGATGTGGACTTGGTGAGCTTGGTGTCCAACATTGACCAGAGGCTAGACAAAAATGTGCTGAGGAACCTGCTGTCATGATCTAATATGATAGACTGTGGGATCCCAAAGTGAACCCACACTCGTTCAAAGAAGAGTTTAGCAGTGGCTTCTACTGTGATATTCTTCTTGCAGGCTTCCATAATGGCCATCTTCGAGAATCTGTCGACGACCATGAAAACACAGTCATTTCCATGCTTAGTAGAAGGAAGGCCTAACATGTAATCCATGGAGATGGATTCCCAAGGTCGACTAGGGGTAGGTAGCAAATTATAGAGCCCTTGCTTCTTGATGGTCAATTTGGCAATGGCACAAGCAGTGCATGATCTGATGTACTTCCCGACATCCTGTCGAAGGTTTAGCCAATAGAAATACTTCTGCAGTACTGCACCTATTTTCTCGACCCAAAAATGCCCAACGAATCGAATGTAGTGCTCTTCCCATATCATCTTGGCACGCTCGCTTGAAGGAACACAAATGTGTCCCAGGTGACATAACAGTGCATCTTGGAGGTGAAAATTTGGAACTTGTGTACCCCCCAAGAGTGCCTTGTATGTGTGGTTGAATTCTGGATTTCTCTTGTAGAGAAGTGGCCAATCATAAGTCTCATGCTCACAAGAGTTGAGAACTATGGTTATGGCCATGATCGGTGGTCGGATGAGGCAGTCGACAACATTATTGGTGCTACCCTTCTTGTACTTGATGTTCAAATGAAATTGTTGCAAATATGTGGAACACTTCTGATGGCGATCGTTCTGCAACTTCCCTTGTGTCTGTATGAACTGCAGGGGTCGGTGGTCTGTGTGGATGATTGTTTCCTTCCCCAAAATGTAATGCTTCCATTGTCGACAAGCCTGCACAATGGAATACAGTTCTTTGTCATAAGTGGGATACTTGCGAACTGTGTCAGACAATGTATCACTATGATATGCCACTGGATGCCCCTATTGAGTAAGAACTTCCCCAATAGAATAGTCAGATGCATCTGTCTCGATCTACAATGGTTGTTGAAAGTCTGGCAATGTGAGCACTGGAGCAGAACAGAGGCGATGTTTCAATTCTACGAACGCCTTCTATTGAGATTTCGACCAAAATAATTTTTCTTTCGATCCTCCCTTGGTGACTTGACTCAAGGGCCAAGTGATATGAGAGAATCCCAACATGAATGTGTGGTAGAAATTAGCAAGACCCATAAAGCTGCGAAGCTCTATTAGAGTGGTCGGGGCTAGCTAATCCTGAATGACTTGGATCTTGGCTGGATCCACATGCACCCCCCTTTCATCAATAATGTATCCCAGATATTGAACATGGGTCATGCCAAAAGTGCACTTCTCCAAATTGGCACACAACTTGTGTTGCCGTAGTGTTTGGAGGACTTCTCGGATGTGGTGGAGGTGTGCTTCCCAAGTTTGGCTGAAGATCAGAATGTCATCCAAGTACACCACTACAAATGAGCTCGTGAATGGACGCAAGATGTCACGGGAGCATTCGTCAACCCGAAAGGCATGACGAGCCATTCGAAAAGGCCCTCCTTGGCTTTGAAGGTAGTCTTCCACACATCAGAGGGTTTGATTGGTACCTGGTGATACCCAGAATTCAAGTCGATCTTGCTGAAATATTTTTCCCCTTTAAGTTAGTCCAGAAGGTCATCAATCTATGGGATCGAGTACCTATTCTGGACAATGATCTTGTTCAGCGCCTGATAGTCAATACAGAGTCTCCAAGTCCCATCCTTCTTCTATACTAGCACGACTGGGCTCCCACAGGGCGATGAACTTGGCCGTATGTGACCTTTCTACAGTAGCTCCTGAATATGCCTCTTGATTTCATCATTCTACAGAACAGAGCGCCTATAGATCGTTCCATTGGGTAACAGTGCACCTGGGGTTAGATCAATGGGGTGCTTGACCTGACAGTGTAGAGGCACCCCTATTGGTGAGGTGAATATGTCCCCGTACTCCTCCACAACCTTGTCCATTTTTTTTTGTCGTGCAGAGGAGCCATGTCTTGAGGTTTTGGCCACAATCTTCTTCTTGCCCTGGGGGCGGATCATCAGAAAAAAAAATTTCCTGGTTTGGGAAATGAGCTTATTGCATTATTTTGCAGTAACCAAAGAGATAGTGGGAGGCGGTGGTACCTTTGGTATCCTGTAAAACTTATTTCCCAAAGTAACAATAACAACGTGAGGCCGGGACTCATACATAGCATGTTGCTTCCACAAGTATGGTTGGCCTAATAATACATTAGAAACATCAATAGGAGCAATGTCACACAATACCTCATCCGTGAAGGGCTTGATGCTATAGGGAAGGCGACACTGTTGGCTGACGCGGAGATCCTATCCTTGGTGAAGCCACCCGATGGTGTATGGTTGTGGATGCACTGTGGTCAGCAAGCCTAACCGCTTCACGAAATATTTTGAAATGAAGTTATTTTGGCTCCCATTGTCGACAATGAACTGTAGCGGGGAACCCTTTACCCACATCTGGGAGTAGAAGAGATGCTCTGCCTCCTATGGATATTCATAGTGGCAACAATGGCATTGGGATCCACATCAATAATCCACTTCCCTTTTTCATTCCCCTTGTCAGGGTCTGATTCAAAGTCGGAGCATGCATTTGATTCAGAAGCCCTCATCTTGGCCACCAGCGACTGCTTGGCCCAAAACTCACTTGTGTCGTGAGTGGAGCTCTTATGGAACTCACACCACTTTCCCATGTCCTTCTTTGGCTTTGCGGTGTTGTTCTTTGCTTGTGGCTTTGGCAGGTTGTCTTGGGCCACCATGCCTTGGCTTTTTCCTTTGGTTTGCGGTTTGGGGGCACCTTTCCCTTGATTTTTATTTGCAGATCCAAAGTCTCATTTCTTCTGTTTGAAATTTTGCTCAATCTTGGCAGCATACCGGTATTTCGTACCAAGTGAGGAGATGTCAAGGAACTCCATTTCCTCTTGAATGTATCTGTGCATAAAACCACGAGACTTTAGCACCAAATTTTTCTCTGAATCTTTGATACCCAACTTTGTGTGTAGGGTATGGAACAGATTCGCCAGCTCATTCACATCTTGATCCCTTTGTTTCCGTAGCATGGTCCATTGTATGTACTTGTCCTCATAGCTCCCCACGGGATAGTATTGTTCCTTGATGGCATCTCAGAAAGAATTCCAAGTGGGTATGACTGAGAATAGAGAGGGTTCTGTCTCATCCTTTTTCTCACAATAGGTTTCCCACCAGTCCTTTACATGGGGGGTAGCTTTGAGGAGTGAAAAAATAATCTTCTCCTGGTTGGAAAAGTCATGAACCGAAAAATATCCTTCTAATAAATTCAACCATCTATCTATGGCATCTGCATCTATTTGACCCTCAAATGTGGGAATGTCAAAGTTTACTTGTACCTTAAATGGATTCGCGCCTCCAGAGTGGCTGCTGGATGCAGATGCACCACTGGTGGGCAGTTGTTGAAGGATCTGGGAAAATTTATCCATCATTGCGTTCCTTTGTTTTTCAAGGGCCTCCTCGAGCAATATTTTGATAGGATTTCCTAATCCCTCATCTTTCTTTCCATCCCCCATGGGCGTCCGTTGGGGTTTGCAAGGATAATCTTGCAAAGGTTCCACCAGATCGAGCCCTAACTCCTTATAGCTCGACCTCGTTGGGGACATGCAAAGAAGGATCGAGGAAAAACAGACCGTTTTGATACCACCGATCCGGATTTATGCAGGAACGCAACAAAATACACATATAACCATAAATACAAAGATGCAACGGAAATAATACTTCATTTCATTAACATCAAAGAACTGAAATTTACAGACAAAATGGAAATAAATTAGCTAGGGTGCTGGTAGCGAATCTCTGAGAAGAGATGTGGCAGATACAAACCTCTGAAATATGTTACAATGAGGCTCGAGGGCCTATTTATTATTTAGAAACAATGGAGAACTTTAAATGTCCAAAAACCTAACCCTAGGAGATGAAGCGCTAAAACTATGGGCCTCATTTGGGTAAATTGGTGTTTCAACTTCTCGGGGACGTAACTTCGGCATACGATCTCCATTTGACATGTATGATCCATTGTTAGAAAGATATATCTAAGGAATACAACTATTGCCATGAATATAAATTCCAAAATAGAATCATATTCACTAGACAAACGATGCCCAAAAAACGTCGTTTAGGGCCTCAAAACTGCTCCGGAAGTTCAGGACTTGAAAAATTGCTAAAAATAGTAAGTTGTGTCGAAACTAAAAAAATAAAAGAGACAATGGTGGGGCCCCAAGTGGAATAGGCGAGTGGCCACCAATATCCACCTGGATCAAACCTTTCCACCAATCTCTTAGTGAAACTTGCATAAGAAGAAGTATTTCCATTTCTTAATGAAAATGACTCAAATATCCACCAAGCATAGGCCTTACCTTCAAAATGCAGCGCTGCCACTTTGATGGCTTCATCTTCAAAAACTTGGTGTTGTTGCAAATAGGTGTGTAGTTCCTCCACCCAAGATTCATACTCTTGCAAAAGATTACTAAGAGTTTCCCTCCTTGGCATTTCCTCTTCTTTAAAATCTCTCATGGAAGATCTGGGCATTTTACTGCACTGTGCATAGTAGGGTGTAGCTACATGCTCACACCTATTATGTGCAAATCTAGATTTGGCTCTAGATCCAAACTCCTCTGGAGATTCCATCTCCCTTCTCATTTTCTTGAGATCTCCTTTAATGCTCTTTATAGATTTAGAAATAACCTTTGAGAGCTTCTCTTCCCTTCTTCCTCCAAATAATGGAGTCTTCTCTTTATCCTTTCTATACATCTCTTCTTCTCCTTCTTCTCTTGATAACATAATGGCTGAGATCCACAGGCTAAGCCAAGATCATTCTCTGATACCACTATAATATCCCAAAATAGGGAACTCAACAAAGCATGCACTTAAAAACACATTTTCAAAAATGCAAGCCATAAAAGGGGAAATCAACACTTGGATCCATCAGATCTGATAATATAGCATCTAAATCCAAGAGGAGATCAGAAACAAATTAAACTAGGTGAGGTAAATAGACCTCCCACACCTAGTATAGCTGAAAAACACTAAATTTCCCAAAACACTACAACACAGAATTATTACATGGAAGAGACTACGTAGTCTTATGAGGGTTTCAACTTAGAAATTATAGAGACAAATATATTTTCTCATATATTGATCAATAATGCTTAAAAACTGAGATCTAGTCTCCTTATTACAAATACAAGAGAACCAAGAAAGGGTTTCTTGCAATACACTCCAAATACAATGGTGATCTTCAGAAATAAACTGAATAATGACTGCAAATTGAAATACAAGAGTGTATAATGCTGAAGTATAATATATATGAATTAGATCCCCTCAAAGGTCTCCTCCCATGAAGGGATTAACCCCTCAATCACAAGAAAATACTGCAAAGGAACCACAAGATCTTCCACTGAAGCTACCTTAAAAAATAACGCATTCCCTAGCTGGAACAGCACTGGAAATGATGGGAAATGTATGGCCTAATGCCAAGGATCTAAAATGTGCCCAATAAATCCCCAAACAGATCTCCCAAGAGAAGGAAACCTTCCTCCTATGAGAAAATAACTCAGAAAGTGGGGATTCTAACCCCTCCACTGCTGCACCCTGCAACACAGCACAATAACCTACAGAAACTGCACTAATGAAGAAAGCTGTAGCTTGGCCTAAAAACCTAAATGTGCAAATGAACACAATACTCTTCCAAGAGGCCTCTCAAGGAAGGAGGTGGGATTCCCGCTCGGGAACACCCGGTGCTAAATAGCACTGCAACCCTGCTAAACAGTAAATGGAAGCAACAGTCTAAGCAGACCAATATCAAAATAATAATCTCAAACATGAATTCATATGGCTACCATCCTCTTTCTTAAATAGAATGTGAGCTTGCTTGCCCTTGGCCCCACTCAATTAGGTCATTTCCTTCATGAGATCCATCTCCCTCCAAAACTGCGTTATTCCTTAATCAATCTCCACTCCTCCATAACAGCACTGTTGACTTGGTCAAAGTTGACTGAATCGACATGATCCAACCCCTGTTCACACTTGGAGGTGTTTTATTTAGCTTCTCAGAGGGTCTCCTTTCACACTTGAAGTGTTTTTATTGCTGCTAAAGAGACTTATGGGCCTCCCCACCCACTTATTCACCTACCTAGTGATAAAACAACTATAATATTCCATTTAGCTTGAAGGATAAATTTTTTGAATATTACAACATATGGGCATAGGGCTCGGGAACTTCATATGTGGCAGGGTTAAGTTCAAACGTTTAAAACATAGTTTTAAACGTAAAACCCAATGTATTAATATGATAGGCGGGTATGTGATTTTACACAGCACACAAGGGATTTGCATATGTTTTATAACCACAAAGCGGGTTTTATTATATATAATGTGTTTTTAACCTATGGGGAGGCAAGGTATTTATCACGTGGGTTTTTAAGAACCATAGGTTAACGTTTATAAAGTGGGTTTGAAATATTTAAATAAATGAGTTAATATGTTTACGGGAAAGGGTAGTTATAAAGGATTTAATACATTATATTAAAAATTAATATGAAACGAATGAAATGAATGGAAAATACATAAAATAAACTAAGAAAAGTGTAAAAATAGGCATTTGACCACAATAATGGTCCTATTTAAAATATTTACACATAATACTTAGGATAATTTGTATTTTGTGGGGTTTTTTTGAATGTTTTGGTATGAAATGAAATTAGTTAAAGGGGATTTTTACTTTCCCTAAGAAAAAGTGTTTTAACTTAGGAAAATGGAATAATGTTGAGGAAAATGGTGGTTATGAAGGGAATTCAACACTTATTACCAATCAATCATTAAGCCTTGGGTCTGGTCCCAACAAAAGTCAGAGAAATGCTCTCAGCCTTTTTAACTGAAGGTTTTGAGTACTGAATACTTTGAGGGGTGGGGAAATTAGTAATTTTTGCCAAATGATGTTTGTCCATTCTTTATGCAACTGCTTTCTACCTACCCATCATTATTCTAACATTTTTTCATTATTTTCATGGGTGCATTTGAGCTTGCAACCCTAAATCCATTTTTCTTTTTAAAGCATAAACTATCTAAATCTAACCTTATTTCATTCGAGGGCTCATATTAAACTATTGAGCTCATCATTTATTCTCTAAATATCTACTGATTTGTCAAGTTTAAACTGTTTGAAAAATCTTTATTCTCTATCTATAAACATGAAATTCAAAGCATGAAAAAGTTAAGATTAAACTATTTAACTCATCATGGATTATGGCATTTTAAACAAGCTGCACATAATTGTTATTTTTGCAGTAAAAGTAAAGTAGCAGAATTTTGACTTACATCACTTTCATGTATTATTCTTATCTCTTTTTGCTTTTGTGGTCCATTTTTTAATTCTTTTTTATCTTTTCTTTTCAAGTCCTTTGATCTTTCTTTTAGGACTTTTACCCTCTTTTCATTTTTATTATTATTTTGAAATATGGGAAAACAACTTGCAGAAAGCAAGGTATGTACATATTTACAAGACTATTCATAGTCAATTCAAAAATTATGAATCCTATTATTATAGGACCCTAACAGTGGCTCCACATGGGGATGGAATTTCCTGGTGAAATGTCAAGAACTTTGAGACTAGTAGCCTTTGAATTTTGACTGTGCTGACCTTGTAGATGTTGTTTGATCTTTGCAATTGTTCATACTTATGATATTTTACCTCTCAAAGCTTAGGGCCTTCTCTTCGGGCTTTAAATTTTTTAGGAAAACATCCAATCCAATATAAAATCTGCAATGTTATGTACAATGGATAAATTAAACTAAATTAACTAATGGTTATTTCTGAAGAGTAGTAGTGCTTCAGCATTCTGCCATTGAAAGGTCCACCTAGCAGATATGATCCATCCATTTCTTTCAGAAATAAAGCATTGTTACCTCTATAACCATAAATAACATAAGGTCCTTTCCATAGAAAATCAAATTTTCCATGTTTACCTTTCTCTTCTCTCCTTGAATCCCATTTTAGAACTTTGTCACCAATGTAGAAATCATCTTCTTTACTCTTTTTGTCAAAAATTTTCTTAATCTTATCTTGGATAACTTGAGACTTAAGATAAACCTCTTCTCTTGTTTACTGCAAGTGAATGGTTTGATTAATCCTTATTTGAATGTCATTGGTCTCAACTTGTAACTCTTGAATTATCTTCATTACTGGTACTCCTAAGGAAGATGGAAAAACAACATCCATTCCATAAACAAGTTGGTAAGGAGATGTACTAATAGATTTTTTAGTGGTAAGACTCTCTGCCCATAAGGCATTAACTAACTTCTTGTTGCAAGTCTTTTTGTTATCTTCTAGTAATTTCTTGATAATGTTCACAAGGATTTTATTGTAAGATTCAGCAAGGCCATTACCTTGAGGGTAATATGCAATAGAATGGCCAAGGGTAATGTGGTATTTATGGCAAAAGTTAATCATATTTTTAGATTTTAATGCAACCGCATTGTCAATGATAATATTTTGACGACATCCAAATCTCGAAAGTATGTTGCTTTCTAAAAAGGAGATAATGACCGTGTCAATGGCTTTCCTGGAGGGTATGGCTTCTATCCACTTAGTAAAATAGTCAGTGGCTGTCAGAATCCACTTATGTTGGGCTGATGATGGAGGGTGAATTTCACCAATGAAGTCAAGACCCCATTGTTGAAATGGAATTTCTGTTGAGATGGGTTTTAAAGGCAGGGGTAATAGTTTTTTCTTTCCCTCAAATATTTGACACTTGTGACAGGAGGTCACATACCCTTTTACATCTGCAAATAAAGTAGGCCAGTAAAAACCAGCTCTCGGGATTTTTCCAGTAGTAGTCTTCCAGTAAATATGTCCTCCATAGTCACCTGAATGAAGATCTTCTAAAACTTTGTTAGCTTCTTCTTTAAGCAAACAATTCAGTATAATTCCACTATGATCTTTCCAAAAAAGTACGTTGTCTAAGATACAAAATCTTACTGTCTTCATTTTTAAGAATCTAGCTTTTGTTCTTGATAATCTAGGAGGAGCTTGTAAATTTAGTAATACAAATATGATATATACATACCACGGTGAGTCGAAAAAGGCTTCACTGATCTCTAGAGTTGCCATCTCTTCCTGATCATCTACTTGGGTAATAAAATTAATGTCTAAAGCATGACAATTTGATTCAGCCATGAGTTTGGCCAAACCTTGACCTTTTATGAGTTTAGTGGGTTTTATTTCTATGTAATATTCCAAAATTTTGGCAATCCACTTGCCTCTTTTACCATCAGGACCATTCTGAGTTAGAATGTCCTTTACAACTGCATTTGGAACATAGGCAATGATGTGTGAATAAAGAATGTACACTCTAAAGTCTTTAATGGCCTTTAACAAAGCTAGCGCTTGTTTCTCCATGATATTGTACTTTAAAGTGGCATCTCTGAGTGACTTGCTAAAGAAAGCGATGGGATGCTCATAGCCCTGGTAATTTTTCTACAGTAAAACTGTAGCAATAGTGTGTTTTGAAGCAAAGGAGAAGATAATAAAATCCTTCTTAAAATCAGGACTTATAAGGACTAGAGTTTTAGTTAAAGTTTTGTTAATTGATTCAAAAGATTGTTTAAATTCAATAGTCCATTTAAGTATTGAGTCATTTTTAAGCATATTGTTAAGCTCTCTTATTATTTCAGCTAAATTTGAGATGAATCTTCTAAGGAAGTTAATTTTACCTAGAAAAGCTTGTAACTCTTTAATGTTCCTAGGAGGACTAATGTTAAGAATTGCCTCTATTCTAACAGGGTCTATTCTAATTCCTTCCTTAGATATTATGTATCCAAGTAACTTACCTTATTCTAATCCAAATAAAGTTTTCTTAGGGTTTAGAGAGATGCCAAATTTTCTGCATTTAAGAAAGACTTGTCTAAGATGATCCAAGTGTTCATAATCAGTCTTTGAGAAAAAAATAATGTCATCTAAATAAATCACTAAGAATTAATGATTTTCCTTTGCAAAGGCTATATCCATAGCTCTTTGAAAAGTGGCTCCTGCATTCATTAACCCAAAAGGCATCTTTACATACATAAAAGTGCCCCATGGAGTAGTAAAAGAAGTTTTGGCTTGGTCCTTTGGTTGGACTAGAATTTGGTTGTATCCTGAAAATCTATCTAAAAGTGAAATCCTAGAAGAACCAACTACTCTCTGTAAAATGTGATCCATATTTAGTAAAGGGTAATTGTATTTTAAGGATACCTTATTCAAATTTCTAAAGCCAACACATAATCTAATTTCTCCTGTCTTTTTCCTAGTGAGAACTAGATTAGAAACCCAATCAAAATATCTGATTCTTGAAATTATTTGGGAATCATGCATTCTTTTTACCTCTTTTTCAATTAAAGGCATCGAAACAGGATTGATCCTTCTTAAATTTTTTTTAAAACGCTTTTGGTCTTCTTTTATAGGGATTTTATGCTGTATAATGTTGGTGTCATAGGATTTTAGGTCCTCATAACTCCAAGCAAAAACATCTTGAAATTCCTTAAAAAGGGCTAGGTATTTTTCTTTTTCTTGCTGAGGTAAAGCTTTGGAAAGTTTAATCATCTTAGGTTTAAACTCTGTACCTATGTTACATTCCTCAATATAATATCTAAGTGGCTCCATTTTAGGTTTTCTTGCAACATCGTTGGAGTCAAATAAATCTTCTAAAGGGGTTAAGCCTTTTGGTAAAAAGTTATCTTTTAAGTTCAAAATATCAGATTCATCATCAACTATCTCTTCAATTTCTACTTTTTCTAAATTATCTATGTTTGATTGACTAAATTTAGTAGGTTTTGCAATCTTTACTTTATTTACATCTATGTTATTCAAATCAATTTCACTATCTAAATTCTGGTCTAATGTAGAGTCTGTGTTTATTTTACAATTATGAAATTCACCTTCATTGTTCATAAAATGGTACATCTGTTGATCTTGTGAGTAAATTTGCCAATATTTAAGATTATATGGAATTATTGGTTTGTGTTTGAATTCTGCAGTATACCTATGATTTGGCCGAAATGGCAGATTATAGGTACTAGAAAAAGTGGCTAGGGAGTGAGCCTGTATGTTATGTTTTCTTGGTATTGCAGAGAAATGACATTCCAACAGCTGATCTGTCAAATTTAACACAATTTCTCTATATCGGCTTAACCTTGGATTACAAACAAAATATTCTCCATTTATTTGTTTTACAATTAACTCTGAATCTCCCATAATTGATACACTCTTACCTCCTAAATTTCTGATAATCTGTAGTCCTAGAATGAGAGCTTCATATTCAACCATGTTATTGGTACATTTAGAATTTAGTCTGAAAGCATGGCCTTCTGCATGATTATTTTCCATATTAGTTATCTAAACTCCTGCTCCTACTCCTATTTTATTGATCGAATCATCAAAATATAAATGCCATAATGATTCATGAAAAATATTTTCACTGTCTGGTGTTTTGTTTTTATACTTTAGTTCAACTTTGATTTCATTATCAGTTTCAGAGTTACATAAGATGAATGAATCTAGGTCAGTAGGTGTAGTGTAAATTGGGTAATTTCTTGGTATTTCTACACTACTTACCATGTATTTCATCAATGTTTCCTTATATATTTTCTTTGGTTGGCCAAAAACTGATATAGTAGCATATGTCATGTCCAATTGTAGAGATCCCTGTAATTTGGCTCCCCTTGAGCGAGACAAGAGCATTCCATAATTGGGAGTGATATCAGCTACTACAACGTCTATAAATATGATTTTACCAGGACATTGAACTAATGTGACACACAAATCTTTAATCAAACCTAAACATTTTACTTTTCTTGAATCAAATTAAAAGAGATCTTTGTAAGGCCTAGTGATATCTAAATTCAGGGTTTCCATTATTGCTTTCAGAATTAAATTTTGTGAAGCCCCTGAATCTAACATTGCATTATGTAATATTTGGTCATGAACAGTTAAGATAATGTAAAACGGTGGAACTCCTCCATATTGGTGTTTTCCATTAAAATTAGGACCAAAAGTCAACTCTGGTTGATCATCACTTAAGTTTACTGAGTCTTCTCCATCATTCATGTTTAAGGTTTCAATGATAGTTGTTTTGTACAAATCATGTTTTACCAATTCTGTTAAAGGAATTGGTATTTTTAATTTTGCAATTTCAGCTTGTATATTAAATGAAGGTTGTGATTTACTAAATTGAATTAACTCTTCTTTAGTAACTGTAGTTTGAGTAGGTTTATCTTCTTTTCCTACAACTGTTTTCTCATTTTCAGTTTGTGTTTTTTGTGTCTTACTGCTCTTAGTTTTATTTTCAATAATGGTTTGAGAAGAAGTAGATGTTTTTTCAGATTTTGAATTATCAAAAGATGTTTTGGTAGTGGCAGCTTTTGGATCTGCTGATTTTGGATCAGTAGTGGGTGTTTTGGGAAATAAAATTGTTGTTTTAGTAGAATTAGATGTTTTAACAAAAGCAGATTTTTGTGAATCTTTTGACCTTTGGACAACCTCATTTTTTATATCAAAAATATTGGGACTGGGTGAAATTTTAGGGCTGGAAACTTTCTGGGATGAGTTGGAGTTTTACTTATTTTCCCCAGGGAGAATTTGGAGAACTTTGGTAGTGGGAGCTTCTACTGTTTTCTTAGTTTGTGTTTGTGCAGATTTCTTAGTAGAAGGCTCAATGTTTTTCTTACTTCTAAGGTTATATTTCTTATGTAATTCATTTATAAAAAAATCATAACCTTGTTTGTAGTCAAATGATTCACCTGAATCTAATTGAAGTTGTTGCATTTCAAATAACTCTTGATATTCTTGTGTGAGAAAGATAGTGTTATCATCATTTATACCCATTAGATTTATGTTGTCTTCATCATTTTCATCTTGACGAGAACTTTCAGCATAGTTTTCTTGAAATGGAGGTCTTATTGTCTAATCAGGTGCCGATTATTTAGATTTTCCTGTGTTTTCATTTTTCCTGAAGTTGGGATTTATAATTTGTTGTTGCTTATCCCATTATGGTCTTCTTTCTATATTGTCTAATCTATCCATCATTCTCTCTAAAGTTTTATCTAATTGATCTATTTTTCCATTTGAACTAGATGTATCTTCTTTTATGGTTACTCTCTTCTCATTCCTTAATCTAGCTTTTCTAGCCAAAATATTTACTTCTACACTAACAACATTTGTTTGCATTATTTCTAAAGTGTCATAATTTCTCTCTCTTAATTGATAGGCCATGTATGTATCAAATCCATCAGGGAATTTGAGTAGGATAGAATCTGGAGTGGGTTTGAGATTAGTAGGGATTGAATTATAAACACTGTTGTATCTAGTGTAGTAACCTTGGATTGTTTCATTAGGATCTCTTTTCATTGCATCAAATTCAGATAATATTTGAAGTGGATTTTTCTTCTTTTCCCATTTATTCAGAAATAATCTATGAAAGACTGCTAAATCATCTATAAGACCAGGATTAATACCTTTAAACCATTTTTTAACTTCCCCTGTTAATGTTTGAGCAAAGAGTCTCATTTGTACATCAGAATCATCTATTTCATGAAGCTCAAAATAATCTGTCATCTTATTAATGTGCTGTTGGGAAGTATAATGAGTGGTAGCATCAAATTGAGGTATTTTACTTTGGTAATCCTGAGGCATATCATGTAACTGTCCTGGAAGGACCTAGGGAGCATACCTAATAGCCATGGCTTGAATTCTAGCTTGGCTAGGAGGTAAGTGGGAAGTACTTGGGGCAGAACTAGAAGTACTAGTTGATGTAGTTAAAGAAGTGGCTGATGAGATTAAAATGTAAGATGATATAGTAGAAAATGTGGTTGAAGAACTAAAAGGTGAGGTTGGGATGGCAAAAGATGAAACTGGGATATATGAAGAAGTACTTGGAAATGAGAATGATGTATTTGAAAATGCAGAAGATAAACTAGTGGATGGGGTTGAGGTGGTAGAAGATGGAAATAATAATCTAGGTTGGAAAGGTTGTTTTGGTATAAAGGGATCTGTAGAATGGAGTGTAGTGGATATTATGGATGATGTAGTGGTAAAAAGAGATGAACCTACTGATTCTGCAAGGTTGGTATCTAACTGAGAAGTAGAGGGTTTAGGTGTATATGATGGTAAAGCGGCTAATTCAACTGAATCTTAAAAAATAGCTTCATCTATTTCCTTAAGTACAATAGCATTTAATTCATCAAGTTTATCATAAATCTCAAAAAAATTTGATTCAGAATCTACTGAAAAAGTTTCCTGTTTAATTTCAAGAGATGAAATAAAATTAGGATCTATAACAGTTCTATTTAAATCACCCTATGATTTGTTTCTGAGTAAATAATGTTCAAAATTTAAGTCAAAATCAATGTCTTGTAAAGTTGCTAACTGTTTTGGGCAGGAATTTGATCTAAATAATGAAACTTTGTTACCTAAATCTTCTACTTGTCTATTATTTTTTCCAATTCTGTCTGGATTGTCTACTATAGTAGCAGGTTTAGGGTCGGATTTGGCCTGGTATAGTAGATTTTCTAGAAGCCAGAATTACAATTTTTTATGAAATGATACTCACAACTTATAAAACAATATTAAGGTAAAAGGATAATGAAAACGATTTCCTTAAAGACCTATTTAAAACTGAGGATTGGTTAGTTCCCCAGTATAGTCACTAGTATGTTATCACTCTAATAATTCTCCAAGTTGTGAGATTTTGATTTATAGTTTAAAGAATAGTTAGAGGTAACCAAAAACCTACTTTTAAACTCTAGGATCTAGCCTTCCTAGGGTTCAGAGAGGGCTCTCTTTATAAGAATTAACTTTATTTTATGTTTGATTTTAGGCTAGTTATAAGGACAATTTGGTTTTAAGATTTGATTTGGTTGGTGGGAAAAATCACTTAAAGAGATGAATAGTAATAGATTTGGTTTTCCATTGGGCAAAAGGAGTCAATATTTCAAGCAGACAGCTCAAGATCAAGATTAAAAGACATATATTTTCAGGGAAAGATAGACAAGTCACTAAATATCTTTGAAGGTTGATTGGTGAAGTGGATTAATCGGGATAAAGAGAAATTAAGGGTTCTTTGATCTAGATAAGGAAGGAGAAGAAAGAGGTCATTCGAAAGAGGGAGAAATCAAGGGTTTCCTACTCTAGAAATCAAAATAAAACATATAAATGATTAATATTTAAAGACAAAGTGCTTTTAACAAATTCTTTAATAATATTTCTGATTTATCATTCAAATTTAGAACACAATATGGATTCATGTAAAACATAAGAAGATAAACAATGACAGTAGAAAGTACTTCACTTCAATGGCTCATCACATGAATCCTGAAATATGATGCTTTATGGTTTTGATCTAGTCTGCTACCTAAAACTTGCTAAAAGAAATCCTTCAGATACAACAAAAATGACTATGGAAATCTTCAGCAATTTATTCCACAATAATACTTCAAAGTTTGAAGTATTTATACAAAAATGTTTACAAAATATCCTAGAATATTCATATAATTTTTCTTAGGAAAATAAAAATATCTTTTACAAAAATATAGTGACAACTGCTTAACAACTAGAAAGCTGTCCTATTTATCCAAATAAAATAGAAATGTTGTTTTGGATTAGGTGCAGCTAGCTGCCTTGTTGTCTCCAACGCTGGCAAAAGATCTTTTAATCTGTTTTGAAGTGTTATCTCTCATCTGAAACTCTTTCATCTAATACACTTTACCTTTGATACTCTTTCATCTACTTGAGGACAATTTTACTTGCCTCACTGCTGTAAATTTCAGTTTTTACAGTGTAAAAACAACAATCTATCTTTTTTCCTCTTTTACTGTAAAACTATCTTTTTCAACAAATCAGTCAATTTCTGCCAAAATTCTTCATTGGGTAACTTGATCTTGGTAAGTTTCCTGTAATTTTCATTAGCCTCTGTGTACCTAAAAAAGGTTGGTTTTACCACAAAGAGATGTTTTATTTCATGTTGCAAATAGAACAAGTCTTCAATTCTTTTGTGCAAGACCTTTCCTATAGGTATTCCTTGCCAATATGCTTTATTTACCTGGAAAAATCTCTGATTTTCTTGTTGTAGTCATCTTGCTTCATTAATTTTTCATTTAGAACAAGAATGTTAGGCAAGCCTTTTTTCCTCAATACATCAAACTTTAGCATAAATTTAGTTATTGCCAAATCCATGTTTTGGCACTTCTCTTCAAGCTGCTTCATCAAATTTTTCTTTGTAATTACTTTTCTCACCTCAAGAATTGTGTCAGTTCTATTAGTTATGCCTATCTCATCCAATTCTTGTTTGTTCTTGGTGTTGAGAAACTTGATTATTTATTGGGCCTCTTCAGGTTTGGCACCAAGCTCTTCCATTTTCTTCACAATTTCCTCTTTGGCACTAAGTCTTTCTGTTCATAGATGACTTGAATGGAAGGCCAAGTGTCATTGATTGACTCAATGATCTTGGACCACAACTATTTTTTTATGAAAGTCATTGGTTCCTTCAAAGTTAGCTCTGCTTCAAATTTCTTCAACTATTTAGTTGCCTTTTGGCTTTTTGTTCCTCATTTTTAGCATTGATTTGTGCTAATTTCTTAGCATCTTCCAAGATTTTAATTTGTTCTTTCAACCTATTGGTCTCATTACTCTGTATAGAAATTTTTTCCATAGCTTTAATAAGCTTGCTAGCTTCATCTGTTTGTTGCACTGCTGATGTAGAGGATTCTGTAGCTGAGGTAGTGGAAGATGTCACTAGCACAGTTGTTTCCAATGGGGCTTTTGGTGCCAATTCCTCTGCTAAGGTTGATGGAACCGCTGTAGTTACCATAGGGATGACTGTGGGAGGAGCACTATGAGTTTTTGTTGCTTCTTTCTCTTGGAAAAGATTTTCCATTTCTATCTCCATTTCCTTAATCTATGCTGTCATTTGGAGAATGAGACTCATCATCTCATCTTTCTGATTTGCCTCCTGCAGAATCTCTTTAGTTTTTGGATGTTCTGTTGGAGGAAGCTTCAATTGTTTTCTAATTGCTGCTATGTTAGCATTTTTCGTCTTTATCATTTCTTCTACAACCTTTACATTTGCTGGGTCATAACCTACTGTTTGGTCAATTTAGTGTGTCCTAAATTGCTACATTAATTTTTCAATCCGGGATTCGTAAGCTGACGAAGTGTGGCGCACTATATGTGCAAGATAACCTATCTCTTACTTTTTGTCGTTTTTGGGTTTTTTATTTATCTGGGGGGTTTTTATCTTGGTTGGTTTCCTAATGTGAGATGGAAATTCTAAAAGACAAGTATGGATATAAATGTTCAAGGCAATGATGTCCTTTATAATGATTTCCCAAACTTCAAACTTCAAAAGGGTTTTAAAACATGCAATGAAAAAATTAATTCCTAAAAGAAAATGAAAATGTTCCACTATACTAGTCAAACAAACAGTGAACTATTGATCATGAAACCCATTACCCTTGCTGCTGTCTAAATACAAAATAAACTGCGCTCAAAGAAATCCAAGAATTTCAAGCAAAGTAAAGCTAAAATCAAATTACATCAACTCATATTCTGACCCCTCACCATTAGTCTCACTATGGATTTCGGAGGTAATCATAAACAACTTGAGCAATCTGATATCTAATTTGCAGAAAAATAAACTAATATCAAATTACACACTCATACTTCAATCCCTCACCATTAGTCTCGCTATGGCTTTCGTAGGTAACTGATAATGACATGAGCAATTTAATATCTAACTTGCAGAAAAATAAACTAATATCAAACTACACACTCATACTTCAATCCCTCACCATTAGTCTCGCTATGGCTTTCGGAGGTAACTGATAATGACATGATTAATTTAATATCTAATCTAACTAATAAAGCAAATGTACAAAACTGAAATAAATAAAACAGTGCTGGAATTAAAAGCTAAGAAAAATAAATCAACAGAAGGACAAGACTGATTCCATGTCATTAGTCATTGTAAAACTATGTGCAAATGCCTGGGCTGCCTACTGTAATCTGGAACAAAGACACTGATCAGTTAATAACAGTGTAAAGCATGAAAAATTATGGACAGAAATAAAACGTTAATACCATAAGAGATGTAATATATACACGTGAATAACTATGGAATAATGGACGTAAGGAAATAAAGCATGAAACTATACAACAATAAACAAAACCTCGGCGTGTGCAGGGGCCCTCTGCACAATCCTCAGGGAACAGCTATCAACCACGAATTATGCTTATGAACAAAGTCTTCTCATGTATTCAAAACACAGTGATAACAAGGAAATAATGTCACGACACAGTGGGCTTTCTTTACAACAAAATTACATTACAAAAGCTAGCTACTATGCGTATGAGAACGTATTATTTATAACAGAGGATGACATAACTACTTTCCTACAATCTGCGCTGATAAAAGACACGTGAACAACCACGTCCAGAAATCTAGCATTATGGCTGCCGTGAAGATTAAATCTATGGAGGGTGGCCGTTGGATTCGGCTTATGGAGCAGTTCACAGGTGTTGATATGTCATCTGAGATTTAGGAACGTCCACGCAAGTCTTCACGTGGTGAAAAATGGAGTTTTGTCACCGTAGGACTCTTAGGTTGGCCACCGCTTGACTACCTTTGACCACAACCTTCTTTGGTGAATTCGACTGAGCCAATAGGACTCGGTCCATATCCATGTCATTTCCAACTTGCCCACGTGGCTTGATTTGCCTGAAGACACCTGCAATATAGACTTTAACAAAATGGCTGCGGAAAGTTGAAGCAGCTGCGGAAAGTGACAAGATTCCGCAGCTCAATGAGCAAAAATCTAATTCAAACAGCAGAAACAAAACATAGTTAAAAACCACTTTAAATTCTCTTTTATGATTAATATGCAATGATGTTGATGACTTAGGAGGTCCAGGTAAATGGAAAAAGTCTAGAAAGGTGTATAGGAAAGATGCAAGTTTGGGACTCAACACCTACTTCAATTACCAATTCTTCTAAGGACTTGATTCTAGTGTCCTTGATAAGAGAAGAAGCTTTTTCAATCCTGATTTGATCTCTCGAATTGGTTATAGTGTTTTGAAGCTTTTGGGCACTCATTTCCTTGGCAGTCATAATAGAATAAATCATTTCAGAGCTCTTCTTATGAAACTCAATTTGATCTAAAGGATGAATGCTATCAACTGGTACATCCAAGTCAACTTTTTTGTAGTTTGGTAGTGTTGTGGGCTTAGGCACTATTGGTTGTAGCATTGTCATAAGAAATTTCTTGTTGGTATAATCAAAGGCTGATAATAATATGTTTTGACTTCCTGGAGTTCGTTTTAGATACTGTGAATAAATTTCATTCTTTAACTCTTCATTCTTAGCCTTAATTTCCTTGTATTTATCTTTGATATCCAAACCTGTACTTTCTGCTTGATGTGATGATGATGCCTCCATATTTTGGTGTCTTTCAACCATTTTTGTGTCTGAAGTATCCTTTTCCTTCTCATTCACAATTACTGTAGCATCATCTGTGTTTTCTTCATCTAGTACTTCAATTGTTTCTTTTTCCTTGTGCATTGGATTGAGCTTAGGATTTTTATTATATCTGAGTTTAAACCTAGTCTCTATTATTGTTTTAGAAGTGTAGGTACCTTCTTATCTATTTGTTTTAGTAGCTTTATCTTCTTGATTTACAATTTTCAAGGTGTGACTAGTATCACCCTGTTTTATTGCTTCTATCAAGGTATTTTCCAGCTACTCTTCTTGATTAGCAAACTGTTCAAGCTCTGGACTTTTATCATGGATGTAAGGGGTAAATTTTCATTTTACCCTAATTTTACTTAGAATTCCCTGCGGATCATAATTCCATAAGAAACTTTCTTCAAATTTGTTTTCTAGGAATTGTTTTACTGCCTCTGTACCCGCATCCCTGTGATTGCAAATGAAAGGTCCTACCTAGTTCTTCAACTTGAATTGAGTCTTCTTTTTGGCAGCTAAGAAGTTGTTAGAATCTGAATTTAGTATTTTCCTGATGTAATCTAAGGCAAAAAATCTCATTGGCAAGTATTTTGGTAGTTTATAGGGTAAAATATTGGACCCAAAAACTCTGATCTCTGTATGATTTTGGTAAAGGTACCAATCTCTAGTTTTACTTTGTTCTCACTGCTGTAATAATTTCTTTATCTAATCACCGAGTCTTGTTTGTACACTGTTTGTGAACATGTTTATCAATGGATGAACAAAACAATCTATGAAATTCACATACGTGAATATTTTTGATTCCTTTCTAATCAGAGAGGTCCAAAAGATGACTGATAGAGGATTCCCTTCTACATCCAATTTTTGAAGGTTTATAGGGAATTTTTATGCTTGGAAATAAAGGAACATGTGAAAGAGGAAGGATGAATATCTGAAAACTCATTTAGTGGGAAATTTCACAGTCTGATCATGGATATTATCAGCTATGCATTCAACATAATTGTAGATAACAGAAGGAGGTTGACCTAGCACAAAAGTGGATATAAAACCTTGATCCTTGACCCTTGATGACATGCCTTGACCCTTCAGAAAATTTAGAAGTAGAATAAGGAGGGTTTATCTTTGGGATTTCAACATAGGAAGGCATGAAATTTTGGAAAATCTGAAATCTCTTAGGAAAGTCTAACTAAATATAGAGCTTTGTGAGTGCTTCTATGGATAATGGAACTGCATTGGGATCTGGTTTCAGCTGAAGCATTAGGTTAATGGAATCTACAATAATAGTAAACAATACTTCTTTGTTAACATTAACCATGGCTCTTTGGTCAGGTAAATAATAGGATTGACACAACCTAACGACTTCTAAACACTGATGAGTATGTTGAACTACATACTTGGGTAGATTTGACTCCCAAATCTGAACTTCATCTCCCTGATCTAATGATTTTTCTAGACTCTAGTAGTGGAGTTCTAAAAGATTGAATTTTATCACTGGATTAGCTATCTTGTAATCTATATTAGCTAGAGGTGTATTCTCCACAACTACAACAGGATGTTGTAGAGGATTTATAAAAATGGTGGTTTTAGAATCCATTACTGGGTTTGATTTTGACAATTTTAGCCTTATGGATGTTTAAAACTCTATATTTGGGCTTTTTGTACTCTTCTGTAAGCTTAAACTATTTACAAAAGGTATTTTGACTTTAACAGAGGTTTATTGAACAAAAAAGGGTATAATTAGGCTTTCTATTGGTTTTAACCTTCAATTGGCTTCAAATATGATCTTCAAACTCTGTACAGATTTGGGAAAAGGTAGAACCGGGGTTTTCTGCTCTTCTTAAATAAACTGGACTAAAATGGTTCAATTCAGACACATAAGGATCTTGAGTATTTGCAAGGGTTTCTCTAGTCAATCAAAGGGTCTTTAAAGTCTATAAAAGGTTAAAATTATTTCAATTTTGATTTAAAAATAGATTGCAGTATCAAAGTCATAATTTTATCAGGGTTTAGCAGCGAATCCTTTCTTTGAAGACAAATACATGTCTTTCTGTGGTTAACATAGGCTTTATAAGGCTCAATTTCTTAGAAAATTGGTTCTTTCAAATGAAAGGAAGGTTATTTTCTTTGAATAATACCTATTTTTGCAAGTATTTGGTCTTGAAAAAGATTCTAAGGCAGCTGGATACTTTCAGAAAGTGTTGAAGTCTTTTAGATGTCGATTTGAAAGCTTTTATAAGGTCGCTGCAATGATTTCAATGGATTTTCTGGTTCTTTGGCATGAAAATAGGGCTATGGCACTTTTTCTTCAGTCGGAGATGGTTAAATATGGACAGAGAATGCAGAAAGGGCTTAAACTATGTGCTTATGAAGTTTTATAGCAATTTTAGGTTTTAAATAGGTTCTGCATTGAATGGAGGTCAAATCAAAGGGAAGGTGGTTTAGCGCTGGAAGGAGAAAACCATCAGTGGTTATCGCATGGGAAAAGAGTGGCAAATGGTTTATTTGGATCAAATGCGATCCAATATTTTATTGCCGCGTTGAGGAGAGAGAGTGTGATGAAACTGGCCATTTTGCAATTTTTAAATTGATTAAGTTAGGCGCTTTTAGATTTGTGATATCGCAGATGGATCGTTGGATCTAGAGGGAGATGTGTGAACAACGAAGATTGATTTATGGATTAACTTGGAATATGGGCGTAGGGCCTGGGAACTTCATATGCGGCAGGGTTAAGTTTAAACGTTTAAAACGTAGTTTTAAATGTAAAACCCAATGTATTAATATGATAGGCATGTATGTGATTTTACACAACACATAAGGGATTTGGATATGTTTTATAACCATAGGCGGGTTTTGTTATATATAATGTGTTTTTAACCTATGGGGAGGCAGGGTATTTATCACGTGGGTTTTTAAGAACCATAGGTTAACGTTTATAAAGTGGGTTCAGGATATTTAAATAAATGAGTTAATATATCTACGAGAAAGGGTAGTTATAAAGGATTTAATACATTATATTAAAATTTAATATGAAATGAATGTAAAATACATAAAATAAACTAAGAAAAGTGTAAAAATAGGCATTTGAGCACAATAATGGTCCCATTTAAAATATTTACACATAATACTTAGAATAATTTTTATTTTGTGGGGTTTTTTTGAATGTTTTTGCATGAAATGAAATTAGTTAAAGGGGATTTTTTGCTTTCCCTAAGCAAAAGTGTTTTAACTTAGGAAAATGGAATAATGTTGAGGAAAAGGGTGATTATGAAGGGAATTCAACACTTATTACCAATCAGTCACTAAGCCTTGGGTCCGGTCCCAACAAAAGTTAGAGAAATGCTCTGAGCCTTTTTAACTGAAGGTTTTGAGTACTAAATACTTTGAGGGGAGGGGAAATTAGTAATTTTTGCCAAATGATGTTTGTCCATTCTTTCTGCAACTGCTTTCTACCTACCCATCATTATTCTAAATTTTTTTCATTATTTGCATGGGTGCATTTGAGCTTGCAACCCTAAATCCATTTTTCTTTTTAAAGCATAAACTATCTAAATCTAACCTTATTTCATCTGAGGGCTCAGATTAAACTATTGAGCTCATCATTTATTCTCTAACTATCTACTGATTTATCAAGTTTAAACTATTTGACAAATATTTATTCTCTATCTATAAACATGAAATTCAAAGTATGAAAAAGTTAAGATTAAACTATTTAACTCATCATGGATTATGGCATTTTAAACAAGCTGCACATAATCATTATTTTTGCAATAAAAGTAAAGTAGTGGCATTTTGAATTGCATCACTTTCATGTATTATTCTTATCTCTTTTTTCTTTTGGTGTCCATTTTTTTATTCTTTTTGATCTTTTCTTTTCAAGTCCTTTGATATTTCTTTTAGGACATTTACCCTCTTTCCATTTTTATTATTATTTTCAAATATGGGAAAACAAATTGCAAAAAGCAAGGTATATACATATTTACAAGACTAATCATAGTCAATTCAAAAATTATGAATCCTATTATTATAGGACCCTAACACGGAAGAAGGAATTAAAAGAAGAAGATTTGGTTTTATTGTATGAAAGCTAGTTTGCACCCCACCCAGGGAAGTTTAGAAAGCATTGTTTAGGACCGTATATTGTGAAGGAGATCACTAATGGAGGTGGAATGTGCTTGGCCACGCTACGTGGTGAGAGTCTGCCTGGGTACATCAACATAAGCCAACTGAATCCATATAGGGATAACCCTGTGCCTACCAAATGACTATATGGTTGGAGAAAAGAAATGCATTTTTTTGCATGCTTTGCAGAGGACATACGCAGGCAGGTGCGACAGGAGCACAAAGGTTGTGCACGATAGGAAAAACTAGCTGTTGGAATAGTAAATCTGTGTGAAAAAGTGATTTTACCATTGGATGGAGCAGTTTCTATGAATTTAATGAGGATATATTATGAGATTTATGAATATTCTTATGGGGATAAGGCACCATTAATGAAGTTCTAACCGTTTTTACGAAGGATCGCCTATAAAAGTGAAGAAGCGAGTCACATTCCATTCCTTTGCTGTTTGAGTGAATTGTCATTGTAATTATCTCTGAGAACTATATGTCTAGCTGTGAGACCCCCAAATCCAACGTGAGTAACCCTGAGTTTATCTTCAAGCCCAGAATGATGGCCACTAACCCCGCTGTTGAGAGTGCACAGTCTGAGGAGCACTCTGTGCCGCTTATGATGTCTAATGAACCAGACTCTAATGATGTACTTGAATTTTTTCCTGAAGTGCATGAAGTCATGTCCACTTCGACTAAAGGAAAGGGAAAGATGACCAAGGGATTGTCCTCAAAGTCACGAACTTCTCATAGACAGATCACGTCCCCACACCAGGTGAAGAAGGATAGGTCTCCTATAGGTGACCTGAAAAAGAGACCCATGAGCACAAATATGGAGGCCGCACCCTTCGTTGAGCCCATCTCATGGCTACCGAAGTATGTAAGACCACGCAGATCATCTATGAAGGTGCCAAAAGATTTGGACATTGTGCATGACTATTTTCAAATACCCTTAATTCCAGAGGCGGTCACATTGGAGGGGGATATGTTCAGGAATATCCCTGCAGTCACATTTGATGATTATGACTTGCAAAATGAGAAAAAATTCCCGGAATTGGCACCAAAGTACTACTTGGAGTGAGTAGTCTATGTTGGAGTTGTGAAGGTTGAACCCATGCCATGGGCATGCAGGTTAAGTAATGATGGGATTCTCAATCTGTTGAGGATTCCTCACTTCGGCCGATACTCCATCACATATATCTGTGTGCACCAACTGTTGGCATTGGTACATGATGGGTGCCTTTGGATCAAGAATCATGTTCCTATAAATGCTGCGTTGATCCATCGGATCATCGGACTGCCAAAAAAGGGGCCCAATCCTATGGCCAGTTATGGAAAAATCCAGGAACTGAAGGTAGCTACCAAGGTAAAAAGGATCACAAGGTGGGACGAGATTCTAGGGGCTTCCTAGTAAAACATATCGATGACCCAACGACGCGCCTTGGAACTGTGGTGCTAGGTAGGAAAACGACACGCATATGCAGGCCTAAGGTGGTTCCTACGCATTTCATTGCACTAACATGGCAGTGTGAGAAAGGTGTCAGCTACAACTGGTCACGATTCCTCTGCACTGAGTTTTTGGAGAATGTGCACGAGGCGTAGGAAGAAGGGAAGAAATTATGCTATTCATGGCTGCTTTTGTTGATTACTTTGGTTGCGTGGGAGAAACCATGGAGCATAGTCCTCCAGGAGATACAACTTGATGTTTTTGAAGGAGCGCACTATGCTAATCTATGGGACTCCATAGACCAGAAGCACATGATGGAGAATAAGATATTCTGGATCTTATTTGAGGGAGAATTGGTCGCAGCCATCCACTTGCACCTGTAGTTGTCCCCGATCACATATGAAAATACAAGGCCATTGTGGAATTCAAAGTGTCAATGCACAACGTGCAGATCCAGTCACATAAAGATCCAATATGGTACAACCTACCTTATATGGTGACAAAAGTTGAAATTGAATAGGTCATTGCGACTTGGCCTGAAGCATGGAAAACTGGGCTAGGCTCTGTCACGCCTATAACAACCTCCATGTCTGGAAAAGAGACAAAAACAGAGACTGCCAAGGACAAAGAAGCAGAAAAGGAAGCTGAGAGAGAAGCAGACAAAGAGGTGGAAAAAGAACCTGAGGAGGAGCATGAGGTGGATCTCGGAGGCACATATGGCCTAGATGGTACAAAAGCTGAGTCCCCCAGAGGTACCAAGTGTGGTGTAGGAACCCCCAAGGGCCCGCGCAAGAAATGAAAAGGTTCAAAGATAGGAGGCACGGAAGAAGTCACTCTCATGAAGGATGACTTGGATAAGATAATAGATGTGATCGCCTCTGCCTTCGAAGATAGGTAGACTGCGCTCGAGGAGTGGTAAAAGGCTGTAGTAGAGTCACTATAGTCTGGATTGCAGGTATTACAACTCAATACCAATAGTATTCAAGCGAGCGTGGCTCAGGCGAGGCTGGTTCAAGCGAGCGATAACACAAGTATGATCATCAACACAATAGATAGCAGGTGCTTCCCCTTCCCTGGAGTAGTGGTTATAGTGGAACAACCTGCATTGTGCGCACAGGTTCAAACCTATTCAGAGATTGGCATTCACTTATTGATGCTCCCCAGTGGAAAGCTATCCCCTATCCAGAAAATCATTACAGATGAGATATAGTGCAGAGAGGCGCGCATGCACCAACAACTCACCAAGGCAGAGCAGAAGGTTGTAGTAAAAGCACATGAGTGTTTTTAGGCTCAAACAATGCAACAAGTAGTGATGGCACAACTCGCGGAGTTAGAGAATTAGATTGAACGTATGTGTGGTGACCTGCTTGAGGTTGCTATCCCTGCCTATGCTGCACCCCAGGACAAGATTGAAATTTTAGTGGCTGCCCTGAAGGCCTCCCATTCTGAAGTACAGGCCGTAAAATTAGATTTCGAGTGACAAGTCACGGAGTTGCAATCAAATCTTCAGCCAGAAGCTTCCTATGAAGTACGAGTGCAAAGCGCTGCTCTAGTCAAAGAAGCGTCAACCAGTATTGTAGCAACAGTTAACAAGGGTACAAATATTTTGGATAAAACTATGGGCCTATGGACATCTATGTAGACGGATCCCCTTGTCAAGAAGATCTCATAGGAAATGCACACCAAAGAGTAGGCGTTTGATGAGCTTCAGGAGCCGTTGCCAAAATTTGTGCCTACTCAGAGAATGGCACGATTATACATGAGCCAGGTATTACGCGACAAGGTTGAAGACCTATGGAGGAAGAAGCGCATCATGACCACCCACATGAAGTCGTGGGAAAATGAAGCAATGAAGCTATCACAGGATTTAGCTGCTACTGTCAAGAATCAGAGTCAAACACCAGAGTATCAGTCTCGCAGCAGAGGGGCTAACCTCTCAGAAGTTGGTGGATATAGCGCATAGTGAAACCGATGAGAGTGTGAGAATCCTTTCCCCCTTCATTACTGCCATCAAGGAGCTAAAGATGAAGATGAAGACTCCAGTACCTCTGTGACTCAGGACGAGTCACAAGATTATGTTGGGGGACTGTTGGAGCAGGGTCCCTTAGGACCGCATTTTTGAGTAAATAAAAGTATTTTTTATAGTTTTGAGTTGTGCCCACTAAGAAATGGAAAAAAATGGGCTTTGGGGAAGGTAAAAGTTCCTTCATGAGTTGTAATGGGCTAAAGGGTAAATCTAGGTGTCTCAAGCCACGGTTTGCGGACCTTAGTATGAGCGGAGGCTAAGGTATAAATAGAATTCTAGATTGAGTTGGATAAGGAAATTTTTGATGGAATTTTATGTATGTGTGATGTATGTTTAAGCTCTGAAGCAGATCTGTGTAAGTTTCTATGTCTGAAAGGCTCCTGCTGGCTATGTGCGCAGAGACCTTAGTCCGGCTATGTGTGGACCCTGCTGGCTGTGTGCGTGGATGGATATGAAGGATTGTAAGGGTTTTTGGTGAACTGTTGATGAATAAAGAAATGTTTGGATAACTCTGAGTACTAAATGCATCTGTAATCTGTTTCTATGATATTTTTCTTCATATGTTTTTTTTTCATGCTTATGAGTTATATTATATGTGATTAGATCAATTGCGTACCTATTTTACTGTTGACACGAATGATAATTGCATAGATATAGTTCCGTAAGGGTTGAATATCACATTTTTAGAACTGATAAAGGAATTGCAGATCTTCTGTCTGGGTGCACGTGTTGGATTAATCTGTGTTAAGTAACCTAGGGTTTGGTTAGGTTTTGTGGTGCGCAAGTCAGTCTTTTTGTTAAGGCAAATATGAGGGTGCCCACTTCATTTAATTATCTCTCAGGGTGTGGAAACCTTGTTCCATCACCCCCCATACTGCTTCAGGAGAGACTTTGGCATGCACAAGCAGGTCATTTTTGAAAGTGCCAGTAATAAGAGGGTTTTGTTGGTTACACGCTAACTCTGAACCTGGGTTAGGACCCCTCAAGCCAAAAAAAGGAAATGTTGGAAATACTACATGCATTAAAGAAATGGTGACCTTATCTAATGGGAAGAAAATTCAAGGTAAAAACTGATCATGATAGTCTTAAATACTTTTTGGAACAAAGACTATCTTCAAAAGAGAAACAAAAATGGGCCACACGGATGTTGGGCTATGACTTTGAAATCATCTACAAAAAATGGAAGCTAAATTTTTTTTCAGATGCACTCTCAAGAAAGGATGAGGATGTGGAAGAATTGCTTTGTGCCATTTCTATTATCTAACCTAATTGGATAACCAAAGAAAGGGAGGAATGAAAGAATGACAAAGAAGTATGGACACTCATTCAAAATTTGCAGCAAGATCCCAATACATCTAATACGTTTAGTTGGAAAAATGATTCCTTATGGTATAAAGATTGCTTATATCTTTGTAAGAATTCCCAACTAAAAAAAAATATTCTTTTGAAATTGCACACCTCTCCCTTAGGAGGGCACTCATGATTTTTAAAAACCTACCACAAGGTGAATAAATAATTTTTTTGGGATGGCCTTAAATCCGATATTCAAAAGCTTGTGGCAGAATGTTTGGTTTTCCATCAAAATAAAGTTGAGACAATTAAGACCCTGGGTCTACTACAATATTTATCCATTCCAAATCAATGTTGGGAGGAGGTTTCAATGGATTTTATCACAGGTTTACCTAAGTCTGAAGGAAAGAGTGTCATCATGATGGTAGTTGATAGACTTACCAACTATGCACACTTTTGTGCATTATCTCATCCATTTAAGGCAAGTACAATTGCTACTGCATTTGTGGAAACAATTCAAAAGCTGCATGGAAGCCCAAAGATTATTGTAAGCAATAGAGATCCCATTTTCACTAGAAATTTTTGGACAGAATTATTTTCTTGTTTGAGTACTCAACTTGATCATAGCTCATCTTATCGTCCTCAATCCGATGGGAAAATTGAGATAGTGAACAAATGTTTGGAAGGATATCTTCGTTGCTTTGTATCTGATAAACAAACACAATGGGTCAATTGGTTACCTCTGGTTGAATGGTGGTATAACACTTCCTTCAACACTGCAGCAAAAATGACCCCATTTATGGCACTTTATGGATATCATCTGCCGTCCATCACATCATCTTTAAGAGAAAATTATAAGGTTCAAGTAGTGGAATATCACATTGAGCATCAACAACAAGTTCTCCAACTCTTAAAGGATAACCTAAATTTGGCACATAATCGAATGAAACAACAGGCATATCAACATTGCAGTGAGAGAAGGTTTGATGTAGGCGATTGGGTAATTTTACAGCTACAACCATACAAACAAATGTAACTCAAGCAAGCTAAGAAGGATAATAAATTATTGCCAAAGTACTATGGTCCTTGCAAGGTGTTGCAAAATATTAGTACTATGGCATACAAATTGGAGGTTCCTACTTCTTCTCGAGTGCACCTATTTTGCCATGTTTCATGCTTAAAGAAGGTTATAGGTGAAAAAATTCCAGTTCAAACAATATTGCCAGAACTTGATGAAGAAGGAAAAATCATATTGGAACCTGAAGAAGTCACGGAAACAAGAAATCGACAAATACTAAATCAATCAATTTCATAGTATCTCATCAAGTGGAAGAACTTAACCACTGAATATTCCACATGAGAGGATAAGAGTTTTATACAGAAGTATCCAGAGCTACTCAAGCGTTGAGGACAACACTTTTTTGAAGCAGAGGGGCATGTTAGGTACCTATATTACTACTTCAAATACCAAAGGAATGAACTTCTCACAATAAGTGTAAAAACCAACCGAAGATGGGACTTCCACATTCCACCCGACCATAGATTGGCTGAGCCAAATCTCTCTTCATCCAATCACCCCCATGCCATATTCCAAGCATGAATGTGGGACTCAAATTGAAAGAACCAACCAGGGCATCCCGAGGCTAAACCACCTCACCCTCATCAATAGAAATTAGGTTTTACCCAAACACTAGGCTAACACAAGCATGGATATCATCAGATTCTCTTCGCCTAAACCATGATGAATTTTCCTATCTCCTAGTCTCTCAAGATTTACCGCAACCCACCGTCCAAATCAGGGGTCACTAGGGCCTAAACCGTGACATATTCTCTGGGATTTACCATATATCCAAAACCCAAGATTCCTAGGCATGAATGGAGAAAAAACCACCTATCAGGTTTTACCGTAATCCAAACCCATATTACCAGGTCCTAAATCGAGGCAACACATGAACTGGTTCCATAATAATTTAGAGATCCACCTCACTAAGCTTTGAATACATACGACAATCCATATAAACCAAACATGATAACCCCACAACACCTTGGATATCCGGAAATGGAAATGATAGGCTAAAAACACTGTCACACTTGGAAAAAACCCATGCCAATGCAGAAGAGAACCACATACAATACCATGCATGCCATATCTAACAAGCAAAACATACATGAAAATCAATATCCGTCAAGAATCCTGTTGTAACTGCTTGATTCATGCTCCTCCTTCTTCTTGCTTTTTTGCCTTTCTTGGTCCAATGCCAAAATTCTCCAAGAAAATCTAAGTTTCCAAGAGCGTGAGAGAGAGAATAATGAGAGAGCTCAAAAAAATGCACTGACAAAAGGTTGAACCAACAAAATATTTCCAATTGATCCTCAAAAGCCTTTTTTATTAATGAGGCCTTTATTTTCTTCCTTTTCCATTACTTTCCTTCATTTTCCTCCTCACATGCAACCTGTGACCTTTCACCTTCCTTTTCTCCTATTTTCCATTATTTTCATAAATAAATGTCAAATAATGCCTCTTGCCTTTCCAAAGCCTTTGCCATTGCCTTTTCCAATTTCCTTAGCCATATTAACTGAAATGAACACCCACTATGATGTTTTTCCCAACATTCAGTTTGGAATAAGTGTCCCATCAACCGTGGTTATTGTTTTTAACTTTATTACATGGAATTTTCACCATGGTTGTTATAGAACCCCTCACCGGGGGAACACCATCCTCTGTATTCAATGACACCTACAAACCGTCAAACTGCTAAAAATAGAACATACTAACTATGGAGATTTGTAACACATCTCATAGCAATATTTACAATGAATAACCTACTTAAAAGAAAAAATCATCATGAAAATCATACCATGTACTGGAGATTTATAACACAAATCATTACGATATTTACAATAATATACACATATACACATTTTTTCAACCAACAAATAAAATGATACAGTGCTTGTATCAACAACAAGGGAATCTAGAGGCTCACACCTCCACCCTCAAAGTAGTACCAGGATTCACTTCCTTCCCAGGAAGTCTAGAATCCACTGTTAGATCTAAAGCTGCATCCAATTCCCAATGCTACAATCCTGTGCTACTGTACTCTCAGTGAACAGTTACCAGCTCATTGTTTGTAATATCCCAAAAGGGAGAATGCAGTAATACTAAAACACAATATAAGAACTGCAACAAAGTAAAAAATAAATATGACTACACCATCAAAATGTACAGAATAGTTGAGCCATTTTATTATATATGAGGTGGATAAACTAGTACAACAATGCTCAAAATATGAGACACTCAAGCCAAAGAAATGGCCTAGAATGACCCTAAAATGATCCCACAAGAGGGACTGCGTAACTGATGGACTGCTGGAAGGAAAAATGCATTGTCCCTGCTGTAACTGCTGGGATTGCAACTGCCGACAACATATAAAGTTAGATCTAGGCAGTTATGGAGCTCCAATGATGATGAAAATGTAGATCCGGGCTCTGTGATGGATACCCAAGATAACCCAGAAAGGATTTTATAGATCTATCAATATAAGAAAATCACCATCTTAGGCTTGCACATATAACTGTTGGGTATGCAGATCTAAAGCAAAATCTGACAAAAATATGGCTGCAATATGATACAAATCAGATCTATGCTTGAAGGGTTGATCCCTTCACTAGATCCTCGAGCTAGAAGCTCAAGATCTAGCTCCTCTATCCTTCTCCACTGATTGCAGACGCTGCTACACAAATTCTGCAAAATACTACACTGTCAAGGATGGAGGCTCTCTAGCACGTTGCTAAATATGTAAAATCAGCTCAATTATGGTGGAAACAGTGAATGCAAAGTGAGGATATGGTCCCTCACAAGATTTCCAGCTGAAATAATGGAAACTTCCTTCCTCCTTCGGATCTACAGGAATGGATTACACAATCCTTGAGGGGATTGCTGCTGCATGGAGGTAAAATTTGATGACCTGAATGTTGGATATGAATATACAGCTCCTGGAAGGCTGAACATGAAGCATAAGGTGAAAGGATGAATCCTCCACCGGTTTCCTAGCTGGAATGCTAGAAACAACCACAAACTCTGAAACCCTTGAACATGAGTTGCATTATTCTTACAACTGGAAGAACATATGAGTGTGGTTGAAGATGGCACCAATGCTGGATGATGAATAAATATCAATATAAACCTTCCCAGAGTAGGCACTTGAAGTACCCCGTGGGTAAGGGTGGGATTTCCACTCGGAAACTCCCTGTGCTAAACATCACTGCAGACTTAGCTAAACATAAAAAGCATGCATAGAAATGTAAAATGACAAATCTAGATATAAAAATATCAGAAATAATAATACAAAGCCTCCCATTATTGTGCCTTCATATTCATTATATATATTATGAGCCTTCCATAGCCTAGTCCCACCTCATAACTGCGCAGCCTATGTGGCCACTAGCCTCCATGAAGACTGTACTGTCTCTCCACGATCTTCATCATGTTTGCATTTAATTCCCACTCTCTCCATCATGTGTGCATTAGATGCACCACTTCCTCCACTATCTCATCATAAGTTCTTTATGATCTTACTTTTAATGCACTATGATCTTAGTTGACCTCCTCCAAGATCCTCATGATTTTACAATTAAGATTCATGATATCCACTCTTCCTTCATTTAAGAAGCTGCTCCACTACTCCATAATGTACATCTATATCTAAAATATCCACATACACACATAAAAAGTGGATTTTATTCATATATGGGGTTTGTGGGTCCCTCCACCCTCTTATTTACTTAATTAATTATGAAAATTAAGAAATCTAATATTCCAATTGTCTTGTGGAAAATTGGAAATATTACAGTCCTCCTCGCTAAAATGTTGCTTGTCCTCAAGCGACTCCAAAGTGGATGCTACATCTAACATCCTCCCTCCAAATGACATCCTCATATGGAAGGCCTTCCCATCTGTCACAATGTGTCATGCATGTCCAACTCCAAAGTTGCCTCTCTAGAATGTCTAAAATGGCCTCCAATTGAAAATTTAGATACCCATCCTCATCAATGAATCTCCAAGTGGCAACCATATGATGTATAAAGGTCTCCTCTATACATGAGATACATGAAATGAATTGGTTTCTTCCCAAAGTGTAAATTCCCAACTCCTTAACTATCTCTCCAACCCATTATACATAGAGAAGATTGGATCTTTCAATGCTTTCATCATTAACCCAGTCGGCCATGTAGGATCCAACCATAACATCAACATAGTGAAAAACAAGAAGTAGAAACATATGGATGAACATCAACAATATCAAGCCATATTCTCCCAATAACAACCACCGCAAAAAATACTTCTGCTACCATGCTAGATCATCATGAAAATAAGTAAGAGAGCCATACTCTCTCAAAAGAAGCCACCAAAACAATTTGTCTTATTGCCATGCCACATCAACATCAAACCAAGTATGAGAGCCATACTCTCTCAATAGAAACCACCACAACAATTCTTCTTGCTGCCATACCACATCATCATTGTACCAAATGTAGTGGCCATATTCTCTCAAGAGAATCCACCATAGCAATGCATATTGCTACCCCATCACATCATCATCATACCAAGTACAATGACCAAAATCCCCCAACATAAGCCAACGTTGTAAGGCCTCCTGTTTCCATCCTCTATCATCATCATGTAATGTATGGGAAGAAATCAGCCCATACTCTCCCAATAGTAACTAAAGCAACAAGTATTCTTGTTGCCTCCTTACATCATCATGATGCAAGTCATGAAGCAACAACATACTAATGGACCTGTGGAATGTCTCATTAGAACAATACAAATAATATCCCTTCTTCCACATCATGTGAGAGTTATGCTTTGTCCCAAAACCAAGTACATACATGAACATGAGATATATCCCAAACAGAAATACATCTAAAGACATGAGACATATCCCAAACAAGAGTAAATACATGGACATAAGATACATCATGAGGTGTCCAAACTCTCTCATCAACAACTAGCACAACCATGCCTCCTGTTGCAACATGTCATCAGTGATATACATGGCATGGATCCTAGAAATGTGAGATGTTGGGTAGTATCCATACTCACCCAAAATCAACCAGCGCAGCCATGCTTCTTGTTGCCTGGTATCATAGATATGAAGGAAGGTAGGAAAGCTCCTGCTCCTCATCTAGATTCATTCATCCCAATGTGGATGATGAATCATGCCAAGATGAACCTTGGTATCCTACCAATGTAGAATACCAACATCCCCCATTTGGATAGATTTTCACTCCATGAAATGTTGAAGTTCACCTCCATTGAGGTCTCTCCATGAGATCCTCTCATCAAAGGCCCATTGGAACCCATAAGGTTCCATACATGTTTTAGGTAGAATCTCCTCTTTGAGCTGTGAGATGCTCATCAAGGAAACTTCATCTTGAAAATGGAAAGTTCTCTCCATCACAAGATGTCCACCATCTATCATCTTCCCCTCTTATAGTGCTTCATGAGTGAAGCTACCTTAATAATGATCCAAGAATAATGGGGCCCTCTCATCATCACTGCTGCTAAGTGGCAATGCTGCAGATCTGCATGGTGATACATGCGTTGTCTCATGGCCACATATAATGTTAAACTCATAATTTGGAACTATAATGAATAGGACTGTGCTCCTCCCATATTCTGTAACTCCACACTTAAACACAAAGTGTTGGGTGTAGCTCAACCATGACAAACTGGGATAGCAATACATCTTCTCCTTGATCAAATCAACGGTACCTTGTGCAATGATAATTTTCTGCTTCAAATCAGCACGGTGTTCTAATCCTTGGTTATGCACTTGCCATGATGGCATGGTCTCACATATCTCAATATGGGGTACCAAAATAATATGAGAATAAAGTATGTGCAAACCTTGGATAGGCTGAATCTCTGGAACATCTTGCACATCCACAAGAGTTCCTCCAACCAGTGCAATAGCCCTCCAATTGGTGGTAATGATGATGGTTTCTCTTCTACAACTATACTAGCATTGATATCTGCCTCCTCCTCATGCATCTCATGAATCATGAATGGGGCTCCAAATTTCAAGAACTCAAGACCATCTTGCAAAGATGCAAGTGATCCTCCTAATGTAAGTACATATGTAGCTTGTGGTGGTGGTAGAGGCTCTTCCTCCTGAGTGATAATAAGGACATCTTCCTTGGGATCTTCAAGTAATATCTCCTAAATGATGGGAGATGTCTCTATGTGAGATGTCCCTAGTTTCTTTATACCATACTTCTTCTTCAGTATTTGAATGAAATCTGCATAAGAAGACACTCTCATGTGTGACAAGTGACTGAACCACCAATCTCTTGCTTCACCTTCTAGGTGCAACTCTACAATCTCCATAACCTCTCTTTCTGCTATAGGATATTGTAGAAAGAATGCAGCCAATTCTTCCCTCCAAGCCCTCAATGTGCTTGTGGAAGATCCATCAAATGTAGTCAAGAAAAATCTATGCCTCTTCCTTCTATTGCTGCTTCGAGATATTCTTTATTCTTTGAGTTGAAAGAACTATTGGAGAGAGAGATTCTCCTTCAAAGCTCTAGGCCATGCTTTGTACTTAGACATATATTTACTTAGGGTCTCATGCCTCAATTCTCATTCATATTCAGACCATTCCTCTTTCTTATCAAAGAAAGTGGATCTAGTAGAATGAAGTGAAGCTCCTTGCTTCTCCGATTGCTTCTCATGCTGATAGGAAGTGCTGGGACCTTCCTCATCAAATCTCCTTCTTGGATCCTTCCTTTTCCTTTATCTCTTAATTTGATTGACCTCCTTGGAGAGATCTTGCATGGATCTAAA
Source organism: Pinus albicaulis (assembly GCA_034641835.2). Lineage (NCBI taxonomy): Eukaryota > Viridiplantae > Streptophyta > Pinopsida > Pinales > Pinaceae > Pinus > Pinus albicaulis. Next base: position 957,180,202 of record CM076582.1, read on the forward strand.
GAGAAGAGTGGCAAAACTATAATCCTCCTTCATGATAGATATCTACTATCTACTTCTTCTTTTGATGCAAAAGATGAAGTGTACACAAGCTGAGCCAAAGATCATGTGCTAATACAACTGTAATATCCCAAAAGGGAGAACGCAATAATACTAAAACAAAATATAAGAAGTGCAGAAAAGTGAACAATAAATCTAAATACACCATTAAAATGTATAGAATAGCTGAGCCATTTTATTATATAGGAGGTGGATAAACTAGTACAACAGTGCTCAAAATATGAGACACTTAAGCCAAAGAGATGGACTAGAATGACCATGAAATGATCCCACAAGAGGGACTGCATAATTGATGGACTGCTAGAAGGAAAACTGTGTTGTCCCTGTTGCAAATACTAGGACTGCAATTGTCGACAAAATATAAAGTTAGATATAGGCAGTTATGGAGCTCTGATGATGCTGAAAATGTAGATCTGGGCTCTATGATGCATACCCAAGATAACCCAGAAATTATTTTCTAGATCTATCAATCTAAGAAAATAACCCTCTTAGGGCTTGCACATATAACTACTGGGTATGTAGATCTAAAGCAAGATATGACAAAAATTTGGCTGCAATATGATACAAATTAGATTTATGCTTGAAGGGCTGATCCCTTCACTAGATCCTCAAGCTAGAAGCTCAAGATCTAGCTCCTCTATCCTTCTCCATTGATTGCAGCTGCTGCTACACAAATGCTGCCAAAAACTGCATTGTAAAGGATGGAGGCTCTCTAGCTTGCTGCTAAATATGTCAAATCATCTCAATGATGGTGGAAACAGAGAATGCAAATTGAGTAGATGGTCCCTCACAGTATTTCCAACTAAAATACTGGAAACTTCCTTCCTCCTTTGGATCTACAGGACTAAACCACGCAATCCTTGAGGGGACTGTTGTTGCATGGAGGTAAAATATAATGGCTTGAATGCTGGATGGAGGCTCTAATACAACTGTAATATCCCAAAAGGGAGAATGCAATAATACTAAAACAAAATATAAGAAGTGTAGAAAAGTGAACAATAAATCTAAATACACCATCAAAATGTATAGAATAGCTGAGCCATTTTATTATATAGGAGGTGGATAAACTAGTACAACAGTGCTCAAAATATGAGACACTCAAGCCAAAGAGATGGACTAGAATGACCTTGAAATGATCCCACAAGAGGGACTGCATAATTGATGGACTACTGGAAGGAAAACTGTGTTGTCCCTGTTACAACTACTGGGATTGCAATTGTCGAAAAAATATAAAGTTAGATATAGGAAGTTCTGGAGCTCTGATGATGCTAAAAATGTAGATCTGGGCTCTATGATGCATACCTAAGATAACCCAGAAATTATTTTCTAGATCTATCAATCTAAGAAAATAACCCTCTTAGGGCTTGCACATATAACTACTGGGTATGTAGATCTAAAGCAATATATGACAAAAAATTGGCTGCAATATGATACAAATCAGATTTATGCTTGAAAGGCCGATCCCTTCACTAGATCCTCAAGCTAGAAGCTCAAGATCTAGCTCCTCTATCCTTCTCCATTGATTGCAGCTGCTGCTACACAAATGCTGCCAAAAAATGCATTGTAAAGGATGGAGGCTCTCTAGCTTGCTGCTAAATATGTCAAATCATCTCAATGATGGTGGAAATAATGAATGCAAATTGAGTAGATGGTCCCTCACAGTATTTCCAACTAAAATACTGGAAACTTCCTTCCTCCTTCAGATCTACAGGACTAGACCACACAATCCTTGAGGGGACTGTTGTTGCATGGAGGTAAAATATAATGGCTTGAATGCTGGATATGAATATACAACTCCTGAAAGGCTTAACATGAAGCACAAGGTGAAAGGATGAATGCTCCACTGGTTTCCAAGCTGGAATGCTAGAAACAACCATCACCTCTCAAATCCTTGAATAAGAATTGCATTATTCCTACAGCTAGAAGCACATATGAGTGTGGATGAAGATAGCACCAATTTCAGATGATGAATAAAGCTCAATAGAAACCTTCCCAGAGTAGGCACTCGAAGTCCCCCGTGGTTTAGGGTGGGATTTCTGGTTGGAAACACCATGTGCTAAACAACACTGCAAACTTAGCTAAACAACATAAGCATGCATAGAAATGTCAAATGAAAAATCTAGATCTAAACATATCAGAAATAATAATACAAAGCTTCCTGTCTATTGTGCCTTCATCTTCATTATATAGATTATGATCCTTTTATAGCCTAGGCCCACCTCATAATTTCACTGCCTATGTGGCTAATAGCCTCCATGAAAACTGTGTTGTCTCTCCATGATCTCCATCATGTCTGCATTTAATTCCCACTCTCTCCATCATGTGTGCATTAGATGCATTACTTCCTCCACCATATCATCATAAGTGCTTTATGATCTTACTTTGAATGCACTATGATCTTAGTTGACCTCCTCCAAGATCCTCATGATTTTACATTTAAGATTCATGATCTCCACTCTTCCTTCATTTAAGAAGCTTCTCCACTACTCCATAATGTATATCTAGATCTATAATATCGACATACACACATAAAAAGTGGATTTTATTCATCTATGGGGTTTTTGGGTCCCTCCACCCTCTTATTTACTTAATTAATTATGAAAATTAAGAGCTCTAATATTCCAATAGTCTTGTGGAAAATTGGGAATATTAAATTGTTCCAGGGAACACTCCCAATGTGAATATGATTCCATTTGGAAATACTAATGACCAAAGAATATCCATCCCGACCTTCCATTCTCTACTACACAGTCCTTTGAGCAATCCGGTCACACCCTTCTGTGCAGTCAAACACCTTCCAAGTTCCACTGGCACCCCATCCCGGGCAGTCCATCCCTTGGCAAGGCTTCCTCGTATCAGAAGATACAAAAACCAAGGCATACACTTGCCTCAAAATCATCATAGAGCTCGTAGAATGCTCATGGCAATAAATGGAAACTATTGGGTACCAATGTCCCACAATGGCCCTGCTCCTAAAGTGCTTTTCCAACATACTTCTGTCTGTTTCAATTCCTTTTGTTGTTTCTTCTAATGCTTGAAATCAGTTTCAACCACCCCATCAGGCATTTCCATGCTTCCTATACCAAGCACATAACTACAATTAGATTCAAAATAAATTCAAATAATACCTCATTGGTAGCTCGTCAATAAGGTACACTTGCAATCCTATTCGCTTCCTGTCACAACACGTCAATCTAGTTGTTTGATCAATCATCTTGTATAAACATATCACATCTCGTTAGCTCAAAAGGAAACCATCATACATTAAAATAATGAATCACATGAAATCATCATAAACCATAATCATAAATCACATGTAACCATCATAAGTTAGAATAATAAATCACATACATAATAAAATTGAAATAAAATACTGATACTTATCCTTTAACTGGTCCTTTCTGTATGCACATCGGATCAGTTTCCATAGCCAAAAAACACCCAGAGCCTTTGCTTCCCTTCAATCATGTACACATAAAAACAATGTACATCACAACATGTACATCCACAAACAACATACAACACCACATAATACATACACCCACATCGGCATACAAAACATAAACCTACACTTGGTGTACAGTATAACACAATGCATACACCTACACAAGAATACAACATATACACCTACACCTGACGTATAATACAACACGATACATACACCTACATGGGAATAGAATACAACACAATGCATATACATATATATAGTACAATAAGACAAATACACATGTCATGATACCACAACTACACCATGCACATACATTGTACCGCATGCCCGCAACAAAGCATGCACAACATGCACACAATACCACATGTATACTAGTACCATATGCACAAAATGTACATAGTACCAAATGTACACTACACTACCTGCAATTAGTGCACAACATCACATGTACATGGCACCACCTGCACAACGGTACACAATGCCAAATTTATACCGCACCACCTGTATAATGTATACACAATACCACATGTACACAACACCACATTCATGACATGTACACGACACCACATGTACACAACGCCACATGCACGACATGTATGCGACACCACCTGCACACAACACCACATGTAAAACATGTACACAACACCACATGCACACATCACCACATGTACAAACATGCATACAACACCATATGTACATAGCACCATATGTACAACACACACACAGCACCATATGTACATAGCATTGCATATACAACATGTACATAACACCATATGTACAGAACACCAAATATCCAACATGTGCACAACACCATATGTGCACAACACCACATATACAACATGCACACAGTACGATATGTACACAACATCGCATATCCAACATGTACATAACACCATATATAACTAGCACTTCATATGCAATATACACACAACACCATATATACAACATGCATACAACAACATATGTACACAATACTTCATTTGTTACATGTACACATCACCATATCTACAATCACTGAATATACAACATATGCAACATATACACAACAATAGTACTTCACATCCATAGACCACACACTAACCCCACAAAGAAACCTCTCTTCTAGTGTCTTTCCACTATCCATGCTTACCCTAGCATGTTCCAGATCACACTATTTTCACTTCACTGATGTATCTCTCAGCATTACCTGTCCATAACATAAAAATAGGCATAGTGCAAGCATATAATATCAATTCATGTCCACATGATACTGACCTTTTAGATCTGTCAGAGTTACTCTTCCCACTTGATTCCTCATAAGACCAAGAACCTCTTTGTGCCATTCACCTGCATAAGAAATCATTCCTCCACAATAATGATCCTTGAAAACTCTATCATACATACATACATACATACATACATACATACAAATATATATATAATCATTAGCATAAAATGATCATGATCTAGTCAGGCAACGACATACACACACATATACACATAAACATTAGCATCGTGATCCATGACGACCCTATCAAACACGACATACATAAATACATGCATACATATATAAACATCAATGTAATCATGATCACAACACAATTGCTAGATATCATAAGGTCTAGGTTAAGAGAACTTCCTTTATTTGTGCACAACATACCCAATGTTAAGAAAAATAGTTCCCAACATAGCCCAGGCATCTATCGCCTAAGATCCATTTTCTTTACCTTTTATGTTGACTTTCTCATATCTTTATTCGCACCATCCATTTCCCACAATGAACCCAACCAGTCCAACCGAATATCATATTATTACCTTTCGCTGTGCTTACTCATGCACTAAGCTTCACCCATGTATTACATTACCTGTTGGGTACCACAAAACTCTCCCCGAGCTCCATTAAATTTCCTCTTTCCCAACCAATTCCCAATACTCTCAAAAAATAAAAGGAAAGAACAAGAACAAAGAATAATACCATGAAAACCAAAAGCAATACGACACCGCAACAAAGTGGCAAGGCCTTTCACCAGACATAAACAAAACCACAAATCAAGCGCAAACAAATCATAAAGGAACGAAATAAAAAAAATAACAAAAAACACCATGACTCAATCCCAATGGTTCCCAAGGAAATCTCAACCATAGCCTTTTAAAATACTTCATGGTAGTCTCTTTTTCCATGCAATCCCATGCATCATACTACCATAAACACATAATTTTCAGTGCATAAATAAACATAATAGTAAGCTAGTCACCTTACCTTGCTGTGCCAAACATGCTGACCTGTAAATTTACATACATGTCAACCATATGTACCAAAAATGAAGACAACATATCTATCAATTCGAAATCAAATTTTACCAATACTAACAACCATGTCATAATCAACAATCAACTCACATTCATCGGTCATAATAGATACTGTTACAACTATCATCTACTCACACTCAAGTATAGACTGAATATCTCAGCACATGTGTGTTAGCACAACCATCTTAAAACATGATCATTCCTTCATGCAATATTATAGAAACATACTCATTTAATGTGATTAATCAAACATTCAACAATAAATAGACGACATAATAGACACCAACACTCAAACACCAAATAGGTGACACAATCAAACATTTAAGTAAAAATGAGACAACATAAGCAAGCTAATGAGCACCATCATTAGGTAAATTTTAAGGGGTTAATTGCACCTTTTTAGAATTATTAGTCTCTCTTTCTCACATTTAATTGCATTATTGTCATTTGTTTCTTAGTGTAGATGGTGTATTGAGGGTGCCATACTTCAAATGTCTAATGTGGTTTAAATGCGGGAAAATCAAGAGAATATGCCATTTTTGCTGAAGATTTCACAATCAAGGCTGGGAGAAGACAACATGGAGTAATTGTAAGGGGTTGGACACCTCCTTAACTCCTAAAGGCATCTAAGGGATCCTTGAGATTCTCCTCTAAAAATTCAAAATCAAAGGAAGCTAAGCAAGTGGAAGATCAAGTGGAGCCAAGCTCCACTTCTCTTGAGTTCCAAGGAGACAAATCACCTACTTTATAGGGAGTTGTTGGTAGCTACCCTTTAGGATAAATAGGGTAGAGCAAGAGATCATTAGGATTGGATTTTTGGAGATAGATAAAGCACTCTTATCTCTTGTAATAACATTTGTGACTTTCATATGCTATGTAGAAAAATTGGTTATGAAATCAAATAAGTATTCAGTTTCTTCTTCACTGAGTTAGTTTCAGGGAAATGATCTTGTGGGTTAGGGACCAATCCATTGGCCTCAGTCTCTCTTATGTATTTGTGTTTACCTTACATGCTTCTATATTTAGGTTTCTTACATTTCATCTCACTGTATTTAGTTTTCTTCCATTTCAAGTGTTGTAGTTATTTTGCTTACTTTTAATATTGTTGTATTTGGTTTGCTTCCATTTCATGTTGCTGTCATTAGTTTCTTTACCTTTCATGTTGTAGTAGCATAGAAAACTCTAAAACTGTGCGTTAAATCCTCCCCCTCTCACCTCTTCCATTAGGTTTTGAGGGGGGTAGATATTCACCACATACCCAAAGTTGCTTTCAGTTTATGATTTCTTGGAAAAGTTAGACAGGTTGATTTTTTTCTATGGAACATGTTGTAGATGCAGAGTTAGTTTTCTATTTAAGTGCATAGGTAGGTTTGCTTAAATTCAACTCATATTTTCCACCATTTTCATAATATATTTATCAATGATAACTACATGAATAGGTAGTTTTCTTGCAGTTTTTAGTAGAGCAACAGAGGAGGACTCCACCAACACCATTAGCTTCAGTTTCCACCCCTCATCAACCAACTCAAAACCAAATCCCCTTCAACCCTGTTTTTTGACATCTCCACCAAAATACTTAGAGCGACCTTGGAGGTGCAAGACTGGCTTTGAGATAATTTCTGATCTTGGCCAAAGGGTTGGTTACCTTCCATCCACCTAGATCCACCTTCATTTCACCTCTCCTACCCCTTTCCTCACCATTTCTGGCCTCAAAATTCTCACGACCTGTTTCCTGTAGCATTTCAGGACATCCTGTAGCACTATAGGAAATCATGTAGTTGATCTTGTAGCAGTGCCAATCAGTAACTTCTTCATCCAAAAGCCTCTCTTTCACCTCATCTAAACCTGGCATAACCTACAAAACACCTTCAGCTCTGAAACCATGAATCCAAGACCCTCTTAGGTCACCTTAGTGCCTCCTTCTTTTGCTGCAAAACACAGTCATTTACAATCATAATTAGGTCATTGATAGATGCATTTTTAGGCATAACATTTAAGAATGAGATAGATAGAGGTCAATTAGTCATTTGGTTTAGCATGTGTGCCTAGATTAGTTTCCATTTCTGTAATTTCAATTCAAAAAATTAAATCATGAATGCCATTTAGTTTTACTTTATTTCTTGCATTAGTTTAAGTGTGGATTTCCTTTCTTGAAAATAGCTAAATGAGTCCTTATGATCTAGAATATCTTCTTTTCTGGTTGATAGAGTAATTTTCATGAGTTATTTTCAGTCTTAGTTTTCATTCAGAAGTGTGACAAACTTTATTTCCTAGAAGTAAACCTAGTTGTAGCACCCCATTGTAGAACTGAGAAGAGGATGGCATGAGTAGAATGCATCTGCCGTGTATATATCACTGTCACCTCCAAGTTTGTACAAACCCCAGGTTGATAATTAAAGTAGAGTAGCCTCTAGGAGTTGCAACACTTTTGGTGCAATACCAGGGCTCACCACTTTTTTTGGTGCCGTTATCGGGGAGGTGTCTAAGTAGATTCTTTGATTCTATTTTAGCATTATGTTTTTCTTTTCTTTTGAATTCAATTCCAAAATATTGAAAAGTGAAAAAAAAATTTGACTTTCATGCCTCGTAGGAGTAGGGATAACCAAGGAATTTTTTTACCAAATAATCACACCCATATGCCTTCTTCCATGTGGTTGGGAGGGTTATAACTACACTATTAAGCTTATCTTCCAATAGTTGGGGCTCAGACTAGGAAGAACATTTTTAATTATACCAGAACTTGCTGCAGACTAACAACATCAGATGTTTGACTATTCATTTCCAAAATATTACTTCAACAATAAATAATCTTCTATACATTTAATGCAAATAGGTGTTAAAATATCATAGAAATTTTCTTCCTCTAAATGGGAAGCCACTTCAGTCATCATCATTCAAGACATCAACCTGTCTATTATAATAATTTCATGCATCAAAGAAACTATTATATCATCAAAATATATCATATTCTTAGACATATATACATCATAGTAATAACATATTATCACTAGCTACTTCATCATCACATATGAACATGACTATTGAGCTCCAAGAATGTTCTTTCTTCCACCACATTCCACTCCATTTCTTTTGTCCATTATTAATCCCAGGCTCAAATGATCAATGAAATTAGTTAAAATTGCGTTAAGAATGAATATTATGACTAACTTGCTATGTTTTTATGATTTTGTCATTGTAGTGCTTTTTGAACTAGGACTAGCTACAGAATGCAGACATTCTGTAGCTAGTTGCCAATTTTGCAACTATCTTCATGTCTAAGCAGGTTCCAGGTGTCCTCTCAGAGAAAACCACACATGGTCATATTCCAGATCATGCCCTCAACATTTGTTGCTCTCCATGAAGATTGAACGGAATTCTGTACGTGGTTATGCACGTGGGAACTCAAACTAGGAGATAGACTCCTAATAGGACAAGGACAGTCCAGATGTCTTTAGTCATATTACGATGCCACCTTTAGAGTTCTAGTTCAATTTTAATATGGAAAGAAAATTATCCCTGGATTATCTCGGATTCTGTTATGTAAATTTGTTATAAATGTAGCTCAGGAAACCCAGGGACAAGGTTAGATTTTGGTTAGATTTTATGGTTGACTGCTAGATTTCTGAAGTCCGAAAACACTCTGTTTTGAAGTAATCTCTCTTTAATGAAAGAAGCAGCATTTCCTTGAAAGCGTTGAAGTCGATCTTGAAGTAGATTTCGTGCTACTCTGGTGGTAGAGGGCCCCTGCCTCCTGAGCAACCTTGTTTATACAGTAGATAAGTATTTTAGTCTCGTTTTTATTTCTAGTTTAGGCAAGTTTATGAAGTTTATGTTCATACTTGTTTACATTAATTATCACAGCTAGACTTACTCTAATAAGCTCTTCCAAAATATCATTACGATGAATAAGGCATAGCTGTGGTATTGTAGGCTTTAATTGCATTTTCTTTCGTTAATTATCACAGTTGGACTTACTCTAATAAGCTCTTCCAAAATATCATTATGATGAATAAGGCATAACTGTGGTATTGTAGGTTTTAGTTGCTTGTTTACACTAAGTGTCACAGCTGGTCTTACTCTTACAAACTCTTCCAAAATATCATGAACAACGAATAAGAAAAAACTGTGGTGTCTTAGTTTCTAGTTGTATTTGCTTTCAGTCTTATGTTTATGTTCAATTGCATTGAATAATACAACCATACTTGTTCTAAAAAATTCTTCCAAAATATCATTCATACTGAACGAGATGGGCTGTAGAATTCCTTAGGTTAGTTGCATGTTAATTTAGTTATAGCACTCCGGAGGTAGAATGCATTGGGTTCAGCTCTGTCATTTCATTTCCAGTTTGATAATGGCTTTTCAGTTTAACACTGTTCACTGTACTTCAAATAGACTAGTGGCACTCTAGTTTAGTCTTAGCTCACTGTATTAGCACTCTAGTTTAGTTGTCATCCATTGCATTTTTAAATTATATTAGTTGTTAAATTTAAATACCACGGTCTTCATTATTTACAAAACTTCTTTTGTTCCAACCTCATATTAATACATAATCATTTGGACAGAAGTTAGTATCAGTCTAAGACCTAGAGTATTTTGCAATCTTTTTACCATTTCACAAACAAGCCTTTTCTCAAAGACCATTCTAAAAAGGAAATCTATAACTTCTGAGTGAGGCCTAGTGGTGTTAAATTGAGTTGCAGAACAGAATTAGAAGCTAGTTTAGAGTAGAAATATTATTATGCTACAAATGTTCTTTTCCAAATATATTCCAATAAACCTTTAATCATGGATGAGATGTTGTAACATTGCAAGTTGATTGTTGATTGTTTAGTTAGGAGAACTTCATTTACACTTAACTTGTCCATTTCCCAAGCTCTTCCAACACATCTTTAATGAATGAATTGGATAAAGTTTAAGCTCATGTTGTGATTTATTTCCTTGAAGTCATTATCAAGCTTTGCATTTGTTGTTTGCTAGCCATAGTTTAGGCTTTGTTCTGTTTCAGTATTTTCATTTGTCATTTGCCATCCATAATTTAGGCTTCACTCTTTTTTTAACCAGTAGCTTCTTTTCACCAGCATTTAGTTCTTTCCCTTGTGAACATAAAACCATAAAAACAAAAAACATCATAAAACACTAGACACAACGTAGTGAGAAACAAATACCTAGGCACATATAGTGCACCACACTTCAGCAGATTACCAACCCTGGTTGACAATTAATGAACTCAATTTAGGAACACTAGGTTGAGCACAAACAATGACATCAAACTTTCATCAAGCGTTAAATAATTAGAACAAATAATAGGAGTATACTTCAAGAATAATGATCACAACATCACTTATTTATCACATAACTCAATCCATCAAGTTAGGGCATCATATTCACCACATTGTCAAATTTACTAAGCTTATCAAAACCTAACCAAGTTCAAAAACAAGATCCTGAGAATCAATCCTATTGCTACACTTTTCATCATCAAGGTTACCATGCTTATCGCAAACATTATCAATAGTGTCAAGCTACCATATATAAGAATCGATGTGCTAACCTTCTTTATGAGATCAAGAAATCCATCATGTCTAAAAATGAAAGATTCTTTCCAAATACTAAGAGCATCAATATATATCACATGTACCATAAATCAAACTTACTCTCATATGCATATATGAGTCATTCATGAAGGTGAAATTCCTCATACCTTAGGGCTTACATTACCATCCAATATAACATTGAGAAAATACAACATACATACCTTGCAATATTCAGATACATGCGCACCCTGACGTTGGCAGCTGAAGCACTTTTTCAACTTTTCATCAGGTGCCTCTTTCCTTTTCAAGAACTAGATCTTGCACTAGCTATCTTTTTCTTTCCCCGCAAATGATCCTCAACAAGGATCCACATATGAAATCTATTTAGGAGGTTATAAGAAACCAAATAATTAAATATACGTGAAGGAAGTGTAATCAAGGATCAAACTAATAAATATAAGAAAAATTAGAGACATAAATAAGTAACATAAATCGTAAAAGTACTTATCTTCAATGAGAGGTGATAATTTCCCTCTTGAAGCAACCTTCAACGGTCATGATTTTCCATCATCCATATAATAATTTTTCCTTCAATATATTTCAACAAGCTTCGTCAGGAACCAGGCCTAATTGATACTATCCCATCTAGTGTTACATCAAAATCTGTCACAAGTGCTAGAACATCTTCACACTGATCATGTTAGGGTTTCTATATCTCAAATATTTGACATAATACATGGTTTATTCCAAACACTAACCTCATAATATCCATAAAACCGTAATAACCAAATTTCCTAGGGTTTACTTCAAACCCTAGTATTATTTTAGGTCTCCACCATATTCTCTTGCTTCCATGAAAGGTGTCTTCTTAGGCATGATCTCAATGAATTTTATTCAACTCGAATCTGATACCATGTTAAATTTTCTTAGGGCTATATTTTTCTTTGCTTTAGATAATTTCATTCTTCATTTTCATATTAAATTCACCTCGCAACATCATATCATTATTCATATAACATTATTCAACAACATATGAAATTATATAGAAAGAACAATATCATCATCAATGCAATGAAACATAAAGGAAAAATAGAAGAAAATAATTCACACATAGAGACACCTGGATTGGTGAATGGCCATGAAAAAACCCACTATGGGGAAAACCCTTCCAAATTCTTCTTCTTATTAGATTTTCATTGAATGATTTACAAAAGATAGTACAATGATCCATATCTTCAACCATAATCCTATCCAGCAAAACCAACTAAACGACATCCATGAGATGAACCCAATGATGTTGATAATCAAAACCATACTTCAGAAACCTGCAGTCAACTTTCATTCTCTGCGGTCAACTTTCGAATTCTACAGTCATCTGATAAAATATTTAGTCAATTGTAAAACTCAAACCCTAGGTCCCAACCACACGTAGAGAGTGATGTGCTTGCACTTGAAACCATCCAACTGCACACATGAGGTTGCGTGCCTACGATTGCAACCAAAATTTTCTTGAAGCATGCCCGTGACTGGAAACCAAAACCCTAAACACGTGTGAGCTTTGAAACCTGCAACATCGGATTTGTACAAACCAATCTATGCGACACATAATCCGAACTATGTGAGCCAAACCCAAAGAAAGAGGAATGATCGTAATGATGATGTCCAAATAAGGGTCACTTGAACTGTATTTATAGTCATCCATGGGTGTCCAATTTATCTTTTGGGCTGACTTGTCCTTTTGTGCACATGTGGGATTTTCTTCAAAGATACACTTTCCCTTGATGAAATTGAGCACTTCAATAGCAAAAATTGGTCTTCTTGAAAAGAGGAATCTAGTCCCATGATTAGAATTTGTCACTGAGTTGGAAAATCAACAAGTTTTTCTAACCAAATCAAGGCTATGAGGCATGGCCCCTTCGAGTTACTAGAAAAGGTGGGTGGTAATTCCCATTGACTCAAATCACCACCATACATACACGTTTACTCAATTGTGAATGTAGATAATATGAAAAAATATGAGCATTCCATGCTCAATCAATAAGAGAAATAGGTCCTATCTTTTGTGGAGGATTTGGCGCTAGATGGTTAGGCAAAGTTGACAGAAGATAAAATTTTGGAGAATAGGTATAGAAATAGAAGAGAGGGGCAACACGACCTTTAAAATATTGTGTTGAAAGGAAAAATTTAAAGAAAATATAAATGGTACACCAAGAGAAGGTGGAGGGAAATTTTCCTCACCTCATTCAATAGATGTTTTTTGGGACTAAAATCCTCCCAAAATGGGGAGGTATGATCTGAATTGGTAATAAAAATAATGGAAACCAAGATTTTACTGAGAGGGATGGTGAATCAGTAATGTGACCAATTAATATAATTCTTGAAAACTTATACTTTTAAATCACTTTAGAAATTACTCATGTAATAAACATCATAACTTAATCATGTATAACATATCCTCATAACAATTATCATAGACATGTGCAACATATATAAGAAACCTATCTTATTTTATTTATCTAGCAAATACAAGCTTCAACTTTCTATGACATCATTGCCCCAAAAGCTTATAATTGTATATTTATTAGCTACTATGGAAATTAACTTGTATCCCTGCTCATTTATCATTTTTCATTGAAATGGATTACTACCCTTGCTTGTTTATCAACCATTGTTGAAAGGGAAACTTGCCCCTACCTGTTTATCAGCCTATGCTGAAAGGGACTCTTTCCCCTACTCATTTATCAAGTTTCACTAAAAGGGATTGTTGCCCCTTCTCATTTATTATACACTGCTGAAAGGGACTCTTTCCATTGCTCATTTATAAACCTCTTCTAAAAGGGACCCTTGCACCTGCTTATTTATTAACCACTGCCAAAAGGGACTCGTGCCCTTACTGATTTATTAGCTACTACTGAAAGGGACTCTTTCCCCTGCTCGTTTATCATTCACTGCTGAAAGGACTCTTGACCCTAGAATTAAATATAAAATTATTTGGCCTTGTTGATCCATCTTTCATCCATTTTCAAACTCAAATCAATAAGCCACTATATTTCATACACAAATCAATTTATTACCTCAACTTCTCATCAAAACCACCATTAAAATGTTGAAATTGTTGCAAGAAAAGGCTTAATTTTACTCATGCCTTAGTCAAATGGAGAATTTGAATTTCCACATCAACAGGATGACTTGGATTGCAATTAGCTGGAGTGACATGGATTTTTCTCCTAGTTAAATCATTAAATTCAAGTTTTTAGGCTAGAAGTAGAGTTGTGCATGGGTTGATTGCTAAAATCTAGCAATATAGTGGAGTTATTGTTAGTTAAACTCAGTTATCTAAAATCTAGTCATTAGTAAAGTCAATAGGAGTTCAGTTGAGTAGTTACAATAGTTTTTAACTCACTGATCTCTCAGTTAACTGATAAATTTACTAAAAATAGTCCCAGGCATGCATGGAATTAGAATTTCCTAGTTGAGTGGAGGGAAAAGGAATAATTTTATATATTTTTGTATACAATTTGAGTGTATTAGTTTTGCATAAGAGAAGGTGATCAATTTCCTCAAGGATTGCAAAAGGAAATATAAGGATTTAAAAGGCCTATTTTGGCTAAGTTTTGGTCAGAGTAGGTCAATGAGAAGGAGATTAGAATTACATTGTAGGGTGTGGTTCAGGATTGAAGCAAGAAATTTCAATTGATCAATATTATCATCTGAATTAATGCAAAGAAGAAAATGAGTTTTTCCCAGTTGGAATCCCCTGTGAAATCATTGTGTTCCTTATGTTTTGATGGTTGCATGTTATTACTTGTAATTCTATCATGTGTTTTCCTTTCTGAAAAGAGTAGAAGAAGTTTGTGTCTCTTGTTTTTAGTTTGAATTCATTAGTAGTAGAAAATTTCCTTACATTTCTACATGGTCTAAGACCTACCAAAAACTACATAGAAAAAAACTTCTGGATCTTCTCTTAGAGAAATTTCGAATTGTAGAGTTTGTGGAGAACATTTTCTTCAGTGCAAGAACAATTTCCTATGAATTGAGGCTTGAGTATGCATTTGAGGGCACTTAAAATTTCATATCTTGGAAATATAGAATGGAAGTTTTTTTGGATGACAATCGAGTATTGGAGTACAAACAAACTAATATTCCAAAAACAACAACATCAGATGCATAAAAACTAGCACAGTGGAAGAAATATACTGCAAAATATAGGAGGATTATCCTGGAGGGTGTCATATATCATGTGGTTTCAAGTTTTCATATAAATTAGACAGCTCATGCAATGTGGAAAACCCTCATAGAGTTATTAAAAAGTAGTAGTGATGCCGAGAAATTGACATTGAAATATAAGCTCAAGAAAATTCAAATGCAGAAAAATGGAACCATTGTTGGTACCTATCTAGATTCAATCAGGTCAGAGATGAAATTGGAGGAGTATGAGAGACTGTGCCACCATCTGATCTTGCAAGCTTAGCACTCCTCGGCCTTCCGAAGTCCCAACACAACTACCAGGATTTAGTTAATGGAAGAGACAAACTACCAAATTGGGAGAGACATTAGTTTGACTTGGTGCAGGAGGTGATTAGAAGAAGCACTAGAGATGGAGTCTCATCCAGACTTGATGAGGAAGAATAGTTTTCTGTATTTGGAAAAGGAAATAATTACAAACGCAAGAAGGACCAAGGAAAGGCATAATATAATCAGAACCATGGCAAGAAGAAAGACCTCAATAAAATTAAATGCTTTCATCACCATGAGTATGGAAATTATGCAACCAAGTGTCCACACAAAAAATCCAGTAAGTATCTTGTAGCAGGATTAGGAGGAGATGCTCTAGCATAAAAATTTTATTTGGATTTCACCCTCATTGGTTTCATGGAAAACACAATAAGAGGGAGTGAGTGGCACCTTGAATTTGGTGCTTCATATCATATGACAGGAAATAAGGAGTTCTTCAACAACCTAGAGGAGAAGGACCTATAATTACGCATAGATATTGGAGATGATGGAAGGTATAGTACCAAAGGGATATCACATTTAAGGGGGAGTCAGGCTCCCATATTCACCTAAAGAATGTAATGTATATGCCTGGTCTGAAGAAAAATATAGTTTATGTAGCTGTAATTGAATATTATGGATATGATGTGGTGTTCAGTAAGGGGAAATCTTATCCGAAGCGTGTTGCTACTGAAAAAGTAAAAAATATCGGTGTTCGAGTTAAAAATCTATACAATCTAGAGGTATATTTCACCATGCATACAACTATACCTCTAGGAGTGAAGTGGGGCAATGTAGAGCATTATTACTAGAGTTTTAAAGATTTTGGCAGAGTCCATAAGAGAGAAACAACAATTGTAGTATACTCTTCTCATGGATCATTACCCTTGCTACATGAGCCTGCAGTATTCAGTAGTAGAAGGATCAATGGTAGTTGATATAGTCAAATCTTGAGCGACAATTTAAGGCTAGTAATAGTTAGAGACTCATGAGACAATTACAGCTCAAAGATACAATTGATTCAGTATTTTGGATGGTTCTCAGATGTATTTTATGCAATGGAAACAACAACAGTGATTGGGGTTTCTTGTTACATTACATTCCTATAGGAGTAGGATTGGGGTTGTGCAGAACCCTTTTCTTGCTAAGAGGGAGTGTTGAAATTGTAGCAAGAAAAGGCTTCATTTAACTTGTGCCTTTTTCAAATGGCGAAGTTAGAATTTCCACATCAGCAGGATGACTTGGATTGTAGTTAATTGGAGTGAAATGGCTTCTTCTCCTAGTTAAATTAGTAAAATCAAGTTTGTAGGCTAGAAGTAGAGTTGTGCATGGGTTGATTTCTAAAATCTAGAAATCTAGTGGAGTTGTTGTTAGTTAAACTCAGTTATTTGAACTCTAGTCGTTCATAGATTTAGTAGGAGTTTAGATGAGTAGTTATAATAGTTTTTAACTCACTGATCTCTTAGTTAAATGATCAATTTACTCAAAATAGTCTCATTCATGCATTGAATTTGAATTTCCTAGTTGAGTGGAGGGAAAAGGCATAATTTTATATACTGTTGTATGATACTTAAGTGTATAGGCTTTACATCAGAGAAGGTGATCAATTTCTTTAAGGATTGCGCAAGGAAATAGCAGGATAACCGAAGCCTATTTTGGCTAAGTGTTGGTCAAAGCAGGTAGGTGATCAGAAGATCAAAATTGTAGTGCAGGGCGTGCTTCAGGATTGAAGCAAGACATTGTAATTGATTCATATTATCATATGATTAATGCAAAGCAACGGAGGGTTTTTTCCAAGTTGGGTTCCTATGTAAAATCATTGTTCTCCTTGTGTTTTGATGGTTGCATGTTATTGCACGTGTTTCTATCGTGTGCTTTCCTTTTTGTAAAATATTAGAAAAAGTTTGTGTCTCTTGTTTTCCGTTTGAATTCATTCGTAGTAGAAAATTTCTTAATAGTTATACATAAAACAACTTAAGAAAGTATCGAATTATTGTACCAATCACCAAATACCTTCAATGACCAATGATTACTAATCAAAACTTTCCATACATACCAAAAACATCAATCCTTAGAAATTTGATAATTTCACCATAAAATCCTCTTTGCTAAATACACCATAATGACATTCACAAATTCATTCTTTGCCTTCTCAAAAACCTCATAGACACAAATATTGGTTTTTGATTCACCTATGATGCATGAAAAACCTATGCATATTGTTGCACCAACAACCTTCCACACACACATGTACTCCTTGGTTGCTCGAATTCTGCTTATAAATAATTTTGGACTGATAATTTTGGTTATTGAAGTTTAGTTATCTCCAACTCCTTGATTGCATGTATCTCTTATTTTTTCCTTTGTCCTACTTCAATTGACTCTTTTGAATATGCTCTTTAAGAAATCAAACTTTGTTATGCTTTTTTTCCTAAGAAGAATTGAGTTAAAATTTTGTTTTCCTCAATTCTGGTGAGTTACATGATTTAACAGATATTTTTCTATTTTTAGTGAGCTCTAACTTTGGTTGAACTGCCAAATATATGTCTTACTCTATCCCTGCCACTATAATGCTGCCAACTTTTTCATGCATTTGATTTAAAGCTTTAGCACTATACTGTTATTTTTTTCATAACTACCAAACTCTAAAAGTTGCTGAATCATTTCATGCACAAGCCCGAAGGCTTTAATAAAATTTCTACCAAATATATGTCTTATATTCCCTATAATTTATAAAAACACTACCAAATATTTTATATAATATGCTGCAACATATTCCTCTGCTAAATATAACTCTGCGGGATTTTATTCTCCATTCTAGCCCCTAGGATAGTTTATATAAATCACTGCATAACGCCTTCCACTGGGTCCTTTTCATTATATCCCCAAGGGCATTAAACAAGACTATAAACCTGTTCGAGGTCCTAATCAATTTTAAATGTGAATGTGATGCTCTTTATTTCTTATATCCCAAAGGCCCTCGATCACAATAACACACAAAATCACCATGAAACCATGTCTTGGAGCAACATCCGTTACTTGATGGAACATCACTTGTTGATAATTTTTCTATCTCCCAGGATTGTTATCCTGGCCACATTCCTTTGTGCACCTTCTTTTTCCTCTAAGAGGATGTGTTTTATGGGACCTCCCCGTGCCTTACTCCCATTGGTCTTGTGTTGCCAACTATATTTCCGCCATGTCCTAGAGTGTTGTCATCCTTAAAGTTCCTCTTTTGCAATCTTAAGAATCCTTTGGGGGTTAGGGAACCATGATGAGTTGTTACTGCCATGATTTCTGACCAATCAAAACATTTTCGATATGATCTATCTCTGCTACCTTCTATGTCTTCCTGATGCCTAGTTAGCCTAGAGCCTCCTCATTTACGCACTGTATAAATATTCTCGGATAAGGCATATGGGATGAAATTATGCTTACATCATAACTGTTATCAGCCTATTTTGATACCCCTACATCATTGAACCCTATCCCTCACAGTCAGATGTCATTTTCTTGACTTGGGGGGCCCATTTTTTCCAGTTTGACCCTTAATCACGGTCTAGCAAGATTGTGCCCATGGCTAAGGGTATGTAGCCACAACCTAGGCCTCTTGTGCCTACGGCTAAGGGCATATTTGGCCCTTTCTAAGCTTGCGACCATGGGAATATTCCTAAATGACTCAGTCCCTAGGATATCACATTGATTACTCACTGATTCGAATTGGAAAATACTTATCCATTAGAAGTTTCTATAACTTCTAGCCATCCTAAGTGTCCACATTCATCCTCCCGGGACCTATCATCTATCTATTTATATTGGATCTTTTGAGAGGGTTAGGCTTATCTGGAGAGCCTTGCTAGAGTTTTGGAGAGCCATACTGCTGTCGTGTTGAGATCTTGATCCTTTGCTGCTATCTTGCTACCACATTGAGAGCTTGTAAGGTCTTAGTTTCTATATGAGTTCTCATCATACTCATCCATCACATCTAGTGGGGAAACTCTGCCAGATTGCGGAGAGGAGACACCGTGTATCAAAGGTATAGAAGCGTTGTATCATGTTTTTGAGATTAATGAAGATCTATGTTCTCTCTCTTACATGATCATGTTTCATATTTTGTGATTGGTTTATCATTATATCATTATTTATCTAATGATAATCTAAGGAAGATCACTTGTCATCCTGGTATGCTTGTGATTGTATGCAGGTATTGAGATTAGAAGCGAATCAGGTAGATATCTTGTGTGAAGCGCAATAATTATGCTTCGAACTCAAGATCAATCCCCAAACTACGAGGATACAAGGTACTCTCCTCCTCCTCATACCATAGATCCAATTTCATGCTTCTTGTGAATCATGTGGGATTGGGGATCTTGTATATATTATTAATCATGCTTGTGTCCATCTAGTGATCTATCAGACACTAGATCATGGAGCAACAACTCCTTGCTATTTCAATTGCAACAAAAATGGTGCTTACAATGAAAGCACACTCACTTTTGTGTCTTATTTTCCTTATATACTGATCAAATCCTCTTATTTATGATTTTTTGAGCTTCCTCATATTTTTGCAATTGTTTTCGGCTACTTTTTAGGGTTATTACCTATGAAATTTGATTCTATGTTGGTCATTGCGTAAGGAAATAGGGAATTTCATCTTTTGAACCCTAGCCACAATCTTGTAAGGCTCTTTCCACGACCAAGAAACCCTTAGCCACTAGCTGGAAAGCCTATGCACACAACCAGCTTCCATGACAATTCTGTGCCCATGGTTTAGGATTTTAGCCTTTTGAAACCCTAGAATTTCAATATGAAATCTCTGTTTCTATATTTGAGTAGTCTGGGTTTACTGTTTACTTGTTGGATCTGGCCCAAATATGTTCTTTTTATCAATTTTATTTGGGTTGGATAAGTGCCTATTTAGAGCACTTGATATCTTTCATTAGACATCAAGCTTGTTGTTTTTTAAAGATCTATTGAAAACATACTTGGATCCATCATTTGCTGTAGCTGATCGATTTTCTGATGATCCTGTTCTGATCTATCTGGATCAGTTTGTTCAAGGTCTTATTTTTTTTTATTGTTGCTTAAGTTTCTTCTTGATTTTTTGATTGAAAGATTTGGATTGGTTTTGAGTTTGAACTCTTGAATTTAATATCAATTTTTATTGGCTATGTTCAACATGTGTTTGTATCTGATCTACACTTCACATTCAGATTTTGAGATTGTTTCTCATTTCATACTTTCTTGTTGAGTGATCTCTTTTGTCTTTTGGTCATTTGCGTCACAAAAGGTGGCATTGTGACTGGTTGTACAACTGTTATATGATCAAGTTATTTTGAAATTGTTTTGTCCTATTGTATCATATTCATTAGATATTTTTTAGGCCTTGTTGGCTTGAGGGGTCCTGAACCAGGTTCAGAGTTAAGGTTTTCCAATAAACCCCTATACTACTGGCCCTTTCTGCAATGACTTGCTTGCGTAGGCCAAGGTCTCACCAAAAGTAGTATGGGAGGTTGCTAGAACCATGTTTCCACACCCTAAGAGAAAGGTGGTTAAGTAGAGGCGGACTTGTTAAGATCTATCAGATTTGTGCAGAGGGAATCTTATCACAGAACCGTTAACAATATACGTGCATAATGATAAGTTCATAAACCCACAAATATCATAAATAAGAAACTATTAATGGTCAGATCCTCGCATCCACGTGCACATCAACACATATTAACAACTAAATTACTATACTAAGAGGAGCACAGCGAGTCTATAACACAAAGATACGATCAACAGATTTATCATTCATTAGCTTCACAATCCTCTTACAGGCCCAATTCCCAACCCGCGCACACATCCAGCAGTGTCCGTACACAGAAGGATTGAGGATCTCTGTGCACACATCCAGTTGGAGTCCTTACCCAATTACAACCTAAACAGATCTCAATAGTTCACAACTAACATCAATCAATCTTAGTCTACTTGTAGACTTGATCTACCCGTCTATTTATAACATCTTAGCCTGTGCTATCCTATGGTTCGCAAACCATGGTTTGGGACCCTAGATCTACCCTTTTTACCCATTACAATCTATTATGGGTTTTCCCCACCCCAAAACCCCTCAATTAGAGTCAAAATATTACAAAACTTGGACAAAAATAGGGCTAGGAACCCCCATTCCAATAGTCCCCCAACACAATCTTGTGACTCGTCCCAAGTCACAGTGCCGATGAGATCTTCATCTGTTCCTTGAGCTATTCTAGTGCGGTTGTGAGTGGAGGCAAGATGTAAAGGCTTTTCACTGCAACATTCTGTGTGATGTTTACCATATCCTATGAGGTCGATCCTTCCGTAACGATGGTGACGATGTCGAGAGTCTAGTTCAATTGTTTCACGGCCCCGTCTAAGTCTTATGATAGCTTGAGGGCGTAATATGACCATGGTGTGAGATGGTCACTAAGAATTTGTCTCTTACATTGTAGCCCCATAATTTCAGTGTGAAGTGTGTGGTTGGTTCGAAGTTGAGATAAGCACTGCGCGGGGACAAGAGTGGACATGGTAGCTTCCAACTGTTCAAAGTCCTGCTCCTTTTGAGTTAACTCCTGATCGATCTCGTGGAGGAAAGGGTCGTGCTGTACCTGGGTCCATAATTCCATAGCTTGCTCAAGAAAAGCGACACCCTAGCTGATCTACGTTGTAATAGTGGTCGTGGCTTGTGTAACCAATATGGCGTGCTGGGCACGTACCTCCAGAGGGGTCTCAGGCTGCAGCTTGGCCTGTGAAGAAGTGAGTTGAAGTTTGAACTCAGACTTGAAAACTTGTACCTCATTCCGAGATGCCTTCAGGGTAGCGACCAAACCTTCAACCTTAGCTTGAGTTTCAGCAGAAGCAGGAATGACTCCAGGAAGGTCCTCAAAGAGCCTGTTAATCAGTTGTTCGAGGGCAGTCTGTTGTGCGATAGTGGCGACATGTATGGCATGGAGTTGAGAGACTTTGATGGCATGGGTCAGAATATTCTGCTCAGCTGTGCTGAGGTGCTGCTGTACTCGGAGTTCACGGTGTTGGATTTTGCTAGTAACAACAGTCAACAATTATTACAGCTGCACACCAGCTAATCGACCAACCTCAAGGATGATGGAGGGACATACCTAAACTTGGGTGTACAATTCAGCGGGTTTCAGGACAAGGGATGCATTGGGAAGGGGGCAGATCCAGCTATCGGAAATGGTGGCCAAGGTTGTAACGGAGGCCAGCGAGCCCATAAGAGTCTGCCTCACCTGATCTACGCTCGCCTGAGTCTACCTCTCTTGATTCATGCTCACTTGATGTGTGTCTGCTTTGAGCTAGAGGGCCTGTAGCTCAGCTTGTAAAACATCTACAACAACCTTGTGTTGTTCCTCCCAAATGTTCTATCAATCAGCAGATACCGTGGTGACAACATTGACAATTTGATCAAGGTCCTCCTCCTTGAGGGTAGTTTCCATGGTGCTGTTGGCCTTAGTTGCCTTACGTTTCTTCCTAGGCCCTTGATACAATTCATGGGGCCGCTTAAGGGTGTGAAAGATGGACGTACTTGCGTCATCGTTGGTGTGGCAGTCCAGTGGGGAGTCTGGTTCTGGCTGCGCGGTGGTGCTCTTGCGTGTCATCTGTGGCATGGATGCTAGGGGCATAGACTTTGCTCCTGGGCCGAGCAGAACATTAGGCTTGGATAATGCGGGGGGGGGGGGGGGCGGGGGGGGCATATGCTCCTGCTGCGTCAAGGGTGGGTGGCAGAGTTGTGAACTTCCATTCTTGCAGCCAAGTGGCGATTACCTCTTCAATTTCAGCTTCAGTAGTCATGTATGGGAGATTATGCCAAGTGTGAGCCTTTTGGGACCAAATCTGCACATTGTGCATGGTTATCTGAAATGCCACTATGTGCTTGTACTTGTCATAGACGGTCGGGGACAGGTGGGGTTTGGAATCAATGGCCGCATAGATAGCTCCATCATAGAGTACCCAGAAGAACTTGTTTTCCTCCACTCGCTTGGGATCCTTCGAGTCCCATAGATTGGAAAACCATGCCCCTTCACACATTCCCATGTGCGTCCCCGAGTCTTGGATTGTATGAATCAGGAAGCCTCGCCTGTTGCGGCTAACACCATAATTCTCTTGGAAAATGTTGGCAGTATGGTGCTCAAATCTCTTGCTCGTTCCATCCCGCGGGTCAGGTCGGTCCATAGGGAGACCCGTGATGCGGTGAATTAGGGTAGAATCGATCGGGATGCAACCTTGGAGCAATAGGCAACCATCATGGACAAGTGCCAGCAGTTGGTGAATGATGAGGCTAGTTATGTTGTAACGTCCAAAATGGGAAAGGCGCAGCAAGTTCAGGATGCCTGCCCCAGCTAATACCGTGACCTAAAGAATTGGCTCGACTTTAGGCACACCATCTTCGATCACCTGTTCCAAGTACAAGTGTGGATCTAATGAAGGAAAAGCGTCAAGTTCCATAGGTCGTGGTCGTTGAACTTGATGTTAGGAAGCTGTCCAAACATATCGCCCTCCTGAGGCACTTCTTTGGGGACCAAAGGCATCTGCAGATAGGAACAGATGACATCTATATTAGGCAGACATGCTACTGTTATGCATGGCCTAACGTACAGGGGTAACCAAGTTAGTGGGGTTGCCCGCAGGCCTTCTGTTGTGAGTGCCAGCGGGTTCAGCGGTGCGGCGGGTGATCGCTTCTTAGGAACTTTTCGGGGGAGTGTCGAATGTGAGGGAAGTGCGAGGCTTCCCACCAGCCCATTTATTTTGTTTAGCCTTTCCCTTTCCCTTCCGGGGTGTTGAGGATGAGCCAATTTATTCTGCGACAGGGGTGACTTCTCGGACTTGATCAGAGCCTATCTCTTTAGAGGTTGTGTCAAGTGGGGGTGCATTAGGGTCGTTAGTGGTCATCCTTTTCTTGGAAGATGAATTCAACGTGGCTAATTTCAGACAACAGAGCTTTCTTAGTCATGCGGCCGGTAGAGAGATATAAACAATGGGCTATACTAGAGGGGCCGAGGTGTGGAAACCATGAGCAATAGATGAATCCCATAGAACAATTAGTTCGAGCCTTATAGCGTTCATGAGAGAGAAATGGCCGTCGGACCCTTAATTGCCTTTCATAATTACAAAAATGGTAACATATTCTCATAAATCATCGTATTAATTTCCAGTTACCCATGTCATTAAACAGAGAGCACGGTTCTCCATGTGCACTTTCCATTCCAACTTCTAGTTTTGTCCATTTCACACAGCCCCTGCGTCCATCTTGCAGCCACCTGTGCTACCGGTCCAGCGCACCACCCCTGCGCATCCATGCCTACGCGCCACCCTTGTGCAGTCGTTCCTGCACATCCTCTCTATGTGTAGTGTCTCGGTTACAGCTACTCCGTCCATATAGCCATTTCATCAACACCATGGAGTCCTAGTAGGGCTTTAGCGGACTTCCATTAACATATCCCGGTAGGGACTCACCGTGCAGGGTAGCC
Source organism: Pinus albicaulis (assembly GCA_034641835.2). Classification (NCBI taxonomy): domain Eukaryota; kingdom Viridiplantae; phylum Streptophyta; class Pinopsida; order Pinales; family Pinaceae; genus Pinus; species Pinus albicaulis. Next base: position 957,205,530 of record CM076582.1, read on the forward strand.
AGTCTAACTACTCTGCCACTGGTGACTTCTTTTACCACACATTTACCTAACCAGTGTTGTCAAAATTTCCCCAGGTGCTTCTCGAACTGGCTATCATAGAGTAAGTCCAATGCATTTTCCGAAAATTCCTTTTTTCAGATATGGTGATCATGTCGTGCTTTTTCCCGGGCTTTCTGAACCTGTTGGTGGAAATGGGAAATGGACCAGTCTTCTTCTTGTGCTACCAGCTACGCCAAGCTTGCCTCCATAATTTTGGGCTCAACAATATTCGTGAAGTCCGAGATGTGAAAGATAGGAACAACGTATTCCATCCGCATAAAAACTTCCTTTCCATAGACTAGGCAGAAGGGTGATTTTCCCATGAGCTTGTTACATGTGGTTCTGTAGGCCTAGAGGACAGAGGGGATGCACACTTCCCAATCACTTCGTTGCATGTTACAGACCTTGGCGAGCGCTTGTTCAAAGATTTTATTGAAGGCTCTACGGTTCCACTTTCCTGTAGATGGTATCGGGTGCTTTTGGCATGGTGGATCTATAATTATTCAGCCAGAGCCTTAATCATTTCATTAATGAAATGCGTATCTCTATCGCTCATCAGGATCCTGGGGCGCCCAAACTTGGTTAAGTTATTCTCAAAAAGGAAGTGCGCCACTGTGTCAGTAGTGCAGTCCTTGACAGCTGTAGCTTCGGCCCACCTGGTAACGTAATATATGGCTGTAATAATATATCGGGAACCTTTCTTCTTACCGGGGGGGGGGGGGGTTAATGGGGCCTACGAAGTCAATGGCCCACTTATCAAACACCTGTAGGGGCGTCTGTGGCTGCAAGGGAATCTCGTCCCAGCGCGAAGGTTTTCCTGTCCGTTGGCATGCATCTCAGGTTTTAGAATATGCGTGGGTCACTATGCAGTGTGGGCCACCACAACTCAGCCCTTAGTATCTTCTGCGTAGATTTTTTCCGACATAGTGACCACCTCCCACTCCTCCATGGGCTTCCGCTAAAATGGCCGGTCTTTCGTGCTCTAGTACGTACCTTCGTAGCACCTCATCAACTCCTAGCTTGTATAATTAACCCGAAATGATGGTAAATTCCATGGCATGGGTGACCAAGTAGTCTGTAGGCACCCTCCCCATAGTTAAGAATTGAATAATATTTGCAAAGTGCTTGTCAACCACCTTAATAGAAAATAGTTGTGCAATGGGAAATACTTCTTCTAGGTTAGTTGGTTCTTCGCCACTCTCGACTTGGACACGTGGTTCGGTCCATCATTTATTTTCCCAGGCTTCACAATGATCTCAAAATCATACTCTTGAGATCAAAATCAAAACATCCATCAAGATAATCAAGGAATTCAAGAAATGAGATAATTAATTAAATAACCCATTGAGAAAACAATATTCATTCGTATTAACTTAAATAAATAAGAGCCTTACAACCGTGTCCGCCTTAATGTCATACATGCCTTCCTAGGGTCTGGAACATGCATTTCCTTTACTCTGACAAGCCTTGCACTCTCTCAACTAAAAACACATGGGTGTGTAATCATTCCCATATAACGATTGGACATGAGAGTATGAGTCTCTACAACATTTCTCCTCAAAAATTCTCCAAGTCTAACTCACTAACTCCCATTCTAAAAAATCTCCATCCCTTGAAACTGAACCAAAGCTTCAATTTATAGGAAAAGGAAATAGGTTGAAGCTCCACATAAGAGGGGATAGAATCCTCTTTTGAAGGGATTGAGCTCCATAAACCAAGGGGTAGGCTCCGGTAATGGAGGAATGAACATACATGATAGGAGTGAACCTTCGACCAGATAATTGCTTCTAGAAGCTTCTAGATTTGACTGTTGGGCTTCTAAATGTTACTTTCTACCTTTGTTTTACCTTTTACAGGGGTCCGCACCTTTAATAAATAAAAATTACGCTTAGCTTCGCATGATTTAGAGCAAGAAAGTGCGGCACCGCAAGCAATGTTAAGAGAAAGTGCGGTACAAGTGTTTTTAAGACTTTTATGAGATTTTCTCTTAATTTAAAGGCTTGAACTTAGGAAATTTGATGTTTTAGACTTCTAAGGGAGTACTAAAATTTCATGGTGACAAATTTCAGTGTAACAAATTTCCCCCTAAAGTGCGAAGTCTTAGAGCATTCAAAGAGTGATGTGCTTTATCATTTCAAGGATTAGCCTTTGGACACCCCAGTCGGAACCCTGTAAAAACATTCAATGAAAAACACACACACACACACACACACACACAGACACACACACACACACACACATATATATATCATCGCTGAGGTAGGCATTTCCATACTCAAATCAAAACTAACTAAACTTGTTCTGATACAGAAATGATTTTAATATTACATCAATAGTGTAGACACCGCATGGGCGTAGCCATCTGTAATGAATAGTCTACTGCATAATGAATAATAAAACTCCTCGCAACCTGGATGGTGGAAACTAGATCCAGGGTCTTGATTTCTGCTTCCTAAACTAGTACGATTCTATCCATGTGATTGAATGTGTTGAAGTCGAACATGGTAGACACCACTTGACTACCAATCCATGATATGAACTATTAAAAAGTGTGAGAGAAACCACCAATAATGAAAATGGCTCTCAAAGTACTTAGTACAATCCATGAAATATCAATAAGTGATTTGAAGTCGAACATTTCACAGAATCGTTCAATCGAAGGTCAATGATGCAACCTATCGTTGAAGGCGAGAAACCTGCCATTAAGGCATGCAGATTCCAAAGTATTGACGGATTCTAGATCAATATTCCTAGATTATGAGATGTCATCGATAGAAAGTGATCTGTCGTAAGTAAGCTCATGACACGAAACCATAGATCAAGTTTTGAAGAAATTTTTTGCAAGGATTGACTCAGGGATGGTTAACGCAAATGGAGACAAATGTTTGCAGATGAATGGTTTGTTTGATTGTCCTCTTGAACACATAACGACACTGCAGATGGGTTGGTGACAATTTCCCTAAGCTAATACCTAGAAATCGGCTGAAGACCTTCAATATGGTTTGATTAACTAACAGGCAAAGGATTTCCCAACCCAAGTAGAAGTGCGACAAAAAGTGTTGTGTTCAAGAGTGGTGTAATGCTTTTTCAAATAAAAGTGTAACAAATGAATATGTTTTCTCTCTTTTCCCCCACCATTTCTGGCAAGTACCTCTTTATTTTTTGACAAGCTTGAGGAGGATAACATTTGCTTGTTTATAAGCTCATCCTTCGAATGAGTCCAACTTAGTTTAAAATTGAACCCTAAGAAGGAGTGGTTCGTTCCTGTTTGAAATCGACAGGTCCTTTACTCTTAAATTTTAACGAGTCTAGTATAGGGGAAACTTGGTGTTTTTCATTTTTAGGGAGTCAGAAGAAAAAACTTAAGAAAGCTCCATGGGTGTACTTTTTCATAAATTTAGTCTCTCAGGCCCGAAAAAGGATAAAATAATGAAAGAGAGAAATCTATTGACCATGATTAGTCAACGTATACCTTTTTCGTAAATAGTCCATTTCAGTCCGGAAAAGGGGTAAACTTATACTGAAGGGACAACCATTCATTTCCTTTAACGATTTCGAATAGTCAAGTACTCAACAATCTTTTCATTTTTAGAGAGTCTGAAAAGGGCTTAAAAGAGGACTCCATGGTTTCGCTTTTTTCGTAAATTTTAAAGAGCCCGAAAAAGTGATAAAAGTATACTCTTAATTTTCACTTTTTCGTAAGTTTTAATGAGTTTGAAAAAGGAATAAAGATGTACTCATATGGCCGACTTTCAATTTTATTTACAAGTAGGAAAAGATGGAAAGAACTTGTCATTTTCATGTGTTTTACGAGAATGAAAGATAGAAAAATAATCTCGGGATTTTCATGAGTTTAATGAGTCTTGAAAATAATAACCAAAATCGAATCAAGATAGGTTTCATTTTACAAAATCTTGAAACAGAGAAAAACTATGCTTCAGAGTGGTTTCATTTTTACACAAGCTTGAAACGTAGGAAAACTATGCTTAAGAATGGTTTGTTTTCTTTTTTACACAAGCTTGAAACGTGGGAAAACTGTGCTTGAGAGTGGTTTGAATGCCCCTAAGCGTAACTTGCTAGAGCACATGCCCCCCAAGCTTCATTTCATTCAACTAAGTATACTACTAGCTACTAATAGCTGGATGGAATGAAGGTTCATTTACGAGATTAGATGAAAGACTCGACTTTGACTAGCAGAGGATTTGTTTCATATTTTTAATGAGCTTGACACAGGAAAATAACTATGCTCATTGTGACCTGTTTCATTTTTTAATGAGGTTGACACAGTAAAAGGAACTATCCTCATAAACTAATATTTCTAATCTACCTACATAACCTACTGATTCATTTTTTAATGAGGTTGGCACAGGAAAAGAACTGTCCTCATGGGTCTGTTTCATTTTTTAACGAGGTTGACACAGCAAAAGAACTGTCCTCATACCTGATTCATTTCTTCACGAGGTTGACTCAGTAATAGGAAAAGAAACATCCTCATGGTGACCTGTTTCATTTTTTAACAAGTTTGACACAGTAAAAGGAACTATCCTCACAAACTACTATTTCTAATCTACGTACATAACCCATTGATTCATTTTTTAATGAGGTTGACACAGGAAAAGAACTTTCCTCATGGGTCCGTTTCATTTTTTAACGAGGTTGGCACAGGAAAAGAACTATCCTTAAGGTGACCTATTAATCTACTCTCTACAATCTACCTACATAACCTATTGATTCATTTTTTAATGAGGTTGACACAGGAAAAGAACTGTCCTCATGGCCTACTGATTCATTTTTTTACGAGGTTGACACAGTAAAAGGAACTTTCCTCTTGAATCATTGATTCATTTCTAAGGAGGTTGACACAGTAAAAGGAACTCTCCTCTGGGCACCTGTTTCATTTTTCAACGAGGTTGACACAGTAAAAGGAACTTTCCTCCTAAATACTTCTTGATCATGGCTTCCAAATAGAAGAAACACATGTCAAGGGACGCACCTTGATCATGGCTTCCAAGAGGTCTTCATTAGACGAAAGAACAATTATCTGGAAGGAACACATGTCAAGGGACTCAAAAGGGATAGGAAAATCACGTTCAAATAATCCCATAGAGTTTTCCATGTCAGTTACCGGATCTAAGTCAAAGGAAGTCAAGTGAATAGTGAGAGGCTCGCTTACATCGGTAGCTGAAAAAATGGGACTGGTTGCCACATAATTAACCCGTGGCGGGGTAGATACCACTTTAGTAGAAGGAACTTTTAGGGGTGTCGGATTATTGGTAGTTGAATCGAGACTAGGGAATGAAAGTTGTTCAATAGTCATAATGTTTCCATTGTGAGGGAAAGACATCATGCGAAAGAGTGTCGATACGATAGCTTTCATTGTATAGACATAGTCTCGCCCAAGGAGTAAATTGAAATCCAAGGGGCCTCGAACTACCATAAGATAAATATAGACAGTTTTACCTTCCAAGGTAATAGAAAACTTAGGAAGGATCCATAAAGGTTCACTAATGGTTCTGTTAAAAGCTTTCATATTCTGCATAATAGGCACAAGATGAGGGGAACCCAAAGATTTCCAAGCAGTTGAGGATAAAATACTAACAGAAGAACCTTCATTGACATGTGTGTGGCATACATTCTTACGACAAGCCTGCACAATTATTTGGAAAGGGATGGAAGAAGGAAGACGGGGTTCTGTCAGTCTATTCCAATCAAAGGAAAAGACCTCGGTACTTGGAGGGGGTTCTATAGAAACAGGTGAAATGCCCCCTGGCATAGAAGAATTTGATGTAACAAGAAGAACCAGAGCAGTATGAAGTTCACTCTATTCAGGGAGAGTGGGATCGACCGAATGTGAAATCGAATCAACCACTTGATCAACTAAAGGATCATCAACTTGAGTGATACGAGTTTCACTCTCCAATGGAAGAGTGGGATTGACTGTACTTGGAATTGGATCAATCACTTCGTCAGTTGATAATAGGTTGGGAGAAAGTTGACGGTAACTGGTTGGAAGTTTTTGCTATGGAATAGTAAGGTTTTCCAACAATTTTGAGGCTTCATCCATGTGATGGAAAATGTGAGTTTGATGAATTCCTTTGCATAACCTTCAAGGAAACCTAATTTACCCTTTTTCCCAATAACTTGACTATCACTGGTTGATGGATCAACGGAAAGTTGATGAGATTTTTTTGACCATACTTCCAAGCCCTTTGGAATACCAGGACAATTGATAAGGAAGTGGTCACCCTTACAAAACTTGCAAGGGTATTTGGGTTTACGATGCATGTTGGAGGTTTCCTCAACACTAACACTTGCAGCCATGGTTGATTGGTTGACTTTTTTCTTATTTGCTTCTTCTTCTTCTTCCCTTTCTTCTTCTTCTTAGCCACTTGGTTACTAGCGTCAAGGCTTTTACCAAGTGAAGAGGAAGAAAGGGAGGAAGACATATTGGGCGAAGAAGGTAAAGGTTCAACATGAGGTTGGTGATGTTGAGATGGTGAACTCTGTTGAGGTGAAGCATCCGGTTGAGGTGGAAAAATTGGAGTATTCGGGGCCAACGAAGTTGAAAATATCCATACCAGTAAACCTATTGTAAATCCAGGTAATGACAACGTAGCCATATAGGGAGGACCAACATTTCCAAAGTAAGGAAAAGTACTAGGATTCTCATTAAGAGGGGTTCCTTAGTTGGTAAATTCCGGAACAGTTGCCATTATATTCAACTTCAGTGAATTTTACTAACAATTTAAAACTAAAATTAACAATTCACAATTCACACCTAAACAATTTTAATTCACAATTCACACCTATGGTATCTAAAAAGTAAAAAAAAACAAATGAACACATGCTATCAAATCTAGGAGTCAAACCACACACAAACAGTATATTCCTGCACTAAAAACACTAGTTGGTGATGAAATGCAACATCGTAGAATTTTAATGTAGAAATGGCGGTTGGAACAGTTACCTCGAAAAACTGCTTAATGAAACAGACCGGTGCAAGTTTCTCCATTATACCATCTCGAGTGAAGATAATCCTCTGGAGAGTCCAACTGAGTCTAGCCGATGTCTGCTCCAGGTACAGTGGGATCTTCCCTCCACTGTCACCTTGGGAAATAATCCTAAATTTTATGGCCACTAAGGTCACCAACAGAAACAAATATACCTGGGGGAACAATCTACGATCCGATACACACATAAGGGCAGAGTAACAAAGCTCAATCCCCTTGAAGGCTCCTTGACATAATCCAAGGTTTACCGACAAGTGACCCTAGGCTCCTCGACAATGGTAAATTCGAGGTTTACCGTTGTTAATACGTGTATATCTGCTATTGTTCCCAATGAGGAAGGATTGATTACCTCACTGGTTCAGATATGATCTCGTGCTTGACTCCTTTAGGAGGAGCTTCCCAGAGCATACATGCAACAATTGGAATTTTTCCTACCGCAAGATCGACTACTTGTTTGTTTTAGTTGCTTGGGAAAGTTAACTACAACCTATTCTAAAGCACTAATCCTAAGCTAGATTGGTGGAAAGAGCCCTAAAAATGTAAAAATTACTAGATGAATTTTAATTAAGCGCTGTGTTATTTAGGTTGTTATTACTCAAAGGGTAAATGGATATGAAACCAATGGTGTTATGACCCGACCCAAAACTGAAAGAAATCGAATATGATAATGTAATATTTTCAATTCGATGAATCCTAATTAAAGTAAGGAGAGTGTTTCCATTCATTTCCAACAATGCAAAAATTGATAAATAAGAGAAAATATAAAAAATTCTCTAATGCACTAATTTCATCAAGAAAAACTAATGCTAATCAATTCCATTTTTTATTTTTATGTTTTTAAAACAAGCATAAAAACATATAAATTCAAATCAAAGAAAATAATCTAAATCTACGATTGAATTTTTCAGAATGTAAACTATGCAATTGTAATCTATGCACAATTCACTTGAAAAGTATGCAAATGTAATCTATGCACATCTTTCATTCATATTCTGAAAATGAGAATTCTAATTATGCAAATGTGATCTATGCAAGAGAATTCTCAAACACAATATGATTCTAATGTAATCTAATAACCAATCAAGTGTAAGTAAATAAAATTGGGTGATAGTTCCAAATATCAAAAAATAAAAACACTCAAAGGCGATTAACATTCAGACACAATTTAGCCCCCCCTCGGTGAATGAGGGGGAATTTTTTTTGCAAAAACAAAAGCAAAAAGATGCAAAATTGTTAAGAGACTGAGACAAACCTCGAATTAATGACCAAAGGAAATCAAATTAAGAATTTCTCCAAAAAAGAAACTCAAAACACCCAATTAACTCAACGGAGATTGATGAGATTGTAAATAAATTGTTGAAAGAAATCCACACAAGGCTTTCTGACAGAAAATAAAAGTCTGGGTATACATTGATAATCTAACAAACTGATCCAAAAAAGAGAATTTTAAGGTTTTCTAAAAATTTTCACAGGGTCCGCAGGTTTCAGTGTAAACAGGTGCGGTCCCGCACTATTTATACAAGAAAAGAGCGGAGATGCCCGCACTGTTTCTAAAAGAAAAGTGAAGATACCAGAAAAATAAAAGAAAAATAAAAAAATCTAAAACATTGTCAGGGATTCAACAGGCATAAACTACCCAAGCCAGTATAAACCAATCAAAATTAGAAAAAATAAATTCACAAGTCAAAAATAAAAGAAATCAAAGTTCAATATCCATTCCCCAGTGGAGTTGCCATTTTTTTGGACAGATAAGTCATTCTTGCAGACAAGACAGACCTCCCAAGTGTCCTACAGACAACTAGCAACAAATGGACAAATAAAAACCATTTTCTCTAGATATTGTTTGACATGGAATTAATTATAACAGGGTTTTAGAAACCTACTTGTAGTCCAACGCTGATATTATTTCCAGTGGCTTGAAGAAATTCGTCGTCAAGGATCTACAGTCACAAACACAAGAAAATATCAAAAGCACCTGTATAATAAATCAATTCATGAATCAAACATCCATCAAGATGATCAAGGAATTCAAGAAATGAGATAATTAATTAAATAACCCATTGAGAAAAAAATATTCATTCGTATTAACTTAAATAAAGAAGTGCGTTACAACCGTGTCCACCTTGATGTCATACAGGCTTTCCTGGGGTCCGGAACAGGCGTTTCCTTTACTCTGACAAGCCTTGCACTCTCTCAGATAAAAACACATGGGTGTGTAATCATTCCCATATAATGATTGGCTATGAGAGTATGAGTCTCTACAACATTTCTCCTCAAAAATTTTCCAAGTCGAACTCACTAACTCCCATTCTCAAAATCTCCATCCCTTAAAAATGAACCAAAGCTTCAATTTATAGGAAAACGAAAGAGGTTGCAGCTCCACATAAGAGGGGATAGAATCCTCTTTTGAAGGGATTGAGCTCCATAAACCAAGGGGTAGGCTCCCATAATGGAGAAATGAACATACATGATAGGAGCGAACCTTCGACCGAATAATTTCTTCTAGAAGCTTCTAGATTTGACTGCTATGCTTGTAAATGTTACTTTCTGCCTTTGTTTTACCTTTTACAGGGGTCCGCACCTTTAATAAATAAAAAGTATGTTTAGCTCCGCATGATTTAGAGCAAGAAAGTGCGGCACTACAAGCAATGTTAAGAGAAAGTGCAGTACAAGTGTTTTTAAGACTTTTATGAGATTTTCTCTTAATTTCAAGGCTTGAATTTAGGACCTTTGATGTTGTAGACTTCTAAGGGAGTACTAAAATGTCATGGTGACAAATTTTAGTGTAACAACGCAGATTCAATACATGCTTCTTGACCAATCCAAACACTGTCCAATCATCAAAGTATACCTCTAGAAACTTGTGAATAAATTCTTTGAATACTGCCACCACTACTCATGAGAAGATGGCAGGGGAATTCTTGAGCCAAAAAGGCATGACGGTGTATTGGAAAGATCCCCATTTGGTTACAAAACTAGTTTTGTTGCGATCCTGAGGTGTGATTCTGATCTGGTGGTAGCTTGAAAAATTGTAGGTGAACGAGTATGCTTCCTGACCGCCCACACTGTCAAGAATTTCATCAGAGAATGGTGTAGGGAAAGGATCATGTACACATGCATCATTCAAATTGTGAAAGTCTACATAGATTCTTATTTCCCTTTCGTCTTCTTTTCTTGGACCACCATATGGCTTATCCAATCATAATGTTCTACCGATTCGATGATGCCAGCGACTATCATCTTATCGATCTCATCCTTGACTTTTTGCTTATATTTGGGGTTCAACTGATAAGGTCATAGCTTGACAGGATGCGCATCAGGTTTTAAGGTGATCTGCATGACACCCAGGTCCCTAACAATACCTTTGAGCTCTGGAAATTTTGTGGGAAATAGATCTTGATATTTGGTGAGAAGTTCTGTGCTTTTTCCAATGGTATCATCATCCCAGTAATCCCTAATTCTAGCCATGTTGGGTTGGGTTTCTGTTCCATTGTTGAATTATTTTAATTTGAGAGGCTTGGTAGCATCTACTACCTATAATGGGGGTCCATCAATGGCGTGTTCACCCTTAGACTCTATGATAGTGATATTTCATGGGTCCTCGTCGCAACTCTTCCACTGAGAGATTCTGATAGTTAGCAGTATCCTGCATCTGCACATCCCAAGATGGTGCCCCACGTTCTATGCGAGGGCGTGAGTCATAAAAAAATAGAGCATCTATGTCCTGCAGGGCTTCATCTAACTTCTCAGTCCCACCTATCAAGCCGAACATCCCCCAAAAATCTTCCCTCATGGTATCCCAGTGGCGAGTGCACTGGTGTAGCTCTGTATCCAAATACCACTTGGTGGGGATAGGCCCAAAGGCATGGATAAACATGTGGACCCATTCATCCCAATTCCTTTCGCACCATGCTTCCATCCATATTGATAAGTGTTGGTGCGGATCCCCATGACCGAGGAAAATATCCATAGGTAGGTTGGCCAGAGGTTCAAATCTCAGGATCAACATTCTGCGACATTCGTCCCAATCTTGGAAAGTCTCCTTATGAGTTTCCCACCACCACGCAGGGGTTGCACACATTGCCAGTTTAAGCACCCACATCCTTCATTCCCTGGGGACTTCTACTTTGAATGCTTTAAGAAATTCCTTAACACTACCAGAATCATCAAAATAGGGAAAATATCTTACCTTTGAGGAGATGCAGTGGAAGCTCTTTGTGATCTTTAGGAATCGTAGTGCAGATACATCATGCAACCGGTTCTACCAATTTTCTATATCTCCTTCTGAGTCAAAGAGACATTCATTGTCCTTTTCCTAGCAAAGCATGCCATCTATGGTAGGGTTGATCCAATCATCATTCCAGGCAGTTATCTTCTATATCTGGTCAACATCATCACCTAAGTGCACTGATTCTGTATACCGCTCACCTTCTGCCAGATCTAGAGGGCTATTACTCGCATACCGTCGTTTTCAAAAAACATGGTTCTCGTTTTCAAATTGATAATACCCCCCATTTCAATAGCCCAATCCAGCCCCAAGAGCACAGGGTAAGGGTCTGCATCATCTACAATTTGAATCACCTCAAATTCTGTGTACACCTTAACTCCCGCGATGTCTACCATAACCTTTGATAGTTGTCCTAGTGGTAAGATCTTCTGCAGGTTTTCCATGCAGAGCTATATAGTAGACCATTCCACCATCCTCTTCCAATTCTATTTAGGTAGGACATTCACATTGGATCCTAAATCAAGGATGACCTAGTCCATTTCATAATCTCAGATTTGTGCAGTTAGCCACATTTCCCAACCAGTCCTCTTCTTATGCTTATAAAGTTTGTTAACATCTTTTACTTCTGTGGGTGGGCCACTCTTTTCTGGGCAACTGTCGATCAATGCTTGGAGGTTCTTGACTAACTTCTGGTTGTGTAGTAACTTCATATATGCCTGTAGGAATGGTTTTACTTCTTTGTATGCTTTTAGGTCTATTGAGGTCCTAGAGGTAGGTGCCTCTCTTTTGGTAAATTCTTTTCTAGCTTCAAGGAAGGTTTCTTTTTCTTTTTGTAAGTCCAGGCTTTCCCTTTTTTTAGCGGCTTTTCTAATAAGTGGTTTGGTCATGGATTTTTCCTCAGCTCCTCCCATGGCCATGCCACTGCACGTAATTATGTTAATACTGTGCCCCTCATCATGTGGTTCTTCCTTAACCCTTTTCACATTCTGTGTTGGCGTTTGTTGTTTTCCTGGATCTTCACTATCACGACAGGAAAATCTTCGATCACATGATCCAACTTTCTGCAATATCTGCAATATTGTCATGTAGGGTTTGGACAGTCCCTTTCAAAGTGTCCCTCCTCTCCACAGTTGTAACAGATCAGTTGTCCTCTTCCCCGTCCCGTGCTTCCACCTCTTCCCCCCCCTCGGCCTTGTGCGGGGGAACCTCCTCGTCTAGAAGGAGATAGTGGTGTAGAAGGGTCAGCCTGTACCATATACAGGTTTCTTGTATCTACCATCAAACATATGTTCGACAATTGTGCTCATCATGTCCTACAGACGAGCATAATCTAAATCACTACTGCTTTAGTTCTAAGAAATAGGCACCGAGTTGGGGGAAATTGTTTGTATCATGCAATCCAACCATGTGACAATCTACGCACCATAATGTGGGGCTTCTTGATCCCGCAACCTCTTTTGTGCGTAATGGGTTAGGTACCCCAGCCTACATGTAGTCTAATATTAGAGGGAACTGATCCTTGGTGTGACCCGATACCCTGCACCATATGCACCAAATGTCTGTACTAGCTTATTTTCCCCATTATTTTTGTAGATTCTGGATTTGCAAGTGCATTGCATCCAAATAGCCCTGGATCTGCTGCACCCGAAACTAGGCATCGTCCCTTGGCGCAACTTCTAGCTTCATGGCAATTTCCATGGAATTTTCTTGGGTATCAATCGTCTGTGGGCCCATAGGCCCGCGCAGGTGTGGTAATAGCATGGAAATGAACCATTATTTGTGCTGTCTATCTTCATACTTAAAATCCCCATCCATGATAACTTTCTTTAGCCATTTATTGGCCTCCCATACTGATTTTGTAGGTCCTTAGCGAAAATATTTTAATTCAATCACCAGTTGAGAGTAGGAATTCGACATCCAGAACTGTTGTTTTAGGGAATCCTTAATTTCCTATATTGATGGATCCACGTGTTGGCTGATGTACCCCATGAACCAATCCAATTCTCTTTCCTCAAAAGCTATGGATACTTGTGCCCTTTTTACAACATCACTAGCAAAATTCTACGCAGTCCATATCGATTCTGCCACAAACCAAAATTGGTCCTTGTCCTTGTCCCCTACACCCTTAAGGGTAGTTAGCTTCATGTATGTGGCCATGTCATCTTCTGGTGGTGGGGTAGGAGAACTCTTACCCTTTCGTGGATTTGACCGCGGGGTGACCAACGGACTAGTTCCCTCATACGTAGGCAGCTCTCTTAGGGGACTATATACTAATCAATCCCCTTCTTGGTTAACCTTGTAATATTTACCACTTCATGTTGTACTTTCATTCTGATCGTAGGTCATTCACGTGGTATGACTGCACAACACACCTTTTTCGCACAATAGTATCTTAATTAATAACGGAAACGTTTTCAAGAACTTACCTCTAAATCCTTTTAAGAATCTCCACTTAGCTTCAGAATAAGATACAAATTGGTCAACGACGAAATTAATTACAAATCCTCCCAAAACACTATCTACCTAGTGATCTATGGTCCGCGTGATTTTTTTTTATCAACCCTTTTCAACTGTTGGATCAGTTCAGGAGTCCACTGCATAATCTGATCATTTTTTCCACAGGTCTGGAACTCCTCTAACCTTGCTAACCACTCTTGTAATTCGTGTGTGAAGGTTACAAAGAAAATTTCATATACTTCGGTAAAGATATACTTCTTTTTCCATGCTTCGACAGTAATCCTCGTACTTCGATTCTCTTTTAAGGAAAATTCCTGGATCTATCTCTCAAACCAATCTTCAAGCTCAGATTTCTTAGGCTTCTAGTGACCCTGTGGCATTACCATATTTCTTTCAAAATTCTCCTGGTCTCTGCAAAAAAACCATTTATTGGCTTCAAGGGTCCTGACCTAGGTTCAGAGTTAAGGTTTGCCAAAAAACCCCTATACTACTGGCCCTTTCAATAATGACCTGCTTGTGCAGGCCAAGGTCTCACCTGAAGTAGTATGGGAGGGTGTTGGAACCAGGTTTCTGCACCCCGAGAGAAAGGTGATTAAGTAGATGTGACCTTGTTAAGATCTATCATATTTCCGCAGAGGGAATATTATCACATAACTGTTAACAATATACGTGCAGAATGAGAAGTTCATAAACCCACATATGTCATAAATAAGCAACTATTATTGATCAAATCCTCACATCCACGTGCGCATCAACACAGATTAACAACTAAATTACCATAATAACAAGGCAGTCTATAACACATAGATGCAATCAACAGATTTATCATTCATTAGCTTCATAATCCTCTTACAGGCCCAATTCCCACCATGCGTACATAGCCAGTGGGGTCCACACATAGTAGGACTGAGGATCTCTATGCACACAGCCAGCCGGATTCCTTATCCAATTACAACCCAAACAGATCTCAACAGTTCACAACTAACATCAATCAATCTTAGCCTACTTCTAGACTTGATCTACTCGTCTATTTATAGCATCTTACCTGTGCTATCACATGGTCTAGAAACCATGGTTTTCGGACCCTAGATCTACCCTTTTGACCCATTACAATCCATTGGGGGTTTGCCCCACCCCAAAACCCCTCAATTAGTACCAAAATATTACAAAAATTGGACAAAAATAGGGCTAGGAACCCCCATTCCAACATGCCTCTTTTCCTCTAGGGTTCAGTTTGGTCTTTTGTAGAACATTGGCCCTCTAGTGGAGCCATTGTGCTGCAACCCTAGCTTGATTGTCATTTCCATATTTTATTCCCACTTTGGATTTCGTTTTTTATTTCTTTGATTGTTTTTTATTGGGTTTTGTTTCCCTAGCTGTTTTGCTTTTGGAGTGCTTTGCGTTCTTGCTTGGGAGACTTGTTTTGGTCTCTTTCTCAGTTAGATTTTTGGTGTGTTTTTGGGCCATTCATTCAAATTATTTAGATATTTTGCATTCAGGGAGATTTAGTGAAAGGTGCACCTTAGGAGGCATTGGTGTGTTATATAATCTCTTTCCCTCTCATAGCTAGCATTCATCGAATTGAAAACAAAAAATTTCATATAACTACATTAGGGTGACTAACTAAGTGTCCTACACACCATTTCAGTTTCATGATGCTTCCCTCTTGTGTAATAAAAAACCATTAAAATTAACGCGATAATAAAATTAACTAAATTTGTCTTTCATTTTTATTGGTAGTACACCAACACTAGCTTAGGCTAGGGTCTTGGAGATAGGAGTGTGAGTTAACCACTACAAGACCACAAAATCAACTTAGCAGCTTTTGGTAAGGAGTAAAATCCATTTTCATTAGTGCAGTTTGGGAAGGCCTCCTCACAAAAGGGTTGAGCATGAGGTGACACTTGGGCTAAGCAGGGTGACATGCCCCATTTCACTTAGTTTCAGGTGGCCCTATATAGAATAATTGGAACACATACAAACAATGTTTATCACTTGGGGACCACTTGGGAGGTAACTCTCAAGGGAGTTTTAGTCTTGGCTCATTTTGGGGTTAAGTTTCCTGCCTTGTGTGTTGGTTTGTCCTATGTTTGCCCCCCTAGGTCTTGTTATTGTACGTGGTGACCATATTGTCCTTTATTTCTAGGGATCCTACACAGGTGCAGGGTCAGGGTCGTATTTTCTATACATGGGATAGATATTAATCATACTCTGGTGTTCCACTTGTGGGGGCATTTGTGCCAAGTTCGAAGATAAAAGGGTTGGGAAGTAGGTCACTAGTATAACTATTCCACCACCAACTTCTTTATATTATGTTTGCATGTGTTATATTTTAGGAAGTTTCTAGAGTGTGATGTTTGGTTTGAGTCTGTAGTTTTTCCTTAGGGTGTTTGAACTAAATTAATTATGTTTCCTTTATTACCACCCTAGATAAATTTCTTTGTCGACGTTCACAACATATTCAAGGTTTAATTCTTGAAAGAAGTGGACTTATTTCTCCTGCACGGAGAGTGATTGTCTGTGCTCACAACTTAGACCATCACATAATGTTAGAATCTATGTCTGGCCCCATTGATAGTGATTTTGATTCTATTGCGACTTTGGCAGACGACTTTGATGCTCCTTCCAATCCACCTTTAACTGATCCTTTAGGCCTACCTTACTGCGGCTGAATCCTGACGGTTCTATACCGGCTTAAAGTTACTTGCCTTTATCTACTGTTGAGCCCCAAAGATGTCCTTCCCCTTCACCAAATTTCACTTCATTTCCTTTGTCCCTTATCAATTACAGGCTTAAATGGTCAATAGGATTGGTTAAAGACACTTTAAGAATGTATATAATGACTAACTTGCTACACTTTTATGGTTTTGTTGTTGTAGTAATTTTTGACTAGACTTAGCTACAGAATGCAGCCATTCTATAGCTAGTTGCTGATTCCGCAGCTGTCTTCATGTTCTCACAGGTTCCAGGTGTCACCTCAAAGAAAAATGCATATGGGTGAATTCCAGACTTCATCCACATCATTCCTTGCTCCCTACGAAGTCTGAGCAGAATTATACAGGTGGTTATGCACGTGGGAAACCAAAACTAAGAGATAGACTTCTAATAGGACAAGGAATGTACAAATGTCTTTAATCACAGTACGAGACCTCCACCAGAGTTATAATTTGATTTTAGTTGGGAAAGAAATTTATTCCTATTTTATCTCAAGGGAAGTTATGTAATTTTCTTATAAGAATGACTCAGGAGACCGAGAAACGGCTAGCTAGATTGATGTTTTGTTGCTAGATCTCAAAAGATCGTAATACTCTGTTTTTGAAATACTTTTCCTTTAATGAAAGAAGCACCACTTTATTGCAAGATCTGAGGAAATCTTGAGGAGATTTGTATGCTAATCTGGTGGTAGAGGGCCCCTACTGCTTGAGAAGCTTTGTGCACATTGTTTAGATAAGTAACTTTAGCCTTGTTGCATTCCTAGTTTAAGCAATTTCCTGAATTTTGTGTTTTATACTCACTTGCATTGGATGCTAAAGTCTAGTCTTGTTCTTATAAATTATTCCAAAATACCACTAATATTGAATGAGATATAACTGTAGTATTTTAGGAATTAGTTGCCTTTTTTTGAAATTTACGTTTTTGTGTTCAATTACATCAATTGTTACAGCTAGACTTGTTCTTCCGAATTGTTCCAAAATATCACTAATACTGAACGAGATAGGGCTGTAATATTTTAGAGATTAGTTGCATTATAGTGTAGTTGTGATACTCCGGAGATTAATGGCACGCTATTTCAGTTTATGTTCACTGTATTTCAAGTTAGACTAATGGCACTCTAGTTCGGCTTCTGTTCACTGTATTTCAAGTTGGGATAATGGCATTCTAGTATAGTTGTGGTCACTATATTTGAAGTTTGAATTATTGCATTTTAGTTCAGCTTTATCTATTGTATTTTTAGTTTCATTAGTTAGTTGTATGCTAGTTTTGTTCCATTAGACTTCAAGGCCTTCATTATTTACAAACTACTCTTGTTATTAACCTATTCCAACACATCATCATATGGACATGAATTAGTAATATCAGTTCAAGGCCTTGACTATTCTGCAATCTCTTATAATTGTACAAATAGCCTTTTTCCCAAAAATATTCCAAAATACTTCTAACTTCTGAATAAGGCTTAGTAGTGACAATTTAAGTTGCAGAATGGATTAATTTCAGTGTCATAGGTTAATTTAGAGTAGAGTTCCTCAGTGTGTTGCAGACTATCTTTTCCAAATATGTTCCAACAAATTTCTAGCCATGGATAAGATTTTCTCTGTGATCTTGTAGGTGGTTGTTTACTTAGAAGAACCTCATGGCACTAACTTATCCTTTTCTCAAGCTATTCCAACATATTTATGATGAATGAATTGGACTAAGTTCATGTTGTGAGTTATTGAGTTCATGTTGTGAGTTATTTTCTTGTCAAAGTTTTGCATTTTCTAAGTGCCATACATAGTTTAGAATAGGTTTTGCTCTGTTTTAGTGTGACCAACAACTTCTCTTTGCCAAAACTTAGTTCTTTTCCTCTTAGAATAAAAACACAAAACTAAAAACATTGGAAAAACACTAACACAACGTAGTGAGAAACAAATACCTAGGCACATATAGTGCACTTCACTTCAACAGTTTACTAGCCCTGGTTGACAATTTATGACCTCAATTTAGGAACACTAAGTTGAGCAGACATCTACCATTTACCTTATCACAGAGTCTGAGACTTCATTACCATCAGCATTAGCAGTCTCGACTGCCATGACAATGCTTCCACCTCTTTGCATGGATATTCCTGATCCTCCATCCACTTCGCTCACTTCTTCCTGGGGAATTCCACCAGTCTCATATATGGATTCCACTAGTTTCTTGAATGTTTTTGTGCCCACACTGTCCTCTATGCTGACTACGGTACCACAACCTAGTCAAATAGTAGGTCTAGGAATTTACAGACCATCATTTTCCCAACTGAATATCCTTGTTCCTCGATTAGTCATGGTTGCTTCTAGGAACCTGTGGGGGGGATCACCAATTGTTCATTTTCATCTTGGGGGAAATATAGCTTCTAATATGTCACAAGCTTGGTATGTTTCACTTTTTAGAGGGATGCCACCTACTAGTACTTTCACTAGAGGGGCTAGTTTACTTGGGGGTAAGCCCGCTGCCAGTACCATGTCTTACCCAGGTCATTTCCCTTATGTCGGTCCTACTCTGCATTCTGGTCCTTATTTTAACCTTGGGGACAACCCCATTAGTAGTAATGATTTTGGGGGTCCATTTCTCTCTGGAGGTTTTTACCTTAGGGGGAAACATCTATCTACCAATTATGTTAGCTCGCATCAACCATTTTCCAGGTCGAACCCTTTTCATCACTAGCAAACACATAGATCGAATCCATTTATGGGGGTACCATATGGTTGGTCATGGGATTCTCCTACCGATGGCCCATTTAGTCAAATTCACAATTAATTTCCACCCTTTCTTGATTTACCACACCTTTCTAAATTGACTAATGACTCCATTCGTCATGATCCTTGGTGGCCACCGATGCTCGCCAAATTACCATATGATATTCCCAAGTTTGAAGGGAAGCCTAGGGAGAATATATCCACCCATATCACCACCTACTATCTATGGTGCTCAACAAAATTGTTGGTGGATGATTCTATCAAACTTCACTTGTTCCAAAGAACTTTAACTGGGGATGTTTCCAAATGGTACATCGAGTTAAACACTGCATCCTACGGTGATTTTTCCTCTTTAGCTCAAACATTCCTGGCACATTTAGAGTTACCAACTCGATATTATCTTGAATCTGACCTTTTGTCTAACTTGAAACAAGATGATGTCACAATCATGTTTGATCATATTCATTAGTGGCATCTTCGCAAGAGGTTTGTACAAAACAAGTTACCTAATGAAATTATCTGTAAATGGTTCATTAGATCACTACAACCACAGATTTCCAAATATGTGTCCATGTTTCGAGCCATCACTGAGGATCAAGCTATTTTAGCTACCCAATAATTGGATCTCATATATTCACAGTCACGTACGATGTTCAGAGTTTTTCCCAATGCCCCTAGACCTTACATTCACCCACCTAAACATGTTCTTGGCCCACATGTTGATGGCGTGATTGGGTTGGTTTTTGATCCTATGAGACAACTTGCCACCCATGTTGGGAAATTTATCATAACATCCCAAGCCCAAGTAAGTGCATCTGTCTATGTTAAATAACCCCCTCTTGAGCAATCCACCAATGTTCTTACAGTGAATTCCACTAAACCGAAGAACAACTCTCAAAGCGGTGGTAAAAAGAAAATGAATAATAAGAGAAATAAATAACAAAATAAAATTTCCCAGGAGTCTCAACCCAATCCTCAGATTCAAGGAGGGGGCACCAGTGAGCACCACCGCAAAGTCAAGTTCCCTTGTAAAATTTGTCAAGGTGGTCACCTTACTCATGCATATCCTTGGATGGATGACATTTATAGGCTTCTATTGCCATTGTCTTCTCAACAACCTATTTTTTTAACTCATCCATTCCCTACACAACCACAACAAAAAATTATTGCTCAACCTTCTTGACCTCCGAAAGGGGGAAATGAGGGGTCATCTTCCCATCCACCTCACAATTCAATCATATTTATGTGCAAGGAATATGTCAACGTGACCATGTGAGGAAAACCCTATGATGTGCCTAAGTCGAGTTCTCATTCTAAGGACTCACCAACTCCACCTAGTTCCAATGGACCTCTCAATCTAGATAAGCCTATGGAACCTATCTATCTCCCCCCCAAGGGTGTTATTTGTAAGACAACACAAAAACCTTCTGCCAGGGCTAGTCAACATTATAGTATTGGTTAATATCTTGCCCAGATGTCGTGTGCCATGTCTGCATTCAAGGTCTTGCAAAGTTGTCCTCAACAACGCAAAGCCTTGTTGGCTGCCATTGGTGGATTTGACTTATATAACTATGGTGTCATCACTTTAAATTCCGAGAAATATGCCCCTCGTATTGCCCATCAGATCAATTTCTATATCATCATGTGAATTTTCTAGAAGAATATCCATTGCACTCTGGTAGATTAGGGCTCTTCCACATATGTCAAGTCCATATCTTGTTGGAAAGATATTGGCGCTCCAACTCTCACAACGTCTAATACCACTCTATAAGAATTTAACGATCACAATTTCATTCCTAAGGGGGTTTTCCCACATTTTCCCATCAATTTACGTGGAAAATAGTATATGTCGATGTTGAAGTAGTCGATGCTCCTTTAGACTATAACCTGCTCCTTGGCCATAGTTGGTTTTATTCCATGACTGCAGTGGTCTCATATGTGTTTCGTTTACTTTTTCTTTCCTCACGAGGGAAATATCATCACCATCGACCAAATTGACTATTGTGTGCCATCAAACCATATTTCCACTACCGGAAACACTGTACCACTTCTGGGGGACCATCCTGGTAAGTTTTAGAGTGTTGCAGCTAGAATTTTCAAAAGTTACACTATTATGGGGGTTTTTCCTCAACTCCCTCCACCCAAATCCCCCTCATATCCTACCAATAATTCTATGTATATGATCTCTTATGGCACCTGTGGACCCCAAAGATCTCCTGATCCATCGGTGGTGTCGCCTGTCCTTATAGATGAGGATCAATCTAGTGAGCACCCTACACCAACTATTGTGGAAGATATTGCCTCTCCGACAGTCCTGTCAGTACCTCTTAACGCTGGTCAAAAAATCCATCCCAATATGGAATATGATTAGGTTATTTTTCCCACAGGGGCCGCCCCCCCACTTGTTCCACTTGACTCCCATGATGATGAGCCTCCCTGGTTAGTCAACTTGGAGGTCATGGATCGATCCACTGATAATCATATGGAGGTTACGCCTCTTTCTGCATCTAATCTCCCCGATTTGGAACATGTAGAGCTCGACATATTAAATCTTGAATCGACCTAGGGGGAATCTCCTCGGCCTTCCCTAGAACTTCCACCCATGGACTAAGTCAAGTCTTGGGTTTCTAATACTGAACTTGCCATAGAATCATCCAACTCCTCACCACCTATCGATGAGTGTCTTGTACCTCCATTATGTCTCAATCCTCATTTATGTCCATGGGGAAATTTTGTAAGTATGACTATGTTATATTTTCCCTGGCATGGTCAACCTTTCTGGATGGGGTAGTTTGACTTCATTTGGCATGGATTTACACTAGTGAACCATATGTCCTCTTCTTCCCATAAGTTCGTGTATAGCAACCCTTGGCCCTTGCCCGACTATGGGAACATCTTAGCGTGATCTACACACTAAGTTTCACTTTTACATATTGTACATAAGCGTGATACTTTATCCCATTTTTGGTTTATTGTGTGGTGCTAGTATTTTTCATGCTTTATTTATGCCAAAAATTCAAAAAAAAAGAAAAAGAAAAAGAATACAGGTCTTGTTTTTCCCTCGTCCATGATTATTTCTTTCATTATGTGATTTAACCATGGGTATAGTATTTTTAGATGGTTTTATAGGATAGGGTGGCCTTTATATTGCGACATAAATTGGGCCTAAGGTATGATCACTTTATTGGCATATAGGGGTAGGTCATTTTAGCCAATTTTGAATTTTGACCGTCAACACTATTTTTATGCCTTAGGTCTAACCCCGTCAAGTTGTGACTTTCCCCACTTCCTGTATGCATGTCATAGCTTGGTGGTAGAGCTTACCCACTCATGGATACCCTAGTTAGTGCCCTCTTTCTATATTGGTGTCCATGCAGTTATTTTTAATATCTCTTGGAATTCCTCCTTCTAACCCGCCATGACTTCGAATTTGAGCCTCATGTCTGTCTCTTTTCTAGCCATACCCCAAGAGGATTCCAAATTTTAACCCTTGTGATTGAAATTTTTATAAACCTACTTCTATAGTTTGAGCCTTGGTTTCGCTTATCCATCATGATCACCTACTTGGCCTATCATCTACACTCACTTAGTGTTTTACCATTTATTGGAGGAACCACTGCGATGAGTGGTACTATGAGGAATCGATGTTTGACATCAGCTCATATATTCAAACTTAGTGGACTGTACTAGGTACCTTGAGGTCAATTTTCATCATTGGTGGATTCCATTGCATTTGTTACTGAGTTACCTTATTGGATAGTACTTAGTTGGTTTCTATCATTGCTCGACTTCAAATCATCTATTCAGATGAGTAAATTCATACCATCGGGTTTATTTCGAAGAACTTGGGTTAGGGACATCTCACTCTTATATGCCATCCTTCCCAGGCTGCATTGGAGTTATGTGTCATTTATGTACTTTGAGGGATATCTGGGACATTTCTCTATCTGTCATGTGTTCATATTCCTACTAATGTATACTATGACATAGATCCACGTTTGTATTTATTAGTGGCTATGTTCTTTTCAATGAGTCACATGGATCCACTGGGTATGTTTGTCATGGCCATTTTTAGTCCTTTATGTCATGGATCCACAGTGTATGATTGGCAGCCATGTTCAATATATTATTATGACCGAGGATGGGTATGCCCTCCTTAGGGATATTATCTGCACAATTGAGCCTTCAGCTTCAGTGTTTTCCAATCCATGTTCTTGGCTCTGTTTCCCCACTACTTCTTTGACCTATAATTTTGTTATAATCTATTTCGGCCATCAACTACTCATTATGACCTCATACAATAGGGGGCATTTTTTATCATCCTATTTTTCAACCCCTACATTATTGAACCCTATCCCTCAAAGTTATATGTCATTTTCTTGGCTTGGGGGGCCCATTTTTTCCAATTTGACCCTTAACTACGGGATATCAGGCTTGTGCCTGTGCTAAGGGCCTCTAGCCATGACCTAGGCCTCTTGTGCCCATGGATAAGGCCCTATTTTTCCCTTTTTGAGCCTGCGGCCAAGGGAATCTTCCTAAATGGCTCAATCCCTAAGAGATCACCTTGATTACTTGACTTGTGGTTTATTGACTAAATCCACCCAAAACTGCTAAGTGAGACAACCCCGCTCACTCTAGCCCCCCCCCCTCAATTTTTTTTTACCTAGGGAAATTGTTAAATTAAAATCCCCCCTATCACCTAGGTCTAACCCAAACTTTACTAGTGTTAGTCAGGGGTACACATTCCATACCAGGTCTTACAATAGTATGCCCATTTACATGCAAAAATTAATTCCATTATAATAATAATTTTTTTTTTCATTATTACTGTGTTTGTTGTACAAATGAGATCAATGTACATATAAAAAGAACCCATCTACCAGATTACATGGGTCACTAGCCTCTGTAACCACCAGTCCTCTAGGAGTTCTCTTCAAATACATGGTTCGTCAATTAATTAATCCACATGCACATATCCTCTCTCATACTTTTATCCTTTTCATTTTGATGCTCTCTTCGATCTACCAAAACCCTTGATTGCAAACTACTTTGATTTGCCTCACAACTCACTATCAATGGATGAAAAATCATTTTTGAGAACAAGCCTATAATGCATCCCACTTCATCCACGCAGCTCCGCAGAGTTCTTCACCTAGATTGAGTGTGCTATAGATCCGATGTTCCACTCCTCTCTAAACCTTCTCAATACTTTTTCATTCAAAATCTCAACGCCCTTCTATCCTTTGTGTATCGAATTGGTTGTTTGAGAGTGGTGAGACTGGCTGCCTTTGACTTGTTAAGAGCAACAGGGGATTCCTCTGACTGGGTTTCAACCATCGTATTCAGATCACTGGTTTCTACATTCTTTTGTTTGGGCTTTAAAATACCCTTTAGAAATTGTAATCTGCTCCCTCGGAAACTCCTGATATTCTTTCTCAGCTTCGATGTCGAGGTCCAACAACAAATCTACAGACGTGTAAGTCAGCTACAGTGATTAAATGGATAAAAGAAACACCTTCTTCCAACAACTTCTGGTTAGCAATGAATGCATTCCCATTTCTTAAATATGTAGTTTCGTGATCATTTTCTTGATCGGCCCCAAAAAATGACTCCAATCCATGAATCACGAATTCACCAATGTTAGGTTTGGTGTCTTCATTTCTCGGGCCAATTTAATGGCATCCATGGCGATCTAGGTCTCCAGAGAATCCAGGAAAGACTCGACCTGCACAACGTCCATCAAGGTTCTGTAAAGGCGAGAAATGGGTTGAACTATGGTGAGTCTGCCCTCCGCTTTGACAATGGGATTTAAAGGAAATGCGTCCATGCATTCCCAGGGCTTCTCACTTTCCAAAAACCCAATCCGCTTGAAAAATTTATAGACAGGGCTTCGTCCAATTCCATGAATCCAAGTAGCCCCAAGCTCGAATTTGTTGCTCATGAATTCTGATGTAAAGATTCGCGGTTGCTAGCCTCCACAACGACCAAATCTAAGCAGTCATTCGAACCCAGTTGCACCCGCTGGTTCGCAGCTGTGAGGACGACCCCTATTATCACAATTTGTGGCTTCCTCACCACCATTGGCACTCAAATGGAGGAACTATTACCAACCAATTCCACTCATCCATCTTCCTCCTCTTTTCTGCATTTGCATTGATTCTCTATGTCTGAATCTCTATCAATGGTAGCTCCACACTAGGTCTGACGAGATCCATTTTCTTCACATGCATATCAATTTATGATAAATTGCTACATAATGATCTAGCTTCTTCATACACAGATCTAGATATTCAAACATCAGATCTTACATATCCAATCGAATCACTCTAATTCCACAATCACTGAACGATATTGGTTAATAAAACAATCCATGATCCCGAAAGTAGCATTAAACTAGGCTCTGATATCAATTGTTAGAATTTACAGGAGAAATAATAAATAATTTACTGAGATGAATAAACATAAAACCCCAGCAAAAAATACTAAAAATAAACACTAATGTTTATCTGGGAAAACCCCAAATCTGGGGCAAAACCCAACCAATGAAATTTCATTAAGGATTGGCCAAAACCCTGGCCAATCCAGCCAAGTGAGCCTTCACCACTCATCTCCAGGCCTACATTACAATTAAGTCTTCCCAACCTTTTATAGGCTCCATTACATGCAATATCATGGGCTAAAAACCGTGGGTGCACAATACCATGTGCCCCAAAATCACTACTATTTACCCTAGTCAACATTGACTCTATCCCGAGTCAAGTTTACCTAACAGCTTGTGCCCGTGCCAAGGGCCTCTAGCTGTGACATAGGCCTCTTGTGCCCATGGATATGGCCCTATTTTCCCCTTTTTGAGCTTGCGGTTAAGGGAATATTCGTAAATGGCTTAGTCCCTAGGAGATCACCTTGATTACTCACTGATTCGAGTTTTCCAGGACTCTTCCATTAGAAGTTTCTCTAAATTCTCTTTGTCCTGAGCTTCCAAATACATCCTCCTGGGCCCTATCATCTACCTATTTATACTGGATCATTTGAGAGGGTTAGGATAGTCTAGAGAGCCTTGCTAGGGTTTTTGAGAGCCATATTGATGTCGTGTTGAGATCTTGATCCTTTGCTGCTATCTTGCTACCACATTGAGAGCTCGTGAGGTCTTAGTTTATATGTGAGTGCTCTTCACACTCATCCATCACATATAGTGGGGAAACTCTACCAGATCACAAAGAGGAGATGCGAGATCAAAGGTATAAAATAATTGTATCGTGTTTTTGAGATTAATGAAGATCTATGTTCTCTCCCTTACATTATCATGTTTCATATCTTCTCATTGTTTTATCATTATATTGTTGTTTATCTAACGATATTATGAGGAAGATCACTTTTCATCCTTGTATGTTTGTGATTGTGTGCAGGTATTGAGATCGTAAGTAGATCGAGTAGATCACTCGTGTGGAACAAAAGAATTCTATTTCGACCTTAATATCCATCCCCAAACTGCGAGGATGCAAGGTACTCTTCTCTTACTCATAACATATATCCAATTGCATGCTTCTTGTGAATCATGTGGGATTGGGGATCTTGTATATCTTCTTAATCATGCTTGTGTCTGTCTGGTGATCTATTAGACACTAGATCATGGAGCAATAATTCCTTGCGATTTCGAATACAATAATAACTTCCATGTGGTTCCTCCAGAGCATTGACATGTGTTACCCGTATTTGGTACACTAGGGTACCTACAATGAAAAAATATGCATGCCACATGTCATGCCATAATGAAATCATAAATACATTACCTTGGGTCAATACAATATTTCCACGCATCCTCCTAGAGAGGAGGGAGAAAGGGTCCCAGGCCTTGTGTTTTTCAAAAAAAATCATTGTTAAATCATAAAACGTAAAACCACTCGATTCAAGACTTTTCTACAATCCTACCACATTTCCCAGCCTTTGCTCCATCTTGGGCCTGAGCCTCTACTCTCAGCTTGTTTCTTCTAGGCTGATATGTTAGGTGGGGGCCTCCCACTTTAAATCTCCACCAATAATAAATCCTTTTCTATTGTGCATTATCCACCTCCACCAGGGCTTGCATCATCCCAGGCGGTCACCATTGTGCATTTCTTTTGAATCCTAAGAGAAAACACGTGCCAGGATGATGTGTTATGGGGGGCAGGGGGTATCCACCACTGACCAATCAAAACACTCTCAGCTGCGTTGCTATCTTCCAAAATTAGCATAGTCCTTTGTATATACACTCCACCAAACAACTCCACCACATTTGGAAATGCCACCAAACTAAACCTTCTCCAAAGGTTCCTTCACCCCTTTAAGCTCTGAAATTTGACTTTGGGGTTACTATTTTTACTAGCCATAAATTTCAATCCAGGAGGCCATTTTAGAAATTCCATATACCACTGGAAAGATATTTCAGAGCTCTATCCATATAAGTGGGTTCCAACTAAATTTTAATTATAATATGTATAATAAATGGCACCAAAGTCTCGACACCTTATCCAATTAGCTCCACCATTATTTTTCACCAATATACTTTGAAACATGTGAGACTTAAAAAACCTTTTCCATACATGTGATGATATTCCTTATTCTTGAAGTCTTCTCTAATTTTTCCATTACTGTACCTTTTATTTGGATACACCACCATTGACACCTGTGACATCAATTAACTAATGGAAGAACCTTTTTCAATAGTTGGCATTAATTACTTGACATGAATAAGCACCTCCTTGACAACATATTCTAACAATCTCCCATCATCTTCTTCGCCTTTGCCTTCATCATCATCACCTTTTCAATTAATGAAAACATATTTCTAACAATCTCCCCCTTTGGAATTGATGGAAACACCATGGTCAAACAAAACACCATCACAAATAATCAATCAAATATTAGTGTGCTTCTCTTCTTCATATGCTTCTATGATATACTTTCGTTGGTATACTTCTCCTTTTGATTGACCACCAATAATTCTCCCTCTTTCATTTTTTTTGTTTGAGATACATCTCCCCCTTTTACATCTATTTCAAAGAAACTAACATGCTCCCCTTGTCAATAATTTCCTGATTTCTTGCTAATCATGTGGACCCATCAACTTCTTCTTCTTATGTCGATTACTTCAGGTATCTTTGATCTGATCTAAGCAAATTTCTTTATGTCTTGTGGAGAATATTGAGTTTAAAGGAGATGAGTAATTACTCCCACTCTTTGACTCAAGTAGTCATGAGGGATATCTTGATCAAATGGCACATGCTTGTACAATTGGGCCATGAGAAGAATAATTCTTGTTGGTCTAAGTCTAACCTAGGATTACATTCATAATAGTTCCTCCCTAGACACATACAGTTGACCTCTAGCAACAATCACAACCAATCCTGTGCATGACTGAGACCATCAACTTGTCAACTGATGAACAACAAAGTACAACACATAGTAGTGCTTATATAAAAAACATATAGGGACTCTCACCAATGCATGCTTAAATAAATAACTCATACTCTTCTTGAAAATTTTATTATGACAACAAAATCACCATATTACCTTTCAATCAACATGAACATTAACAACATTGAAATAAGGACTCTTTCACCAACAATTGGACTGAAAATTTCCTACTAACAATATGAATATTACATTTTGAAAAAATTATAATGAACATTTATACGAATTGATAATAAGTGATGCCTCACATTTATATATTTGACACCAATGATACCAATTTCTTAATTGATACCATCATTACCAGTTGTTGAGAACTTGATAACTGAGTGTTCTCCTCATGTGATCATGCACTTTTCACCAATATGTGTTCTCTCCAAAAATATGTTGTTTGATATTAATTACTAATTGGAACAATATGAAAGTATCAAAATAATCAAACAGTTCATCATATATGAAACACAAATTCAATCGTTAAAGCACAATTTCTATGCAACAAACACATTTATCCTCTATATTATATATTTTTCCTTATGCAACACACAAATGATACCAATTTAATGAATAATATGATACCTAAATCTTAACTTGAGTATATTCCCCCTGTGGTAATGCTCCCTCTTTGGAATTAGGAATATATAAACATACTTTTAAAAGATAAGAAGACTTTGATAGTAAACATATCATAATTCATTACCATATATACTCAGTATGTTAATATGATTTGGAAACAACATTAAATCAAGCATAATACTCAAAAACACTAGTCTTATCAACTTTATAAGCTAAATAAAACAAAAGTGGCACACTTCCCTTATCCTTCAGATGCAATATTAGGCATGTTCCTTTATGATCCTTGCATCTGGCCTTTCTGGCTTCTGTTGAAGCCAACATCTTATTTTCAATGAAGAGGAACAAGGGATCTACCCCCCCTGAGTAGATTATTTCCCTTTTTCTTCCACACCTGTGTATGTTGAATTTTTATTGGGGAAACACCATGAGTTGATTTCCTGCGTTGGTCGGGCACTCTTACCTGGTTGAGTGAATTCCTATCATAGTCTAAGCATACAATCCACCCACCTTTCCTATTGTTAGAACCCATTAAAACAAATTTGAAAATTAACTCTTTCTCTTATTTCTTATAAAGTATGCAACATGGGTACACCTTGGATGCAAAAGTAAGTTCTACATCCAACGAGTGCTCCCGCTTGAAATTTTAGTAAAATTGTTGGGAGATAAGTTGAAAATACAAGTTGAAAAGTAGTTTTTTTATTTTATTTTACTATCATGTTACCTTTTTTCGCCAAAAATGGTGAATCATCCCCCATGGTTGCATCATCATATTGAATCCAATTGGTTCTTATAATTTTATTTTTTTTGTACATTTTTCTTTTGAGACCCATTTTTTACCTCAAAAGTTCTCTAATGTGCCCCTCCTAATTTATCAGCCATTACTAAAAGGGACTCTTGCCCTTAGAATGTAAGCTACCACTTGCTGGACCTATTGATCAATATTTCATTGATTTTAAAACTCAAACCAATGGGCCACTTTATTTCATACACAAATAAATTTCTTACCTTAACTACTCACCAAAACCATCATTAAAACCCTTTAGAAATTCTCTGATTACTAAACCAATCACCAAAACACGTTCAACAATCAATGATTACTAATAAAAAATTCCATACACACTATTAAATCAATCCTCAACAATTTTCTAATTTCACTATAAAATCATATTTTCTAAGTACACAAAAGTACCATTCATAAATTCATTCATTGCCTTATCAAACACCTCATATACACCAAGATTGGTTTATGATTCATCTCTCATGCATAAAAAATGAATGCATATCATTGCACCAAAAACCTTCCACACACATACGTATCCCTTGGTTGCTCGATTTCCGCTTATAAAGAATTCTGAACTGATATTTTTGTTTATTGAATTTTAGTTATATTCAACTCCTTGCTTGCATGTATCTCTTATTTTTTTCTTTTTATTTCTTCAACTGACTCTTCTGAATATGCTATTTAAGTCATCAAACTATGCTCTACTATTTTCCTCAGAAGAAATGAGTTAAACTATTGCTTTCCTCAATTCTAGTGGGTTATAGGATTCAACAAAGATTATTATATTTTTAGTGAGCTCCAACTTTGGTTGAATTTCAAAATATGCCTCTTATTTTGTCCATGTATCTATAATGCCACCAACTTGTTCATGCATTTTATTTCAAGATTTAGCGCTATGCTATTGTGATTGGAATAACTACCAAACTCCAAAATCTGCCAACTCATTTCATGCACAAGCACGAAGGATTTAATAAAAAATATACCAAATATATGTGCCATAATCTCCTTGCATTTATAAAAACACTACCAAAGATTTTATATAATATGTTGCCACATATTCCTCTACTAAATATAACTCTTCAGGATTATATGCACCATTCTAGCCCCTAGGCTCTTTTACATAAAACACTGCATAATGCCTTTCGCTGGCTCCTTTGTGTTATAGCCCCAACAAATTAAAAAATACTATAAATATATTCTAGGCCCTAAGTGTTTTTAAACATGAATGTGATGCTCTTTATTTCTTACATCTAAAGGCCCTCGATAACAATAACACATAAAAACATTGCAAAACCATGTCCTGGAGTGCTCTCCGTTACTTAACAAAACATTACTTGTCAACAATCTTTCTGTCTCCTGGTCTTGTTATCCCAACCACACTCATTTCTGCACCTTTGTTTTCCTTTTGATATTTGCCTTCCAAGATGATGTGTTTCATGGGACCACCCTGCACCTTACTCCCATTGTTCCTATGTTGCCAGCTATACTGCCACCATGTCCGGGAGTGCCGTCAGCTCGACGGTTCCTCTTTTTCACTATTAGGAATTCTTCCAGGGTAAACGAAATAGGATGAGTTGTCACTACCACTGTTGTGGACTAATCAAAATTTTTCTAGGATTATTGTCTTTGACACTTGCTACATCTTCTAGATGCCTATTTAACTTAGATCACTCCTTTTTGCACTATATAAATATTCTAGGATAAGGCCTTTGGGATGACGTTATGCTTATATCATAACTTCCATGTGGCACATCTAGAGCTTTAAAACATCACCCAGATCTATCCCACTAGGGTACATGAAACAACCAAATTTGCATGCCACATGTCCCATTATACTGGCATCATGCTAATGTCATCTTAGGCCAATAAAATGCTTCCACATGTCATCTTAGAGAGAAGAGAAAAAGGGTCTCAAGCCTTGTTTTTTTCAACATTTTTCTTTGTTAAATCATAAATCATAAAACCACTGGATTCATGCCCTTTTTGCACTGCTACCATGTTTCACAACCATTGCTCCATCCTGGGCGTAAACCTCTTCTCGTAGTTTGTTTCTTTCAAGATAACCTTTGTGAGTTGAGATATTAGGTGGGGGAATCCCTCTTTAAAGCTCCACCAATAATACCGACTTTTTTGTTGTGTGTTATCCACTTTTGTCGGAGCTTGTGTCATCTTAGGTGGTCACCATTTTGGGGCTTCTTTTGAATCCTTGAGGAAAGCACCCGTCGTGATGATGTGTTATGGATGGGGGCTCCACCACTTACTAATCGAAATTCTCATTGCTACGCTATTATATACCAATGTTAGCCTGGCTCTTTGGATAAAAAATTCACCAAATAGATCAACCACATTTGGAAATTCCATCAAGCTTAACTTACTTCAAAGGGTCCTTCGCCACTTTAAGCTCTGCAATTTGACTTTGGGGGTACTTAGTTATGACCGTCAATAACTTTCAATCCAGGAGGCTATTTGAAACTTCCATGTACCAATGGAAATATATTTCAGAGCTCTATACATCTAAGTGGGTTCAACTGCATTTGAGATGATTTGATGTGCAAGAAATGGCACCAAATTCTATGCACCTTCACCAATTAGCTTCGTGACTATTATTCACCAATATTCTTGGAAACATATGAGCCTTGCAACACCTTTTCCATACATGTGCTGATATTCCTTATTCTTGAAGTCTTCTATGATTTTTCCATTGCAGTAACTTTGATCTAGATACACCACCAATGACACCTATGAAATTAATGAACTAATGACAACACATTTTTTCATACTTGGAATCAATTACTTGACATCAATGAGCAACTCCTTGAAAAATAATTCTAACAATATCCCATAATGTTATTTGATTTTTACTTCATAATCATCACCTTTTCCATAAATGACAACATATTTCTAAAAATTTTATTATTATATTTTTTTCATCCATATCGATTCTTCCAGAGTGGAAAAAGTGGAAGAATAAGCTCTCAGGACCATAACGAGCAGGACCTAGTTCGGAAACTTCTAAGAGAATTTTGAGGCATATTTTTTATTCATTTTGAGGGGTAAAACTTTTTCACTTTAGCATAACACCTTATTTTTCTATTCTACACATAAATACCTTTCCAACGATGCAAGAATCATGCAATTGAAGTTCGTATGTATAAGTTATGCCACTCAAAATTTTACCTTCCTATTTTCACCACCATAGTTGGAGATGATGCCAAGTCACTTGCCATTATTCATGAAAAAGGCGTTAACCATGTGACTGTGATGTATAATATTCTATATTTTCAATCTAGTTAAGAGTTGAGATAGTCAACCTAACCACTAGTAGGCTATCGGGTTTTGTTATAACTGGGAAACTCAGAGGAAAAGGGGGTTCCATTCTTTTATGTGCATTTTTCCATATCTGAGAAAAAATAGCTAGGGGGGATAGGAGTATGATCCATAGGCAATACTTCTTTGTACGTGCATCCATATTTCCATTTAGAGTAAGAGAGCAGAGCGACCTCACCTTCTAGCTAGGTTTTTGAACATTTTTCTCCCTAAAGGGTTTCCCAGGTCATATATCGTGTCAAAAGTGAGTGTGAGATTTTATCCGTCGTTCTCTATTTTCTGCATAATTTTAATTCACATGTATACAATATCAACTGTAATCTACAGATCAATAAATATAAAGAGATATAAAGCCGTAATAGTGTAGATCTCATATTTTGTTAAAGTAACATTTTATCAGGTTTGTTGTGACAAACTATCCAATGGAATATCAATGGCAGTTTGTGGATCATATTGGTATCAGAGTAGGTTTCTTTGGGTGTATTATGGATATTTTCATGTGATCTATATCAACTAGGCCAAATGCTATAAAAACCTAATTAGGGAATATGAATGTGTGAATAATCCTCTTGATTCTGCAAAGGAGAGGTTTTCATGGGTGGAACAACAAGTTGATGATATAAATCATAATGTAAATCTCTTCATGAAATCCATTATAAATAAGATTGGGATATTTGGAGAAGATGGGGGTTCTAATGAAGAGGAAAAATCAAAAGGGGGATCAGGAGATCGGGAAGAAATTAAGAACCAACTGAAGAAAGAACCCCAAAAATATCAACCTAGTTTGAGTGTTATGAATCAATCACAATCTCTATTCAAAATGGAAGTGAAGTTCAATATTCATCCATACCATGACGAGATCGATGATATAAACTAAATCGCTAGTTGTATCAATTGGAAGTGTATTTGAGTGTCCATCACATTGCGTAAGAACATGATATTTCATTTGCATGGATGAAATTAGAGGGCCATGCCCTTACCTGGTGGGAAAGCCACACAAAGACAATAAGGTTAGAGGGAGAGCTTCTAATGAATCTATGGGAGGACTTCAAAACCCTAATTAAGTTACAGTTTGACCCTATTGGGTATGTAGAGGACCAATGGGTTTGATGGCACTACTTCAGGTAAAATATGAGGCAAAGCATGTAGGAGTACACCATAGAGTTCAAAAACATGGGCATAATGTTGGGTATCTCCCCAAAGAACTTAGGTGTACCCCTCAAGTGTTTGGGGAGTATACACAACCATTTATGGGAGGAAGTTATGTTGTTAAGCCCAAAGTGGAGGACGAGGCTTATGTATAGGTACAATACCTAGGGAACATAGGCATGGAGAAAGTGTAATCAAGTGGATTGAAGTAGAAGGAGAAACAAGAAGCTTCCAAGGAGGGGAAGAAGAAGAAAAAATGGGGAAAATATAAAAATATGTCAGTCGCAACACAACAGTGCAAATATCCCAAAAACAACTGGAACCATTTCAACATTGACAACCATACAAAGGAGAAGTCATGGAAGTTGAATCTAGAGCTTGACCCGAAAAATAAAAATAAAGGCAATATGAAGAAGAATATTATGGCCACTGATTTGAGAAACCAAGTTGAAAGAAACTCATATGTGGATGAGAATATCTTATGTACATCAATATGGAAGGAGGTGAATCTGAGTAGCCTTCAGTAACAAGAAGTGAAATAAATGACTAAGCTATTCCATATAAAGATACAGGTCAAGAAGACCAAGATTAATGTTCTATTTGAATCAAGATAATAGGTGAATATCATTATATCAAATTTCATCAAAAAGTTGGGGATGGAAGTTTGTGATCATAAAAACCCATATCCATTGGGATGGGTAAGGATGCAGAGATGAAGGAGGAAAAACAATGCAAAATTATATTTTCTATTAGTTTTGATTTTACTGATGAAGTACAAATAGATGTGGTTCCCCTTGATGTATGTGGAGTCATGTTTGTGAGTCCATACATGTACATGGGAGATGAAATATTCATATGAAGATCCAACTAGTATCAGCTTGTCAAGGATGAAAAATTGTTCACCATCATTGCACACAAAGGAGAGTAAAAAATTTCACTTGTAAGTGCCAACCAAGCCAAGAAAATAATCAGTTCAAAAAAGAAGTATGTTTTATTGTTTTTAAGTGAAAATCAATTTGTAGAAGAGTTAGTAAGAGGCAAGGCATCCTTGGAGGCATGTACTAAGAAAAAAACAATAGATGGAAGAGTTCCTACAAGCATAAAATGATGTGTTCCCAAAGCCTAAAGGGTTACCACCCAAGAGGGAAGTGGAGCATGAGATCCAACTATTGCCAGATTCCCCATTGCCAAACATTGGGTTTTACAGCCACTATATCAGAGAAGCATGTGTGGTGAAGAAACAGTTGTAGTAGCTACTAGAATAGGGTGTCATTTGACCATGTGGGTCACCCATCATAATTGTACCAAAGAAGGATGGGACTTGGAAAATGTTTATTGATTATAGGGCGTTGAATGCAGTCACGCTCAAGAAAAAGTATCCCCTGCCCAGGATAGATGATCTATTGGATTAGTTGCAGTAGGTGAAATACTTCACCAAGCTGGACTTGAATTCTGGATATCACCAGGTTCAATTCAAAGAAGAATATACTTGGAAGTCTGCCTTAAAAACCAGGCAAGGTTTGCATGATAGGTTAGTCATACCATTTGGACCAATGTACTAGCTACGTTTATGATATTGATGAACGATGTACTACACCCTTTTATATATTCATTTGTTATTTTATATTTGGATGATATATTGGTATACATTGCTACCTGGAAGGAGCACATCTCACATTTGATGCAAGTGATGGAGAAATTAAACAAGCACCAAATTATAGAAAATATCAAGAAGTGTGAGTTTGCACAACTAAATTTGGTGTATCTATGGTATGTGATAGGTTGTGGAGAGATGAAGATAGATCTTACCAAGATGGATGCCATCATGAAATGGTCGATGTTTACTAATGTTTTTGAGGTCACCAGTTTCATTTGGGTAACAAAATACCTCATGAAATTCATACCCTTGTTTTCAATGATAGTAGATCCACTCCAAGCCATAAAAATAGGTGGCAATAGTTTCCAGTGGGGAAAGGGCTAGCAAAAGGACTTTGTAATGTTCCCAAATTAGGAACAACTACACTATTGGGAATAATATGAGTTATTACCAATGTGGATATATATCCATATACCTCATACAGATGTAAAAATACTTAACCTTCAGTTAAATATGAACAACAACCTTATAAAACGTTTTATAGACCAAAAGGTGGGGAAAAGTGATGATTTAGGCCCTAAAACGTGTGTATTCAGGGATATGCATAAAAATAATATGGGAAAGTGGTTGGATCTGATATATAGGGTTATGGGGGACTCCCATTTATAATTTCACCAATAATAAATGCCTTTTTCTATGTTAAACAGTTCCTCCATTCCTAATTAGGCTAGAAAACCCTGATTTCCCATGACCCGGAGTATGCAGAAATTTACTGAAGCATGAGAGCGTAATTTTATTAAGGGTTTGAATGAAATAAGGTCCTAACATTTAAAAATAATATCAGAGGCATAAATCATACATTTAACAAAAGAAAGAGTGAGAAAATACAGGAGAAATCCTTAGAAATGAGGTGCTACAACCATGACAAAAGACTGCATAACCATGAAAACATTATTTTCAGTGCCGAAGCAGAATTTTATTGATTATTCAGATCTATATCAGATATTTACATAAAAATATAGATCCAATACAGATCCATGTATAAGAAAAGCTGATATATACAATCCCCTTGGGGTTTTGCTCAAAATATGAAGCACCGGAAGTAGATATGAGATCTAAGACTTAAAATCTGCAGAATTATTCAGAATTTTTGAATAATACAAGTAAATAGCAGATCATATCTGAAACAAAAATGGATTGGATGTCCAATCCATGGATCACCATAGTGAAAGGAAGAATCCCAACACCGGAGTTCTCTCCTCCAAAATACAAGCAAAACACCTTGTAGCTGTAGATCTGCAAATAACGTTGTCTTAGGAGAGAAATAGTGTTGTATCTTCTGAAGATGATTTGGCTTGATGCCAAGATGTATATCTGAAGTATAATAAACAAATGAACTCTTCCAGGAGGTTAAAAGACACACTCACTGAGAAGAGCCATTGTTATCATCTAGATATAAGCAGATCTAGTCTTCCACTTGTTGCAGCTCACAAGACAACTCAACCCTCAACATGAGTAGCGCTGTAATGTAAGGTTAAGCTTGGCCCAAGCCTGATAGTGGACAAATTTAGCGCAATTCTCCTCCAAGAGCTGCTCAAGGAAGGAGGTGGGATTCCTGAACAGGAATGTCCAACGAGGGATGTCTAGCAGACAATTCCTTGTGAAATGATAATATTCAACAACCCTTCCCTTGCTACCCTCCTCTTCCTTTTATAAGATAGGAGTCTTGTCAAACCCTAAATCACCTTGAATCACTTAACCCTTTTCACATTACAACCTCCTTCTAGAACTACGTTGTCCCTCAAAGAGGTTCAATGCACTGTTTGACTTGGTCTAAGATGACCCATTCTTGTGATTTAACCCATTCACACCTACAGGAGTTTATTTATATATCCCAGATATGTCTTTGTTCACATAGGCATTGATTTATTCTTGGTTTTCAGGAGTTTTACATGTCCTCCTTTACAATTTATTCATCAATACATGAAATGAAAAATAGACAAGGAAAAATTAATATTCCTATTAGCTGCAGCTAATTTAGGAATATTACAGATTTCGAGGAGATAAATAAGAAGATCAGTTAAGAACCGGTTCTAACATTACCAAAATCACAAAAAATCTTTGAAGTGGAGATATATGTGAGTGGGTATGCTATGGGAGTGGTCTTGATGTAGGGAGGAAGAACTATATGCTACAATTCTAATGTATTTCATTGGGAAATGATTAACTACCCTACCTACGACAAGGATCTCTATGCCTTGGTGCAAGATGTGAAGAAGTGGAAGCACAATATTATGGGAAAGGAGATAGTAATCCACACACATAAGCTAAAAATACAGTGCCCAGAGACCCAAAGTACACTAAAACAGAGCAGGAATTACAACTAGATGGGGTTCCCACATTAGTTTCATTTGGTGATCAAGTGCAAGAAAGGTAGAAAAAAAAATTTGGCTGACATGATTTTAAGGCCACCCAAATTAAATATCATAGCTTTAGGAACTCTTATGCACATGGAGACATTCATCCATGATGCCTACAAAGAGGCATATTCAGAGGATGATGACTTTAAGGAGGCGTTTCAATAGTTGTAGTGTCAGATTCATGTGCATGATGGTGATAGCACCGTTAACTACGATCTCCATTATGGGTTACTTTACAGGTTGGATAAGTTATAAGTTTCATTGAAAATGTTGGATACTGCTAACATACAAGGGGTTCCCCTTGATATGAAGTCCCAATTAGACCTCACACCATTTGGTACAGGATTTCCATCAAGAAATGAGGTATGGTCATCATTGCAAGTGATCTCGAAATAATTCCTTGGCTACAAAACATACACAACAAATCATGCACATAATTTTGGGGTAGAAATTTTGTAAGCTTTGTGAGGCATCAAGTTTAAGGTGTGAAAGGAGCTTCCACAAGAAGGATGAGAAAAAAGTCTCTTTTAGAAAAGTATTACTACTATCCTAAGAGATACATGCTAGAGAAATTAAGAATATTCGTTGATTAACCTGCAAATTAGTTCACAAGATAAAAACGATCATATAAACACATAACAAAACCCATTTAATAAGATCCATAGCTAAAGCAATGAAAAAGTTCATTATCTTTAGTATGCAAAACCCAACATATAACACAAACATCTAAAGAATATTATTATAACATTTATGATACATGCATGAAAGAGTGTTGGTTCCAAGAGTTTCTGATAATTAATGAAATATCAAAGTACACTACTACATTGATGAAGCACTAGCTCCAATAGTGGAACATGAAGCTACAAATTTTTTCTCCAAAAGAATGATCTTCTCCCTTATGCACAACTAGATAAGCCAAGGCCAAATATCTAAAGGTACAAACCCTTTTCTTGAGTTATGAGGGCTTATTTATAACAAATTACAATGGCTCTTGAGTTTCCTCATGAATTTTTAACTTCCAAAACCTATGGGCTTCTATGTGACTCTTCATATTCTACATGTGTCTTTTCATATTCCACATGCGCCTCTTTGATTTTTTTTACATTACATTTATTCAAAAAATACAAAATTACATCAAAATTGTGGCTATAAGGACAAAAATATAATAGGACAAAATATTCCTCATATAGGAGAAAGAGACAAATCAATATCTTGATCACGAAGTTCATTTATGATATAGGAGTGCCATGCTATGAAATCTACTATGATGACTTTGACTCTGATTAGTAGCCCTGTCACATATCACATATTCACCTCCAAAGCATATGGAAATATGGATTTGGAGCTTGATTGTATGTTATTCCACAACCATGATAAGTTCATGTCAACTTTAGTTGGGTCAATTTCACAATGTAGAATAGTATTCTTGATGATCAAGACTTCTTGATCTATTTCTTGCTTGATCTATTCCATAAACTCTTATATCTCCTGCATTATGAAATCCTTACCTCTTATCTCTCTAAGTGAACCCAAAAAAGGAAATTTATGTTTATGTTCCAGGGACTCTAAACCATTATGTATTCAAACATAAGAAACTATTGTGCTGGTCACTTGTTCACTAAGGTCGGTGTAGTTATAAGTATGAATTATTAACTGTGTTATTTCCACCTCAGCTACTACCATTTCCTTCTTGACCAAATTATAAAGAACATGAAGATACTTGACACCCCAATCCTGTATCAGTTGTAAGTTGTAACCTTTAGAAGCTTTAGGATCTCTTGATAGTTTTTTCTGAATTTGGATCAGGGGTGCCACCACCTCATGCAAGAGAATCATCTCGTTGTATATATACTGCATTGTGTCTTTCATTGGATTCAATTCTTCATATATAGCTAATCGTAACTTTGTTGTGCTAATACAGGTAAAAGACAATCGTTGATCCTTTGTAGCAAGGTGATCAAATTGTTGTTTTGTGGAAGCCTAGCTCCTTTCTCAATCATAGATTCTCACTCATAAGATGATTTGTATTATCTTGTGCTACCATTTTAAAAGCCAAATTCTCTACCATGACTACTCAAGGATTTATCATGGTATTAGCTTCTATCACATTATTATTTGATATGGAGACAAGATTAATAGGATCATTAGGAAAGTACCTTCACCTTTCTTGTACATTCCTCTTCTTTAGATGGTCGAAGATAAAATTGGATACATCCATAACCATATCATAGGGTGAATTAATAATTCCCATTTGGCTAAATGGGAGAGGGCCACGAGTTAGAGGAGGCTATGGCTTCATGTCTAGTTCATTTGCAATTTCCTCATTGACATCCTCCTCCTGCAACTCTGCTTCCAACTCATGATCTATCTATGCTTCCTCCATTATCCATGTGACTGATTCCTCATGTATGCTCTTCATTTCTACTTCCTACAACAACTTCTATTGTTTCTCTTTTGTTGCTCTTGTCCTTTCCTCCTTTTCTTTATAATTTAGTATATCATCTTGCTTTTTCTTTCTGTAAGTGATCCTCTTCTCATTAGAGAAATTTTGAGGTAAAAATGGGCCTCAAAATAAAAATGTACAACAAAAAAGAAATTTATAAGAACCAATAAGATTCAATATGATGATGTCAACCATGGGGAATGATTCGCCATTTTTGGAATAAAAGGGTTAAAAGATAAAAAATGAAATAAATAAAAAAACTACTTTTTCAACTCATTTTCAACTTATCTCCCTATTATTTTACTCAAATTTCGAGCGGCAGCAATCGTTGGATGTGAAATTTAATTTTTCATCCAAGGAATACCCATGTTGCGTACTTTTGATGGATCCTACTGCACGCAAAATGTGAAATACATGAAATCATGTTTTTTCATGTATTTCATAATTTTCATGTAGTGGGGCCCATCAAAAGTATGAAACATGGGTACTCCTTGGATGAAAAATTAAATTCTGCATCCAACGAGTGCTCTAGCTTGAAATTTTGAGTAAAATCATATGGATATAAGTTGAAACTATGAGTTGGAAAAGTAGTTTTTTTATTTTCTACCTCTAAAACTTAATGATGTAATCTAATCTTATTTTATTATTTCCACTATTATTTTATAATATTCCTTAGGAGGCCCATTTTATACCTCAAAATTTCTCTAACGCTTCTGTGCTCTTATTCTATTTGATTTTTTCTTCTAACCTTATCTTATCCTCCTCATTATTTTTCCTCTACTGCTCTGCCTCAATTGCACCTTTTCACATCGAATCAACTTTGAACCTTTTACTTTTCTCCACACTATATTATTCTTCAGCTTCTTCCTAGGTGCTACAATGTCCACTTGGGAAATTTCTTTCTACTGAACGTCCTCCATCTAGACTACTGGTACCTATGAAACCTAGAAGGGCCTTGTCTCATCTCCTAGCTGATTCTTTCTCAGTGTATTGTTCCAGTTCTTAATATGTTCATCTTCTTGAATGGTCATTGGTACATATGGCCAGGTATAATGTATCTTATCACAAGGTTTCCTGCAGACCTTCCTGCGACCGTATCTATGGAAGCTCATTGTTCCAAAGTAAAGGTGGTTGAGTTCTTCAATTTTAGCATCAACTACCACAAGGATCTTAAGTGCATAAAGTCTAATACACAAAGGAAGAGTAGGCCAAGGAGCCTTTTTCTTCCTATGTAGTTGTGGAGACAACCCGTTGTTCAATGATAGGCTACATCTTGCAAGACTACCTTATTAGTCACATACCTCGGCATAAGATGTGGGGTTGTCTGACATGTGAAACATATGATGTATGTGTCCTGAGGTGAAGCAAACCAATCTGCAATATCATAAAGTTTCTCATTCACTTGATCAGTCATGCAAGTAGGTTCTGTCTCAAATATCATTGTGTACAACATTGCATATAAGTGCTATATTAATTTTTCATAAACTCCTCGAAAAATAGCTTCTGATAACAATCTACAATAGAAGTAGACATGTAAATTATCTTGTGGGGTCTCGTTCCATTTCATCTCGGTTAACCCATAATGGGCGTAAAAACCATCTAGCAGAT
This sequence comes from Pinus albicaulis, assembly GCA_034641835.2. NCBI lineage: Eukaryota > Viridiplantae > Streptophyta > Pinopsida > Pinales > Pinaceae > Pinus > Pinus albicaulis. The sequence goes on from CM076582.1 coordinate 957,248,047, forward strand.
AAGCGAACATGTAAAATTTTGGTGCTTGTTTAGCTTGTAAAGTTGTCTTGGCCTGTTGTATATTACACTAAAACTCAGGGGAGAGGACATCTACCCATTTAAAAAATTTTCCTCTCAAGACAAACAGGTTGAGAAAGAAAATCCAATTCTCCTCAAATTATTCTGCATTCTTTTGCCCATATTTTCTGTAGCACATTGCTTGAGATACTAATATACCTTTATCAAATATTTAGCTTGGTAACTTGCACTCAGTATCTAGCGGAATCTTGAAATATTTTGGCACTAGGATTTTATGACTTCCTTGGTATTGATATTTTCCCAAGTTGCATAAAATTGTGTATTTTCATACTCCCTTGGCCTTACTATCATGTAATAAGAATGCATGTCATGCATATGGTAAGTGGAAATATCATTCTTTCTCTCAATACTTAGGACGAAATTCTTTATATCCATGTGTAGCAAGATCCATTTGATAGCTTCTATAGAAGGCATAGCTGGGAATATGCATGAAAATATTTTTATTATCAACCTCTTGATGTTTATATAAAATTCCCTCTTCCAAGTATTATGGGAGTTCCTTTTTCATGAAATCATATTTAATGTCCTTCCATGAGACTTTGAAGGATTCGTGTATGAAGCACTAGGTTTTTGAAAGAATATGAATAGTTGGCTTAACAATTTCCACTCCCTCTTGAATCTTAGCTTCTGAAATTTATTTTGAGGTAGCTTGACGAATAGTAGGAGGTGTTGTCTAGGTAGATAATGAGAGACAATTTTGTTCTATATCTTTAAAACTTGCAAGTGGATAACCACTCATGGCGACAAGAATTAGTTTCAAGAAATCCCATAACTATCACATGAAAAATATTCAAAATATAATGATTACGGATAGGATTTGACAAGATGGGAGCACAAACCTATCAAAGGTGAGATGAGGTGACTTAACTAGCCACTAGAAGTGAGCACTATGCCATGGAAAAGAGGGTGCATGTGGGGACAATAATGGGTGGACAAGGCCTAGCTGAGGCTTGAGAATGCTTTATGCACTCTGGAAGAGAGAGAGAGGCTACTTGGGCATAGGGCGCAGTAATAAGAGAAAAGAGGGGGGAACATTGTTGCTTGATAGTGCATTGTGCGTTCTGGAAGAGACAATAATGGTGCAAGGGATAGTGATAGTGGACAAGGATGCTTGATTGTTTCTTGATAGTGTGTTATGCGCTTTTTGTAGAAAATCCACATAGATTCAAATAATCTTGTAATATGATAAAAAAAAATACTGAATCTATTTCTACAAATTGCATAAACCAATTATGATCACACAATCACATGAACAAGAAAATAAAGAATTTCAATCTCAAAACACAAAGATGAAACTTGGGAAAGCCTCAGCTAAAAACCCCGCTATCTGTATATTTCATTAAGAAGTGTATGAAAGAATACAATTCTATTTCCCTTCTTGAGAAACCTCTGGACTATCTCTGAATATCTCACTTTGATCCCAGCAAGAAATGTTCGATACTTAACCAATTTCCTACCTTTGGGTTGATTAGCCTTGATTACGCATTCTTGGAGGAATTGAGCCCCTATTAATTAGAAAATTCCCAAGAATTGATTGCGTAATTCATCTAAGGTTTCCTGCTAACCTCATGCATGACCAATAAAATTTTCTAATTATACAACTGATAGTTCTCTTCCCTTTAACTCCAATCTCAACTAGGCCTTCCTTAGAACTGACATGAAAGCACTATTTATAGCGAATTATAAGTTATTTTATTGATCGCTACATGTGAATTAAATTAGATTTAATTCACTGTACCTCTCACTATCTCATCCATCAGTTAGAATTAATTAAACTGATTTTAACTCAAATAAACTGAGTTAACTAATTAAAACACAAAATAAACTCAACCAGGGCTCCTAAAAAGTAGGAGAAACCATACATGGCTCTAGTTTGACCCTAAACTCGAATTGACTGAGCTAACTAAGTCTTCCTGACTTAATTAACTTGTACAAGCTGTCATGTGATGTGGAATTACAAATTCCTTCTAATTTAATTAAGGGAAAATTGAATTAGAATAACTTTTGATGCCATTTTCAATATTTGTTTCCATTTTCAACACTCCCATCTTAGAAAGAAATGAATTAAAATATATCCTTATCTGGTACCTTTGGAATGTTCTACATGAAACACTTCTCTCTAGTGTTGTTTCTACTACAACTTCTGAAACTGAAAAAGCATCCAAAATTAATCAGTATGGTGCATTTGTAACCAGATTCTCTTACTTCTACTAGCTACTGCACTGTCTACTGAAAACTCTGTGCTACTGTTGACTTTGCATTGTGCCATCTGCACTGCTGCCAACTATGCTATGCGCTCCCCAGTATATGAATGCTTCTAATCTCCGCATATGTCCCTCTTACATCTGACTGAATCAACCATCACTAATCCATTATGCTATTGTGTACTGTGGGTCCCCGTAGCAAGGTAATGATCCATGAGACAAGACATCTCAATGGATCTTGCCCAAATTTTTGCACTCTTGGGACTATGACTTCACATCACCCCACCTCTCACCTAGAGGTATGGCTTCATGTTCTCCTTCTGCCCACTTGGCTTGAAATTCCCCCCTAGTGGAGGTTTCTTCTTGAGTGGATGCCTCCACTCAGTCTCCTCTCTGCTTCTCTAATTGTGGCTACTCCACAGCTCTCCGAGGCTTATTCTAAGGCTACACGTTGAGAGGTAACTCATGCTACCTCTCAACCACCAAGTCTCTAACCTTTGCATTTCTCCTCAAGGATTTTCATACATATTTGACCTCAAGAGTATACATGTTCTTGAATCACACACTGATCTATTTCACCTATCCCGTGGTGATGTTTCTAAGGAAAACCTTTCATTTTCTAAATATCACACCATAGCCATGATATTCCAATACCACTACAGAAATAAGATTCTTCTTTAGTCCTGGAACAAAAAAAATATCTATAAGTATGAGAGGGGCTCTAAAATACCTCTAAAAGGTAAGTGGACCTATGCCAATTGCACTATAACTCCCAACAACTCAAAACTCTATGTTCTACTTGAGGTATTTTTCCTCTAAGTCACTGAAGAGATCTCTATTCCCTGTCACAAGGAGTGAGGTACCGTTGTCGAGATACGACATGAATCCCATTACAGTGCTAGTTGTGCATGCAATGAGAGTGAAAACAAGTTTGAATTGTGAAGCGAAAGCTTCACTTGCTGTAGCAACAACATGCTCCTTCTTGATTTCCTTCTGTGGACATTTCGTGGCATAGTGCCTGAACTTGTGATAGTAAAAACACTTGATGTTGTAAAATAATTTCTTTCTCTCTTCACCTTGGGACTTTTTTTTTTTTGGATTTCTTTCCTTTGCTAGCTAATGAAAAGTTCTCTTCTTTGGAAAAGGTCTTGTCTTTGGTGTTTCTCCTAATCTATTCCTGCACCAAGTCAGACCATAATCACTCCCACTCTGGTAGATCCTCCCTCCCATTTACCAAATCCTGGTAGTTGTGCCAACTCTTGGGAAGGCCTAGAAGTTATAGGATCACCAGATCATCCTTGGAAATAGTAACACCAACGCTTCCAAGCTCATCTCGACATTGAGTGAACTTCGTCAATTATTTTGGTATTGTGTCACAATCCTCCATCTTGACTTTTCTGAGCTTGTCCTTCAGGGCCAGCTTCCTGTGGTTGCTGCTATTATGAAATATATTTTTTAAGGCCTTCCACATAGTATATGGATTTCCAATTACATGGAGGTTCAAGGAAATACGATCTCGAACCACTTCTAACAGAATCCTTCTCTCCTTTTCTACATTCTTCTTCCATGCATCAAGAAGTTGAGAATCTATTGCTGCACGCTGGGGAATATCAGAGTCTATGAATTCCTTCGGTCCATTGCCTTCCAACATTGCCTCCATCCTGTCCTTCCATGCTATGTAATTCGAATTAACCTCAAGGGAATATTCGAGTACCAATCCAGAGTAATTCATCCTAGTTTGTTGCTAGTACTAAAGAGTAAATATGAGAATTTGATTCACTTGTTCAAAAATAACTCTGTTTATTCTCTTCTATAGTTATTCCTTCTCTGATACCATGTATAAAATCCACATATATTCAGTTGATCTTGTAATATGCTAAAACAAAATACTGAATCTATTTTTGCAAATTGCGGAAACCAATTACGATCACACAATCACATGAACAAGAAAAGAAAGAATTTAAATCTCACAAAAAAAATACGTATAGGGGAAATCCTACTTAAAAACCCCGCTATCTGTATATTTCATTAATTTAAGAGTATGAAACAATTCAATGTTACTTCCCTTCCTGAGAAACCTCTGCACTATCTCTGATTGTGTCACTCTTATCCCAACAAGAATGGTCCGATACTTAACCAATTTCATACCTTTGGATTGCTCAGCCTTGCTTACCCATTCTTGGAGGAATTGAGCCCCTATTAATTAGGAAATTCCCAGGAATTTATTGCGCAATTCATCTAAGGTGTCCTGCTGACCTCATGCATGAACTATACAATTTTTCTAATTATACAACTGATAGTTCTCTTCCCCTTAACTCCAATCTCAACTGGGCCTTCCTTAGATCTAACATGAAACACATATTTATAATGCATTATCAGTTATATGATTGTTCAATTCATACGAATTAAATCAAATTTAATCATTGGACCTCTCACTAGCTTATTCATCAATTAGAACTAGTTAAATTGATTTTAACTCAAATAAACTGAGGTAACTAATTACATCTCAAAATAAGCTCAACCAGAGCTCCTAAAATTTAGGATACACCCTACATGCCTCTAGTTTGAACCTAAACCCAAACTGACTGAGCTAACTAAGTCTTCCTCACTCAATTAACTCGTACAAGCTGCCATGTGATGTGGAATTAAAATTTCCTTCTAATGTAATTAAGGGAAAATTAAATTAGAATCCATTTCAATATTTCTTGTTGCGATTTTCAATATTTCTTGTTGCCATTTTCAACACCCTTGAGTGGAGTTGCTTGCTGGATGGGTGCAATTTTCAAACATAGAGGGTCTTTGTTTCTCCAAAGTGTGCTTTAAAAGGGAGATTCTTTTGCTAGGCATAGATTTGGTGAACAAAGGGTTCTTGTTTTCCAGAAGTGAGCCTAGAACAAAGATGGGCTCAAAAAATCTAAGTAAAGACCAACAACAAGTTTAGAAAAAATCAATAATGAAAGAGAAGGTATACAAGTGTTTATATGTTTGTCGCATTCATGACTCGAAGGTGAAAGATCATGGAATGCGAAGAGTCATAAGAAACACCAGTTGTGACAACAAGACAACACTTGTATGAGGAAGAATGGATGAAAATACCACTTAATAAATGAAAACATATTAAAACACAACTAAGGAAAACAAAAATGCCACAAAAAACAACAAAAGCAATAAAAAGAGACACTGTGCAAAACATATCGATAATCCACACACTTGGGATCAATATTGAAGCAAAATTCCTTATGATGAGAGAATGTTCTTAGACTAGAATGAACAATATTGTGAGAATGAATGATGAGGTAGGCTTGTTTATAGAGAAAGTCTACATGAAAATAAAGTTCATGCATGATCACGTATTGAATGAGTTAATATGTGAAATGGAGGGAGCCCTTAGTTTCTAGGAGTGCACTCAACAGGCAAACAGGGAAGGGTGCATGCATGAGGAACAAGAGGGTGCAACCTTTGTTGTCAAGGAGTGTGCTGGAGCTAACGATGAGAAGGGAATAGTCACTGATAAAAATGAGTGTGCTCTCCTTATGGGCTGAGAGCGTGCTCAACTGAGTGAAGTAAGTGTGTTCCACTTAGAGTTAAGAGTGCACTTATGCTTGTGAGGGTGAAATTTCCTCCAACAATGGATTTTTGTGGCTACTATATTTGGAAAGTGCACTTTCTTTAGGAGAAAATAATGCACTTTCTCACTTTTTTGTGATATGCATGTCAAGTGAAGAAATATAATCACAGCTAAGTCAAAGAAAGCTAGTGCTTTTCCTAGCTTTAGAAAGATGACACAAGCAATTCAAAAGATAATATGATGACACCAAGGAAAATTAGACCTCAGAGGAAAATAAACACTTAGGACTATTGCAAGGATAGTCGACACTTAGAAAAACACTAACGAACAACAAGACTAGACAAGATAACTTGAAACGAAAGTTCATGTAGGCTCCATAATTTACTAAGGAAAAATTTTGGAGGGTCATTTTCATAGCGACACACTATGAGAACTGCAACTTCTCTGTTTAGGTCTTATCTTTACACACATAGTTTCATCCCTTTAGGAAGTATTTATTCAATATTTGGATTTCCTTATTTTTCCCATTCAAATCGGCTATTGATATATTTTCCTCTATTCCATGACTCAGTTAAACACATAAAAAATCTTAGCGGATCATCATTTTTTCGATCCACAAACTAGTAATTAGTAATGGTGAGTTAAATATATTCAAAGTATTAGTTTTCATCTCTAGTGCTACTCCACTACCATCAGGATTATTAAGTACCTTGGCGGAGTCACTAAAGGAACAGAAGCATCACTTCGCTGCCAACGAGCCTGTTCACTACCCCAACAAAGTTTCTTGTTTTAAATTCCAGTGTAGGAAGCCTTCCTCTTTTCACCCTTTATTTTTCTTTATAAGTCCAATTATTCATTGAGTGCTTATTATTTTTACTGGGGTGGAAGAGGGATCCTGACATATTGAGAGCAAGATAGGTTGTTCCTTTAGAGAAGGGTATATATAACTCTTATATTATTTTGCCTGCTATTGGTTTTCCCCTTTCCCTCCTCTACGTGACTGAATTGGCAAGAAGAACACCATTCGATTAACAACCAAATCTAGGAAAAAATATCCTACATATATGTGGGAATAATGGTTCTACTTATGACTTACCAATTGAATGGATCTTATTTTCCATCTATACATCATCAACTTATTAAAGATGTAAAGGCCCAAACAAGGAGAAAGTAACAAGTTAGCCAAGGGTTGCATGTCACTATAATTTTCCTTTCCCAAAGTTTAGCCACATCATATTGAAGCTCAAGAAAACAATTCCATGCATAGCCTTATTGAATAAAAATATATGAACTAAAACAACAAGAAAAAGAAAACATGGTAGATGAAAAAAATAGAAAACAATGCAATGAAAACTAAATATATGCAACTATCCTAACCTAAACTAACCGGTGAAAGATCTAGACTAAGTAAAATGGAATTTCCAATGAAACCATAGAATTTTCCCGTGAACCTTGATTCGAAAGGTATTATCAAGTAAAATCACTATAACTTAAAGTGCATTCAGAAATATAAACAACCAAAACATATGCACATAAACACAAAGGCATGAAGTGCAAGCATGATGGTTTAAGGTAACTCACTACTATACTTGAAAAAATACACCACATCAATACTTCTTTGGCTCATATCCATATTTTTTTTCTGAATGCATGAAGGTACTTACTATGAGTTTTTGAATACAACATGTACGACTCCTCTAACCAATATACAATAGTGTCGTGTTGATGGGAAAATATGTCCGACCAACAGTAGGGGATCTACTCGGTAAAAAGTCCGAACTAGACTCTAAACCGTTTGGAATGGAGATCCCATCCGGGGTGTGGGTCTGGCTACCGCTCAATTCTCCTTTCCTTGGGTCTCAATAGAACTCAATGAACCTGCGGACACACGCTTATTCGGATGATACAAGACACATGATTGATGAATTAAATGAACATATAACACTATGCGTAGCAAGCTGAATAATAAAGCATGGGGCCAAAGGAAATGTTGTCAACAACATATCATTAGGGTCATGCTTGTACGTCGTTCCAACCACAGAAGAAACAATTCTTTATGGTAGAACACCCTTCACTTCCTTAAATGGTTTTGGTGATAATATAAATGTCAGTAAACAAAGTTATTAACATTCATTGAGAAAGCGAAAATAAACTTAGCACCATTAACACATGTTTAGAAAACTATAATGCATAAATGATGTCATTGGAAACATAGTTTCATTAATCAAAAGATGTTAGAAACTGAAAAAAAAATACTCATAGTGTTCACACATTTACCAACATCAGATCCAACAATGGAGTTAACAAATTCTTGTACTCATACTCAAAAATGTGTAGTCCTTCTATACATTGCTCTATAACTCTTTGAGGCCCAAACAAAAGATCCTCACAATCTTCCCGAAGGAAGTTTTTATAGACCAAAACTTGCCCTTTGGGCTTCCCGACGTTTCACCTTCCTAACTGTTGGGCTGCCTTGCGACCTGAATGGAGGATGTGACCTGCGACCCAGTTGAACAGTGTGACTTGCGACCCCGTTTGAACATTGTGACCTGCGACCCTATCATGGGAGTGTGCACGTGATTGCGAGGTCAGGGGCATCAACTTGTTTCTCCTTGAGAAAATTCTGCCATGCACAATAATCTGCAGCGACTGGGGAGATTAGGGGAACTTCTTCCCTTAACCGGTGTAGGCACTCTAAGGCATTTGGAATCAGAGTTTCTCTCTTGAGTGTGACTTGGTTGGCTAAAGAGGCCATTTTAGTGTAGATCCAAACTGGTGTAACGATGAATTTAACCAAGTTCTCTTGCGATGCAGCAAGATCAGGAGTAGCTGCGGCTTGCCTGATGGGTTATAGAAATGTTTGAATCTCCTGGTCTACCTATCCCCACGTCTTTTCCTCGCTCAGTGCACCCAAAGATGGAATGTCGTGTAGTTCATGCATCAAGTCGATGCCACTGATCAAATACCCGTACGCGGTCATTACCTTTTCTATGTCTTTGGATAAATTTTCCTTGGATTGCATCTTGATACGAATTTGGAACTTGGCATCCTGGGTGTGAATCTAGTCTTCCTTGGGAAAGTTTTCCAGAGCCTGCGGGTACCAACCTGTCCATTCTATCATTCTGTCCAAAGCGGTGGAGGCTTCTTTCAATTTCTCGCTCCTCTGTTCTGTCTCTACTTGGGCTCTTAGTAGGGGGGCAATAGTGAACATCTCCCCGTAAAACTGCCTCATGGTGACCTGCAGTGTCACCAACTCTCTTTGGATGGTGAGTGGTACTTCGTTAATAGGAGTATTTCAGTCTTGAATCTGCTCGATTTCCTCCCTTAATGCTCTATTTTCTTGCTCTACCCCGGCTTCCCTTTGTTCAGAGTCCTGTAACCTATTTTGTAGAGAGAGGATCTCTCTACTCATTCGGCTCACATTTTCTTCTGTGGCTGTGGAAAAATAAGTGCCGGCCGATGCTATCATCACTGGGTTGGTCCTAGTGTCTAAGACTATATCTTTCTCTGTCGTGTCTATGAGTGGGGCAGAAGGGTTCCGTGCTAGACATCTCCTTTTATCCTGTCTTATTTTGAAAGTGAACTGATCATAAGTGAGCCTCGTAAGGTTAAATAGTTCCTCTTCCTGTCCTTCAGAAGAGCCCAGCTCGGAGAGTGAAATACACATATTAATTAAAGGTACTTCAATGGGCTGTAGCTTAGTTTGTAATTCCATGACTGGAGGAGATGTCTCGATGTCTTTTGATCTTTGATCCTCCTCTTATTTTCTTTTCCGTTCTTCCTCCTCTTTCTGAAGCTGCTCTGCCTTTGCCTTCTCCTGTTCTGATTTCTGCCTGCGCTCTACTTATGCTTTTGCTTCCTATTCTTCCTTTCTCTTGCATTCGACCTCCACATGATCTAATTCCCTTTTGATCTGTTGTTCTGCCTCCTCCTTTGCTTCCTGTTCTTCCTCTCTTTTCCAAGCATCCTCTGCCTGTTTCTTTCCTTGTTCTGCTTTCAGGTTCTTTCTACGCTTATCTTAATCTTCTTTTGCCTTCTTTTCAGCTTCCAGCCGAGATTTTGCTTCTTTTTCTTTCTGTTGGGTGGTAGTGTTGTGACCTGTGATGGTTCGAGGCTTCTTGGCCTAGGAAGAAGAGGCGCATCCCAATTCGCGGATTCTTTCCTCCAACGTGTGATCATTTGGATCTTCGTGATCGGACCATGCCCCCGGGGCAAGTTCCCTATCCGCATTATACCAGTTTCTTTTCTCATCCTCATATGGGCGTTCATTGTGTTGGTAGCTCCATTTGAACTTGGCCCGTTTGCAGTGATTAGGGACTATCCTCTCAGGGTCATATGTCCGGTGATCCAAAGGCCCCAGGTGGAAACCTCTCATTTGTTCTGCTTCTGCCTCTACCTCTCTGAAATATTTGACCGTGTAGGCACCAATGGTGAGCAGAAGTGTAGGCCATAGATTTTTCTTACCTTTATTCAGGACTTTATAGAAACCGATAGTCATCTGATAACAAACTTCCTGAAGAAGAATCTTATCCGTAACAAATCAGGGCGGGGCATGAGGAGTCTTGAATGAACCAAAGACTTGAATACAGGTGTATTCTGCAAGTGGAAACCAATGTGCCACCTTAACTAACATCCCCATGGCTCACCAGGACATGCATGGGGTATCTTGACCGAACAATTTCCTGTAGAGCGCCAGGATGAAGAGTTGTGAGATTGACTCTATATCTTGCTTATACCTAGAGTCCCAGAATACCTTCATTTCTATGTGAACTGGGCACGCCTGCTTCGGGTCCCAGTTGTGCGCCCATCCCTCAAAGTGGCACCGGGAAAAAAAAACATCCAATAGGTAGGAAGCCATGTAAAATTCAAACGAATATCCCTCCTCTGGTGCTAGTACCGAGGATATGTTTGTCTGGAGAGACGCCATTAGCATGCTGGCCCAATTGAAATGAGTGTCGTGCACAATGACATAGTTCATCAGGGATACCTAAGTACCATTGAAAGTGGTGGCATCGGGACCACCGTATATCCTACAAAGCATAGCTGCCACCAGCTTATATGCCTTCCTGAGGCCCGCCACATGATATTCCTAATCTTTCTTGACTTTGAACTTTTCAGGTTCCTCCCACCACCCCCTTAGGGTATCTACTATGGCGACTACATGGGTGGTGGCCCATTCTTCTGTGAAAGTCTATTCTCGTTTTGGCAGCGCATAATAAAACACAGCATCTGAGCCCTTTAGAGTTGCAAATGCTTTACCTTCATAGTCCCAAATTACCCACTTTTTTGGGTCGGTATTCTGTATGATCCATTCAATGACTTCTGCGCATAGGAATATAGCAGGGTGGGCACCTGCATAGTGAATCTTTGACCTTTTAACTTGTATATATATTTTTCGGTCGGGGAGGTCCTCTGGGAATTATGATTGTGCGAATTCCTGGGATACTTCATACCAACTCATGTTGTCTCCTTTGGCAAATGTACATGCGATATCTCTATAGATCGGCGGAGGAGACATTGGTATTTCCATTTTTATATCTTCTATCTCTGGGCTCTTGTTTTTCTTGCGTACTGCCAGAGGTCCCATGTTGCTCGAGTCTGAAGAGATGGAGACGCACTCTAAGTCTACTTCGAACTCAGCTAGAATGTTCATAAAAGAATCCCAGGATAAGAAAGATGTCATAATGATACAAGCCTAGTCACAACTTATTAACTTTTCCCAACTGAAACCCCAGGAAAGGGCGAATTAGCGACTTGCAACTGGGTCGCTGGGTCGCTAGGGTCGTGAGGTTTAAACTTTCAGAAGGTAGCGACCCTGCGGCTAGGCGACCCTGCGACAAGGTCACGAGGTCACTGGGTCGCAAAGGTTTGAAGGTTCGAAAGGGTGCGATCCTGCGACTTGGCGACTGGGTCGCTGGGTCGCAAGGGTCGCAAACATCAACTTCGAGTGCAGCTGCGACCTGGCGACTCAGCGACCGGGGTCGCTGGGTCGCAAGGGTCGGAGGTCACATTAGGGCTGGCCAGGGGTTTTAAAAAGCGACGCGGTCCTTTGCCTAATTTTGGAAAATTCATTTTTTCCTTAAAAAATGAAAATACTATGTGGGAAACCCAAAACATGGAGGTGAAGCAGTTCAAGGAAAAAAACAAATACAAGGGAGGCTGGGTGACTTGTGAATAAAAAACTGTGCAAGGAGTAGCAGTGTTTGGATAATTAGGGCATCTCAGATTCTAAAGGATCAGAAAAAGAGGAATGGTGGGTGGCTTAAAAGGGCTAAGGTAAAAGGAACAGGGCAACAAAAGAAAAAAATGGAAATAGTAGGAGGAAACATCAACTTACCCGAGAAAATCGTGCTCCAGTTGGCCTGTTAGAAGCATTTTTTCGCTCTCCGTTGCATGAACAAAATGCGACCTAGCGACCCTCCTATTTATAGAAGGGTGGCACGTGTGAGAAATTAATGAGGTCGCTAGGTTGAAAATGTCCCATGTTTAAGAGAGGCACGAAGTTGTGACCTTGCGACCTCGCGACCTGGAGGGTCGCTGGGTCGTAAGGTCGTGGGGTCGCGATTTTGAAAATTGAAAGAGATCTGTGACTTAGCGACATGAGAGGTCGCGGGGTCGCTAGGTTGCAGATTTGGGAAAAACCTATTCTGCGACTCAGCGACTCTTAACTTTCCTGAAAAAGACTTGACTATAGATCTTGACTTAGCCTTTTTGAAGCTCAAGGGCTCCAAACAATTTTAGAGGGTGAATTTTTTGGAGGGTGTTGTAGAGGCTACAACAAATGGAGATTCACTGGTAGGGTCCAAAATCTCTACTGATGATTTACCTTTGTGGGGGGAGGGAGGGGCCTTAACAGGCTGTTCCTTTCACCCTTAGGTTTCAATGATTTTTCTTTTTGCACCTTGCGAGGTTGCTTTGCCTACTTGCCTGTTTTAGGTGCTGGTTGACCGAGTTTTTACTTCTGGTTTCCGGAATGAAAGGGTTGGAGCACTTCAGGGCTTTGCAAGATCCAATATAATTATTTTTTCCTCATTGTGCTACTCTGCTGCCTACAAACCTTGCGGTCCCGGTGGAGTCACTGCCTAGGAGTCTGTTGTACTATTCATTGTCCCATTAACTATTAACCATTAACTATTCATTACCTTTTAACCAAAGTAATATTTTAGGCTTCTGCCTGGGAGTCTGTTGTACTATTCATTGTCTTATGAATTTATCTTTTAAAAAGTCATAACCTTAGTTGAATGGGACAATGAATATTTAATGGGACATTTTTGGCACTAGAAGGAGGGCATGAACCTCCGTGAATGGCAAGCAAACCCAAATCCGCAAACCATTCTAAGAGTAATTCTCCCTCCACATCACCTCGTACTTCCCAATTGCCTGCTGATTCTTCAGCATCCAAGCAAGAAGAAGAGGTATCCACTATCACTGCTCAAACCCACCATACTTCAGAACAATTAAGTCTTGAATCTCCTGAAGTTCAGTCTCTCATCCATAAACTTCAGAGTTTCTCGATTTCACCACAGAAATCTGAACTATCTCAAAGCAGTGAGACTTCGCAATTCAATCTACCTCACCCTCTCACTAGACTTCAGAGTGAAAAGCTCGGTATTGAACCTACTGAATTCCCTTTACCTAAAAGGAAAAAGGCAAAGAAAAATACTGAAGATTCTGACAGTGAAGCACTTTCATCCACATCCTCCATCTCATCTTCCCCAGTGCGAAGTCAACCATCCATTCCCTCATTACATATTGTTGTACACCAGGAATTTGAAACTTCAACATCTCAACCTACTCACTCCTCAATATCAATTCCTTCCCAGACATCTGGAATCTCAACAACAGTATCATCCACCACTGGTATTACAATGGCAGATCCATGGACCAGACCTGGTGCAGTCAACATGCCTGCACCATTACATGCATTACCAGATGCTCCTGAAAAATGGCTACCCAAGTTTAATCCAGAAAATGGAACCCAAGCTGAGGAACATATCAATAACTTCATGTTAGCAGTTAATTTGAAGGGAGTAACTGAGCAAGATGTCGTTGTTAGACTTTTTCCTTATACATTGCAAGGATCAGCAGGATCCTGGTATTTTTCCCTGCCTTCTGATTCTATTACCAGTTGGGACATTTTCCAAGAACAGTTTCTCACTAAGTATGGAGATGATAGATCTTTAGCTACACTAATAAATGATCTCTCCAATCTTAGGATAGAGCATAGGGAACCCATTAAGGAATTTAATGCTCGTTTCAATAAACTTTTGAATAAAATCCCAACGACTTCCAAACCAAGTGAACAAATCAGAAGTGAGTGGTATATTACTGCCCTACCTGCCAATATAGCTATTTTTGTAGACAGGGCCGCAAAACCAACACTTGCTGAAAACATGAAAGAAGCACTTGCTGTAGAAAAACGTATTAATGCTCTAGAAAAGAAAGCGTCTCTTGAGGAAAGAAAAAACAAAAATGTTTCATTCAAAGAAGACTCAAAGAAGAAAATCTCGAAAGATCCATATGATATGGAAGGCCTTCAAAAGGTCCTCAAAACTATGTCAAATGAAATGATTGAAATTAAGAAACAAGTAGCTGAAACTTCAACCAAAAGGCCCTTTAAGAATTATAAGAAAACCGAATCAAAACCACCAAATATCATATCTTATGCAGATTCAGATCAAGAAGAAGAAGAAGAGGAAACAATCTCACTAACTGATAATGAAGAGGAAATTGTTGAATGCCATGGCATGTGGGATTTCATACTGCCCAACTCCGATACATATAATGATGAAGAAGCTTTACCTGTCTCTACTAGGAGTAAAGGTACTTCCGAACCTGTTCAGACAACTTCAAAGAAACGGAGTGCAGGTGCTGCTACAACAAAAGAAAAAGTACCTACAAAGAAATCACCCGCAGCAGTCCCCCAAAACCCACCTTCAACTTCAAGTACTCCTCTAACATCCAAAACATTAGTAGTATCAGATTCAATGGATTACAATATTGTTGATGATATGAAGAAAACTAAGGCAAACATTACTATGTTTGAACTTAGCAAATTAAAACATCAGCAGAAATTGCTTCTAAAAGAATTGAATGCTGTTCCCTGTTCACCTCTTCCCAGTGCTAAAGCTGCAAATGATTCTGGTCAACCACCTTCTGGTATGATAGAAGCGACTGATTCAGTCCTCATTGGGGATAGATCAAATTCTCATACTCCACCCTTCCTTTTGACTTTTGAGATCTACAACAGAAACCTACACAATTGTTTGATTGACTCAGGGGCATCATCCAATATAATGCCAGCTTCAGTTTGTTCCAAGCTGAACATAGAACCCCAAAAGTCTTCCATACACATTGTACAGTTAGACAGAACCAAGGTCCAGGTCTTAGGAGAGATTAACTCTGTAACTATCAGGTTAGCAGCTGATCCACGGGTAGTTCAACGAATTGATATCCTAATAGCTAATATACCTGAATTTTATGGGTTGATCTTGAGTAGGGATTGGTCTGAAAAGCTCCATGGGTATATTTCTACCGATTGGTCTCACATGTGGTTACCCTATAGGGGAAAGCCAAATCAAATAAAAATTAATCGAGAGAAACACATGACCCACACTGTAATAGATTTTGAACAGGAAAATCAACCAATTGCATTTAATAACAACATCTTGGGAAATTATTCATCAGAGTCATTTTTTGGAAATCTCACTGCCCAACCATCTCCTTTCTCAGTAAACAATTTAACATCACAGATTGAAAACTATTCACAAACTGATAGGTCAAGATGTTTTAATGATACTGGGGAAACTGTAAATAAGATTGTTAATACTTCTTTATTTTGGTCTTTATATTTTGACGGCTCTAAATCTAACGAAGGTTCAGGAGCAGGGTGTATCTTGGTTAGCCCGCAAGGTGAAAAGACAATGCTGTCCTGTAGGTTAGAATTTGAATGCACAAACAATACGGCTGAGTATGAAGCTTTAGTCCAAGGTTTGTATAAAGCAATTGGCCTTAAAGTGCAATATTTGAAAGTATTCGGCGATTCTGAAATTATTGTCAAACAGGTGAGAAATACAATTCACTGTCTTTCAAATCACCTCAAACATTATCAATCGCTGGTACAAGAAATCACCACGCACTTTTCTGCATTCAATATTTCTTCTATCCCTAGGTCTCAAAATTCAGCAGCAGACTTGCTAGCCAATGTTGCCTCCAGACTCATACCCTCCGAAGATTATAGCCCAGATAGATTTTCAATAGAATTACTTTTTCGACCATCTGTCCCAGACAATGTCACAAATTGGAAAGTTTTTTACCATGATCAAGATATCTTAAATTTCATGACTTCAGAGAAATCATATGATGATCAAATTATTGACGAAGAAGATCACGATTTACAAATTGCTTCAAAAGGTAATAAAATCCCATTCCGAAATCTGTTGTTAGATTGGAGGACTTATATGATATTAAAGACAGATTCAAGAAAGTCACTAATACCAAGCTTCAAAGTTCCACTTTGAAATTTGAATTAGTGAATCTTGGTTCTGATTCAAAACCTCAAAATGTTAATTTAGGACTTAATTTAACACCAGAGGAAAGGGATGCCTTCATTAAACTATTGAACAAATATAAAAATGTTTTCGCTTGGAATTATGATGATTTAAAAACATATGATACTTCAGTTATTCAGCACACAATTCCAATGCTTCCCGATATTAAGCCTGTTCAACAAAAGCTAAGGAAAGTTCATCCAAATCTTGAAGATCAAATCAAATCAGAACTTAATAAACTTTTGAAAGCCAAAATCATTTTTCCTGTCAGGCATTCTAATTGGGTTTCCAATATGGTACCTGTAAGGAAGAAGAATGGTGATATAAGAATCTGTATTGATTTCAGAAATTTAAACAAGGCATGTTTAAAAGACAATTTCCCATTGCCAACCATGGAACAGATACTTCAAAAGGTAGCTGGTTCTGAACTTATGTCTTTTCTTGATGGATTTTCGGGCTATAATCAAGTTTTAGTTCATCCAGATGACAGATTGAAAACAAATTTTAGAACAAAATGGGGAACTTATGCTTATCAGAAAATGCCTTTTGGTCTAATAAATGCAGGAGCAACTTTCCAAAGAGCCATGGACATAGCATTTAAAGGTCTGATCAATAAATCGGTTGTTGTCTATCTTGATGACATAACAGTATTTTCAAAAAAGAGAGCCAATCATCTACATGATCTAAAGCAAATATTTGAAAGATGTAGAAGGTTTGGTATTTCCTTAAATCCAAAGAAATCTTTCTTTGCTTTGGATGAAGGAAAACTTTTAGGATTTTTTGTGTCAAAAGATGGTATATACATTGATCCAGATAGGGTAAAAGAGATTTCTGATATTTCTTTACCTCATAACAAAAAATCCATGCAATCATTTCTTGGACAGATCAATTTTGTAAAAAGATTCATTCCTGATTTTTCTTTAATTGTTTTACCTATGCAAAATATGATCAAGAAGAATTCGGTATTCAAATGGGGGCATAAAGAGAAAGAAGCCTTTGAGGCAATCAAACAGGCAATCATTAATGCACCAGCATTGAGTACCCCGGATTTTTCTAAAGATTTTATTTTGTATACCTTAGCCACAGAGACATCCTATGCAGCTGTTTTAACACAGCTCACTGACCAGAAAATTGAAGCACCAATTTCTTTCTTTAGTTCAAATCTGCAAGGAGCTGAACTGAATTATTCCGATGTTGAAAAACAAGCCTTTGCTGTGTTCAAATAAATCAAGCATTTCAGACCTTTTCTCTTAAAAACTCATACAAAAATCATTGTCCCATTCCCTGCAGTGAGGCAATTATTAATGCAGAGAGAAGTAGGAGAAAAACGAGCTAACTGGGTAACAGCTTTACAAGAATATGATGTTGATATTAAACCAGCTAAGATTGTTAGAGGACAAGGTTTTTGCAGATTATTAGCAGGAGCTCATAACATACCAGAGAATGATCATTCGAATCAAGATATTCAAGTAAATCAGATAAGTATTACAGATTCTGAGTCTCAGTATTCTGATCTCATCTATTACTTGAAAAATGGGTATGCTCCTTCTGATCTCAGCTATAAGAAAAAACGTGCTTTAAGATTAAAAGCTATTAAATATGAGATCATTGATAATGTGTTATTTAGAAAGAATTATGATTCAATTTTGTTGAGATGTCTTGAGAAGACTGAGGCTGAAAAGGTTTTGCAGGAGTTGCATGATGGACCAGCAGGAGGTCATTTTGGAGGTGATACCACAGCTCACAAAATAATTCGTGCTGGCTATTATTGGCCTACCCTTTTTAAAGATACACATGAATATGTAAGAAAGTGCGGAATCTGCCAAACTGCAAGTGGAAGGCAAAGGAAACCAGCTTTTCCTTTGCAACCAGTAAATATTGAGCAACCATTTGAACAATGGGGACTTGACATTATTGGTGAGATAGTACCTCATTCTTCCAAGCAGCACAAGTACATTCTTACTGCAACCGATTATTTTACAAAATGGGTAGAGGCAATCCCTTTGAAGGTAGCCAATTCTGATGCAATTATTGATTTCATAGATCAATTTATCATAACCAGGTTTGGTGTACCTCAAGCTCTTGTCTTTGATAACGCATCTTATTTTTCAGGAAACAGTTTAATAGAATTTGCAGTTAAAAGAGGTTTTAAACTCAAATATTCAGCAAATTATTACCCACAAGGTAATGGATTAGCTGAATCCACCAATAAAAATCTTATCAAAATTATTAAAAGGACTATCGATCAAAATCAAAAGAATTGGCATAAATCTTTAATCTTTGCATTATGGGCTGATCGTATTACTGAGAAAGCTTCAATAGGAACTTCACCTTTTAATTTAGTTTATGGAAAAGAAGTTGTGATACCATCAAATTTAACTCTTCCATCATTAGCCCTAGTGCAATTTATTGAAGAAAATCCTTCTTCATCCATTCAATTGAGATATGATCAAATCCTTAAACTAGAAGAAGATAGAGATAAAGCTAAAATTATTCATGAAAAACATCAACAACTTGTAAAATCTTCTTTTGATGCAAGTTCTACAGGCTCAAAATTTTTGTCAATTGGTGATCTTGTTCTGAAATGGGATAAAGCACATGAAGAAAAAGGTAAGCATACCAAGTTTCAGAAAATGTGGCTTGGACCATTTCAGATCGTTGAAAATATAGGCTCAAATACATTCATGCTCCAGGATCTAACAGGTAAGAGAGAATCTCTTCCTGTAAATGGGCTTATCTTGAAGAAATTCTTTTCAGAAGGAGGCAACCCCTTCTTAAACTGTATATATTCTTTTCTGCAAAGATTTTAATTGTTTTTGCAAATAAAGGTTGTTAATAAGTCTCTAATTGACTATTTACTTGTTAGAAAATTCTTAGGAAGAATATTATAAATATTTATTTTGTGTAAATAAGAATTTTTAAAGAAATGATCATAGTCTTTTGATAGTTTTAAATAAGATGTTAAACTTTGAAAGATTATACCAATTATTTGCATGATCTTTTGAAAAAACTTGAGGGAAATGTAAATCATTATAATTTTATTAAGAAGAGAGAGGTTATCTATAAAAGTAAGATTATTCAAGTCTTGGTACTCAAAAAACTCTAAAAAATTGTCATCCATTGATTCTTAAGGATAAAACTATTTCACCCCATCCATTTAGGTTGTGATTTTTTAGAATGTAATTCTAAGAAACTATGTAAAATTTTAAGAGATAAGAGGTCTCATCATGAGCCAACTTACCATATTCATAAGAAGTAATGAAACTGACATTACCAATACTGCACATGAAAACAAGGTAATGGCTTATAAATATAAGACAAGGGGTCTCATCACGAGCCAGCTTGTTCAGTTTAATTAGAACTAGTGAATGGCATTGTTACTAACTGGCTACCAAACCAGAACAATGGCTCTTAAAAATAAAAAATAAATAAAAGACAAAAAACATGAGATAATATGTCTTATGAATTTATCTCTTAAAAAGTCATAATCTTAGTAGGATGGGACAATGAATAATTAATGGTTAAAAGGTAACCCTGTCGAAACTATGAACGTTTGCGGGCAGCAGAGGCAATACCTATGACAATAGAGTATATTATAAAACCAAACTTGGAGAAATTCACTTACTTGATTATTAATACCAATCAAAGCTTGAGATAACCCAAAAATGTTTTTATTCTCAAGAAACTAGAAAGAAATTGTAAATAATTTTTATTCTTTTTCATAAGTTAGATTTTATTTTTGATTATCCTAGGATAGTTTTCATTATCTTTAAAAATATTTACTTACTTAAAATATAGTATTCATTTTATTTTTCAGAGATAACTGGTTCTTTCAGTGAATCGCCAATTGTTGTACTATACAACAACCCTCCCTTTTTCTTAAAAATTTTAGAAATAAAATTCATTTAGAAATAGGGTCCCTTTCTTTTTCTTATAGAAATAAAACACTTAGAAATAAAATTCATTGTTTTGGAAAAATTCATTTTTTTTTTTTATTAAACAAATTCAACATTCAAAACTTATGATCCGATCCAATATACAAGGCCTTATCATAAAAAACAAATCAAATTTAAAAGTTCAATCGCAATCGGAGAATCGGAGATAACCCTTAAAAGAAGTTTCATATGCTTATTTCAAATCCTTCGATGCGATTAGTTCGATCGGAAATTTTCAATCGCTAAGAGTTTAAATCGGTTATTTATAACTTCCGATGCGATGCGGTCAATCGCAATCGATTAATCGGGATAGTCTTTAAGAAACTCTTTACGGTTAATTGAAATTCCCCGATCCGACGCGCGTTATTACAATAAACGCTTTCAAAAGAAAAATCAAACATTTGTTCAAAGTCTTATATGGTAGACCCCACCATTAGAGATCGGAAAAGTTTTCAATCGGAATCGACCAATCGAGAAAAACGTATTGTGATCTTTATGTGCCATTCGAAAACTTTCGATGCGATTGATAAATGTCATTTATTGCATGCGAAAAGTTCAGAATGGATGAATATTTTAATATTTCACAAGTGCCAAATCTCAATTTGTACGAGGGAATTCAATAAAGAATCGAATGAATATTTTTAATGATTTGGTTTTTAATACATGAGTGTGACCCAAAAGGAGCATTTACGCGGTATACGAAACAAATAAATAAAAATCATAAGTTCATAAATCATCCCGTTTGAGTTGCTTGTTTGTCACGACTGAGAGTTTATTGTCTTGCAGAGCCAAAGAACACTAAGCCCTTTCATTCACAGACAAAGGGAAGCAATAGCAAACGCAGAAATGTCAAACAGAGCGAGAAGAAACAAGACTGCTGTTCCAGTTAAGTTTGTTGAGACTCCTACGGTCTCAAAAGAAAAGCCCACAAAACTAAGATTAGTCATAGATACATCATGCCAGGGGCTTGGGAGAATGACGTGGGAAGGTGTCTACAACCTATTGGAAAGAGAAAGCCCCAAGGTCACAGTGGAAAAGGCATCGGTTCCAGACGAAGATAGCTCAGATTCTGACTCTGAGATCACTGAAAAATCACTTGCAAATTCATTTTTACATCGAATTGCAACCAGAGCGAGCATCATGCCTTATTATGATGCAATTCGATGGGTTATTGACAGTGTGAAGATACAAGATAGAACGTTTGTTTCAGCATCTGGAGTGTCTTTTGGCTCGTTTAAAGCAGAAGACCTAAAGGCAATGTATCACCTTCCAGACCCGCAGAAGGTGTATAACAAGGAGTTTATCAAAGACTTTGCTGATAATAACAAAGTCCAATCTGATCCTATTAGAGATTGGAAGAAAAATCCAGAGAAGCACCGAAATGAAACATCTGGTATGTATTCTGTAGATTCCCTTTTACCTCTGTATTTCTATGCCGCTGCCATGATGTGTAGATTATTTGGCAATGATAATTCAGCTAGGTTATCTATACAAATGGTCCCATTAATCCTAGCTGCTGTCAATTCCGACATCATGGATTGGGCTGTTATTCTCTCTGATAGAATGGCCAATAGAATACTTGAGTACAGACAAGAAAAAACCGCTGGAAATTCCACTCCCTTTTTCTTTTGTGCCTATATTCTTGATGCTCTTTGTTTTAATTCCAAGTTTCCCTTATTTGGATGGAAATGGACTCCCAAAGACCCTACCCCAATTCATATTTATCATAAACTGCTTTGGAAGGTTCATTTCCAAGATAATGTATATAGAATCTGTCATGGTTTCCTCATCCCTGTTTTCCAAACCATTTTTAATCGCTTTCCTCCTAGATTTTCTGATAAAGCTAAGGTCGACCTGTCTGCAATTGGATATTGGTTTGGGGAGGAAAAATTTACATACATCAGGGTTTTTGGTAGTATTGTGGAGCCGCATGTTCTTCCGCTTTTTGTTCCAGACAAACTTCTTGCTCAAGAAATTTCCTATCAATTGACAGTTGAAGGAATATCTAGGTCTTTGAATAACAGTAAGAAGAGAATGTGGCCTCAATTTCCACTCAATTGTGGTCAGTTCACTCTAAATGATTTCAAGCATGCAGAAAAAGAAGTCTCCAAGATAAGAGGTTGTAAATTTGCAACCATTCCTGGAAGACAATATGATCCAAAAAGATAGCATTTGATGTCACTGCTTCAGTTTCAATTGCTCGTTTTGAGCATGAACCAGATCTGTTCGATGATTTGTTTGTTTCATTAGATAATTTCCCTCGAATTTTTGACTTGGCCAAGTCTAAATTTCAACAGGAGGAAATAAATAAATTTCTCTTATTTAGAAGTCAGAGATTGTTGAGAGTTCCTCTAGATCAGCTGATAATTCAAATTCAAAAGTCAGAGATAGCAGGTACATTCAGCCAAACGCCAGTAGAAACATCTACCGGCAAAATCATTACACAATCGGCTGTCAACCAGCCGACTGTACATACTCCAAAAGTGGTCACTATTTGGTTTTCATAACATTTCCTTTTTATATTATCATTTCTGAGTATAATTGGAATGTTATCATTTATAAGCATATATGAATGGTATATAATGATGAATGCAATATGCTAATATAACTCCGTTTAATTTATTAAACAGAGTTATCTTTATTCGTTTCTGCACATTTCAATTTAATTAATAATACATTTCCATGGTTATTATTAGATTGAAACAATCTTAAGTTGTATTCACATATAATTACCCGGGTTAAAATTAGAATTTCTTTATCAGTATTTAGCTTAGATTAGATAGTTTTATTTTCTGTTAATTTAGTTCCATTTTCACCCATCCAATTCAATCCACTTAGTTATAAGGAAACTAGTCCTTTAAATCCAGTCGGAGCCACCATCCCAAACGGAAAAGGAGCTGTCTTAAGGTCCCGACCGGGTGGTTTTCCCCCAATGTTTGAAGCAGAGATTTTCTAGGCTTCAAAATTTTTGGCGCTAGAAGGAGGGCCTTCAACTGTGAATGGCAAGCAAACCCAAATCTGCAAACCATTCTAAGAGTAATTCTCCCTCCACATCACCTCGTACTTCCCAATTACATGTTGGTTCTCCAGCATCCAAGCAAGAAGAAGAGGTATCCACTATCACTGCTCAAACCCACCATACTCCAGAACAATTAAGTCTTGAATCTTCTGAAGTTCAGTCTCTCATCCAAAAACTTCAGACTTTCTCGATTTCACCATAGAAATCTGAGCTATCTCAAAGCAGTGAGACTTCGCAATTCGATCTACCTCACCCTCTCACTAGACTTCAGAGTGGGAAGCTCGGTATTGAACCTACTAAGTTCCCTTTACCTAAAATGAAAAAGGAAAAGAAAAACACTGAAGATTCTGACAGTGAAGCACTTTCATCCACATCCTCCATCTCATCCTCCCCAGTGCGAAGTCAACCATCCACTCCCTCATTACATATTGTTGTTCACCAGGAATTTGAAACTTCAACATCTCAACCTGCTCACTCCTCAACATCAATTCCTTCCCAGACATCTGGAATCTCAACAACAGTATCATCCACCACTGGTATTACAATGGCGGATCCATGGACCAGACCTGGTGCAGTCAACATGCCCGCACCATTACATGCATTACCAGATGCTCCCGAAAAATGGCTACCCAAGTTTAATCCAGAAAATGGAACCCAAGCTGAGGAACATATCAATAACTTCATGTTAGCAGTTAATTTGAAGGGAGTAACAGAGCAAGATGTCGTTGTTAGGCTTTTTCCTTATACATTGCAAGGATCAGCAGGATCCTGGTATTTTTCCCTGCCTTCTGATTCTATTACCAGTTGGAACATTTGCCAAGAACAGTTTCTCACTAAGTATGGAGATGACAGATCTTTAGCTACACTAATAAATGATCTCTCCAATCTTAGGATAGAGCATAGGGAACCCATTAAAGAATTTAATGCTCGTTTCAATAAACTTTTGAATAAAATCCCAACGACCTCCAAACCAAGTGAAAAAATCAGAAGTGAGTGGTATATTACTGCCCTACCTGCCAATATAGCTATTTTTGTAGACAGGGCCGCAAAACCAACACTTGCTGAAAACATGAAAGAAGCACTTGCTGTAGAAAAACGTATTAATGCTCTAGAAAAGAAAGCGTCTCTTGAGGAAAGAAAAAACAAAAAAGTTTCATTCAAAGAAGACTCAAAGAAGAAAATCTCGAAAGATCCATATGATATGGAAGGCCTTCAAAATGTCCTCAAAACTATGTCAAATGAAATGATTGAAATTAAGAAACAAGTAGCTGAAACTTCAACCAAAAGGCCCTTTAAGAATTATAAGAAAACCGAATCAAAACCACCAAATATCATATCTTATGCAGATTCAGATCAAGAAGAAGAAGAAGAGGAAACAATCTCATTAACTGATAATGAAGAGGAAATTGTTGAATGCCATGGCATGTGGGATTTCATACTGCCCAACTCCGATACAGATAATGATGAAGAAGCTTTACCTGTCTCTACTAGGAGTAAAGGTACTGCCGAACCTGTTCAGACAGCTTCAAAGAAACGGAGTGCAGGTGCTGCTACAGCAAAGGAAAAAGTACCTACAAAGAAATCACCCGTAGCAGTCCCTCAAAACACACCTTCAACATCAAGTACTCCTTCAACATCCAAAACATTAGTAGTATCCGATTCAATGGATTACAATATTGTTGATGATATGAAGAAAACTAAGGCAAACATTACTATGTTTGAACTTAGCAAATTAAAACATCAGCAGAAATTGCTTCTCAAAGAATTGAATGCTGTTCCCTGTTCACCTCTTCCCAGTGCTAGAGCTGCAAATGATTCTGGTCAACCACCTTCTGGTATGATAGAAGCTACTGATTCAGTCCTGATTGGGGATAGATCGAATTCTCATACTCCACCCTTCCTTTTGAATTTTGAGATCTACAACAGAAACCTACACAATTGTTTGATTGACTCAGGGGCATCATCCAATATAATGCCAGCTTCAGTTTGCTCCAAGCTGAACATAGAACCCCAAAAGTCTTCCATACATATTGTACAGTTAGACAGAACCAAGGTCCAGGTTTTAGGAGAGATTAACTCTGTAACTATCAGGTTAGCAGCTGATCCACGGGTAGTTCAACGAATTGATATCTTAATAGCTGATATACCTGAATTTTATGGGTTGATTTTGAGTAGAGATTGGTCTGAAAAGCTCCACGGGTATATTTCTACCGATTGGTCTCACATGTGGTTACCCTATAGGGGAAAGCCAAATCAAATAAAAATCAATCGAGAGAAACACATGACCCATACTGTAACAGATTTTGAACAGGAAAATCAACCAATTGCATTTAATAACAACATCTTGGGAAATTATTCATCAGATTCATTTTTGGAAATCTCACTGCCCAACCATCCCCTTTCTCAGTAAACAGTTTAACATCACAGATTGAAAACTATTCACAAACTGATAGGTCAAGATGTTTTAATGATACTGGGGAAACTGTAAATAAGATTGTTAATACTTCTTTATTTTGGTCTTTATATTTTGACGGCTCTAAATCTAACGAAGGTTCAGGAGCAGGGTGTATCTTGGTTAGCCCGCAAGGAGAAAAAACAATGCTGTCCTGTAGATTAGAATTTGAATGCACAAATAATACAGCCAAGTATGAAGCCTTAATCCAAGGTCTGTATAAAGCAATTGGCCTTAAAGTGCAATATTTGAAGGTATTCGACGATTCTGAAATTATTGTCAAACAGGTGAGAAATACAATTCACTGTCTTTCAAATCACCTCAAACATTATCAATCGCTGGTACAAGAACTCACCATGCACTTTTCTGCATTCAATATTTCTTCTATCCCTAGGTCTCAAAATTCAACAGCAGACTTGCTAGCCAATGTTGCCTCCAGACTCATACCCTCCGAAGATTATAGCCCAGATAGATTTTCAATAGAATTACTTTTTCGACCATCTGTCCCAGACAATGTCACAAATTGGAAAGTTTTTTACCATGATCAAGATATCTTAAATTTCATGACTTCAGAGAAGTCATATGATGATCAAATTATTGACGAAGAAGATCATGATTTACAAATTGCTTCAAAAGGTAATGAAAATCCCATTCCGAAATCTGTTGTTAGATTGGAGGACTTATATGATATTAAAGACAGATTCAAGAAAGTCACTAATACCAAGCTTCAAAGTTCCACTTTGAAATTTGAATTAGTGAATCTTGGTTCTGATTCAAAACCTCAAAATGTTAATTTAGGACTTAATTTAACACCAGAGGAAAGGGATGCCTTCATTAAACTATTGAACAAATATAAAAATGTTTTCGCTTGGAATTATGATGATTTAAAAACATATGATACTTCAGTTATTCAGCACACAATTCCAATGCTTCCCGGTATTAAGCCTGTTCAACAAAAGCTAAGGAAAGTTCATCCAAATCTTGAAGATCAAATCAAATCAGAACTTAATAAACTTTTGAAAGCCAAAATCATTTTTCCTGTCAGGCATTCCAATTGGGTTTCCAATATGGTACATGTAAGGAAGAAAAATGGTGATATAAGAATCTGTATTGATTTCAGAAATTTAAACAAGGCATGTTTGAAAGACAATTTCCCATTGCCAACCATGGAACAGATACTTCAAAAAGTAGCTTGTTCTGAACTTATGTCTTTTCTTGATGGATTTTCAGGCTATAATCAAGTCTTAGTTCATCCAGATGACAGATTGAAAACAACTTTCAGAACAAAATGGGGAACTTATGCTTATCAAAAAATGCCTTTTGGATTAATAAATGCAGGAGCAACTTTCCAAAGAGCCATGGACATAGAATTTAAAGGTCTGATCAATAAATCAGTTGTTGTTTATCTCGATGATATAACAGTATTCTCAAAAAAGAGAACCAATCATCTACATGATCTAAAACAAATATTTGAAAGATGTAGAAGGTTTGGTATTTCCTTAAATCCAAAAAAATCTTTCTTTGCTTTGGATGAAGGAAAACTTTTAGGATTTGTTGTGTCAAAAGATGGTATCTACATTGATCCAGACAGAGTTAAAGAGATCTCGGATATTTCTTTACCTCATAACAAAAAATCCATGCAATCATTTCTTGGACAGATCAATTTTGTAAAAAGATTCATTCCTGATTTTTCTTTAATTGTTTTACCTATGCAAAATATGATCAAAAAGAATTCAGTATTCAAATGGGGGCATAAAGAGAAAGAAGCCTTTGAGGCAATCAAACAGGCAATCATTAATGCACCAGCATTAAGTACTCCGGATTTTTCTAAAGATTTTATTTTGTATACCTTAGCCACAGAGACATCTTATGCAGCTATTTTAACACAACTCAATGATCAGAAAATTGAAGCACCAATTTCTTTCTTTAGTTCAAATCTGCAAGGAGCTGAACTGAATTATTCCGATGTTGAAAAACAAGCCTTTGCTGTGTTCAAATCAATCAAGCATTTCAGACCTTTTCTCTTAAAAACTCATACAAAAATCATTGTCCCATTCTCTGCAGTAAGACAATTATTAATTCAGAGAGAAGTAGGAGAAAAACGTGCTAACTGGGTAACAACTTTACAAGAATATGATGTTGATATTAAACCAGCTAAGATTGTTAGAGGACAAGGTTTTTGCAGATTATTAGCAGGAGCTCATAACATACCAGAAAATGATCATTCAAATCAAGATATTCAAGTAAATCAGATAAGTGTTACGGATTCTGAGTCTCAGTATTCTGATCTCATCTATTACTTGAAAAATGGGTATGCTCCTTCTGATCTCAGTTATAAGAAAAAACGTGCTTTAAGATTAAAAGCTGTTAAATATGAGATCATTGATAATGTGTTATTTAGAAGAAATTATGATTCGATTTTGTTGAGATGTCTTGAAAAGACTGAGGCTGAAAAGGTTTTGCAGGAGTTGCATGATGGACCAGCAGGAGGTCATTTTGGAGGTGATACCACAGCTCACAAAATAATTCGTGTTGGGTATTATTGGCCTACCCTTTTTAAAGATACGCATGATTACGTAAGGAAGTGCCAAATTTTTAAAATGCAAGTGGAAGACAGAGGAAACCAGCTTCTCATTTGCAACCAGTAACTATTGAGCAACCATTCGAACAATGGGGTCTTGAAATTATTGGTGAGATAGTACCTCATTCTTCCAAACGGCACAAGTACATCCTTACTGCAACTGATTACTTTACAAAATGGGTAGAGGCAATCCCGTTAAAGGTAGCCAATTCTGATGCAATTATTGATTTCATAGATCAATTCATCATAACCAGGTTTGGTGTACCTAATGCTCTAGTCTTTGATAACGCATCTTATTTTCGGGAAACGGTTAATAGAATTCCCCTTACTTGAGTTAAAGGATAAAACTCAAATATTCGACAAAATTATTACGCACAAGGTAATGGGTTAGTGAATCCATATTGTATCAAAAATCTCATCAAAATTATTAAAAGGACTATCGATCAAAATCAAAAGAATTGGCATAAATCTTTAATCTTTGCATTATGGGCTGATCGTATTACTGAGAAAGCTTCAATAGGAACTTCACCGTTTAATTTAGTTTATGGAAAAGAAGCTGTGATACCATCAAATTTAACTCTTCCATCATTAGCCCTAGTACAATTTATTGAAGAAAATCCTTCTTCATCCGTTCAATTGAGGTATGATCAAATCCTTAAACTAGAAGAAGAGAGAGATAAAGCTAGAATTGTTCATGAAAAACATCAACAACTTGTGAAATCTTCTTTTGATGCAAGTTCTACCGGCTCAAAAAATTTGTCAATTGGTGATCTTGTTCTAAAATAGGATAAGGCACATGAAGAAAAAGGTAAACATACCAAATTTCAAAAGATGTGGCTTGGACCATTTCAGATCGTTGAAAAGATAGGCTCAAATACATTCATGCTCCAAGATCTAACAGGTAAGAGAGAATCTCTTCCTGTAAATGGGCTTATCTTAAAGAAATTCTTCTCATAAGGAGGTAACCCCTTCTTAAATTGTACGTATTCCTTTTTGCAAAAGTCTTTTATTGTTTTTTCTAAATAAAGGTTGTTAATAAGTCTCTAATTGACTGTTTACTTGATAGAAAAATTCTTAAGGAAAATATTATGAATATTTATTTTAGTGTAAATAAGAATTTTTAGAGAAATGATTATATTCTCTTGATAGTTTTAAATAAGATGTTAAACTTTGAAAGATTATACCAATTATTTGCATAATCTTTTTGGAAAAAATTGAGGAAAATGTAAATCATTACAAGTTTATTAAGCAGAGAGAAGTTATCTATAAAAGTAAAGATTATTCAAGTCTTGGTACTCAAAAAACTCGGAAAATTGTCATCCATTGATTCTTAAGGATAAGACTAGTTCACCCCATTCATTTAGGTTGTGATTTTTTAGAATATAATTCTAAGAAATTATTGGAAAAATTCTTCTAAGAGATAAGAGGTCTCATCATGAGCCGACTTACCATATTCATAAGAAATAATAAAACTGACGTTACCAATACTTCCTATCAAAACAGGGTAATGGCTTATTAATATAAGACAAGGGGTCTCATCACGAGCCAGCTTGTTCAGTTTAATTATAACTATTGAATGGCATTGTTAACAACTGGCTACCAAACCAGAACAATGGCTCTTAAAAAAGAAATAAAAAATTAAAAAAAGACAAAAACATGAGATAACATATCTTATGAATTTATCTTTTAAAAAGTCATAATCTTAGTTGAATGGGACAATGAATAGTTAATGGTTAAAAGGTAACCCTGTCGAGACTATGAACGTTTGCGAGCAGCAGAGGCAATGCCTATGACAATAGAGTATATTATCAAAACCAAGCTTGAAGAAATCCACTTACTTCATTATTAATACCAATCAAAGCTTAAGACAACTCAAAATGTTTTTATTCTCAAGAAACTAGAAAGAGATTGTTAATAATTTTTATTCTTTTTCATAAGTTAGATTTTATTTTTGATTATCCTAGGATAATTTTTATTTACCTTTAAAAATATTTACTTACTTAAGATATAGTATTCATTCTATTTTTCAGAGATAACTGGTTCTTTCAAGTGAATCGCCAATTGTTGTACTATACAACAATCCTCCCTTTTTCTAAATTTTAGAAATAAAATTTAGAAATAGGGTCCCTTTCTTTTTAGAAATAAAACATTTAGGAATAAAATTCATTGTTTTGAAATTTCATATTCAACATTCAAAAAACTTATAGTCCGATCTAATATAAAAGGAATTATCATAAAAACAAATCAAAGTTAAAAGCTCAATCGCAATCGGAGAATCGGAGATAACACTCATTAGAAATATCATATGCCCATTCGAAATCTTCCGATGCGATTAGTCCAATCGGAAAATTCTAATCGCTGAGAGTTTAAAACAATTAAACAAAGCTTCCGATGCGATGCGGTCAATCGCAATCGATTAATCGGGACAATCTTTAAAAAACTCTTTACGCTTAGTTGAAATTCCCCGATCCGATGTGCATTTGATAATAAACTCTTTTAAAAAAAAATCAAACATTTGTTTAAAAAATATGGTAGACCCCACCATTAGAGATCGGAAAGATCTGCAATCGCAATCGATCAATCGGGATAAACGTATTGTGATACTCATTTGCCATTCGAAAACTTCCGATGCGATTCATCTATTTGCATACGAAGATTTTTTTTGAATATATTAATATATCACAAGCGCCAAATCTTTATTGGTACGAAGGCATTCAATAAAGAATCAAATGAATATGGTTTATGATTTGGTTTTAAATACTTAAGTGTGACCCAAAAGGAGCATTTACGCAATATACGAAACAAATAAATGAAAACCATAAGTTCATAAATCATTCCGTTTGAGTGGCTTGTTGATCACGACTGAGAGTTTATTGTCTTGCAGAGCCAAAGAACATCAAGCTCTTTCACTCACAGACAAAGGGAAGCGGTAGCTAACGCAGAAATGTCAAAGAGAGGGAGAAGAAACAAGACTGCTCTACCAGTGAAGTTTGCCGAAACTCCTACGGTCTCAAAAGAAAAGCCCATAAAGCTAAGACTAGTCACAGATACATCATGCCAAGGTCTTGGGAAAATGACATGGGACGCAGTCTACAACCTATTGGAAAGAGAAGACCCCAAGGTCACAGTGGAGAAGGCATCAGTTCCAGACGAAGATAGCTCAGATTCCGACTCTGACATTAATGAAAAAACACTTGCAAATTCGTTTTTGCATCGAATTGCAGCCAGAGCGAGCATCATGCCTTACTATGATGTAGTTCGATGGGTTATTGACAGTGTAAAGATACAAGATAGAACGTTTGTTTCAGCATCTGGAGTGCCTTTTGGCTCGTTTAAAGCAGAAGACCTGAAAGCAATGTATCACCTTCCAGACCCGCAGAAGGTGTATAACAAGGAATTTATCAAAGACTTTGCTGATAATAACAAAGTCCAATCTGACCCTATCAAAGATTGGAAGAAAAATCCATAGAAGCACTGAAATGAAGCATCCGGTATGTATTCTGTAGATTCCCTTTTGCCTCCATATTGCTATGCCGCTGCCATGATGTGTAGATTATTTGGCAATGATAATTCAGCTAGGTTTTCTATACAAATGGTCCCATTAATCCTAGTTGCTGTCAATTCCGACATCATGGATTGGGCTGTTATTCTTTCTGATAGAATGGCCAATAGGATACTTGAGTACAGACAAGAAAAAACCGCTGGAAATTCCACTCCATTTTTCTTTTGTGCCTATATTCTTGATGCTCTTTGTTTTAATTCCGAGTTTCCCTTATTTGGATGGAAATGGACTCCCAAAGACCCTACCCCAATTCATATTTATCATAAACTGCTTTGGAAGGTTCATTTCCAAGATAATGTATATAGAATCTGCCATGGTTTCCTTATCCCTGTTTTCAAAATCATTTTTAATCGCTTCCGTCCTAGATTCTCTGATAAAGCTAAGGCCGACTTATCTGCAATAGGAGATTGGTTTGGGGAGGAGAAATTTACATACATCAGGGTTTTTGGTAGTATTGTGGAACCACATGTTCTTCCTCTTTTTGTTCCAGACAAACTTCTTGCTCAAGAAATTTCCTATCAATTAATAGTTGAAGGAATATCTAGGTCTTTGAATAACAGTAAGAAGAGAATGTGGCCTCAATTCCCACTCAATTGTGGTCAGTTTACTTTAAATGATTTCAAGCATGCAGAAAAAGAAGTCTCCAAGATAAAAGGTTGTAAATTTGCAACCATTCCTGGAAGACAATATGATCCAAAACAGATAGCATTTAATGTCACTGCTTCAGTTTCAATTGCTCGTTTTGATCATGAGCCAGATCCATTCGATGATTTGTTTGTTTCATTAGATAATTTTCCTCGAATTTATGACTTGGCCAAATCTAAATTCCAACAGGAGGAAATGAATAAATTTTTGTTATTCAGAAGCCAGAGATTGTTAAGAGTTCCTCTGGACCAGCTAAGAATTCAAACACAAAGGTCAGAGACAGAAGGTACATCCAGCCAAACGCCAGTAGAAACATCTACCGGCAAGGTCATTACACAATCGGCTGTTAACCAGCCAACTGTACATACTCAAAAAGTGGTCACTATTGACAAACCTGATGTCCCAAAGGGAAATACTGATGATAAATCCGGTCCAAATACTGGTCAGAAGTCTACTGCTCAAATGACAGAGAAATGCACAAATATCAATGATGATGTGCATAATCAAAAGGATGGATCGGATGACAAAAGCACTGAGCAGAGCATAGATACAGAAAAAGGAAAAGAAATAACTAAAGAGATTATGCTTTCCACTAATCTTGATGTTTCTCCTCAGCTATTAAAACAATATGATCAGTTTGCTCAACAGCTTGGATTGCAGGATAAAGTTGTAGAAGTTTCTCAACTGGTAACTCAGAAAGATCTCCACATAGCTTCACTGGAAGAGCAAGCTAAGGAAAATCAGCAACAGATTAGCCAATTGCAACAGCAACTACAGGATCAGACACTCAGGTCTAAAGAATTGGAAAAACAGCTTGCTGAAGAAAAGAAGAAAGTTGATGAAAAACTTTTAGGCAAACAAAAACAGCTAAATGAAGAAATTTCTAAATTACAAAATCTGTTACAAAATGAGGAAAATGCAAAAATGATTCAAGAAAAGGAATTTCAAGCAACTTTGGATAAGTTTAAAGATTACCCAAAGTTAAATGAATTCAAATCAGAAGCCCTTGAGGCTAATAAACTATTGACTCGGCAGTTAATTGAATTTTGCTCAAAGTTGTCACAAGCAGAACCTTTTTGTGATATTACTTCATCTTTGATCCAAAATATCATAACTCTTAGACAAGAAATAGATGATGCCGATGAAAATATTTCTGAGTTTCTCAACTGGCAGGATACAGAAAAGGGAAAAGAAGCAAATTTTCCTAGGATAGAGGAAAAACACAAAGAAATCTTGTTTACAGAATGGGAACATCAAATAATGAAAGCTGAGAGAGCAATATCAAGGGCCAGAAATATTATGAATAATATCACGCAATTCATAAATGACAGCTTATACTCAATAAATCTCATTTCAGACTGTGTTCCTGGCAGTTTGCCAAAAATAAAAGAAACTGAAGACAGGTGGAGAGAAGAAATGGAAAGGAAAAGTCAACAAATCAGCAAACTTCAAACAATATCCTGGGACAGTATGTGGACGCATTTGATCAAACCAAACAATCAACAGACGGCTATCAAATTCCTATCAAACGTTGTCGATTGCCTAATTCCAGAATTTTCCGATGCCACCTATGCTGGACAGTTGCATTCTGAGATGAGTCATCCACCAAGACTCCGAGATATGTTGAACATTTGCAACTTAGCTTCATCAAGCGAGGCAGAAAAACAATGAATCAGTTTCATTCAAGATAGTCTTTCAGTTTTAATTTGATAGATTGTAGCAGTAGTATTAGGATTTTGTTATGTAATTTCTTATTTAAATCCCTCTCATGCATTTAGAGAAGGATCGGAAGTTGTAATATTTTTGGGATTTGGAGCTAACATTTATGTACTTCATTCCTTATTATATTTATATGAAAGATCACATCTGGTGATTTTTGTGCTCAAATTATCTTTGAAGTGTTGCATTTTTGTGCCTTTGGATTTAATTTTACATCGGAGTTACTAGATCAGAGTATCACATTTCATTTGATAGTCTTCAAGATGAATGAGGTATTTTTATCTGTTCATTGTTGATTTTCTCTGTTATATGGTATTCATTTGAAGAATTTGCTATCATTTATATATTTGGTTTTCA
Source organism: Pinus albicaulis (assembly GCA_034641835.2). NCBI lineage: Eukaryota > Viridiplantae > Streptophyta > Pinopsida > Pinales > Pinaceae > Pinus > Pinus albicaulis. The sequence continues at coordinate 957,282,717 of CM076582.1, forward strand.
TAACATTTCCTTTTTATATTATCATTTCTGAGTATAATTGGAATGTTATCATTTATAAGCATATATGAATGGTATATAATGATGAATGCAATATGCTAATATAACTCTGTTTAATTTATTAAAACAGAGTTATCTTTATTCGTTTCTGCACATTTCAATTTAATTAATAATACATTTCCATGGTTATTATTAGATTGAAACAATCTTAAGTTGTATTCACATATAATTACCTGGGTTAAAATTAGAATTTCTTTATCAGTATTTAGCTTAGATCAGATAGTTTTATTTTCTGTTAATTTAGTCCCATTTTCACCCATCCAATTCAATCCACTTAGTTATAAGGAAACTGGTCCTTTAAATCCAGTCGGAGCCACCATCCCAAACGGAAAAGGAGCTGTCTTAAGGTCCCGACCGGGTGGTTTTCCCCCAATGTTTGAAGCAAAGATTTTTCTAGCCTTTGTTGTGTTCAAATCAATCAAGCATTTCAGACCTTTTCTCTTAAAAACTCATACAAAAATCATTGTCCCATTCTCTGCAGTGAGGCAATTATTAATGCAGAGAGAAGTAGGAGAAAAACGAGCTAACTGGGTAACAACTTTACAAGAATATGATGTTGATATTAAACCAGCTAAAATTGTTAGAGGACAAGGTTTTTGCAGATTATTAGCAGGAGCTCATAACATACCAGAGAATGATCATTCAAATCAAGATATTCAAGTAAATAAGATAAGTATTACAGATTCTGAATCTCAGTATTATGATCTCATCTATTACTTAAAAAATGGGTATGCTCCTTCTGATCTCAGCTATAAGAAAAAATGTGCTTTAAGATTAAAAGCTATTAAATATGAGATCATTGATAATGTGTTATTAGAAAAAATTATGATTCAATTTTGTTGAGATGTCTTGAGAAGATTGAGGCTGAAAAGGTTTTGTAGGAGTTGCATGATGGACCAGCAGGAGGTCATTTTGGAGGTGATACCACAGCTCACAAAATAATTCGTGCTGGCTATTATTGGCCTACCCTTTTTAAAGATACACATGAATATGTAAGAAAGTGCAGAATCTGCCAAACTGCAAGTGGAAGACAAAGGAAACCAGCTTTTCCTTTGCAACCAGTAAATATTGAGCAACCATTTGAACAATGGGGACTTTGACATTGTGGTGGATAGTACCTCATTCTTCCAACTGACACAAGTACATTAACTACTGTATGCGATTATTTTACAAATGGGTAGAGGCAATCCCATTGAAGGTAGCCAATTCTAATGCAATTATTGATTTCATAGATCAATTCATCATAACCAGGTTTGGTGTACCTCAAGCTCTTGTCTTTGATAATGCATCTTACTTCTCTGGAAATAGTTTAATAGAATTTGCGCTCAAAATAGGTTTTAAATTAAAATATTCAGCAAATTATTATCCACAAGGTAATGGTTTGGTTGAATCCACTAATAAAAATCTCATCAAAATTATTAAAAGGACTATTGATCAAAATCAAAAGAATTGGCATAAATCTTTAATCTTTGCATTATGGGTTGATCGTATTACTGAAAAAGCTTCAATAGGAACTTCAACTTTTAATTTAGTTTATGGAAAAGAAGTTGTGATACCATCAAATTTAACTCTTCCATCATTAGCCCTAGTACAATTTATTGAAGAAAATCCTTCTTCATCCATTCAATTGAGATATGATCAAATCCTTAAACTAGAAGAAGAAAGAGATAAGGCTAAAATTGTTCATGAAAAACATCAGCAACTTGTAAAATCTTCTTTTGATGCAAGTTCTACTGGCTCAAAATTTTTGTCAATTGGTGATCTTGTTCTAAAATGGGATAAGGCACATGAAGAAAAAGGTAAACATACCAAATTTCAAAAGATGTGGCTTGGACCATTTCAGATTGTTGAAAGGATAGGCTCAAATACATTCATGCTCCAAGATCTAACAGGTAAGAGAGAATCTCTTCCTGTAAATGGGCTTATCTTAAAGAAATTCTTCTCATAAGGAGGTAACCCCTTCTTAAATTGTACATATTCCTTTTTGCAAAGTCTTATATTGTTTTTACAAATAAAGGTTGGTAATAAGTCTCTAATTGACTGTTTACTTGATAGAAAAATTCTTAAGAAAAATATTATAAATATTTATTTTAGTGTAAATAAGAATTTTTAGAGAAATGATTATATTCTCTTGATAATTTTAAATAAGATATTATACTTTGAAAAATTATACCAATTATTTGCATAATCTTTTTTGAAAAAACTTGAGGAAAATGTAAATCATTACAAGTTTATTAAGCAGAGAGAAGTTATCTATAAAAGTAAAGATTATTCAAGTCTTGGTACTCAAAAAACTCAGAAAATTGTCATCCATTGATTCTTAAGGATAAGACTAGTTCACCCCATTCATTTAGGTTGTGATTTTTTAGAATATAATTCTAAGAAATTATTGTAAAATTCTTTAAGAGATAAGAGGTCTCATCATGAGCCGACTTACCATATTCATAAGAAATAATAAAACTGACATCACCAATACTGCATATCAAAACAGGGTAATGGCTTATTAATATAAGACAAGGGGTCTCATCACGAGCCAGCTTGTTCAGTTTAATTATAACTATTGAATGGCATTTTTATCAACTGGCTACCAAACCAGAACAATGGCTCTTAAAAAGAAATAAAAAATAAATAAAAGACAAAAACATGAGATAATATGTCTTATGAATTTATCTTTTAAAAAGTCATAATCTTAGTTGAATGGGACAATGAATAGTTAATGGTTAAAAGGTAACCCTGTCGAAACTATGAACGTTTGCAGACAGCAGAGGAAATACCTATGACAATAGAGTATATTACAAAACCAAACTTGAAAAAATCCACTTACTTCATTACTAATACCAATCAAAGCTTAAAGATAACTCAAAATATTTTTATTCTCAAGAAACTAGAAAGAAATTGTTAATAATTTTTATTCTTTTTCATAAGTTAGATTTTATTTCTAATTATCCTAGGATAATTTTTATTACCTTTAAAAATCTTTACTTACTTAAAATATAGTATTCATTTTATTTTTCAGAGATAACTGGTTCTTTCAGTGAATCGCCAATTGTTGTACTATACAAAAACCCTCCCTTTTTCTTTAAAATTTTAGAAATAAAATTCATTTAGAAATAGGGTCCCTTTCTTTTTCTTATAGAAATAAAACACTTAGAAATAAAATTCATTGTTTTGGAAAAATTCATATTTTTACTAAACAAATTCAACATTCAAAAATTTATGATCCGATCTAATATACAAGGCCTTATCATAAAAAACAAATCAAATTTAAAAGTTCAATCGCAATCGGAGAATCGGAGATAATCTTCAAAAGAAATTTCATATGCCTATTTCAAATCCTTCGATGCGATTAGTCCAATCGGAAAGTTCCAATCGCTAAGAGTTTAAAACAGTTATTTATAACTTCCGATGCGATGCGTCAATCGCAATCGATTAATCGGGACAGTCTTTAATAAACTCTTTACGCTTATTTGAAATTCCCCGATCCGACGTACGTTGATAATAAACGCTTTCAAAAGAAAAATCGAACATTTGTTCAAATTATATGGTAGACCCCACCATTAGAGATCGGAAAGATCTGCAATCGCAATCGATCAATCGGGATAAACGTATTGTGATCTTCATCTGCCTTTCGAAAACTTTCGATGCGATTCATCTATTGCATACGAAAAGTTCAGAATGAGTGAATATTTTAATATGTCACAAGCGCCAAATCTTTATTGGTACGAAGGCATTCAATAACGAATCAAATGAATATGGTTAATGATTTGGTTTTAAATACGTAAGTGTGACCCAAAAAGAGCATTTACGTAATATACGAAACAAATAAATGAAAACCATAAGTTCATAAATCATTCTGTTTGAGTGGCTTGTTGATCACGACTGAGAGTTTATTGTCTTGCAGAGCCAAAGAACATCAAGCTCTTTCACTCACAGACAAAGGGAAGCGGTAGCTAACGAAATGTGAGGGAGAAGAAACAAAGTTTGCTCTACCGGTGAAGTTGCGAAACTCCTACGGTCTCGAAAAGAAAAGCCCCATAAAAGCTAAGGCTAGTCACAGATACATCATGCCAAGGTCTTGGGAAAATGACATGGGACACAGTCTACAACCTATTGGAAAGAGAAGACCCCAAGGTCACATTGGAGAAGGCATCAGTTCCAGACGAGGATATCTCGGATTCTGACTCTGACATCAATGAAAGAACACTTGCAAATTCATTTCTACATCGAATTGCAGCCAGAGCGAGCATCATGCCTTACTATGATGTAGTTCGATGGGTTATTGACAGTGTAAAGATACAAGATAGAATGTTTGTTTCAGCATCTGGAGTGCCTTTCGGCTGATTTAAAGCAGAAGACCTGAAAGCAATGTACCACCTTCCAGACCCACAGAAGGTGTATAACAAAGAATTTATCAAAGATTTTGCTGATAATAACAAAGTCCAATCTGACCCTATCAAAGATTGGAGGAAAAACCCAGAGAAGCATCGAAACGAAGCATCCAGTATGTATTCTGTAGATTCCCTTCTGCCTCCATATTGCTATGCAGCTGCCATGATGTGTAGGTTATTTGGCAATGATAATTCAGCTAGGTTTTCTATACAAATGGTCCCATTAATCCTAGCTGCTGTGAATTCCGACATTACGGATTGGGCTGTTATTCTTTCCGATAGAATGGCCAATAGGATACTTGAATACAGACAAGAAAAAACTGCTGGAAATTCCACTCCCTTTTTCTTTTGTGCCTATATTCTTGATGCTCTTTGTTTCAATTCCGAATTTCCTTTATTTGGATGGAAATGGACTCCTAAAGACCCTGTTCCAATTCATATTTATCATAAATTGCTTTGGAAGGCTCATTTCCAAGATAATGTATATAGAATCTGTCATGGTTTCCTCATCCCTGTTTTCCAAACCATTTTTAATCGCTTTCCTCCTAGATTTTCTGATAAAGCTAAGGCCGACCTATCTGCAATCGGAGATTGGTTTGGGGAGGAAAAATTCACATACATCAGGGTTTTTGGTAGTATAGTGGAGCCGCATGTTCTTCCACTTTTTGTTCCAGACAAACTTCTTGCTCAAGAAGTTTCCTAACAATTGACCGTTGAAGGAATATCTAGGTCATTGAATAACAGTAAGAAGAGAATGTGGCCTCAATTTCCACTCAATTGTGGTCAGTTCACTCTAAATGATTTTAAGCATGCAGAAAAAGAAGTCTCCAAGATAAGAGGTTGTAAATTTGCAACCATTCCTGGAAGACAATATGATCCAAAAAAGATAGCATTTGATGTCACTGCTTCAGTTTCAATTGCTCGTTTTGAGCATGAACTAGATCTGTTCGATGATTTGTTTGTTTCATTAGATAATTTCCCTCGAATTTTTGACTTGGCCAAGTCTAAATTTCAACAGGAGGAAATAAATAAATTTCTCTTATTTAGAAGTCAGAGATTGTTGAGAGTTCCTCTAGATCAGCTGAGAACTCAAATTCAAAAGTCAGAGATAGCAGGTACATTCAGCCAAACGCCAGTAGAAACATCTACCGGCAAAATCATTACACAATCGGCTGTCAACCAGCCGACTGTACATACTCCAAAAGTGGTCACTATTGACAAACCTGATGTCCCAAAAGGAAATACTGATGATAAATCTGGTCCAAATACTGGCCAGAAGTCTCAAATGATAGACAAATGCACAAATATCAATGATGATGTGCATAATCAAAAGGATGGATCGGATGACAAAAGCACTGAGCAGAGCATAGATACAGAAAAAGGAAAAGAAATAACTAAAGAGATTATGCTTTCCACTAATCTTGTTGTTTCTCCTCAGCTATTAAAACAATATGATCAGTTTACTCAACAGCTTGGATTGCAGGATAAAGATGAAGAACAAATAGAGCAGGATGTTGAAATCATTCCTGAACATCCTACAGGGCATATTGTATTAAAAGTTGAGGAGATCCCTCCTTTGGATGTATTTTACAGCCCTAAACATAGGGCTGTTGTTAAAAGACAAAGAAAGAAAAGAAAAACAGAACAGGGCATATTTTCTACTCCATCAGAGGAATTTATGAATATTGTTTATAAGAACAATGAAATGAATCCATTTGAAGACCTCACGAAATTTTCCCAGTATACAGGAGCTTATAGTGCTGCAACAGTGGATAAAGTTGTAGAAGTTTCTCAACTGGTAACTCAGAAAGATCTCCACATAGCTTCACTGGAAGAACAAGCTAAAGAAAATCAGCAACAGATTAGCCAATTGCAACAGCAACTACAGGATCAGATACTCAGGTCTAAAGAATTGGAAAAACAACTTGATGAAGAAAAGAAGAAAGTTGATGAAAAACTTTTAGGCAAACAAAAACAGCTAAATGAAGAAATTTCTAAGTTACAAAGTCTGTTGCAAAATGAGGAAAATGCAAAAATGATTCAAGAAAAGGAATTTCAAGCAACTTTGGATAAGTTTAAAGATTACCCAAAGTTAAATGAATTCAAATCAGAAGCCCTTGAGGCTAATAAACTATTGAATCAGCAGTTAATTGAATTTTGCTCAAAACTGTCACAAGCAGAACCTTTTTGTGATATTACTTCATCTTTGATCCAAAATATCATAACTCTTAGACAAGAAATAGATGATGGCGATGAAGAGATTTCTGAGTTTCTCAACTGGCAGGATACAGAAAAGGGAAAAGAAGCAAATCTTCCTAGGATAGAGGAAAAACACAAAGAAATCTTGTTTACAGAATGGGAACATCAATTAATGAAAGCTGATAGAGCAATATCAAGGGCCAGAAATATAATGAATAATCTCACGCAATTCATAAATGACGGCTTATACTCAATTAATCTCATTTCAGACTGTGTTCCTGGCAGTTTGCCAAAAATAAAAGAAACTGAAGACAGGTGGAGAGAAGAAATGAAAAGGAAAATTCAACAAATCGGCAAACTTCAAACGCTATCCTGGGATAGCATGTGGACTCATTTGATCAAGCCAAACAATCAACAGACAGCTATCAAACTTCTATCAAACGCTGTCGATTGTCTAATTCCAGAATTTTCTGATGCCACCTATACTGGACAGTTGCATACCGAGATGAGTCATCCACCAAGACTCCGAGATATGTTGAACATTTGCAATTTGGCTTCATCAAGCGAGGGAGAAAAACAATGAATCAGTTTTATTCAAAATAGCATTTCAGTTTTAATTTGATAGATTGTAGCAGTAGTATTAGGATTTTGTTATGTAATTTATTATTTAAATCCCTCTCATGCATTTAGAGAGGGATCGGAAGTTGTAATATTTTTGGGATTTGGAGCTAACATTTCTGTACTTCATTCCTTATTATATTTATATGAAATATCACATCTGGTGTTTTTTGTGCTCAAATTATCTTTGAAGTGTTGCATTTTTGTGCCTTTGGATTTAATTTTACATCGGAGTTACTAGATCAGAGTATCACATTTCATTTGACAGTCTTCAAGATGAATGAGGTATTTTTATCTGTTCACTGTTGATTAATTCACTTAGTTATAAGGAAACTGGTCCTTTAAATCCAGTCGGAGCCACCATCCCAAACGGAAAAGGAGCTGTCTTAAGGTCCCGACCGGGTGGTTTTCCCCCAATGTTTGAAGCAGAGATTTTCTAGGCTTCAACAGAGTCACGGATGTTGCTCCGCTGCCAGCGAGCCTGGTCAGTACCCTGGCGGAGTCGTCGCATCGCCTCTCTGCGCAAAAAGCCTTTCTCAATCCTTTACCCTTTATTGGTGTGCTACTACACTTATTTTAAATGTGCTCGAGGCACTTATTTTGATGTTCTCATGGCACTTATTTGAGAGAGGCAATTTTGCCTAGGCGGATGAGGGATCTTGACTTATTTTACTTGCAAGAGAGGTTTCTCCTGGTCTGTATGAGGAATTTAGTTTTTCTCGGATATCCTTCCGTCACTCGAAGTTAGCCCTGTTCCCTTTCAGTCCAGTTGCCATTTTAACCAAATTTCTTCTAACAGACACTCTTTCAAGCTTGCTATGTGAGCTATCTGCACTTAGTAGCCCGAACTAGATCATGTGTTACCTTTGGGTGTCAATCACTGACAAGCTCCTGCCACCTTTTGTGATTTTTAGCAAAGACTTCTCATCAGCACAGATCCTGGTGCAGTATGCCAATTGCATGACTTCTACAATGCGTTCTGATTTATTGAATTTCTTAGAAGGACGCCTACAAAAACAAAAACTAAACAAAAAATAAAAAAATATGGTACAGGGGTGGGGACGGCCCTCCTAGGGCTATTAAGTGAAGTAGTCTTTGAGGTCATGCCTGTTCACTGGGAGAACCTCGATTCTTCCCTCTAGAGTTTTCAGTCTGAAAGTGTGGGAACCTAGCTTCTCTTTAATTTGGAATGGATCTATCCAAAGGGCTTGGAATTTGGAATGTTTCCCATTATCTTCGTGAGATTTATCCCATTTAAGAACAAGGTCTCCTACTTCTAAAATTTTACTCCTAGCAGACTTTTTATCAAACCATCTCTTAATCTAACTTTGGTGGATGGAAAAATTTTCCTAGGTTTTTTGCCTTTCCTCCTCCAGTTTCAATAATGTGTCGATTCGGGCCTGCAAGGTGGGGCATGGGGTGCCATGGATTTCTTGGGACAACTGGAAGGCAGGGAGAGATAGGTGGGGAGGAAGGATGGCCTCTTTTCCATATATAAGAAAAAATGGGGAGGTGCCGAGCGAAGATTTGGGAGGGACCTGATCAGCCCAAAGGGCGTTATGGAGGGTGTTATGTCAGTTTCGCTAGTGGGACAACAGGGTATTTTTTATGATGCGAATAAGGTTCTTATTAGTTGAATCGGCTAACCCATTTCCTTGGGGGTAATAGTTTGTAGAGTGCTTAAGAACAATACCATTTTCCAAAGTGAGATCGTACAACTTGAAAGACGAAAAATAAGTTGCGTTGTCAAAAACAAGAAAGGTTGGAACGCCAAACCTGGTGATGATAGAATGAGTGAAAAAATCTATTACCTCTTGATCGTTTATTTGAATAATGGTATCGCTTCAACCCACCTGGTGAAATAGTTGGTAGCGGTGAGGATGTACCAATGTTGCTTGGAGGAGTGTGGTAATATTTATCCAATCAAGTCCAAACCCCATTGTTGAAAAGGTTCCTCTACTGCCACTGACTGTAATGGAGCGGCTGGCCATGTTTCCTGGTTGGCGAATTTTTGACATTGGACACACTTCCGGACATATGCGTGAGCATCCTTGAAGATGGTTGGCCAATAGTAGCCAGCGCGCATGATTTTGTGGGTAGTGGTATGGCCTGCAAAATGTACTCTAGCTGGTCCATTGTGTAGCTCGGTCAGGACGCTTTGTGCTTCATCGTGTTCCAGGAAACGTAGTATAACTCCATTGTAATGTTTCTTGAAAATTTTTCCTTGTAATAATTGGTAGGATGCAGCCTTCAGCCTTATTGTGAATTTCTGTCGAGCAGTTAAAATACGATCCATAACACCATGGGCCAAATATTTCAAAATGTCAGAGTACCAAGAAAGGTTTCCATGCTGAGGTGTGTGGTCAATCTGATACATGTCAATTTCTTGTTCCCAGCATTCTTCTTCACTCCCACGTGAGCTTGCAGCCTCCGCGACCATTTGGCAGAGTCCTTGCCCTTTGACAGTATGTGCCATTTTTAACTCCAGGTCGTACTCTTGGAGACATGTCATCCAGTTTCCTTGTCTCTCTCCTAGCTCTTGCTGCATGAAAAGTGAGCGAACAACTGGGTGGAGAACAAACACTGTGACATGGTTCTTCAAGATGTATGGCCGGAAATGCTTGACCACTTTGTAGACTGCGTAAGCCTGCTTGTCAATCTCAGGGTAATTCAGTTCAGCACCTTGCAACCCAATACTCATGAATGATATGGGTCGTTCATAATTTTTAGCGTATTTTTGTGTGAGGACAGCCGTGAGTGATGAATCCGAGGCGAAGATATAAAAGATGAATCCTTTGCTGAAGTCTGGGCTTTGGAGAGATGGTGCTTCTGCAATGGCCTGCTTGATTTTATTGAAAGCTTCCTTCTTAGGTGGATTCCATTTAAAACTTGCATTATTTTTAATCATCCCCTGCAAAGGCCTAACTATTTGGTCAAAATCTGATATGAATTTCCGTACAAAGTTGATCTTCCCAAGGAAGGATTGCATGGATTTTTTGCTACTAGGAGGTGGAATCTGGGCGATAACCTTCGCTCGCTCGGGATCTACAACTATACCATTCCTAGTTATGATATGGCCCAACAAATTCCCCTCTGACACAGTGAAGACACTTTTCTTTGGGTTGAGTGAGATCCCATACTTCCTGCATCTTTCGAAAACCTGCCTGAGGTGACGTAAGTGGTCACATATGCGTTTCAAAAACACGATGATGTCGTCCAAGTATACTACCATGCTCTATCCTATTATACCTCAGAAAGCTATGTCCATAGCCCATTGGAAATTTTCCCCAGCATTGATCAATCCGAAGGGCAGGTGCCTGAAAGTGAAAGTTCCCCACTTAGTTCGGAACGTAGTTTTTAATTTGTTGGGTTAAGCTACCAGCACTTGGTTATACCCGGAAAAACCATCCAACAGAGAGAACATCTCCAATCCATATACGGCTTGCAATATCTGTTCCATAGGGGGAACTAGGTAGTTATCTTTGTTTGAGGCTCTGTTTAGATTTCAGAAATCCATGCACAAACGGATCTCACAGGATTTTTTCTATACTGGAACCAGATTTGATACCCAAGTGGAGTGTCAAACTTTGAAGGTTATGCGCGCATCCAAGAGCTTCTTAAGTTCTTTCAGAATCATTGGTTCCAGTGTAGGGTGCACTTTTGTTAGCTTTTTTTGGAAAGGCTTCACTCCTTCCTTCATAGGGATCACATGCTGAATAATATGAGTTTCATAAGTACACAGTTCATCATACGTCCAAGCAAAAATGTCTCGGTATTTCCGGAATATTTCGGTGAAACCGTGCCTCTCCTGAACAGAACAATCCTTCTCGAGGTTGACGAACTTAGGGTCATTATCTATCCCTAAGTTTACCTGTCGATGTGCCAGAGTGGAGCTTTGTATTTTAGTGTTGGGGGCCCCGCAAAAATGGTTCTGCAGATCAAACAATTTTTCAAGTGACACTATTCCCTTGGGCATGGGATTTTCCTTGCGTTTCTCTTATTATTCCTGCAAGGCTTGATCGTGGTCCACTTCTTCTATCACTGCGTTTTTGAACACCTCAGTGCTGAGCATGAATTCAAGTATCTGTTGGTCATCATCAAAGACGCGTAAATTAGTTATGTTATCTAGCACAGATGGTTTATACACTATTTCAATAGAAAAACCATCCCTTAGAGGGGTGAACCTAGCAGCAGTGTTAGCCAGAGTATCAACTTCCGCATTATGCATTCTAAGCATGGATTTAATACCAAACACATCAAAAGCAGAAATTAGACGCCATACCTCTTGTTGGTAAGCTTTCAAGTGCAGAGACAAGCAATGGATGGTATTGCGTACCTGATGAATGATGAATTTGGAATCTTTGATAACCTTTAAGCATCTCACCTTTAGGTCTGACGGCTTTTTGAGTCTGAGGACTAAGGCCTCATATTCGGTGGTATTGTTGGTGCATTGAAATTCTAGCCGGCATGAGAACAAAAACTTGTTCTTTTGGGGGTCCAACAGGATGCAGCCCGTGCCTGCTCCGTCATGCGTCTTGGAGCCGTCGTAATACAAGGTCCACACATCATCTTCCAATTTCTCTGGAACCGTGGGTTGGGGAGAAATTTCAGTTTGGTTTATGATGGGTATAGCTTGGTCTTCAGTGACGAGCGTTAGCTCTGATTGGACGTCTGGGCTTACTGGGGACTAAGGGGGATGGTAACATCCGAAGATGGCCTCTAAGAAACACATGTTGAGCTCTTCTTGGGAAAAACTGACAGGTTCATTGGTAGCGTCCAAGTCAGTCACAATATGTTTCATATAAAGTTCACTTTCAACTCTTATTTGGTTGTTTTGACCCTTTTAGGGAAGCCATAGGTGAGACCAATCGGTAGCGAAGTACCTTTGTAGCTTGTTGGACCAGTCCCTACTTAGAAGGAGACCTTAGGCTTCCAGGATGTCTACGACTACTATGCCTATGCATTGGTGGACTTTGGAATCAGAAGATAGGCGGATGATGACATTATTTAGTTCACCTACAGCGGGCACTTGTGATCTGTCAAGCTGAATAATCCTAGCATCAGTATTCTCTAGGCGAATGTTTAACTTTTTACAGATAGACAGGGGCATGACATTTGTGGATGCGCCGGAGTCAACCAGGCATCCATGGGCGTTAAAGTTAAAGATTTCAAAATACAAGAGAAAGGGGGGCGTATATCCCCTCAAGTTCACATTTACGATGTTCACAATAGATTGGAGGCTTCAAGTAGCTTGGGAAGATGTGTTGCTCACAGGTTTGTTTGTCAAGGCGTTGGCGAAGGCTTTGAGAATAAGCTCCCGTTGGTTGGTGATGCGAGCGAGCTCATAAAGGGAGATGTTGGCTCTAGTTTTATTCATATCCTCAACAATGTTGTAACCAGAGTCAGAGTGCGGACTAGTCTCGGCAGGGGTTTTGGGCGACCCTACCAGCAGTTTGCTATTTTGGTTCACTCGGGTGTTGCTAGGAGCAGACTTCTCATGAATAACAGCTTGTTGCTCAGTCCCTGGGGGTAATATTTTCCTTAAGAAGGTCCTCCTCTTCTCTTCAAAGGACTATTCAGGAATCGGTCCTTTGCTTCTTAGGCCATAGTTTCGCACGGGCTGGGCTGTAGGATCATCGGCCACATTAATGTTAGTGATGGTATGGGTGCTTTCCCCGCGGATCACATCAAACACAAGGATGGTAGATCTTCGTTCTTCATCTGGGGGAAAATATTCTTTATTGTTAGAGACATCATTTTCAACTGCATCCCCTGGGGTTTGATAATCTAGGAGTTGATTTACTACCGCAGTCATGCTGCCAATCCATTGGGGGCATGTCTTCTCGGAGTGGGCGACCTGGTGGAAAGAACAAAAATTATCTTTTTCGATTTCTTCTACATTAAGAACAATGTTTTTGTTTGATGGAGGCCGGCCAATTGCGGGGGTATTCTTTCTGAAAAAAGGCTTTTGCGTCTTGGTGCCAGTAGCGGATTCAATGCCTTTTCTCTTTATATTAGAGACTTCATTGGTTAATAACTTAAGGGACTTTGTTATACCTTCGAAGTCAAAATTATATTTGTCCTTATCCTCGGTTTTGGACGTGGAAGACTAGTTATTCTTCGAGGTGGGTTTGTGATCATCTCGACCTTCATGGTCGATGACCCCGATGGAAAGCATGTCCTTTTCTACGGCAAGGGCAGTGGCATAATTTGCTGCAAGGGTAGCCCTAGCCTCACGCTTTACGATTATGGCCATGTCTCTGGGAAGAGCCTTTGTGTAGTAGTCTATGGTGACGGAGTCATCCAATGCCAAGTTGGGGGGGAATTTGTTCAATATGGTGGCAAAATGCTGATTAAAATATTTGACCTTCTCTTTATTTTTTCACTTGATGGTACTTAACTCCGTGAGGAGCATGGAGGGGGTCTTGTCCTCCAAAAACTTCTGTAAGAAAATGCGATGGAATTGATCCCATGAAGTTATGGAAGCACTTGGGAGAGAGCGATAGCAGGTGGCCAATTTGTTCTCAAGGGTGTGGGGAAAAAAATGGCAGGCGATGTCATCTGTTTGGACTCTCATTATTTGCAGTGAAAGGTAGAAGTTTCTTATGTGGTCTTCGACCAGCGTGCCTTTCTCAGGGTCAAACTTGGGGAGGTGTTTTTCATGGTGTCTAGGCATGTCATGGAGGGGGCCCAGGAGATATAATTGAGATTGAGCCATCCAAGCAAGCAGTTACACCCACCTGGCATGCTTTTGGTGCCTGATTTCAGGTTCATATTTACTTCCTGCACTCGACGCGGATGTTTCCCCTTCATGGTGAGAGTGCTCGTCTTTACGTCCCTCGCGGTTTTCCATATTTATAAGGTATCTCTAATTGTAGATAGGGGCCCTATTTTGGTTTTGATGGTGGTGGGTGGCATGGTGACCTTGGCCACAACCTCTATCTCCCCTACCTCTATTCCCCCGGCCTCTATTCCCCTCGCCCCCTCCTGGTGGACGGTGGACCTGGTTTTTGTTATTTTGGGCCTGGTCAAGCATAGGGCCAGGATGGGGTCCATTCATGTCGGGATCTTCCTCTTCTGCTCCTTGGGGCTCCGTAATAGGTTCATTATTCTCAACTGCCATTGCAAGGTCTTCAACCATCAAATTTATCAACTGGGGCAGAGAATTTACAAGGGCACCGTTGCGAGTGAGGTTAGCAGCAGGGGTCCTAGGATGGGTCAGAATGCTCATGAATGGAGTGAATTGAAAATATCTGATGAGGTTGCAGGCAACCGAGTGTAGGAATCTTAACTGATCCCTAGTAACCTCATAATAAGGAGCTTCTTCCCCTTGGAAATCTTCAAAATGGGGAGGAACGGTGTCATCGTGTATGGCCTCCCTTGGGGAGTTTGTAATGGAATATTACTCATGTGCTGGGAGGCTTCCATTCAGACCTCCTTCTAGTGCCAATTTTGTTGATGGAAAAATCTGTCTGGCCAACAGCAGGGGATCTCCCCAGTAAAAAGTCCCAACTAAACTCTAAACCATTTGGAATCGGGATCCCGTCCAGGGTGTGGGTTCAGCTACCGCTCAGTTCTCCTTTCCTTGGGTCTCAATAGAACTCAATTAACCTGCGGACACACGCTTATTTGGATGATAAAAGACACATGATTGATGAATTAAATGAACATATAACACTATGTGTAGCAAGATGAATAACAAAGCATGGGGCCAAAGTAAATGCTATCAACAACATATCATTAGGGTCATGCTTGTACACTGTTCTAACCACAGAAGAAACAATTCTTTATGGCACAACACCCTTCACTTCCTTAAATGGTTTTGGTGATAATATAAATGTCAGTAAACAAAGTTATTAACATTCATTGATAAAGCAAAAATAAAATTATCACCATTAAAACATGTTTAGAAAACTATAATGCATAAATGATGTCATTGGAAACATAGTTTCATTAATCAAAAGATGTTAGAAACTGAAAACATAATACTCATAGCGTTCACACATTTACAACCATCAGATCCAACAATGGAGTTAAATAATTCTTGTACTCATACTCAAAAATGTGTATTCCTTCTATAAAATTCTCTATAACTCTTTGAGTCCCAAACAAAAGATCCTTACAATCTTCTCGAAGGAAGTTTTTATAGACCAAAACTTTCCCTTTGGGCTTCCTGACTTTTTGCGTTCCTAACTGTTGGGTTGCTTTGCGACCTGAATGGAGGATGTGACCTGCAACCCAGTTGAAAAGTACAACCTGCGACTCCGTTCGAACAATGCGACCTGTGACCTGATCATGGGAGTGTGCGCGTGATTGCGAGGTCAGGGGCATCAACTTGTTTCTCCTTGAGAAAATTCTGCCATGCACGATAATCTGCAGCGACTGGGGAGATTAGGGGAACTTCTTCCCTTAACAGGTGTAGGCACTCTAAGGCATTTGGAATCAGAGTTTATCTCTTGAGTTTGACTTGGTTGGCTAAAGAGGCCAGTTTAGTGTAGATCCAAACTAGTGTAATGATGAATTTAACCAAGTTCTCTTGCGATGCGGAAAGATCAGGAGTAGTTGTGGATTTCCTGATAGGTTGTAGAAATGTTTGAATCTCCTGGTCTACCTGTCCCCACGTCTTTTCCTCGCTCAGTGCACCTAGAGATGGAATGTGGTGTAGTTCATGGATCGAGTCGATGCCACTGATCAAATGCCCGTACGTGGTTATTACCTTTTCTAGGTCTTTGGATAAATTTTCCTTGGATTGCATCTTGATACAAATTTGGACCTTGGCATCCTGGGTGTGAATCCAGTCTTTCTTGGGAAAGTTTTTCGGAGCCTGCGGGTACTGGCCTGTCCATTCTATCATTTTGTCCAAAGCGGCAAAGGCCACTTTCAGTTGCTCGCTCCTCTATTTTGTCTCTACTTGGGCTTTTAGTAGGGGGGCGACTGTTTGTTTTATAGTGAACATCTCCCCATAAACCTGCCTCATGGTGACCTATAGTGTCACCAAATCTCTTTGGACGGTGAGCGGTACTTCATTAATAGGAGTATTTCTATCTTGAAGCTACTCGATTTCCTCCCTTAATGCTCTCTTTTCTTGCTCTGCCCTGACTTCCATTTGTTCAGAGTCCTATAAACTATTTTTCAGAGAGAGTATCTCTCTACTCATTCGGCTCAAATTTTCTTCTGTGGCTATGGAAAAAGCAGGGCCGGCTAATACTATCATTACTGGGTTGGTCCTAGTGTCTATGACTATATCTTTCTCTGCCGTGGCTGTGAGTGGGGCAGAAGGGTTCCTGCTAGACATCTCCTTTTTTCTTGTCAGATTTTGAAAGTGAACTGATCATAAGTGAGCCTTGTAAGGTTAAACACTTCCTCAACTTGTCCTTCATAAGAGCTTGGCTCGGAGAGTGAAAAACACGTATTAATTATAGGTACTTCGATGGGCTGCAGCCTAGTTTGTAATTCTGTGATTAGATGAGATGTCTCGATGTCTTTTGATCTTTGATCCTCCTCTTCTTTTCTTTTCCATTCTTCCTCTTCTTTCTGAAGCTGCTCCACCTCTGCCTTGTCCTGTTCTAATTTCTTCCTGCGCTCTACTTTTGCTTTTTCTTCCTGTTCTTCCTTTCTCTTGCGTTCGGCCTCCACCTGATCTAATTCCCTTTTGAGCTGCCATTCTGCCTCCTCCTTTTATTCCTATTATTCCTTTCTTTTCTAGGCATCCTCTGCCTGTTTCTTTCTTTGCTCTATTTTCAAGTTATTTCTACGATTATCTTCATCTTCTTTTGCCTTATTTTCAGCTTCTAGCTGAGCTTTTTCTTCTTGTTCTTTCTGTTGGGTGGTAGTGTTGTGACCCATGCTGGTTTGAGGCTTCTTGGCCTGGGAAGAAGAGGCGCCTCCCAATTCACGGATTATTTCCTCCAACGTGTGATAATTTGGATCTTCTTGATCGGACCATGCCCCTAGGGCAAGTTCCCTATACGCGTTATACCAGTTTCTTTTCTCATCCTCATATGGGCGTTTACTGTGTTGTTAGCTCCATTTGAACTTGGCCCGTTTGCAGTGATCAGGGACTATCCTCTCAGGGTCATATGTCTGGTGATCCAAAGGCCCCCAGGTGGAAACCTCTCATTTGTTCCGCTTTTGCCTCTACCTTTCTGAAATATTTGACCATGTAGGCACCAATGGTGAGCGGAAGTGTAGGCCAAGACTTTTTCTTACCTTTATTCAGGACTTTAGAAAAACCGAAAGTCATCTGATAACAAACTTCTTGAAGAAGCATATTATCCATAACAAATCGGGGTAGGGCATGAGGAGTCCTGAATGAACCAAAGACTCAAATAAAGGTGTATTATGCGAGTGGAAACCAATGTGCCACCTTGACTAACGTCTCCATGGCTCGCCAGAACATGCATCTGGTATCTTGACCGAACAATTTTCTGTAGAGCATCGGGATGAAGAGTTGTGAGATTGACTCTATATCTTTCTTATACCTAGAGTCCCATAATACCTTCATTTCTATGTGAAATGGGCGTGCCTGCTCGGGTCCCAGTTGTGCACCCATCCCTCAAAGTGTCACTAGGAAAAAAAAACATCCAATAGGTAGGAAGCCATGTAAAATTCAGACGAATATCCCTCCTCTAGTGCTAGTGCCAAGGATATGTTTATCTGGACAGACGCCATTAGCATGCTGGCCCAATTGAAACGAGTGCCGTGCACAGTGACATAGTTCATCAAGGATACCCAAGTGCCACTAAAAGTGGTGGCATCGGGACGACCGTATATCCTACAAAGCATAGCTACCACCAGCTTATATACCTTCCTGAGGCCCGCCACTGGATATTCCTGATATTTCTTGACTTTGAAATTTTCGGGTTCCTCCCACCACCCCCTCAGGGTATATGCTATGGCGACTGCATGGGTGGTGGCCCATTCTTCTGTGAAAGTCCATTCTCGTTCTGGCAACGCGTAATAAAACTCAGCACCTGATCCCTTTAGAGTTGAAAATGCTTTACCTTCATAGTCCCGAATTACCCACTTTTTGGGGTCGGTATTCTGTATGATCCATTCAATGACTTCTGCGCATGGGAATATAGCAGGGTGGGCACCTGCATAGTGAAGCTTCGAACTTTTAACTTGTATATATACTTGTCGGTCGGGGAGGTCCTCTGGAAATTCTGATCGTGTGAACTCCTGGTATACTTGATACCAACTCATGTTGTCTCCTTTGGAAAATGTACATGCAGTATCCCTATAGATCGGGGGAGGAGACATTGGTATTTCCATTTCTATATCTTCTATCTTTGGGTTCTTATTTTTCTTGCGCACTGCCGGAGGTCCCATGTCACTTGAGTCTGAAGAGATGGAGACGCACTCTAAGTTTGATTCGAACTCACTTGGCATGTTCATAAAAGAATCCCACGATAAGAAAGATGCCATAATGATACAAGACTAGTTACAACTTATTAACTTTACCCAACTGAAACCCCAGGAAAGGGCGAATTAGTGACTTGCAACTCGGTCGCTGGGTCGCTAGGGTCATGAGGTTTAAAATTTCAGAAGGTAGCAACCCTACGACTAGGCGACCTTGCGACAAGGTCGCGAGGTTGCTGGGTCGCAAAGGTTTGAAGGTTCGAAAGGGTGCGATCCTGCGACTTGGCGATCGGGTTGCTGGGTTGAAAGGGTCACAAACATCAATTTTGAGTGCAGCTGTGATCTGGCAACTTAGCGACCGGGGTTGCTGGGTCGCAAGGGTCACGAATTTGCAAGGGTCGGAGGTCGAATAAGGGCTGGCCGGGGGTTTTAAAAAGTGACGCGGTCCTTTGACTCATTGTGGAAAATTCCTTTTTTACTTAAAAAATTCAAAGACTAAGTGGGAAACCCAAAACATGGAGGTGAAGCAGTTCAAGGAAAAAAAAAATACAAGGGAGGCTGGGTGACTTGTGAATACAAAACTGTGCAAGGAGGAGCAGTGTTTGGATAATTAGGGCATCTCAGGTTCTAAAGGACCAGAAAAAGAGGAATGGTGGGTGGCTTAAAAGGGCTAAGGTAAAGGGAACAAGGAAAAAAAATGAAAAAACGGAAATATCAGGAGGAAACGGCAACTTACCCAAGAAAATCGCGCTCCAGTCAGCCTGTCAGAAGCGTTTTTTCACTCTCCACACTACTACATTTGGTGGAAATTCCGACACTTGGTTCCAACGCTTTTGACCAAATTTCAGAAATTTCCCCAAATTTTTTCCATCCCGCCCGAAACCGTCACTATACTGACGTTTATAGAAAAGTGTCGCAATACCAACACTTAGACAAAGTGTCGCAATTGCGACGTTTGGAGGAAGATGTCGCAATTGCGACACTATAGCCCAAAGCGTCGCTATTGCGACGACTGCCTCCAAACATCGCAAGTGCGACACAATTTCTAAGTGTCGCAATTGCGACGTTTGGAGGCACCCGTCACAATAGCAACGGTTTGTCCGCCGTCGGTATAACGACACTTATATGTGTGCTACATAAAAATACGAAACTTATATGCACGCTACATAAAAATGATTTTATTGTTTAGTATCCGTCGCAATAGCTACATTAACGTCTGATATCACGTGCGCATTCGACCTCCGCTCTTGCAGAACAACATTTGCCCTCCATTCATCCTCAGCTCTTGTAGAACAACATTTTCCCTCAGCATTTTCCCTCAGCGTTCACCCTCAGCTCTTGCAGAACATCATTTGTCCTCAGCTCTTGCAAAATGGTAAGTTCTTACTGCAGGCCCTTCCTCCTATAGTAGGGTTGACTCTATTTTGGTTTTTTTGGTCAATTCCATTGGATTGTGTTAGGCTGTAGGTTTCTCTCTAGATGTCAAGAATCAAGATTCAATACCCTCTATTATCTTCATCACCCAATACAAGATTTAATTTTTTCCCAAAGAAACGCTTATTAATTTGGCAGCCATTATTTCTCCCTGCTTTAAAAACCCTACATTTAAATGAAAACAAGCATTGCATTTTAGCTACAAGAATCTATTAGTGTTCAAATGTACATGTGTGCTACATTAACGTCTGATATCACACGTGCATTCACCCTCCACTCTTGCAGAACAACATTCTCCCTTAGCATTCGCCCTCAACTCTTGCAGAATAGCATTCGCCTTCAGCATTCACCCTGAGCTCTTGCAGAACGGCATTCGCCCTCAACATTCGCCCTAAGCTCTTGCAGAATAGCATTCACCCTGCATTCCCCCTGAGCTCTTGCAGAACAGCATTCACCCTGCATTCGCCCTCAGCTCCTGTAGAACATCATTCACCCTCATCTCTTGCAGAACATCATTCGCCCTCAGCTCTTGCAAAATGGTAAGTTCTTACTGCAGGCCCTTCCGCCTATAGTAGGGTTGACTCCATTTGGGTTTTTTTGGTCAATTACATTGGATTGTGTTAGGCTGTAGGGTTCTCTCTAGATGTCAAGAATCAAGATTCAATACCCTCTATTATCTTCATCACCCAATACAAGATTTAAATTTTTCCCAAAGAAACGCTTATTAATTTGGCAGCCATTATTTCTCCCTGCTTTAAAAAACCTACATTTAAATGAAAACAAGCATTGTATTTCAACTACAAAAATCTATTAGTGTTCAAATGTACATGTGTGCATCACTTGTGTAGGGTATTCCTTTTCCACTTTCACATTATCCAAGAATGTGTGCATTATAGTTCATATTTTTTGTGATTTAGATTATCTTGAAAAAGGAAAGGTAAATTATTTCCCATGGAAAAAGAAGGTTTTCCCTTTTTACTACTTGAAATGGTACAACAAAGTTCCATTTCTACCCGAAACTCCTATGAAACAGGAACCAAATAAAGGCCATGTCCTCAATGGACATCATTTGGCTTTGAAAATGGCCATTGCATCGTGTTGTTTCTTATATTACATCACGATAGTTTCTTAGGTCATTTCTTGTTTCTTGAGATGAAAAAAAACCAAAGAAATTGTGAAGATCCTTTCAAGAAATAAATGACCATTTCTCAATCATATCTCAACTATTTTTTATTTTATTCAGTGGTTGCTTACTTTGAGAAAAATTTGACACTTTTATAAGGAATATAACATAAAAACACAAAATGGGAAGGAATTGATGAGGTAGATGACCTTTAGTTGTTGTCAATTAAGAATTGATAATACACGATGCATGTTCTGTACTACAAACTAGATTCCATCCTGGAGTTAGGACACAGAGTATTGAATCAAAGTTGTAGTTTCTAACTTCTTGTATTGGTTCATCAATCTTGAAATTCAGACATTGCATGTCTTCATTGCTTCATGTTTGAATAATTTGCATCATATTGTACAATACAAAATTAGGAATTATGATTATTATTACTTTATGGATTTGTTAAGTTACTTTTAAGTTTGCATGGTTTAGTGTGAAATTATTCTAGTGTGCCCCTAGGCCTAGGTGAAGGAATGCCAAGGACTGAGAACCCTAGTTTTTAAATGGTATTGTTTCTTATACCCAAAAACCCCTCAACATCACTTCTTATTAGTTCTTAACAATATTGTTGTAAACAATTTGAGAATTGATATAGAAAAATCTCACACTTCTCAAGATAAGTCCTAAAGCTAAAGTGTGATACCATGTGTAATTCAATAGCCCCATTGTCACCTCACCAACCTCTTTTCACTTCGGGCTAGCTCTCCTCCAACTCAAGGGGGGTTATCCCTAGTAGATGTTAGGGATCTAATGGCCCAACCAAACCAAGTCAAGAGCCCCCTAACTCTCTATGTTTACTACTATCAATCAAAATATTGAACAATAGGGTCAGACATGCATCCTGAAGACAAAATTGCCAGGGTATTTTTGGGTAATTTCAAAGGGAAAGTCCCCAAACACATATAATCAAGGAATTATAACATGATTTCAAACATTACATATCAACAAAATCGTTTAAAGGATATTTAAATGAAAAATGTGATGGAAGATAGAAAGTGCCTTACTTAAATTCTCTAAGGATTTTTCAATAGTTGCTCCAAAAGCTTCACTTCAAGGCCCTTCAAGATCGTCTCCAACAATGCTATACCATCAGCTTCAACAATGTTGCTCCAAAAATGTCCTCAAGGTCTTCACAACAAGTTTACTAGAAGTTGCTCCAACAATATATTCATTAAGGTCTTCATTGTCAACTCGTCTCTTGTTTGGGTGCCTTAATGTGCAATGACATGTTTCCAGGACTGAATTCAATGCAAGGCATATTTGAAACTCTAACTATGTCTTCCGGTGTCTTATTAGAAATTATTTCAGTTTTCATTTTGTGTTTTCAAGTTAGATATTGTTTTCAAGTTTTTACATTTATAATTTTATTGCAATGTGGCAGACTGATCAGAGCAGTGCAGGAACAACCCCAAGACGGGATGATCGCGGAAAGAGGCCAGCGGAAGAAAATGTAAAGTGCCAGCATTGCTCTATCTTCAGGTATTTTAGTTATTTACATAATTGAAATAATATTAATTTTGTTCAAATATGCAGACACCTAGCCATGGTACGCCTGATGATTCCCTCTTTGAGGAAGAGCTTTCTTCATCCCTATCTCCAGCGCTCTTGTTGCGAAAAAAGGCACGAGAAGCAAGGTCGGAATTTAATGCTTTGATAGACGCGCCTCAAACACCTGAAACAGAAGAGAGGATAAAAAAACTTATGAGCCAGCTAGAAACATATCGGGTAATAATAAAAAGTCAAAAGGATATTTTTTTTGTTCTGCATGAGATGAATTGTGATAGTTTTATTTTTAATTTTTACATTGACTAAACTAACAAAAATTTCTTTTGTATGTAGCGTTTTCTGGCACTTGCTGAACCCGGTGTTGGTGGTAGTGGGACACAAGGGAAAGAGATTGCCCAACAACCCTCTCATACACCTTCTACTCCTTTAGGAGCCAGCCAAGAAACACACCCTGCCCAAGCAGACACCCAGCCAACCGCTGAATGTGTTGGCAATGATGAGGCTAATATGGCCAACTACATTATTGCGTTTCCTGGAGCTACACGTGTCAGCTCCACAGGGACCATTAATGGAACATTGTTGGTGAATGATGAAGGTGTCCCTATAAAGCATGTACAACTCCCAGGTAAATTTTAATATTTCAACTATTTCATGTACTTTATCTAAAACATATTTATCATGATTTTTATTTTTAAATTAATGATAATATCTTCTTCTTCTTCTTCTTCTTCTTCTTTTTTTTTTTTTTTCTGTGTAGGAAAAAATGAGTTCTATAGGTTTTTGGAGAGCCATGCGTTGGTAATTTTTGGCCCAACCATACGCACAGGGTGGAATTCCCATAATTCCAACCTGAAAAAAGAACTTCTAGATTATCTAGAAGCCCTTTTTGGGGTCGGCACATTTGACAGAACAATGGTGGCTCGGGTAGCCGGCAAATATTTGAAATATACCAGGGACACCTATAGGACACAATTGAAATTTAACCCTATATATGAGCATCCTCTCACAGTTCCAGAGAGTGAGTGGAGAGCACTCATCCATGACAGAAAAGAGAAAAGGGCAAAGAAAGAAGGAAAAATTCCAACTGGACCCGCAAGGTAAATTACAAATTTAATTCAATAGCTTTAATTTTCTCTATGTCTAAAATAAAAGTGTGCTACGTCATATTTGACTTCAATATTTTGATGCTAGGTTTCCTGACACCTCAAAGGCAACCAAAGCTAGGATTGAAAAAAAGGGCCATCAAAAGCTAGGCTAGGGCGGCTACTTGAAATTAGCCGCAAGAATTGTAATTAAGTAGCTAAACATCTTATAATTAATTGTATTGCCTTCCAACGTTTTTGTAATCCTATCAAATATGATTAAAAATACAAAATTATATGTAATGTAGGGTGATGAATTCGGAACAGAAACTACAGAGGAAGATAAAAATATCGCTTTCCTTTTCAGCTATCAAGCCGTAGTTGAACGTCGCAGAAGCTTGGGGCAGGTCCCAAGATCCAGAATGCCTGATAAGGTTAAACATTAAACTTTCAATATGTTTGATTTCATCCATAAATTTAATGTCTAACAACTTTGTTTAAATCAGGGGAGCAACACTACCGATGAGGAAAATAACCCAGTTTTAGAGCCAGAAGTAGATGATCCTCACGTGCAACCTGATCATTGTAGTGGGGACCAGGCCGACAATGCTACTATCAGTGAGGGCCGTGACAGTAATTAATTTCCACTTATAATTTTTTCTAATTATACCTTGATGGTTTTCCTTATAATGTTTTTTGTTTAAATGACAGAGAATTTTTCCCTTGAGGATCTTACCACCAGAGAGGAAGACAGGGCAACAGTCCCAACGGCGACAACTGGTGCACCAGGCAAATAATCTCATTGCAATTTTTTTATTAATATTACCGAACTAGTTCAATGATATTTAAAAACTGACAATTAAAATTTAATATTATCTGTTTTTGTAGGCGATGCCCCGTCACTGGATGAGACCAGACATCGTGACTACATAACTAGGTCAGCTGTGACAACTGGTGCACCAAGTAAATAATCTCATTGCAATTTTTTTATTAATATTACCGAACTAGTTCAATGATATTTAAAAACTAACAATTAAAATTTAATACTATATGTTTTTGTAGGCGATGCCCCGTCACTGGATGAGACCAGACATCGTGACTACGCAACTAGGTTAGTGGCGACAACTGGTGCACCAGGTAAATACTCTCATTGCAATTTTTTTTATTAATATTACCGAACTAGTTCAATGATATTTAAAAACTGACAATTAAAATTTAATATTATCTGTTTTTGTAGGCGATGCCCCGTCACTGGATGAGACCAGACATCGTGACTACGCAATTAGGTCAGCAGTGCGGGTCGAAAGGCACAAAACAAGAGTAGAGGACGATGATATTGATGATGGAATTAGGAGCTTTAGAAATAGGAAGAAGAAAAAGAAAAAGAAAATTTGATAATTTAAAATATTGTATTATTATAAGACAAACGTTACCATACTTGGAACGTTTTTTGCGTTATATAAAAAACTCATTTATCATACTATTTTTATGTCAAGCATTCATTTCAATGTTTCCTTGCGTACTTTTTGTTGAATTGTTTTTTTATTAGTTATTGAATATTTTTTTTCATGCTCATGAAAGTAAAAAATGAAATATAGATTGGGTATTGGGGAATTGAGAGTGATGTGAGGGAGGGGGGGGAGGGGCCATAAGAGATTCCACCTTCACGTGGTTGGCCTTGTTTAGTAGAGAATAATTTATTGGAGCGATTTAATCTTGGAGCAAACCTCCCTCGATCCAGCGTAGCAACAAAAAAGTCACTGTTGACTTAGTTGCTACTCTTTTAGATCGTGGGAGGCTTGTTCCAAGTTCATGGACTCCAATAAATTGTTCTTGAAACGAAGAGGAGCTTATTCCGGTATGTTTTGACATTTTCAACATATGTTCTAACATTATCATAAGAATGCATCTTAGAGTAAAAAATACTACATCAATTACTTGTATTTATTGTATAGATAATGATGGATTTTGATTGACTTGGCAGTGCAGGTACAAATCCTCTTGCATCCTGAGCAATACAACTTGTCAACCAGGGTCATGTCCAGGATATTTTTTCTTGTGCGCTTGACCAGGTTCGTAATGTCACATTTTGTAAGTTCCTTTACAGTTCATAATTCAATATTAAGCTTGTTCATGATTATTATCTAGGTTTTTGTATGTGTTTTTTCATCTATTTGATTGTAAGCAACTCTGCATGTTTCCTGTTGTTCACTATGATTTCTCCCATTACCACTCCCAGGATGAATCAGACTTTATTGTTACATAGGTTACTTTATTGTTACTATGATTTCTCCATTTACGATTTCATAGGTTACATCATGTAAAGTTGTCAATCTGAGGTTGGTGATGAGCTTTAGTTCTCCAGATTTGGGGCTTTTCTGATATTTTCTCCCTCATGTCATTCCTGCATCACCTCGTTGTTTGAGCATGCCAATTGTCTACCACTTGTACCAATTGGCACATGTCAATCTCTGAGTGTTTCCACATTTCACCTATTTTCAGTGAGAGTTTAGGGTTTCTCTAACATAGCTTCAGAAATCCGATTCAGTGCCTGCTTGAATATTGTCACATAATACTTATGGTTTGGATTGATGAGCATATTCTGAATGGTTGGTTGATTCATAAGAACCACCCATATAGTCATCTTGAGATATTTCAGAAGGTTTCTCGGGTTTCCTTTTTCACCGTTTCTAGTGGGTGGGATGGTGTGGGGTGATCCATCAATACTGGTGCTCTTGTAGTAGGGAATATGTTTTTGGGGATATAAAGGAGCATTTGATGTAGATATCCCATTGGATGCATTCATAGATGGGCACGAGAGGTCAAGAATTTAAATTAAAAATATACAACCTCTAGCATGGCAACCTGAAGGCCGCGAGAGACACTGGTTAAAGATTGTTTTGTGCTGGCCTTAATATAGTCGTGATTTCTTTCTATTATCTTAATGAAAATATATATTCTGGTCTCATTAAAATGAGGATTGTGGTTGTATTTCTCTTTGGTTGTTTCTCTCTTAATGCTCCAGAAGTTGCCAAAAGTTGCGATAGTTGTTTAGTTTTCCTGTTACAACTTAAAAGTGGTTTTTAGCAATGGGAGTCATGTTTTCTAAGGTTCATACTAATATGAAGATCTTGTAATTCTATATTCAGGATAAGAGAAGATGGCCTCTGCTTTGGGAAGTATGACAACAATTGCCACATCTACCTCATTGGGTAACAATGGAAAGGGGAAGAAGTTGGGTGATATTTGAAAATGTTATATGTGAACTAATTTTGCTTCTCTTTCGGTTTTGACCATTTCTGCCTTTAATCGGCCAGATATTGTGAGGACTACAAAGTTAATACGCGGAAGAAAGTGAATTAATAAGAAGATATGGAAAGAATTGTAATTGTAAGATAAGCTGGAAGGTAGCAAAAATTGCCGGAGTCGAGAGAAAAATTACATGTTTAAGGAAGGTCACCTGCACGTGAAACTTCACTGCAGTGGATCTTTCCTTGTCCACTTATAGTCGATTTTAATGTGTTATTTTAATTTTTCATGGAGGGTTGTTTTGGCATATGGTCTGGCATTCAATTGCACACTTACTGAAAGCATTGTCAATTTGTCTTACAGGCGGTGTGAACAAACTTGCTGATCTTGTTGGAGTCACCCTTGGGGCGAAGGGCAAAATGTTGTCTTGGAGAGCAAGCATGGTTCTCCAAAAATAGTTAATGATGGTGTGACAGTAGCTAAGGAGTTAATTTGTAGATGTGTGCTCTGGTTTTCTTTTTAACGTTGTATTAGTTCCCCCTCTTAAATGTCTGCCTTTGCACTTTGTGATGAAAGTAAATATTAACACATTTAGAGTCATTGTCCATCACATGCAATTCTGCAACATCATCTACCTACTCTACCTACTTTACTCTACCATTTTTTCTTCTTTATTAGGGTGCACTTAGACTGGCAAACCCTTATCACACTTTCTTTTCTTTTACATGTAGAAATCTATCTAAGTCTAACCTTATTACATCCAAGGGCTCAGATTAAGCTATTGAGCTCCTTTTATTTACTCTACCTATCTACTTATCTTCCAAGATTAAACAGTTTGGTCGAATTTAATTCTCTATCTCTAAAACATGAAATTGAAAGATGAAATAGCCAAGCTTAAACTATTTGACTATTCATAAATTGTGGCATAGGATACAAGTTGCACACAATTTTATTTATTACATAAGAGCAAAAAGTAGTGGCATTTATACTTGCACACTTTCCTTGGCCTTTCTTTTGGTGGGGTTCATTTTCTTTTACTTTTTTGGCCATTTTTATTCTTTTTACCCTTTGATTTTTCTTTTAGGGTATACTCTCTTTACAGTTTTTAAATTTTTTTGATTTTTTGATAATATGGAAAACCTTTGCAACAAGAAAAGGTATGAACATATTACATAGCCCATCAAGTTAATCATGAAATATGACACCTATTGGTATAGGAGTCTAACACTGGCTCCACTTGGGGATGGATTTTCCTGGTGAAAAGTCAAGAACAGCAGGCCAGTTGTCCTCATCCATTGACCTCGGTGAACCTGTAAATGTCTTCTGTCTTTTTCAAACTAAAATATGATCTGAAACTAAAACAACACACAAAAGTTTTCAAACCAACTTAATGAAAAACTAGCTGAAAATTGAAAACTAAAAAAAAAATGCTCAAAATTCTGAGCTTATTGGCACTCATCTACCTACTCAATCTACTAAAAATCTTATTGAATCAGGTAATACAAAAATGCCAATGAAGCCAATCAAGTAGCCGTAACAATAAATGGATAACTTGATTGCTTGTGATCAAAATTGGAAGTATATTATGATCATGTGCATTTATAATAAATGATATGATGTGTAAAGGCCACTTTTGATGTATTTGATCCTTATAGAGAAAACATGTTTGCAGATTTGGGCTAAAAATATTCTCCATATAATCTGATATAGGATCAATAAAAGTATGATGTATTTTATTTACTTCTAGGCCTTCAATGATTGGTTGCTCAGTTGTATTCTGAATATTAAGCCTTGAAACTATTTCTTCTGTCTTGTGTTTGAAAGAATAATCATCCTCAATATGCAAGTCAAAAGATAGTACAATTTCCTCTTGCTTAGGAGAAGGAAGATTTTCAAAGAATTCTTTAGGATTTCGGAAATTGTATGACCGAATTTGAGAATGCAAAAGTTTAATTTCATTTTCATAATTTTCAGAAATTATCTCAAGAACACATATTTTCAGTTTGGGAGAATATTTTATTGATTTCAAAAGAAGAAATAAAGCTCTTAAAAAATCCTCATCAAGCTGAAGTTCTAATATCTCATCCCTCAAAATAGCTAGTGATTGTTTTGTGAAATTATCATAATTATCATCATACCGATCATGTAAGTCTAAAAAATCTTCTAAGAACCTTGATTTTCTTAGGAATAGGTCATTTTGTAATAGCTTGCATCTTTTGAGGCTCCAACTTCACTCCTTCCTTTAAAACAATATGAACCAAATACTTGAATTCTTATTTCCCAAAAGCACATTTGGATATTTTTACATAAAAATGATTGTTCTCAATAATTTATAAGATGGGATCAAACAAAATTGTATTCAAACGACGATAAACCCTAATTCAAACCAAATTCGCGTTCCAAAATAGCCTGTTGACGTCGGCCAATTTTGTGACGCGAAAACCAAATGAATTCCTCCCTAATATTTTTCGGGTCTGAAGTTGGGCCGGCGTTCGGAGGGAAAGTTGTGACGCGAATTTCTGATCAAATTCGCCATAATCTTTTTCGGGTCCGGATTTCCACTGCGCGACGGTCCAAACAAAGATCCGCTCCAATCAATTTCTGCCACGTGTCCTCAATAAAAACTTGCCCTGCTCCGTTTGCGGGTGCATTCGATGGTGTTTAAGGCGATGGGACATGGATGTGGTGATTTCATATCAATCGCATTAAGTTTTAACACTGTTCAATTAGCCGATATTTAAGTTCCAAGGTTTTCACATTAAATCGCATTAAGTTTTAACACTGTTCAAGATCGGACCTCCACTCCTGTTAGCGATTCTGCATGCTCCAATATGATCCGGCCTTCGACTCTCAATAATGATTAGATATTAATTATGACAGGCGTCCTTCAATTCCATTGTAGTCGGGGTCGATAAAATGGCATTTTGCTATGGTTTTTCAGATGAGCCGGTTGCTGGGTTACACTTCCTACTCACTGTGACGAGAAGGAGAAGTGGCTAGCTGAACTGCTGCTTAGGCTTTCCTAGAATTCTGCTTCTCTGTCTCCTCTTCTGCCCACTGCTGAGACTGCACCCAAGCCTTGCCTGCGTCAAAGGATGTGTTTCCGCAGGGGGAGCACTAGAGGTCAACACCTGCGCGCTCCCTACAGCCCCTCAACTGAGTCATCTTCCGGCCAGTCCAGTGATTATTACGTAGGTCGCTATCAAAATACAAGGAGTGGGCAAGGTCGAATTGTAGGATCTAGCCAACGTATGCATTCCCTTGCTCCTCGTTTCCCTACCGCTTGTTCACCTTCTACGGCCACGACGCGCACTGCAAAATTTTGTTTAATTTCTCTCTCAACCGCCCCCGAATTATAGCCTCAGTCACTATGGTTTTCCGCGAGGAGGCCCAAACGGAGGAAGAATTCACCCGTCTGGCGAGTCTGAGCTTAGAAAAATCCTGCCAGCATTCGAGCCTTCAGGAGGGGAGCCGTGGCATGAATGTGGACGCAGCACCTAGCGATCCTAGACCTTCCGAAGGATGGTGCCAAATCGTGGAGGAACCACCGGAGGAGTAGTTTGGTTAATTTTGTTTTCTTGCTTCGCAGGCCCACTTAATTGGGCATGTTTTAGATTATATTACTGTGCTAGACCTCTGTAATATTTTTGAAATCTGTAAACGTTCAGACTAGTTTCCCCGTATGAGGGCAGTCTTCTTAGTTTTTTGATTTTTTGATGACAAATTTGCCATGAGTCTAGGCAATGTTTTTGACTTCGGTGTAATTTTATTCCCACTGTTAATAGATTAACTTTACTTAGAAAAAAAAACGTTGCCCTCTTCCTATTTTAAACCTGCCTTTTGAAATACAGAGCCATGTTTATATGATTTTTTATAGTCGAAGTGTTGTGGGGTGGTTTATTATATTAATATTTCACAGTCGAATTATGTTCATAACAGTTGAAAAAAAAAATGTTGCCCTGTTTCTATTTTAAACCTGTTTTTTGAAATACAGAGCCATGTTTATATGGTCTACGTATTATACTCTTTCTCTGTATATCTACAGGAACCTTTTTGCTATGAACAGGGTGGATGATGTAGCGGGTTACTAATGGAAACAAGCGAGCCTTTCCTGTATCCGCTTTATGATACTATTTTATGTGTTGACAGGTTATCACTTTGCCTTCAAAACTAGCGATGCTGGTCTATGTTGCTGGTTTATTGATATGGTCTGATGGTCTTTTTATATTTTTGACATATCACACTCCTCACATGATTAGCGTTTTTCTCTGTTCAAGGATTTTGGGTACTTTAATTTGTATTTGGAACAATGGACGTCGGTACTCTATCTGTTGCTTTACTATTCTACATACTGTTATTTCACTTTCTTATAGATGCCTCGGGCATATTTGGATGCTTTCTCAGATTGTCGATAATCTCCATGTGGACCGTTACTGGGTTTTATATCATGTCCCCGTATGTGACATGGGGTATTTTTCTATCATTGTCTGGGGTGGGACTTCCACTTTTCTGGATGGATATTTGGGTTCCAATCTTCAGATGTGAAAATGTAATGACTTCATGGACTGTTTTACTTCATATAATATATTCAAAACAACGTTTTTTCTCTTGTGAAAAAAATGATTAATGTTTATCACTCTGCCTTCAAAACTAGCGATGCTGGTCTATGTTGCTGGTTTATTGATATGGTCTGATGGTCTTTTTATATTTTGGACATATCACACTCCTCACATGATTAGCGTTTTTCTCTGCTCAAGGATTTTGGGTACTTTAATTTGTATTTGGAACAATGGACGTCGGTACGTACTCTATCTGTTGCTTTACTATTCTACATACTGCTATTTCACTTTCTTATAGATGCCTTGGTCATATTTGGATGCTTTCTCAGATTGTCGATAATCTCCATGTGGACCGTTACTGGGTTTTATATCAAGTCGCTGTATGTGACATGGGGTATTTTTCTATCATTGTCTGGGGTGGGACTTCCACTCTTCTGGATGGATATTTGGGTTCCAATCTTCAGATGTGAAAATGTAATGACTTCATGGACTGTTTTACTTCATATAATATATTCAAAACAACGTTTTTTCTCTTGTGGAAAAAAAAATGATTAATGTTTATCACTCTGCCTTCAAAACTAGCGATGCTGGTCTATGTTGCTGGTTTATTGATATGGTCTGATGGTCTTTTTATATTTTGGACATATCACACTCACATGATTAGCATTTTTCTTTGTTCAAGGATTTTGGGTACTTTAATTTGTATTTGGAACAATGGACGTCGGTACTCTATCTGTTGCTTTACTATTCTACATACTGCTATTTCACTTTCTTATAGATGCCTCGGGCATATTTGGATGCTTTCTCAGATTGTCGATAATCTCCATGTGGACCGTTACTCGGTTTTATATCATGTCCCTGTATGTGACATGGGGTATTTTTCTATCATTGTCTGGGGTGGGACTTCCACTTTTCTGGATGGATATTTGGGTTCCAATATTCAGATGTGAAAATGTAATGACTTCATGGACTGTTTTACTTCATATAATATATTAAAAACAACATTTTTTCTCTTGTGAAAAAAAAATGATTGTTTATAGTCGAAGCACTGTGGGGTGGTTTATTATATTAATATTTCACGGTCATTGGAACGCCCACAATTCATAACAAATATTGGAGATTTACTGTCCTGTTTTAAAGTTTCATTTTTTTTTTTTAAATTGAACCCGTTGTCGGTATACCGACGCCTTGTAAGCGTCGAACTTGCGAAATCTTAAAAACATCAGACCACATTTCATCGGAATTGCGACAGTTTACAAACGTCGGAAGAGTGACATTCAAAATGTCGGACCACATTTCGTCGGAATTGCGACCGTTTACAAACGTCGGAAGAGCGACGTCCAAAACGTCGGACCACATTTCGTCAGAATTGTGACAGTTTACAAACATCGGAAGAGCGACGTTAAAAACATCGGACCACATTTCGTGGGAAGTGCGACCGTTTACAAACGTCGGAAGCGCGATAGTTTGGGAAATGTCGGAAGAGCCTCACTTTTTTGGAAGCAACGGAAAAAGTGTCGGTAGTGCGACACTTTGTAAATGCGTCAGAAATGCGACGACATGGCAAACCACGTTTTTCCTGTCCTCAAACTGTCGCTCTTACGACGACTATGTGTCGGAATAGCGATGATTTGGCCGTCGGAAATTGCGCCAAATTTTCTAGTGCCATCACGTGAACAAAATGCGACCTAGTGACCCTCCTATTTATAGAAGGGTCGTGCTTGTGAGAAATTAATGAGGTCGCTAGGTCACAAATGTCCCGTGTTTAAGAGATGCACGACCTTGCGACCTTGTGACCTCGCGACCTAGAGGGTTGTTGGGTCGCAATGTCGTGGGGTCGCGATTTTGGAAATTGAAAGAGATCTGTGACTTAGCGACTTAGAGAATTGAGAGGTCGCGGGGTCGCTAGATCGCAGATTTTGGAAAAACCTATTCTGCGACTCAGCAACTCTTAACTTTCCTGAAAAAATACTTAACTAAAGATCTTGACTTAGCCTTTTTGAAGCTTAGGGGCTCCAAAAAATTTTAGAGGGTGAATTTTTTGGAGGGTGTTGTAGAGGCTACAACATGTTGCAAAAGTAACTATCTTGAAAACCTTGCAAAGACAAATTAACCATAGAAATATCTTCATAATATTAAGATCAGACTGTGAATCACATACATATTGGAAAATGTTTGTGCTGGTGCGTGGGTCAAGCTTGATTATGGATGTAGAATGAAAGGTGTCAAATCAGAAAATTTGACAATCATTAAGCACACTCTTTGTTTCCAAATTTCGGATCAAAGATTCACATGGGGAAGGATACATTAGTTGGAGCACATGAATGTGATCATATATTATATATTTAGGGTTAAATAATTCAAAATTAAGATATCTAACATCCCTTAAGAATGAATCCACATCCCATGAAATAATAATAACAATTGGATTTTGCGAGAAAATTATGATCTGACCAAATTCTAAAGTTTCAAGAAGATAGTGAGGGCCTAACAAAATGATTAGTTTAGATTGAAGTGCCTCGAATTCCTAATAAGACTCAGAACTTTCAAATGATGAAGACTCACCCATCGAGCAAGCGATCACCTCTAAATCTGAAAAAATATCATTTATATTTGCATTAACGAAAGGGAAAAAATAAGAGTCGTTTGAATAAAAAAATTCAGGAAATGAATGATAAAGAAATTGACAAAAATATTCGATGATTAACATGTCATATTCTTGAGTGGGGATAGATATACCTAAAATAAATTCTTTCATGATTAGATTTGACTCGAATTGAAAGTTTCACAAATCCAAGTCCTCTTGTGACAACAAAGATTCATCCATAAGACTTGAACAATAATTCAAAGGCATAGAAAAATGGTGACCAAAACAATGTTTGTCCAAGGGTTCAACATGATTAGAGATTGACATGATGATTATCAATATTATGATATGAATGATCGATGGAATAGGGATAATCATCATCTTGAGAAAGATATAATAGGAAAAGTGTCTCCTTATCCGTGAATTCCTCAACATTTGGAATGGTTTCCAAATCAGATTTGTGGATTTAATTTTCAGATTTATGAATTTTAATAGGGACAACATAAGGTGCATCAAAAGGGGGAGGAAAAGGAACAAAAGGAGTGGTAAATTCCTCCTTGGAAGATTGGGGTTTTTCTTGGAACAGGTCATCTGGCGGATTTGATTGAAAATATTTTCTTGAAATCCTAACCAAGTACCAAAAATTATCATCCAGAGATTCCTAATCAACATATTCACTAGGAAATTCATAACAAAGGTGAAGAAATCAATCGAAAAACTCTTTTAGATATTCATTTTATTGCATCCTAAGTTGATCAATTCTATTAGAAACTTCTTGATAATCATACTTGTCAAAGAAATGATGAATCACATAAACCAATTTCTTAAAAGAATGAATCGAGACGGTATGCAAATAATAACACCATTTCTTGGAATGATATTCCAATGTAAGGGTAAAAAACTTAGCAAGTATATATTCAGAATAAAGTAAACTGGAAAAATAGAATGGAAGAAATTCAATCACATAATCAAGGATGGTCGTTGGGCCCTTTCCATCAAACTTGAAATGTGACTAGTTATGTAAAAATTTTCTGTGGATTGAAATATACAAATATTTTGGAAAGCACCTCAAGATTATGATTTGGGATTAAACCATTTAAGATAATAGATTCAAATAGAATTTAGACGCTCAACTTGTCGTCTTCCCCTCCCTCTAGCGCTAAAATGTTGATGGTGTTAGATCCTGCCAACATGCATTGGGGTCTCCTCGATATGAAGTCCCAATTAGACCTCACACCATTTGGTATAGGATCCCCATTCAGAAATGGGGTCTGACCACCATTGCAAGTTACCTTGGAATAATTCCTTAGTTGCAAAACATACACAAGAGATCATGCACATAAGTTTTGGGTTGCAAGTATGTAAAATTTGCAAGGCATCAAGTATAAGGTGTAACACGAGCTTTCACGAGAAGGAAAAGAAACAAGCCTCTAATAGAAAAGTATTAGTACTATCCTAATAGAGACACGTGAGAGAAATTCAAAAGATTCATTTCTTAACCTGCAAATTAGTTCAAAAAATAAAAATGATCATATAAATACATAACAACACCCATTCAACAAGATCCATAGCTAAAGAAAAAAATTCATTATCTTTAGTATGCATAACCCAACATATACCACAAACATATAAAGAATAGCCTTACAACATTTACGATACATGCATGGAAGAGTGTTGGCTCCAAGAGCTTCTGATAATTAATGAAATATCCAAGTACAATGTTACATTGATGTAACACTAGCTCCAATAGTGGAACATGAAGCTACAAACTGCTTCTCCAAAAGAATGATCTTCTCCCTTATGCACAACTAGAGAAGCCAAGACCAAATATCTAAAGTTCCAAGCCCGTTTCTTGACTTATGAGGGCTTATTTATAAAAAATTACAATGAATGTTGAGCTTCCTCATGACCCTTTAACTTCCACAACCTATGGGCTTCTATGTGAATCTTCACATTCTACATGTGACTTTTCATATTCCACATATGTCCCCTGCAGTTATTTTACATTACATTTACTGACAAAAGACAAAATTACATCAAAATAGTGGCTATATAGGAAAAAATATTGATGATATAGGAGAAAGGGACAAATCAGTAGCTTGATTTGTTAGAAAATTATATATTACAAAGCAATGCAACACATAAAATATGCAGAAAACACAAGCACACGAAACACATAAAACCAGAGAGACATAGAAATACGTGGTTCACCCAGTTTGGGCTACGTCCACCCAGAACAGCCAGTCCTTCCTTTTTATTATCCAGCGAAATGAAGAGACACAACCTAAAACAGATCCACTGTAATATCCTCTGTTCTCTCTCATAGTCTCCCTATCTGTTTCTTGCTCTGAGAATACACATACAATACACAGCCGCAATAAAATCCCCTCATACAAGTGAGGGGTTTCCTTCTAGGGAAAAAAACCCTAAACTAAACTTAACTTCTACCGTCAGATCATTCGCCTAATGAATGGCCTAGATTGACTAGAAATTGCTATACTTTTACAAGGGAATTTTACATCTGTTTTTCGCTTTAGGGGTGTTGCCCCTGAAACCCCCTGCCAGGGGGGGGGCTCCATAAAGTCGCAGTAACCCCCCCCAGACCCCCCAGGCAAGGTTTAATTATGGGTAGTGTTTCCGCCCCATTAAGGTACAGGGTTCCAACGCTGTGATACAAAATAAACAAGATAATCAGGCTACACACCCAACATGATCATGGAGTTCATTTATGATATAGGAGTGACATGCTTTGAAATAATTGCGATGACATGACTCTGATTGGTAGCTCTGCAACATATCACATATTCACTTCCAAATCATATGGAAATATGGATTTGGAGCTTGATTGTATGTTATTCCACAACCAAGATAACTTCATGTGAAACTTATTTGAATAAATTCCACACTCTAGAATAGTATTCTTGGTGATCAAGTCTTCTTGATATGTTTCTTGCTTGATTTCTTTTGTAAAATCCTATATCTCTTTAATTATGACATCCTTGCCTCTTATCTCTCGAAGTGAACCCACATAAGGTAGTTTATGTTTATGTTCCAGGGACTCTAAACCATTATGTAGTCGAACATAAGAAACTATGGTGTTGGTCACTTGTTCACTAAGGTGGGTGTAGTTATGAATATGAAGTCCTAACTATGCTATGTCACCCTCAACTGCTATACTGTCCTTCTTGACCAAATTCTTAGGAAAATCGTGATACTTTGCACCCAAATCCTATATGAATTATATAGCTCTATTTGTAACCTTCAAAAGTTGTAGGATCTATTGAGTTTTCTTCTGGATTTGGACTAGGAATGCCACCACCTCACATACGAGAATAATCTTGTTGATAACCGTAGCTCTGTTGTGCTGATACTAGTAGGAGACAACCATTTATTCTCTGCGCCAAGGTGATCAACTTGTTGTTTTGTGGAAACTAGCTCCTTTCTAAATCATGCATTCTCACTCATAAGATACTTTGTATTATCTTGTGTTGCTATCACAAAATCCAAATTCGCTGCCACGACTGCTCGATGATTTCTCCTGGTATTAGTTGATATATACTTCTCTATGGATATGGAGATCGGATTAACATGATCATTGGGAAAGTACATTCACTTTTCTTGTACAATCATCTTCTTTAGCTGGTCGAAGGTAAAACTAAATACATCCATAAGCGTGTCATTGAGTGAAGTAACAATTCCCATTTTCTAAATGGGAGATGGCCACTGGTGAGAGGAGGTTCTGGTTGCATGTTTGTTTCATCTGCAATTGTCTCAACGACATCCTCCTCCTCCAAATCACATGCCATCTATTCTTCCTTCATTATTTGTACAACTTCTTTCTCATGTACATTATTCATTTTCCCTTCTTGAAATTTCTTCTATTGTTCCTCTTCTCCTTCTCTTATCCTTTCCTCCTCGACTTTCTACTTCAGTAGATCATATTTCTTCTTCTTTCTATAAGCACTCCTATTCTCTTTTGCGCTCTTATTCTATTTATTTTTCTACTTCTTACCTTCTCTTATCCTCCTCTTCTGTTTCCTATGGTTCTCTTCCTCAATTTCACCTTTGCACATCGGATCAAATTTTAACGTTTTGTTTCTCTCTTCCACTATATCATGCTTAAACCTCTTCCTGGGTGATAGAGTGTCCTCCATCAGGACTACTGGTACCTATGAAACC
Source organism: Pinus albicaulis (assembly GCA_034641835.2). Taxonomy (NCBI): domain Eukaryota; kingdom Viridiplantae; phylum Streptophyta; class Pinopsida; order Pinales; family Pinaceae; genus Pinus; species Pinus albicaulis. The sequence continues at coordinate 957,321,110 of CM076582.1, forward strand.
TGGGAGGGCCTAGTCTCATCTCCTGGCTGATTCTTTCTCACTGCATTTTACCATTTCTTAATCTTTTCATCTTCTTGAATGGTCATTGGTACACATGGATAAGTATACTGTATCATATCAAAATATTTCTTCCACACCTTTCTCATATCATATCTATGTTCATAAATTCTGATTCACAAAGGAAGAGTGGGATAAGGATACTTTTTCCTCCTATGGATCCATGCAAACAATTTATTGTTCAAATAATAGGAAACCTCTTGCAAGACCACTTATTGGTCACATACCTCGGCATAAGGTGTGGGGTTGTCTCACACACAAAACATCTTATGTATGTGCCCTGTGGTGAAGAAAACCAATATACAATATCATAAAATGTCTCCTTCACCTAATCAGACATTCAAGGAGGTTCTATCTCAAATATCATCGTGTACAACACTGCAAAGAAGTTATATTATAATTTGTCATAAAATACTAAAAAAATGGTTTCTGATAACAATATGAAATGGAAGTAGACAGGTAACTTCTCTTGCAGGGTATAGTTCCATTTCATCCCAGTGAACTCATAATGGGTGAAAATACAATCTAATAGATAAGAATATATGTAGGATGCTGGTGCTTTTTTAGCTTGTAAATATGTCTTGGCTTGTTGTATATTACACTACAAATCATGGGAAAGGATATCTTCCAAATTGAAAACTTTTCCTCTTGAGACAACGAGGTTGAGAAAGACAATCCAATTATCCTCAAATTATTCTGCATTATTCCGTCGATATAGTCTACAGGACATTTCTATGAGATACTGATAAACCTTTCTCACATATTTAGTTTGGTAAATTGCACTCGATCTCTGGCGGAATCTTGTAGGTTCTTGGAACCAGGATTTGATGACTTCAAAGGTATTGAGATTTTTCAAAATTGCATAAAACTGTGTGTTGGAATAATCCCTGGGCCTTAACATCTTGTAATAATAATGCATGTCATGTATATGGTAAGTGGAAATATCATTTCCACTTTCACTTCTTAGGACCAAATTATTTCTATCCATGTGTAGAAGGATCCATTTGATAGCTTCTGCACAAGGCATAATTGGGAATATGCATCAAATCTGTGGATTTTGGACCTCTTGATGTTTATATAAACTTCACTATCATCTAAGTCTTATGGGAATTGATTTTGCATGAAAGCATATTTAATATCCTTCCATGAGACTTTCAAGGATTTTTCTATGAAGCATTGTGTGTTTGTAAGAATAATAACAACTAGCTTAGAAATTCCCATTGCCTCTTCAATAATAGCCTCTAAAATTTATTTTGAAGTGGCTTGAATGGTAGTAGGAGGAATTTTCTCTATAGATGATGAGAGACAAATGTGTTCTATATCTGTAACACCTTCAAGTGGAAAATCACTCATGGAAAAAATTAATTTCTTTCAAGAAATCCCCTAACTATCACATGCAAACTATTCAAAAGACAATGATTAAGGACAAGACCAAGAAAGATGAGAGCATAAGTCTATCACAGGTGAGAAAAGGTGACTTAAACAACCACTGGAAGTGATAACTGTGACGTGGAAAAGATGGTGGCTTATGTTGGGACAACAATGGACAAACAAGTCCTAAATGAGGCTTGAGAATGCGCTATGAGCTCTCAAAGAGAGAGGGATACTGCTTGGGTGCAGTCACAAGAGACAAGAGGGGGAACACTGTTGCTTGAAAGCGCACTTTTCACTCTAGGAAAATCTAGTGAGGGTGCAAGGCACAAAGATATTGGACAAGGATTTCCGACTATTGCTTGAAAATGCTATATTTTCTCTTGAGAGGATCTTCTTACTTGCTGGGTGTACTTTTCAAACACAGAGGGTCTTTTTTTCTTGAAAGTGCACTCTGAAACGAATCTTCTTCTATTGGGAACAATTTTGGTTGACATAGGGTACTTGTTTTCTAGAAGTGAAATATGCAAAAATATGGGCTCAAAAAAACGAATTGAAGACCAACAACAAGTTTAGAAAAAATTAACAATAAAAGAGAAGGTCTGCAAGTGTTTATAGGTTTTTTTGCAATCATGATTGGAAGGTGAAAGGTCATGGAATTCGAAGAGTCATAAGAAACACCACTTGCGACAAAACAACAACCCTTGTAAGAGGATGTACGTATGAACATGTCACTTAATAAATGAAAACATAATGAAAAACCACTAAGGAAAACAAAAGCACCACAAAAATGACAAAAGCAATAAAAAATGACACTGCAAAAAACTTACTGAGAGTCCACACACTTGAGAACAAGAGTGAAGAAAAAATCCTTGTGATGAGAGAATGTGCTTAGCCCAGAATGAAAAATAATTGTGAGAATGAATGATGAGTTGTGATTGTTTATAAAGAAAATCTACATGCAAAGAAATTTCATGCATGATCGCCACTTGTCAATTGATGAATGAGTTATTTACTTGAAGTGCAGAGAGACCCTATTTTCTAGGAGTCATATCACCATGAAAACAAGGAAGGGTGAATGCATGATTAACAAGAGGTTGAAACCTATGTTTTCAAGCAGTGCGCTAGAGCTAAGGACCAGAAGAGCACAATCACTGATGACAAGGAGTGCGCTCTCCTTGTGGACTGAGAGTTCTCTCAACTAAGTGAAGGGAGTGTGATCCACTAAGATTTAAGAGAGCTTATGTTTGGGAGGGTGTAGTTTCCTCCATCAATTTCTTTTTTTGGCTTCTATCCTTGGAAGGTGTGCTTTCTCTAGGAGAAAAAAAATTCACTTTCTCACTTTTTGTGATATGCATGTCAAGTGAAGAAATTTAATCACGAAGTCAAAGTTTCATATCTTTAGAAACACAACACAAGAACTTCCAAAGGTAAGATGATGACACTAAGGAAACTTTAACCTAGGAAGAAAAAAAACACTTAGGAATATTGCAATGATAGTTTACACTTAGAAAAACATGGAAAAAAAGGACACAATATTACTTGAAACGATAGTTCATATAGGCTCCAAAATTGATTAGAGAATTTTTTTTGGAGGGTAATTGTTGTAGTGACGACAAGTTCCTAAAGGTGAGAGATTGCAACTGATTAGAGAGGCTCATAGATCCAAGTTTTCAGGGCACTTTGGTCTAAGTAATACTGTGGAAAACTTTTATAGGTATGTGTATTGGCCCATGATGCAAGAACGTGTAGCTAGGTTCATAAGGGGATGTGTGCTTTTTTGTACCAACAAGCCTAAAAATAGGAAACATGGTCTATATCATCCCTTATCTATATTATCTCATCCTTGGAAAAGAAATTTCTTAGACTTTGTGGGAGGTTTATCAAAAACTAGTGTAGGGACATGACTACTTGTTCATTATAGTTGACAGGTTCAACAAGATGTGTGTTTTGATGCCATGTAAAAATACCATTAGTGGGAATGAAGCAACAAAATTTTCTTTTGACATGTTTGTGTGCACTTTGGGATAACAAGGAGCATTGTTTCAGAGAGGGATATAATATTTCTCAATGTATTTTGGAAAAAATTGTGGGAGAACATAGACACGAAGCTGAAGAGATCTACAACATTCCATCCACAGATATATGGGTAGAGAGAAGTAGTTAACAAGACTTTGGTAAAAATTCTAAGGGGATACAAACAGAAGCATATGAAGACATGGGATGAACATCTGGTACATCAAACATTCTTAGAATATAGCAGTCCACACTTCTACAAGGATGTCCCCATATGAAATCTGTTTTTGATATTTTTTTCCTTCACCTTTTGAACATTTCATATCGAAAGCAAACAGGAGTGAGGGAATATCTTAAAGTAGACAAATTTAGGGATGAAAAACTTATAGAGAAGACTAGGCAGATCCATATACAAGTATAAGAGACACTACATAAGTCACAAGAGAAATATAAGGTCAGGAATGATCATCTAGACTGGAGAAGTCGTTCAAGGCGAGATATAAAGTACAAATTAAATTGAACACAGAGAGGCTATAGGGGCCTGATAATAAAATCAAGGCTCCGAGGTACAGTCCATTCGAGATACTAGAAAATGTAGGTGATAATTCCTATCAACTTAGTTTACCACCATACATGCACATTTAATTAGTTGTGAAGGTATACTATCTGAAACCTTATGAGCCTATATGCTAGATAGGGAAGAAGAACATGTCCTACCTTTTGTGGAGGATTTGGAACCCGATTCTCAAGAAAAGTTGACAAAAGATACAATTTTGAAGAAGAGATCTAGAACTACATTACAAGGGCAACATGATATTTGGCAGATTGGGTTGAAAGGACAACTTATAGGAAAAGCTAAATCATACACCAAAGAGAAGTGGAGGAAACTTTCCTCACCTCATTGAGTAGAAGCTTTTGGGGACCAAAAGCGTCCTAAAATGGGGAGGTGTGATCTTATTTGGATCATATTATTTTTTTCATACATATCAATTCTTTTAGAATGGAAAAAGTGGAGGAATATGCTCTCAGGACCATTTTTACTGGTGGGACCCAGTATCGAAAATTAGGGTTTGAAACCTTATGGTAGCATTTTGAGGCCTCAAACAAATTTTTTTGGGGTAAAATTTTGTTGCTTTAGTTTAGCACATTTTTTTCCTATTCTACATAAATATACCTTTCCAATGGTGCAATAATCACGTTAATCAAATTCTGTATCTAGGAGTCAATGCCACTCAGAAGTTGACCTTCCTGTTTTCACCACCATAGTTTGAGAGGGTGCCATGTCAAACCCCATTATTCATGAAAAATGGGCTAGCCACGTGTTTATGATGTAGAAGACTCTAGAAGAGTCTATATTGAACTTTGGTTAAGAGTTGATATACTCAAGCCTAACCACTAGTAGGGTATCAAGCTGTGTTATAACCAAGCCACTAGGAGGAAAAGGGGGTTCCATTATTTCGAGTGAATTTGTTCCATACCTAAGAAAAAATAGCCAAGAGGGATAGGAGTTAGAGCACACATAGAGGATTTTTTCACTATAAAATCACACGGGCCACAGACCTTACTTATTTGTACCCATAACAATATTTCCATTCATAGAAAGAGAGAAGAGCAACCTCACCTTCCAACTGAGTTTTTATCCTGAAAGGGTTTCCTAAGTCATATATTTTTTCAAATGTGTGTGTGATATTTTATTCATTGTTATCTAATTTTTTTATAATTTTAATTTTCATGCATACACCATCAATAATAATCTAGAGATATATACATCTAGAGAGATATAAAACTGCAATAGTGTCGATCTTGGATGTTTATTAAGTATCATTTTATTAGGTATGTTGTGACAAACTATCTAATGGAATATCCACTATAATTTATGGATCATATTGGCATCAAATAAAATTTCTTTAGGTGTATTGTGGATATTTTCAGGGGATCTAGATCGGCTGGGCCAAAATATGTACAACCCTAATCATGGCCGATGAATCTATGAATAACCCTTATGATCTTGTAGAGGAGAGGTTTTCATGGCTGGAACAATAAATAACTAAAATAAATTGTAATGTAAATCTCCTCATAACAATCCTAAGCTATAAGCTTAGTCTATTTGGAGTAGATGGGGTTCTAGTACAAAGGAAAAATCAGAAAGGGGATTCAAAGATTAGGAATAAATGGAGAACCAACCAAAGAAATAACCTGAAAAAGATAAACCTAGTTTAAGTGTCGTTAATAAATCATAGTACCTATTAAAAATGGAAAAAAAGGTTGATATCAAGTTGTACCATGAAAATATTGATGCTCTAAAGCTAAATCATTGGTTCCATAAATTGGAAGTGTATTTCAGTGTCAATCACACTGCAGAAGAACATAAGATTTCATTTGTGCGACTGAAATTAGAAGGCCATGTCCTGATTTATTGGGAAATACACACGGAGACCCTAAGTTTGGAGGGAGAGCCTCTAGTGACTAAGTGGGAGGACTTTAAAACCCTCATTAAGTAATAGTTTTACCCTATTGTATATGCAGAGGATCAATGGATCCGGTGGCACTACTTCAAGCAAAATCCAGGGCAAAGAATTCAAGAGTACACCAAAAAGTTAAAAAACATGGCCATAATGATGGGTATCTCCCAAAAGCATCTAGAGGTACTCCTCGAGTATTTGGGGGGTCGACATTTCCATTTGTGGGAGAAAGTGATGTTGTTTAAGCCAAAATTGGTGGACAGGGCTTGTGTACAGGCACAATACCTAGAGAACATAAGCCCAAAGAAAGTGTAATCTAGTGGATTGAAGCACAAGGAGAAACATGTCATTTATAAGGAGAGGAAGAAGAAGCAAGCAGGGGGGAAATATAAAAAGATGACAACCATAACACACTAGTGAAAATATTCCAAAAACCATTGGAACCACTACAACATTGATGAGCATACATAGGAGACGTGCTGGAATTTGCATGCAAATCTCAACTTGAAGAATAAAAAGAAAGACAATAATAAGAAGAATCTCATGGCCACTGATTTGTGCGACAAAGTTGAAAGAATATTAGATGTGGATAAGGAAATATTATGTACATCGGTATAAAGGGAGTTGAATCTGAGTATCCTTCAGCAATAGGAATGGAAATAAATGACCAGTATCTTCCATATAAAGATACAAGTCAAGAATACCAAGATTGATGCTCTGTATGACTCAAGATCACAAGCGTATCTCATTGCAACAGAGTTGGTCAAGAAGCTGGGGTTGGAATTTCATGATCATATAAGCCCATATCCATTGGAATGGGTAAATAAGGATGCAAATTTTAAGGTAACAAAACAATGCAAAATTAGATTTTCTATCAGTGCTAATTTTTGATGAAGTAGAACTAGATGTGGTTTCCCTTTATGTATGTGGAGTCATGTTTGGGAGTCCCTACATGTACATGCAATATGAAATATTCATGCTAAGAGACAATTAGTATCGGATCTTCAAGGATGAAAAATAGCTCACCATCAATGCACACAAAGGAAAGTAAAAAAATTCACTAGTAAGTGCCAACAAATCCAACAAATTGATCATATCTAACAAGAAGTATGTTTTCTTATTTTTAAGAGAAAATCATTTTTTAGAGAATTAGTAAGAGGAAATTCATCCTTTGAGGGGTGTATCAAGAAACAAAAATAAGAACTCGAAGAGTTACTAAAAGCATACATGGATGTGTTTCGAGAGCCTAAAGGGTTAACACCCAAGAGGGAAGTGCAACACAAGATCTAGCTAACGGTTGGATTCCCCATTGCCAAACATTGGGATGTACAAGAATTTTTTTATAGAATCAAGGTGAAGAAACAATTGCAACAACTACTGGAACATGGTGTCATTTGAACAATTATATCACCATGTGGGTCACCCATCATCATTGTACTAAATAAGGATGGGACTTGGTAGATGTGTATTGATTATAGGGCATTGAACAAAGTCACACTCAAGAATAGGTACTCCCTGCCTAAGTGAAATACTTCACCACGTTGGAATTGAAATTTGGATATCACTAGGTTTGAGTCAAAGAAGAAGATACCTAGAAGACCGTCTTCAAAACTAGGCAAGGTTTGTATGAGTGGTTAATCATTCCATTTGGACTTGGTAACATACCAACTACGTTTATGAGCTTTATGAATGATGTACTACACCCTTTTATAGATTCATTTGTTATTGTATATTTGGAATATATACTAGTATACAATGCTACCTGGGAGGAGCACATCTCACATTTGACATAGGTGTTTAAGACATTAAAGAGGCACCAACTACTAGAAAATATCAAGAGGTGTGAGTTTTCATAATAGTATTTGGTGCATCTAGGGTATGTGATAGGTGGAGGAGACTTGAAGATAGATCCTGCCACAATGGAGGAAATCATGAAATGGACGGTGCTTACGAATGTTTATGAGGTTAAGAGTTTCATTTGGGAAACACAATACCTAAGGAATTTCATATCCTCATTTTTAGTTGTAGCATCACAACTCCATGCCATAATAGTAAGTGGCAAGAGTTTCGAGTGGGGAAAAGGTCAGCAAAGGGCTTTCGAGGAGCTTAAGGTTAAGATCAATCAAGCACAAGTTTTTGCATTACCAAACTTGAAATAGTCCTTTGAAGTGGAGATAGATGCAAGTGAGTATACTATGAGAATGGTATTGATGTAGGGAGGAAGGTATGTATGCTACCATCCTAAAGTATTTAATCAAGTATTTCTTAACTAACTTACCTATGATATGAAGCCTTATGCCCCAGTGTAAGATGTGAAGAATCATAAGCACTATTTGATGGGAAAGGAGACAATATTCCACATAGATCAACAACGACTATAGTACCTACACACCCAAAGTAAGATACAACAAACCATGAATTATAAGTGGATGGGGTTTATACAACAATTTCATTTGGTGATCAAGTACAATAAGGGTAGCACAAACAGGTTGTCCCACATGCTTTCAAGGCTACCCACATCAAAGATCATAGCCCTGGGGACTCTTATGCACATGGATCCATTTACCCATGATGCATACAGATGGGCATATTCATAGGATGATGAATTCAAGTAGGTGTTTTAGTAGTTGTGGAGTTAGATTCATGTGCATGATTGCAATAACACCATTGAATACCATCTCTATGATTACTTACTATATAGTTTGGATAAGTTATGTGTTCCTAAAGGTGAGCGATTGCATCTGATTAGAGAGGCTCACACCTCCAAGGTAGCAGGGCACTTTGGTGTAGGGAAGACTGTGGCCAACTTTCATAGGTATGTGTATTGGCCCATGATGCAAGAACAAGTAGTTAGGTTCATGAGATGATGCATGATTTGTTGTATCAACAAGCCTAACAATAGGAAACATGGTCTATATCATCCCTTACCTATACCCACTCGTCCTTGGGAAAGCATTTCAATGGACTTTGTGGGAGGTTTACCAATGAATAGGAAGGGAAATTACTACCTATTTGTGGTAGTTGACAGGTTCAACAAGATCTGTGTTATGATGCCCTATAAAAAGACCAACAATGGGAAAGAAGCAAAAAATTGTTCTTTGGATAGGTCTGGATAAGAGTTAGAGCACAGAAAGAGGATTTATGCACTATAGTAACCCATAGGCCACATGTCATACTTATTTGTACTCATAACCATATTTACATTCAGAGAAAGAGAGAAAAACAACCTCACCTTCCAGTTGGGTTTTTCTCGTAAAAGGGTTTCACAAGATATATATTATGTCAAATGTGTGTGTGAGATTTTACTCATCGTTCTCTATTTTTTGCATAATTTTAATTCACGTGGATACGCTATCAACAATAATCTACAGATCTATAAATTTAAAGATATATAAAATTGTAATAATGTAGATCTTGGATTTTTTTAAGTATCATCTTACTAGATTTGTTGTGACGAACCATCCAATGGAATATCCATGACAATTTACATATAAAAAAGAGAGGCAATATGAGATGGATGACATGGTGGAACTCTAGGACATAAGCACTCTGGATGCCTTGAAAGAGTATGGGTTATTGAAGTTTTTCCTAACAAAAACCATGAGGGCGCAATTGCCCTATGGTAGAGGTTGGTTGATTTTTGGGACCTGGATGACCAATTTTTCCAAGTGGAGGACCAATTATTGAAAAATGAGATACATGACATATACTTCCTCACTAGGTTATCAAGGTTGGGATCCCCGATGTTATTTTCTAGAGGAAGACGTGGTACAAGAATATTTAGATGAATTTATTGCATGGTATTGTTGGCATGATACTCAAAGGAGCAACATTGAGTTTCCAATCAAGAATGTGAATGACCTCCCACATGCCCTATACTATTTACAGTCACTAATATGATAGGAGTTTAGGTCCTCACATGGCTAGTAAGACACATGTACAATGTGTACTAGATGTGTAGACTCAACTATGTTCAATTTGTGTGGAGGTGTCATGTCAAACTCATCAAAACCATGCCGATTTAAGAACATTTTTCATAAATCTCTCCAAAAACACAAATAAAACTGTAAAATAAACCAAATAATTCTTTACTTTTCTTAGAGTTTGATAATAAATATTAACTAACATTAAATCCGTCATCATTAATATACATTTTCACTTATTATTTTTTATTTTAAATAACTATATTATATAAATATACCATCTTCATATTATAGTAAATTATATAAATACCTCATCTTCCTATTATATTATAAATAAAATTATTTTGAACCTTATCAATATTTTTCCGATAACGACACCTTCAAAGAAATATAAAAATGTTGACAAGGTAGGCCGCTTACTAAACACTTCAAACACAAAATCTCATATTCATATCCACAAAGTCTCAACAAAGGTAAATGTGCTGTTATTGTTTTTGGCACATAAAGGCAACTAGATATTTAGCTTAATGGAATCGGGTTTAGCTTATCACTTTAGTACCTTTTAAATGCCATCAATTTTTCACCTATCGTAAGTGGTGACTTACAATAGGATACACTAATTTGGTGATAAGTGAAATGTAGTTTTGCAATAACATTTTCCAAAATTCAAAAATAATATAGGTTTACATGTAAATTTTTAATATTATTTTTCAAAATTTAAATTAATACATCTAGTAGATAGATTAAAATAGTTAATATAAATATTTTTATTTCTTAATATTTTTTTTTTGAATATTTGGATAAATGATCTTAATATTTTTTTGGAATATTTAGATAAATAATAATTTTTATTATTGATTTAAAAATAATTAATAATTTTAAAAATTTCAAGTTAATTTAAACTTGACTATATAAAATGAATTTGAATTTGACTATATAATATTGAAAACTGATTTAGCTCTTATAATTTATTGGCATAACTTTACCATGTTTTCTAGTTATCAACATAACTTCATCATGGTTTGGAGTTAGCATGCAATAGACTCAATTTCTTATAAGAAAATATATGATTAGAAATGTTAAAACAATTATCATTAGAACAATTTGTAATTGAGTTTGAGTTATGTTTTAGAAATGCAAATAAATAAGCTTTGCAAAATGTAAAGAGTTGCACACTTATGTCAAGTTGTAAGAATATATAATAACAATAACTCTTTCACATAGATATTAAATGACCAAAGATTGGAAACTTGATAACTACATTTTCATATAATAAATGAGTTTGAGTTATATTTTAGAAATGCAAATAAACAAGCTTTGCAAAATGTGAAAATTTACACACTTAAGTTAAGTTGTAAAAATATATAATAACAATAACTCTTTCAAATAGATATAAATGGCCATTGCTTGGAAACTTGATAACTATCTTTTCATATAATAAGATCAATCTAACATAAAAGGGAAACATCTATAATTATATTAAAAAAATAAAATTACATTGTCATATGTCTCACAACATTAAAAAAAAAAGTGCTTTGTTGCTTAGTGAGTTTTTCATACATACTCTTACATATCATTGAGCTAAAGAAAAAAAATAGTATTATTTTACTTAAAAGGACAAATACTACATATTTTAAAAGAAATAATTTAAAATTGTCCACCGTCACAAACTCATGAGTTGTGTCAATAAAGAAATATGATTACTCATGATTTGAAAAGAAAAGATTCAATTACTTCACTCAACTTCAAGGACATTAAGCTTTTCTGATGAAGTGAAAGAAAATAATTATTGAATTTAGATTGAAAGAACCAGATAAAATACTTAAATTATGATAGTCACAATTTTTAATTAATTTAATTTTAATTTGTTGAAAAATTATAATAATAAATGAAAGGATAATGATTTAAGTCGAAGATAGAATTAATAAGGGAATTGGTCAAATTTTAAAAGTAAATATAAATATTTTAATTTAACTTAGGTGGTTGAGTAAGAGTTTATATATATATATATATATATATGTGTGTGTGTGTGTGTGTGTATGGGATGGGGGAGATAAGAGTGATGGTTCCAATGAAAGAAATAATTATTGAATTCAGATTGAAAGAATCAAATAATATGAAATACTGGAATTATGATAGTCAAAATTTTTAATTAATTTAATTTTAGTTTGTCTAGAGATTATAATAATAATAAATGAAATGATAATGATTTAAGTTAAAGATATAATTAATAAATTAATTCGTCAAATTTGAAAAGTAAATATAAATATTTAATTGAGTAAAAATCATATATATAAAATTAAGATTGAAGATATTATTATTATTAAATAAAATAAAGGGATAAGATTATTAAAATATAAAATTTTAAAATTAATTTAGGTGGTTAAGTAAGAGAAAAAATAAACAAATATTATTGTAAATTAATATAAATATTAACTTAGATCAAATGATATTATTATTATATAATAAAGGGAAATGATATTATTATTATATAATAAGGGGAAAGGATTATTATTATATATAATAAAGGGATCAAATTATAAATAAATTTAGAAATGGGAAAAAATATAATAAATAAGAATTAATGAGAATAGTAGAATTAAAGAGATAATTATGTCATAATCATAAATTACACAAGCATAATTTTGATTGAAATAAAATTAATCAGGTAATATGATAAAGATAAATAAATTTCAAGAATTAAAAGGAGGGCAGAGAAAAGAAGAAGATGAGGGGCAATGAGTAGGGTTTAATATGGGTTAGAATTGATAAAAGAGGGCTCCAATTTAGAGGGATTGGATTTAAAGGAAAAGAAATGGATAATGAGTTTCCATGAGTGGCATAATTGGTACCCATATTCCTGATTAAAGTTGTTAGGATTATTTTTAATCTCTACGTCTTCTCTAATGACACGTGTGGAGTGGAAAGGGGTCGAGGCTAGGATTTTGGTGTTATAAAAAAAAACTGTGATGCTTGGTATTATGTGAGTGTTAAAAATGACTGACTTAGCAATACGATTATAGTAGGTATCAGCCATATGTTCTTTGAACTGAGCTTTGAAGGATATGTTAGTTTTCCCTATGTAAGAATTTCCATATGTGTAAGGGATTTCATATACCCCAAGACCTAACATAAGGTCATTCTTATCTTTGGCTGATCTGAGGAGGTGGCTGAGGGTTTTTTGGGGTTTGAAAAATATCTTAATGTTATTTTTAGATAGGATTTTGGATAAATTACTAGTAACCCCTTGAATGTAGGGTAGGGTTATTTTGGCCAAGGGAGGGCTATATTCTAACTCCATCATCTATTTAACTAATTATATTACTCTTTACTTCATTAGAAAATCTTAATGTACCTGAATATGGTTGAAGTGTTCACCTGAAACGTCAGGAAAATCAATGAAAAAACGCAATTTACCAGAAGTATTCATCCTCATCAAGTTATTGATTGTGGAAATATTCATACTAAAAAATTACGAACAAATTACATGAGAGAAATCACTTATATTCCCCTCCTAAAAGTTGGAAATGGTCCAAGTACCATGCTCTAGCCATAATTCCTCTTTTGAAAGGCCATTAGCTACCTTATTCTTGTCCCGGTATATATGATATAAGTAAATGTGTGAGAAGGATATCATTTAGTGTTTTGGATCATCAAAAAGTGCTATTAAGTTGAAAATTTTCAGTGATGCTTCCCTTCATAACCATTGAATACAACCCAAATGAATCCCAAAAATGTGTTACTATGTAACATCATAGTCTCGATCCAAGTGGAGGGTTAATTTGAGAGCCATTGATGTATAGTAATTGTTAGTTTTTGCTTCCATATCCTAACTTTAAAGTTTTTACTGTGACTTGACAAGAGATACAAGGGTTCTCCAAAACCTCCTTTTGGGGGATTTTCTTCAGATGCATCATCAAAGTATGTGCAAGGAATGTGCTTATCTATTACCCATCCTTTCAAAAAAGGTACCCTACTAAGTCTTTGGTGAGAAGAGTAGTTTGCGGTGTGGCATAACCCTTCTTCATGATCTTGCTACATTTTATTTTTTAGGTAACTTCATGTTTCTCAAGGAAATTCACATTCTTCGACGAAATTCACATATTTTGAGGCATTGATCACACCTCCTAAAGAATTTACAACATTTGGACATCTTTTTGGCATGCCACAGGGAGGATCATTAAGTGTTAAACTTCTTGGTCACTTTGGATTTGATTGTCACGCGGTTTGAGGAACAATTTTCACCTACAAAACTCGTTGTAGCTTCAAATTATTTTGATGATGTGGACTCATTCCTTGGGTGAGCTATGATGATGTGGTTACATTGGGAAAATAATTTGATGATTTTGAGATTTACTTCCCTTGATCATATGGCTAATTCACACTTAATATCCTTTTGATAGCCTTAGGTTATGTTCTTTTGTTTTGATTTGACATGACGAGGTCATCCACTTGATTCGTGGATGCCCATTTATAAAAAAAATGATATGAATTAGCACTCCCTCAACATAAGATTGATGATGTGGAGGTGATTTAAGAACTATCCTTGAAGTTTTATCAGATGAAAATAAGGGATGACCTGCTTTATTTTAGATGTCACTTTGATAGGGTGGGATTTTATAGCCCATTCCATGACTTAAAAAGTCACTTAGTTAATTCATGGAGATGCTCGAAACAAGCTATTACCTTGGACCTACATTTGAGACACTATATGGGAGTCTTGGAGCATTATATCACATAATTTTTGGAGCATTTTCATGATTTCATCCCCTCTAAGGGTACATGTCCAACATTTCCATGTGGACTTCACACAAAAGGGGGATGTGTTGGAGGCTAGTTGACTATGGAGGAAATTGCACCATGTTTGTGGTTGAGTTCACTTTTCTTCAAATGAACATTGAACATATTCAACAAATTTGGTTCATTTGGAGGCTACACATGGAATCTTGGACCATAATTATCACTTATTTGGTGGATCAACCACTCTCTACAAGGCTTTACTCATCCTTCATTATACATGTAACTTGACTAGTTATTTTAATGATGTGTTAGTTTACTTCATTTTAGGAGTTAGTTAAGATCTAGTTTGCTTTAGTTAGATCTAAGGAATTTGGCTATCACTCTGTAAATAGAGGGGAGATCCCTCATTTTATGATCCAGGTGGATATTGGTGGCCACCCGCCTATTCCACCTAGAACTCCAGTCAGTTTCATCATTTTCCTTGTTTATAGCAGCATTTACTATTTTTAGCAATTTTTCAGGTCCTGAGCTTTCAGAGCACTTTTGACCCCATAAACAACGTTTTTTTGAAGTCCGTAGTAGGCCCATTGCCATAGGCTAGGGCCTAAGGAAAATCCCATAGTATTTGGAGAGAAATTACCAATGAGGTATCATAGACACCAAAATGAGATAATATGACCAAGTTACGACCCCAAGAAGTTGGCCGCTCAACCAACCCCAATGGGGCCCAAAAAATCTTGATGTTCCATCTCGTTGGGTTAGGGTTTTGGTTTTTTATGGTTTTTCATTGTGGTTCAATAATAAAAAGGCCCTTGAATCCCATTTTAACATAGTTCAGAGGCATGTAGCCGCCACATCCCTTCTGAGAGATAAACTACCATCACCCGAGCTAGTTTATTTCCATTCTGTATGTAAGCATATTTCAATTCTTTTATATTAATGAAATGAATTTTTATTTCTGCTGCATCTATGTGTTTATGTTTATATATGCATTCTATTGCATTCCTGCATAATTATGGATCAGTGGTATCAGAGTGGTCTGCTCTTTCTCTGTTTTTATTTGCATGTCCCCAATGAGATCATGGTATAAGGAGTTAGGGATCGATCTAGTTGAACCTTTGCAAGATCATCCTCCCAAACCTCGAAGGAATCCCATGGAGAAAAAAAAGAAATATGAGGGAGTAGGATATCCTTTCAAAATATTGCATGGGGAGGCCCTCAAGAAATAGAGGAATACGAAGATGGATAACTTTTTCTAGATTCTACGATGGCTACCCACAAGTGATGCATTTGCATCCAAAAACCACTCTGGAAGTGCCACTCCTTTTAAGCTACAAGTTAATTTTGACATTCCCATATTCGAAGGCTAGATAGATGCATACACCTTAGATAGATGGTTAAATATGTTGGAAGGATATTTTTTGATTCATGACTTTTCCAATTAGGAAAATATTACTTTCGCAATCCTCAAAGCTGCCCCCCTATAAATAACTGGTGGGAAACATACTATAAGAAAAATGACTGGAATACTCACTGTTTTTAGCCGCAACCGCTTGTAATTATTTACGAGATGCTATCAAGGAACAATATTACCCTGTCGGGAGTTATAAAGATAAATACATGAAGTGCAACATGTGGCAATAGGGAAGGGACCAAGATGTGCTAGAGTTCACAAATGGTTTTCATATCAAGGATTCTGAGTGGAATTTTGTACTCAAGTACCAAAATTGTTTACATAAGTACATCCAGGATCAAATGGAGTTCCTAGACATATTCTCGCTCAGCTATCGATACAATGTATATATCGAGAAAAAGTTTAAACAAAAGAAGCGAGACTTTGGATGTACGAATCTGAAGCAAGGAAAAGACATCCCCAAACCATAGAAAAAAGGACAAAGCCAAGGTGGGGTGACCTAGGATAACCCAACGAAGTTGCAAGTGAATAAAAACACCACAAAGGCATAGAAGGACTCAAGAAAGTGGTGTGAGTTCAATAAAATCCCCACTCACAACACGAGTGAGTGTTGAGCCAAGCAATCACTGGTGGTCAAGCTGAAGGATTCCGATTCAGGTGCATGTTTCCAACTCTGAGTGAGAACCCGACAAGGGGAATGACAAAGGGAAGCATATTTTTTATGTAGAGCCTAATGCCACCATTGTCACCACCAAGATCTAGAAGGATGGACCCAAATGTCCAGAGGGGGGACGCCTCTTCCACTCACAGATGTGGGTGAAAGGTTCTCCGTTGTAGTTCATTTTCGACAGTGGGAGCCAAAATAACATCATTTTAGCAAAGGTCATGAAGTGGCTGAGCTTACCGACCACAATGCACCCATAACCATACACCATCGGGTGGATTCACCAAGGATGAGATCTCTGCGTCAGCAAGAAGTGTTACCTCCCCTACAACATCAAGACCTTCATAGATGAGGTATTGTGTGATGTTTCTCCTCTTGAAGTTTGCGATGTACAACCATATTTGTGGAAGCAGCATGTTGTGTATGAATATAGGCCTCAAATTGATATTATTACTTTGGGAAATAAGTGTGAGAATATCGATACCCTGAATCCTACTATAGAAACAAACATATTTTATTCTATTTGTTAAATAAATTAAGCAAATTATTTACTGTGTGCTACAGTAAATATCAAAACTAATACACTCTAGCCCTCAAAGAACAAATAACGTAGAAGAAAAATAAACACTGGAATAATAGATGCACACCCACAAAAATACACCATTATTTTTGGACTAAGTTCTCGGAAAAACGCAACTTGAGAAAACTGGTTAAACAAATAAGGGTTTGATTATTATGTAGTAGTAACTATGAGTACAAAACTATGGATGCTTAATCTAGAAATCCAATATAGAAAAATTACTGGAAGTAAAACTAGTGAGAAAAATCTCACTTCCACAGGTGATCTGACATTGACCTTAGCTCGATTTGAGTTGTTCCTTGCAGCCCCTGTATAGTCACTGCGTGACCCTATGTAGCACTATGTCACACAACTTAGAACTTCTTCTCCTCTTGCTCTCTGACCAGCTTTTGTTTGGAAAATGGATACTACTGGCCTCCAGAATCTCTCTCTCTGGCTTCTAGCACTAAATCACTGCTTCTCCCCAGAAAAATACAGATTACCCACTAAAGTTGTGTGCTACCTCTGCATGGCTTTGCACTTCCTCTCTGTGGAACTCACTGCCTCTCTGTAATGCAGTCACCGAACCTGCAAAATCTTCCTCTGGCCTTACTATCCGTGCCCCCCTTTCACTGCTTCGAGCTCACGAGATCTCTCTCTAGAAACAAAATGCTACTACTCTAGAATTCAACCTGCCAGTGAAATCAAACTGCTGAAGTGTGTTCTCCAAGCCCCATCAAGTTTCTTCTTACAATCTTCCTTTGAGACTTCAACGACCATGGTTAAAACTTAATCGATGGCTAATATTAACTAGAACTTGATCAAATTTTTTTTGGTAGAAGATTCTCACCATGACTTGATTATTTCCTTTTAATTAATCATATTTCCTAAGTTTAGACCTATTCAATATTAAAAAAATGGATAATTAATTTAATAAGTCATATCTAGGTGGAACTTCAAGAAACAATTTATGGGTATTGGAGAATACATGTATTCTAACCTCTTTGCCAACTGTCGAGGCTAGAACACATCTGATGCTAAAAAAACTAACAATCCCTCCTATCGAGGAAAGTGTTCTAGTACTGCAACTGCAACTGTTGCTACAATAAACTACCTCTAAACCATCTCCATTCAAGATTTTGATGTCTGGCTTCTATCCCCACCAACTACTATGCAACTCTGATATGCACCGTATCTGTGCTGCTGTTGACCTTGTTGAACTGCTACGAACTACTGCATCTCCATTGCAACTCTATTGTTGTTGCTACTGCAACATATGTAACTCTATCTCATCTGCTGCTGCCGCAACTGGGAACTTTCCAACACACTAAACAAATTGTGTTCATCCTGATGCATATGTCACCCGAGTTCTCACTGCTACTAGTATTTGCTCTGTCACTTAAGTCTCTGCGCTTCTACTACTCTAAAAATGTTCTAGCTACACTGCTGCCAACTATGCACTACGCTGCTCAGTCTATGACCGCAAATAGATACTACTTCTGTCACTCTGGTTCTTGAATGCACCAACTACCACTGGTCCATCCTGCTACTCAAATATTGTGGGTTCTCGTAGCAAGGTATTGATTCATGAGGTGTACATCCTCAAGAATCCTATCCATCCTATAGTTATCCAGGGCTACAAAACCAATTCACCCCACCTCACTCCTAGAGAGATGTATGCTATCATGGCCAAATCTTCCTCCAATATAGAGGACATTCTATCAATCTCCATGAATGCATCCTATTGGTATTTCTTCTCCTCTTTTTCCTTGTTTCTGAGAGGACATCGAGTGTTATAGTGGCCTAGGTCACCATAGTTGAATCACTTGACCTTGGAAAGGTCCTTCTTCCTCCTACCCTTCTCCTGCTACCCCTTTGATGTGAGGGCCACATTCTAATCTTCCTTCACTTGTTTCATCCCACTGCTATTGTTGTTGCCACTGATGGTTCTCTTCACCAAATCTCACCTCGTCTCCTCCTGCTACAAATCAACCCACATTATGTCCCACTTTGGAAACTTGTCTCTGCCCAAGTTACTCTGGAGAAAGACCTTCCAGTCTTCAGAAAAAGTATTTAGAGCTAACCACACCAATTCTGTAGTTTGGTGCACTCACCCTACAACTGACAGTTGGTCTAAAAAATCTTGAACCCTAGTGAGGAAGGGGTCTATGTACCCCACCTTCTGCATATGGGTACACCTCATCTTCTCCTCAAGATACATATTCTGCTGCTCAAAAGAACACTGGTATAGCGTAGTGAGAGCATCCCACATCTGCATTGAAGTGTCCTTGCCAGCTATATGTGATACCACATGATCTCGAATCCCATCAAGAATCAATATCTTCTCCTTTTCCATCTCCTTATTATAGGAATTCAACTTATCTGGATCCATGGGTACAACCACCATGTTATCAATGTAAGCTTTGAGATTATATTCATCTAGAAGACAAGTAACCCTTTCCTTCCAGATCGCATAGTTAAACGTTCCATCCAACCGATCCTGTCCTCTCAACCCTACTGATGCCATCTCTGCAAAAATGTCAAAATCATCCTCTTATCCTCTATGCAATTGTTTCTAATCTCTACGCACTCCCTGACGTAGTGGGAAAATATGCTTACTACAACAACTACTCTGCAGTGAAAAATAAAACTTCTGAACTAGAAGTCACATGAGGAAATATTTCCCTTAGTGTGTGCTCTTTCTTTGTAATATCCCCTTTCAGGGATATCTCTAAAACACAGTCAACTTTAAACTAGAGATGGACTGGACGAGCGTTTACTAGATATTTCACCTCTGAAAAGAGGATGAGATCTGGAGGCTACCTGGCCCTCACTAGAATCTGTCTATAAAGTATGGGAAAAACTCAATAGATGGTATAACAACTGGAATGTCTCAAAGGGGAAATAAATAGTGATGCGGATCATACAACAGAACATGGGATGCTAGAAATAGTATATGCAACCGATACAAATAAAATAGAGAGAATACTGAGCCATTTTATTATATTGAGAAATATCGGTGAGTACAATAGGTGATCATAGTGAAGACACCAAAACCTGCACAAGGAAAGTTAAGAAACACTCTCAGAATGCTGTTGAAATGGTTGTTCTCTATTCTGTGTTTAAGCTGCTGGAAGGATTACCGTGTAGCTGTTACTATTGGAATAAGATGAGTATATGTGCAGCTCCCCTACTTGGAATAGGCTGAAACTCTGGAATCAACCTCTATTCACAAAACCTATAAAAGCCCAGGAAGAAATTCTGAAATGGTCGACCATCGAAAATCACCCCCTTGAGGATCTACGCTATCCTCCAAGGCTCTACGCTGAAGCTGAAGGGAAACCACCAAAATACTTCCATAGACTCTGCCAAAATCCTCCCATGGGAAAGGGTTGACCCCTTTCTCAATCTCCAAAATCGAAACCTCCAAAAAGGAACCTAATCCAGAGCTCCCAAGAAATAGACTGCGTCCTCCCTCTCAAGACCGCGCAGTTTATGGATGCGCTGCTCCTCCACAAGGAAAAACACCAATCCTCCTGCAAAATACGGATAGGAAAACCTCACCCGAGCAGGCACTCAAAGTCCCCCGGGGCTGAGGGTGAGATCTCCGAACGGAGACACTCAACACACTAAACAGTGCTGCAGACAGGCTAAACAGCCAGCATGCTCAAAGTTGTAATGACCAGCTCCAAATGCATAAACTCGAATGAATGGAAATGGCTCTCCTCCTCTCCATATATAGAAAATGAAGGCTCTCTATGGGCCCTACTTCGAATGAGGGTTTCCCTTCCTTTAGAAGCTTCCCTCCTACGTTGTCCATGTAGTTCTTTCCCCCTCATACCCTGCGCTGGTTGACTTGGTCAAACCTCTTTGCAAATGTCTCTTTTCACACATGGGGGTGTGAAATCTAGTTCCATGGCTGATCCCTTTTCATACTAGAGGGATTTCATTTATTTTTTATTATTATTGGGCCTCCTTTCCAAATTATTCATCTCCTAAATGAATTTAGACAAAAATTAATGTTCCAATTTATTGAAGAAAAAATTGGAACATTACAGTCCTCCCCTCCCAAATGTTGCTTTTCCCCAAGAAACTACAAGGATAGAACTGGAAATTCTCCACTCAAGGCATGGAGTCTGAAATATGGTGAGGAACATCTCCCTCATGTGGATCCTCCATCCCCAAGCAATCATCCAAACAAAATGAGCCACCTCCCAACAAGGTAACTCTTGAAAATCTCCTTCCACCTCAAGCTCCGGTAATGAAGGTGGGCTGAAAATTTGAACTTGGAAAGCCTCATAGCTTACCCCATGTTGTCCTTCTCTCCACTCATGACAAGTGGAGAGTGTATGCTGATCCTGGGCTGCAAAATTATTTCCCTCAAATGGAAAAATGAAGAAAAATCCTCCAAAGAGTTCTCCTCCAACAATGAAGAACAGGCAGGCCCAAAACATATTATCCATGATGAATAGGACATGGTCATCATAGCATATCCCAAGGAGAAGTTTGCTACAAGTTTTACATGATGATGCATGATGCAAACGATATCTCACAAGGATACAACGCAGTTCCACCCACTGCAACTTCAGAAAATTACATGGCAAGCAATGTACAAGATTCATCACATCTACTAAAGGATAGTAAATGACTGAATGTAACAACAATGGGATTTGACCCTTGGTCATGCAAAAGTAAATCTCCACATTGATCAAAATAATTTGCTGCAACAAGGGAATGTGGAAATATTTTCATACCTTGATGTGCATTTGGAACTTCTTGCAGGGCTGCAAGAGTTCCTTCCTCAAAAGTGTTGACTTCCCCAACTGTTGATGCATGTGGCTGCTCCTCCATGAGTGTGACAACGTTATCACAAGCCTCCTCAAGAGGTGATGTGATATTTTCTTTCTTTTCTCTTTCTCCATAAAAGGTTTGGATCAACCTTTGAGTGAACTCTGCGAAATTCTTCACCCTTGCATGGCTCAAGTGGCTGCACCACCAATCATAGGCTTCACCCTCCAAGTGCAGCGCTGAGATTTCAACAGCTTCTTTCCCTGCTACAGGATGTAGTAGGAAATATTCCTCCAACTTTCTCACCCAAGTTCTTGCATTAGATGAACCATCAAAGGTAGACAACAAAAATCTATTTCCTTTGATTTCTTTTCTGCTACATGGTCTCTTCTCTTCCTTAAACTGGATGAAATGAAGAAAATCTAGAGTCTCCCTGAAGGCTCTAGGTTGAGATCTATACTCAACAAGGTAATCATTAAGGATATGATGATCCAAGTATCTTCCATGCTCAATATCTTCTTCTTGATGAGAATAGGAAATGCATGGTACTTCCTCTTCTTTTTCTTCAATCTTCTTGACCTCCTCAAAGGTGGATGCATCTCGTCTGGATCTGAAAATAGATGAGAATAAACTCATATTTTTCAACATTATGATCTTCTTGGGCTTAGAATCATAGGCTGAGACAAGAAAGCTGCTACCACCCGTAGACTCGGACACTACCCCGGTCATCACCTCAATGAATGGCACTACTGGGGTAAGCACTACTCTCTCTACTGAGGTGTCAACTGATATGGTCAAAGAAATCTCCAACACAGGCGACCCCTGCGTCATACTGGGTGTATCCACATGCTCCCCATGATCCTATGTGCCCTCATCCTCCAAGTGCGAGGTAGCAATTTTGATGGCTTCCCCCTCCGTTATTCGGTCAAGCTAGAAAGAGGTATCCAACTTTTCCACTCGATCTCAAACCATGAAATCAGTGGATCCATCATATGTGGAAAAAGGTGACCTCCCAATGGTGTGCTGCCACTATGAACTTTAAGTACTAGATCCCCGACTGTTACTTCCTTATTCATCCCACCTGAGATGACAGTAATCTCTGAAAGACAAAGCTGATTTGAAGTTCCCCCCCATGGAATTCCATTCGCGGAAATAATCTCCAAAGGGTATATGATCATGCCACCTTCCTTTCTCACTCGGTACCGGCGGTAAGAATGTAGGCATCGTGATCCTGGTTGGCCCACTGAAGGATGGTAAATGTTGGTCATACTGTTGTGAGACCCCCATATTTTCCACCTCTACTGCATTTGGTGGGTAAGATTCTTCCTACCCCCTTTGTTCATAGAAAAATATCCTCACGGTTGCTCTTCCGGTGTCATAGACAACTAGCTCCACATGCTGAGCCAGATCTATGCTATGATACCACTGTAATATCCCCTTTCAGGGATATCTCTAAAACACAGTCAACTCAAAACTAGAGATGGACTAGAGGGGCGTTTACCAGATATTTCACCTCTGAAAAGAGAATGAGATCTGGGGGCTACCTGGCCCTCACCAGACTCTGTTTATAGAGTATGGGAAAAACTCAAGAGATGGTATAGCAACTAGAATGTCTCAAAGGGGAAATAAACAGTGATGCGGATCATACAATAGAACGTGGGATGCTAGAAACAGTATATGCAACCGATACACATAAAATAGAGAGAATAATGAGCCATTTTATTATATTTAGAAATATCGGTGAGTAAAATAGGTGATCATAGTGAAGGCATCGAAACCTTCACAAGGAAAGTTAAGAAACACTCTTAGAATGTTGCTGAAATGACTGTTCTCTATTATGCATTTAAGCTGCTGGAAGGACTTCCGTGTAGCTATTACTACTAGAATAAGATGAGTATATGGGCAGCTCCCCTACTTGGAATAGGCTGAAACTCTAGAATCAACCTCTATTCACAAAACCCAGAAAAGCCTAGGAAGTAATTCTAAAATCGCCGACCACCGAAAATCACCCCCTTGAGGATCTACGCTATCCTCCAAGGCTCTGCGCTGAAGCTGAAGGGAAACCACCAAAATACTGCCGCAGACTCTGCCAAAATCCTCCCACAAGCAAGGGCTGACCCCTTGCTCAATCTCCAAACTTGAAACCTCCAAAAAGGAACCCAATCCGAATCTCCCAAGAAATAGACTGCATCCTCCCTCTCAAGACTGCGTAGTCTATGGATGTGCTACTCCTCCACAAGGCCAAACACTAATCCTCCTACAAAATATGGATAGGACAACCTCACTCTAGTAGGCACTCGAAGTCCCCTGGGGCTGAGGGTGAGATCTGCGAACAAAGACACTAAACGCACTAAATAGTGCTGCAGACAGGCTAAATAGCCAGTGTGCTCAAAGTCGTAATGACCAGCTCCAAATGCATAAACTTGAATGAATGGAAATGGCTCTTCTCCTCTCCATATATAGCAAATGAAGGCTCTCTATGGGCCCTACTTCGAATTAGGGTTTCCCTTCCTTTTGAAGCTTCCCTCCTACGTTGTCCATGTAGTGTTTTCCCCCTCATACCCTGCGCTGGTTGACTTGGTCAAAACTCTTTGAAAATGTCTCTTTTCACACATGGGGGTGTGAAATCTAGTTCCATGGTTGATCCCTTTTCATACTAGAGGGATTTCATTTATGTTTTTATTATTATTGGGCTTCCTTTCCCATTTATTCATCTCCTAAATGAATTTAGAAAAAAATTAATGTTCCAATTTAGTGAAGAAAAATTTGGAACATTACATTCTTCCTCCTGACCCTATTTTGCACTAGAAATTGCTACAAAATATCGTGTCCCACATGAAGATATGCTCTGCAAGGAAAATATTGTTTCTCACTCTAACTTCAGAAATATTTGATATTGAAAATCTAATTTCTCTGTTGAATCTCTCTAAGAAATAGAATTTTCCTCAAAAACCGACCCTCTTGGCCAAAGTGAATGTGCACCTCTAGGGTTTCAAGCCACTGCTTACATAGTGCTACAAAGCTCCTTCTCCTCTATGCAACTAAGCTCTCCGTATTTCTATCGGCGCTTTGATAAAATGTGACAATTCTGATATTCAAAATCCTATTGCAACAACTAATATAATTTCATCTATATTTTAAATAAATTAAGAAAATTATTTACTATGTGCTACAATAAATATTGAAAATAATACACCGAAACCTTCACAAAACAAATACTACGAAAGAAAAATAAATACTGGAAGAATAGATGCACACACAAAAAAATACACCGTTATTTTTGGACTGAGTCCCCAGAAAAACCCAAGTCAGGAAAACCAGTGCAACAACTAAGGGTTTTATTATTATGTAGTAGTAAATATGAGTAAAAAAATATGGATCCCATATAGAGAAATGACTGGTAGTAAAATTTGTGAGAAAAATATCACTTCCAGAGGTGATATGACACTGACCTCAACTCGACTTGAGCTGCTCTTTGTTGCCTCTATGCAGTCACTGCATTAGCCTACATAGTACTGTGTCCCACAACTCAGAATTGTTTCTCCTCTTGCTCTCTAACCAACTATTGTCTTGTAAATGGATGCTCTTGGCCTCTGAACTCTCTCTCCAACTTCTGGTAGTGAATCACTGCTTCTCCCAGAAAAGATACGATATACCCACTAAATTTCTATGATGCCTTAGCGTGGCTCTGCACTACCTTTGCATGGATCTACACTGACTCTCTATGGAGTTCACTACCTCTCTACAATGAACTAACTAGATCTAGAAAATCTTCCTCCGATATTACTATCACTACCCCTCTCTCATTGCTTCGAGTTGACTAGCTCTCTCTCCGGCAACAAAACACTACTACTCTGGAAATCAATCTACTAGTGAAATTGAGCTGTTAAAGTGTGTTCTCCAAGACCCATCGAGTTTCTTCTTATAATATTCCATTGAGACTTCATCGACCATGATTAAAACTTAATCAATGGATAAGATTAAGTAGACCTCGATCCAAGTCTTTTTCTAGAAGCTTCTCACCATGACTTAATTAATTCCTTTTAATTAATCATATTTCTTGACTTTAGATTGAGTAAATATTAAAAAATTGACTAATTAATTAATTTAAGTCGTCTCTAGGTGGAATTTACAGAAAATATTTTTGGGTATTGGAGAATGAATGTATTATAGCTTCTCTTCCAACTCTCAAGACTAGAACACATCTGATGCTACAAATACTATTAATAATTTTTTCAAGATACCAGAGGTAGTACTGCCTACCACAGTCTCTTTGTGTCAAAAATATAACAATGAGATTCAATCCGATCTTATAATGCACTAAAACAATACATTGAATCCTTCTACAATTTGTGGAAACAAAACACGATCGCGCAATCACATAACAAGTAAGAGAAAGAAATAATCAATCACACAACAAAAGATGTATCTGGGGAAAGCACAATGCCTAGAACCCTACTATATGTATATTGTATAAAGTCAACGATCATGAAACAATACAATTCTTTTTCTCTCAAGAGAACTCCTGCACTATGCCAACTGTCTCACTCTAATCTAGGCAAAATCAGTCAAATAGTTAGCCAATTATCTACCTCTCCTCACACATTACTTGAGGAATTAAATCCCTATTGAATAGGAAAATCCCTTGCTTTTATTGTGCAATCATTCCAAGGCCACCAACTGACTTTATAACTGACTTATACAATTTAATAATTATACAAATGATATTTATCATGATTCGAGTGGATATTGGAGGCCGCCCACCTATTCCACTTGGGGCCCCAAGATTGTTTCTTTCATTTTTTTCAGTTTCCTTAATCGTAGCATAATTTACTATTTTTGGCATTTTTGCAGGTCCTAAACTTCCATAGCTGTTTTGAGGCCCTAAAAGACATTTTTTGGGAAAAACAGGAGCAACATGGTTCTTTAACCAATGTTTGTCACTCGAAAGTTGTATTCTTCAGATATATATTTCTAATGAGGTATTTTGCGCATCAAAGGAATATTTTATGCCAAATTTATGACCTTGGGAATTTGATTTACTAATTTACCCAAAAGGGGCCCATAGGTTTTGTGCTTCATCTCCTAGGGTTATGTTTTTGGATGTTTAGGGTTTCCATTCTCTCTCAATAATAAATAGGCCTTCGAGCCTCAATGTAACATAGTTCAGAGGCATGTATTCACCACATCTCTTCACAGAGATAAGCTACCATCGCCCAAGCTAGTTTATTCCCATTCTGTTTGTAAGATTTTTTCAGTTATTTGATATTAATGAAATGAAGTATATTTTTTGTTGCATCTCTACGTCTAGATTTATTTCTGTATTTTATTGCGTTCTTACATAAATCCAAATCATATCATCCCTTTAACCTCAGTCTCAATTTGTCCTTCCTTGGAACTGACATGCAACAAATAT
This sequence comes from Pinus albicaulis, assembly GCA_034641835.2. Lineage (NCBI taxonomy): Eukaryota > Viridiplantae > Streptophyta > Pinopsida > Pinales > Pinaceae > Pinus > Pinus albicaulis. The sequence goes on from CM076582.1 coordinate 957,348,520, forward strand.
CTATAGCGAATTATCAATTAACTGATTGACCACAACTTGTGAATTAAATTAGATTTAATTCACTTGACCTCTCACTAGCTCATCACTCAGTTAGAACTAGTTAAGCTGATTTTCACTCAATTTCTTTAGTTACTAATTACAACTCACAAATAACTGTAACTGGACCCCCTTAAATCATGGGAGAACTCTATATGCATCCTCTTAGAACATCAACTCGAATTTCCTAAGATAACTCAGTCACTCCGACTTAGTTAAGTAATACAAGCTGCCATGAGATGAAATTACAATTTCTCCTCCAATTTAATCAAGTGAAAATTAAATCAGAAGCCCCACTTTGGGTTACCATTTCTTGATGTCATTTCAACACTCCCTCTTAATAAGAAAGAGATTATCTCCTACCATGATCCTATCTTTGTGGAATTCGAATTTTCTTCTGTCCAACACCTTCGTCAAGATGTATGCATCCTGCTCCTCCATGGGAATGTACTCTAATGACATAATCTGCCTCTAAACACAATATATAAGATGGTGATGCCAGATATCCATATTCTTGGACCCGTCATTAAAGATTGGATTAATCGAGAGTTTGATGCAACTCTGGTTATCAAAATGTATCACCTTTGGATCCATATGTTGACCAAAAAAACCAACAAGTATCTTCTTCATCCAGATGGCCTCGCATGCTGCTTGAATAGCTGCGATGTACTCTTCCTTTGTTGAACTGAGTGCCACCGATATTTTTTTCCTCCTGTACCAAGAAACTGCTACTGATCCTATCTTGAATATTCCTCTTGATATGCTCTTCCGGTCGGATGGACTCCCTGCCCAATCTGCATAGGTGAAGCTTTGAATCTTCACCCCCTCTATCCGTTTGTACCATAATCCATACTCTGTCATGTCTTTAATGTATCGCAACACATGATTCCCTACCTTCCAAAAGATATTGGTTGGATTAACCATAGCTTGGTTTAGCTGGTTAACTGTGTAGCATATGTCGGGTCATGTGTTCACCAAATACATGAGTGAACCCACAAGTTTCATGTAAACAGTAGAATCCACTACTTCACTCGAAGTAGCATCCTCCTTCCTCTAGTTTCCTGCATGAGGAGTCTCCATGGGTTTTATACCCTCCATGTGGAACTTCCTCAGAATATCCTTGGCATAGTTTCTCTGAGATACAAATATCTCCCCATCTCTTTCCCATATTTCCAATCCAAGGAAATAGTGCAAGAGCCCCATTTCCTTCATCTCAAATTCTCTTGTAAGATCATCTTTGCAATAATTTATGATTTGCTCATCACCTTTCAATATGAGATCATCGACATAAAGTACAATAATCAAAAGCTTACCATCAACCACAATATGATATAGTTTCAGATCCACTTCACTCTTGGTGAAGCCCAACCCGATGGAATAGTTATCAATCCTAGTGTACCAAGCATGAGGTGCTTGCCTCATCCCATACAATGCTCTCTTGAGTCTATACACATGTGACTCCCTATTTAAGGTATGAAAACCTTTCGACTTCTCAATGCACACTTCTTCCTCAATAAATCCATTGAGAAAGGTTGTCTTTACATCCATCTGATGTATCTTCCATCCCATTTGTGCCGAGAGTGGAAGGATGGATCTAATAGATGAGTACCTTGTGACTGGTGAAAAAGTCTCATCATAATCAATCCCCTCCACCTGAGAGAACCATCTAGCCACAAATCTAGACTTGTGTTTCTCCACACTCCCATATGCTTCTTGCTTCACCTTGTAGACCCATCTGGATCCTACAATTGACTTCTCCAATGGTCTTGAGACAACTTCCCATGCACTCTTTCTAATAATGGAGTCATACTCCCTCAACCATGGCATCAACTCACACTCATTGTTGCACTTGTTCCTCAAAGGAGGATGGTTGTATATCAATACCTTCACTCATAAGAGCCATGTATATAGTGTACAGCTTTGAGGACCTTCTCTGCCTATGCTATGATGTGGGTTCTCCCACATTCTCTCTCGTTTCCAACAATAATCTGTCAGCCTCTCTGGTGTGCTTCCTTCCATCATTGGTAGATGGATCTGCATGAGTAGTTTCTACCACTCTCTGTTCCTCTACTTGTGGCTGGTCCACATCCTGAGGTTCATCCTTTGGAGCCAAGAGCTCCTCAACTGCATGCAACTCAAGCTCCCCCTCAAGGTAAAATCACATGGCTTTGTCTTCATCAAATTTCACATCTCTTCTTACCACTGTCATCCTTTGTGCTGGCAAGTACACCTGATAGTTGTGAGGTGTATCAGTGTACCCGAAAATTATCCCCAACTCTACTATTGGCTTTAGCTTCTTCCTGACATATTTGGTCACATGGAAATAAATAGATGAACCAAAAAAATTAAATTACGACACATCCAGTCTCTTATCTGAAAAATCCTCCTTTGGTGTACTCATCCCAAGTATCAAATGAGGACTTCTGTTCTCCACAAATATTGTTTTATTGCATGCTTTTTCCCACATATGCAATGATAAGACGTGATCATGCAACATAGCTCGTGCTACTCCCACAATCATTATGTTCTTCCTTTCTGCAACCCTATTCTACTGTGGGTTATGAGGTGTAATCAATTATCTTCGAATTCCTTCTGAGGCACAAAATTTCTTGAATTCATTAGAAATGTATTATTCACCCTTGCTGCTCCTTAGAGCCTTCACCTTCTTCCTTGTATCTTTCTCGATAAGTGTCTTGAAATAAAAAAACTTGGAGAACGTCTGATATTTCCTCTGCATGAAGAAAATCCAACACTTTCTTAACAAATCATCAACAAAAATCACATAATACTTGTGATTTGTTGTGGAAGCTGTCCAGAACGATCCGCACACGTATGAGTGAACTCTCTTAAGGATTTCGAATGCTCATATTTCCTTATCGTGAAAGGTGGCTTTGATATACTTCCCTAGTATACACCCATTACATGTGCCTCTATGTGAAAATTTTCCCTTTGGAAGTCCTGTAGAAATATGCTACATGATCCTCAAAGCACTGTGGTGTAGATGACCCTAACTCCTATGACATAACTCACCAATGTCTTGGCTCTCCACCTTCTATTATTTACTTCTCAATGTTGCGGAGTCATATACATCAAGTTTGTAGAGTTTCTTCACTCGAACCCCAATCCTTTTCATCTGTCCCATTACTTTGTGATGAAGGAACACCTTTCCTTCACTGAAAATCACATCATATCCACGTTCTTTCAACATAGAAAAATAAACCAAATTATTCTTTAAAATAGGTACATGCATGAAATATGTTAGTATTAGGGGTTTACTTGACTCTCTACGAAAGGAAACTGTACCAATACTGGTAGCGCTAAACCTCTCATCAACACCCATCTTGATGTGCATCTCGAGATCCTTCTCATCCAATCTACTGAAGAATTCTTTGTTGTCAGTCATGTGTACTGAGGCTCCACTATCCAAGTACCACACAAATTCCATCATTGATGACACCATGCACGTGATGATGGTGAATTCCAACTCGAACTGTGAAGCAAATGCTTCACCTGCTGCTCCTCTAGAGGCCTTTTTGTTGTTCTTCTTTTGTGGATAATTTGTGGCATAGTGTCCATGCTCATGACAGTTGAAACATTTCACCTTTGACACATGTCGCTTATTGCTTGTATTTCTGGTCTCATATTTGGAATGGGACACCTTCCTTTTCCCTTTCTTCACCTTGCAAACCAAGACACATTTATTCTCATCATTATTATTTGATGAGGATCCATCTCTAGTTCTATGTCAAATTTGTTCTTGTGCCAGATCAGACCATAGTCACTCTCAATATGACAACTTCTCCCTCCAATTAACAGAGTCCTGGTAGCTATGCCAGCTCTTGGGAAGGCCTATAAGATATAGGCTCACCAAATCATCTGAGGCAACAATGATCCCAACGCTTCCAATCTCATCTCCAAACTTAGTGAAAATTTTCAAGTATTTTTGGATGATGTCGCCCTTCTCCATTTTGATCTTCCTGAGCCTGTCTTTCAGTGTCAGCTTCCTATGGTCATTGCTATTCAGATACATATATGTCAAGGCTTTCCACATTGCATATGGAGTCACATTCCCCTGAAGGGTTGAGACAATATGGTCTCAAACTCCCTCTAACAAGATCATCCTCGCCTTTGCTACATTATTCTTCCATGAATCAATAAGTTAAGCATATGTTGCTACGGGTTCCGAGACATCAATATATATGAAAGAATTAAATCCATTTTCCTCAAGCACTACTTCCATCCTATCCTTCCATGCTATATAATTCTAATTTTCCTCAAGTGCATATTCGAGTTTCAAGTCATTTAAAGACATCTTGATCTGCTATTTGATACCGAAGATTAAGTATGAAAATTCGAACTTGATAAAAAAAAACTTTGTTATTCTCTTCTTATTTCGATTATTGGCTCTCTGGTACCATGTATAAAATATAACAATGGGATTCAATACAATATTATAATGTACTAAAACAAGATACTAAATCCTTCTACAATTTGCATAAACAAAACAAGGTTGCACAATCACATAGCATGTAAGAGAAAGAAATAATCAATCAAACAAGACAATATGTATCTGAGGAAAGAAAACTGCCTAAAACCCTGCTTTTTTTATATTGTATAAAGTCAAAGATCATGAAATAATACAATTCTCTCTCTCAAGAGAAACTCCTGCACTTTTCCAACTATCTCACTATGATCTAGGAAAAATCGGACAAATAATTAGCCAATTCTTAGCCTCTCCTCAGCTTGCCTTGCTCACACATTCCTTGAGGAATTAAATCCCTATTAAATAGGAAAAATACCTTTCCTTGATTGTGCAATGATTCCTAGGCATCCAAATGACTCTATAATTGACCTGTACAATTTTATAACTATACAACTCATAATTATAATCCCTTTAACCTCAGTATCAACTGGGCCTTCCTTAGGAGTAACAATGAAACAAATATTTATAGAGAATTATCAGTTAAATAATTGATCACTACTTGTGAATTAAATCAAATTTAATCCACTTGACCTCTCACTAGCCCATCACTTAGTTAGAACTAGTTAAACTAATTTTAACTCAATTTATTGAGTTAACTAATTACAACTCACAAATAATTGTAAATGGACCACCTTAAATCGCGGGAGAACTCTACATGCATCCTCTTATACCCTCAACTCAAATTTGATCCTAATCTAACTTAGACATTATGATTTACTTAACTAATACAAGCTATCATGAGATGAAATTACAATTTCTCTTCCAATTTAATTAACAGAAAATTAAATCAGAAGCCCCACTTTGGGGTGCCATTTCTTGCTGTTATTTTAAAATTTTGATCACTGTGAAGCAATGCAGTAAGATCATTTTACAGATTGAGAAATTTGGTTTCCTTATGATTCACTCTCAAGGAAAGAATAATATTGTGGCCATGGCCTCCAAATAGGGCTCCTCTGCATGACAAAAATATATGGAAAGGGTCATGGAGTAGTACATGGAAATATTCACCTCACTCACAGGGGTAACTCTACACTATCAAGTCAAGCACCCCATCGATCTGACCCTAGGTGTGTCATTACCAAATGGACTAATTTATCGATGCTATGTTATGGAGAACGATGAAATGAAGAGGAAAATTTAGGAGCTGTTGCAGAAAGGGAACATCAAGCCAATTTCATCACCCTGTGAGAGCTCGATCGTGTTGGTACAGAAGAAGGATGGGACCTAAATAATGTGTATTGAATATCAAGCACTAAGTAAGATCATTGTCTAGAATAGGTTTCCGATCATACAGATTGATGACCTTATGGTCGAGCTCAAGGGGGCCAAATATTTCAAAAATATTGACTTGAATTTCAGTTATCACCATGTACTAATCTAACCCTTCGATGTGTGGAAGACTACCTCCAAATCCAAGGTGGGCCTTTCAAATGGCTAGTCATGCCTTTCGGGTTGAATAATTCCCCCAAAACCTTCATGAGGCTGATGGAATACATTCTATGACCCTTCACCAACTCATTCGTAGTGGCCTATTTGGATGGCATCACAATATTTAGCCAGAGTTAGGAAGAGCACATCCACCACATTCGACAGGTCCTCCAAACACTGAGACAACACAAGTTGTGTGCTAATTTGGAGAAATGAAATTTTTTCATGACCCAAGTTCAATATTTGTAGTACATCATTGATGATAAGGGTGTTCATTTGGACCCAAAAAATATATAGGTTCTTCAGTATTGGAAATCCCCAATCAATCTAATAGAGCTCCGTAACTTTCTGGGTCTTACCAACTTCTACCGCAATTCATGTTGGGGTTCTCTCATATCACTTGGCCTCTGACTCAAGTCGCCAAGGGTGGAGCGAAAGAAAATTTCTTTTGGATTGAATACAAATAGAAGGCATTCATTTGGTTGAAGCATCACCTTTTCTTTGCACTAGTGCTCTTTATTTATTACCAAACCTGCAACAACCATTTTAGATTGAGACAGATGCATCCGACTATGCTATTGGTGCAATTCTTACTCAATAGGGGAATCCAATGGCATATCATAGTGAGACACTTTCATACATAGACTGAAAGTATCCCACTTATGACAAAGATATGTATTCCATTGTGCAGGCTTGACGATAATGGAAGCATTACATTCTAGGGAAGGAAAAAATTATCCACATAGACCATTGACCCCTATAGTTCATACAGACACAACAGAAGTTTCATAATGTACACCATTAGAAATGGTACACATACCGAAAAAAGGTCCATTTCTACATTAAGTACAAGAACAGAAACACCAACAATTTTGGAGACTACCTCATCTGATTGCTGATCATGGCAAGGAACACTGTGCTTGACTCTTGTGGGCAAGAGACTTCGGGGTGGTTTCATCTTTACAAGAGAGATCCAGAATTGAGTACAACATACCATACACTCGTAGAAGGAAATCAAGTTCCAAATTTTCACCTCTAGGATGCACTATTATGTCACTTGGGACACCTTTGTGTTCCTTAAAGTGAGTGTGCCAAGATTATTTGGAAAGCACACTACAGTTGGGTCGCTGGACATTTCAAGGTAGAGAAAATAGTGGAAGTGTTACATAAGTATTTCTATTGTCCAAACCTTTGATAGGATGTTGGGAAGTACATCAGAACCTGCACTGCATGTGCCATTTCCAAACTGAGAATCAATGATCAAGGCCTATATACTCCACTTCTCACTCATAGTCAACCTTATGAATCCATCTCCATGGATTACATGTTATGCCTTCCTTCTACCAAGCATGGAATGACTGTGTTTTTGTGGCCGCCGACAGATTTTCTAAGGTGACTATTCTGAGAGCCTGCAAGAAGAGTATCACAACAAACACCACTACTATAATATTATTTTAATGAGTGTGGGTACACTTTGGGATCCCGAAGTCCATTATCTTATATTGGGACAACAGGTTCCTAAGTACATTTTGGTTAAGTCTATTGGTGATGATGGATACCAAGCGCACTAAGTTCACGAATTTCCACCCCCAAAATGATGGCCAAACAAAGGTAATCAACAAGATGATCATACACATTTTTCACATTTAAAACTTGAAGCATCCACATAGATGGGATGAAAGCCTCCCCTATGTCCATCACAGCTACAACCGAGCCCTCCATAGCTCAATTGTCCACAACCCCTTTCAGGTGGGCTTGGGATTCCAGCCACTATGTCCCATTGATGTGCTCATACCATTTCCAACTACTCAAGAAGATTCAACTCATTTATAGTATGAAGTTGACAGGGTGAAAAAATTCATTGAGAACATTCAACAAGCTCACCATTAGGTCCATGATGTATTGGACATAGTTAATGTTAAGTAGAAGCAATGACATGCTCAACATCGGGTGCCACACAAGTTCCTGATGGGTGACAAAGTTTGGCTACAGTTATAGAAGGAGCACCTCGCAGGGCCCCAATTCAAGCTTCAAGCTCAACATTCCCCCATTCCTTGGGCTACACGCAGTGTTCAATGTGGACTACCTTCGACCATACTTTCCACCATTACTGGACACATATGACATTGCAAAAACACTCACACCAATAGATTTAAACTCAGGCTACATGGAACAAGACACAACTAATTGGATACCTCTGCAACTAGGCTTCTGTTGTTTATCATGGATTTATTTTTTCCTATGCTGCAAAATCTCATTCTTTGAAATCTAGCTAATATTTTATTTCCTTCTTCGCTGCAGTCCACATCCACATGTCCCTCAAAAAAATCCTAGTCCCGACAACAAAACCATTTTTTGGCTCATTTGGGCTTGACCTAGGTTTGACATGGACTTTGCACCAACAAAACCCAGAGACACCAGCCCTTTTGGCAACAACCTATAAGAATATTGGAGTCTCACTAGAGGTGGCTATGGGTGGTTGCTGAACCAGATTTCTGCAACCTTGAGGGACTGCATGTGAGGTGGATTTACTTTTCTTCTCTCAACTTAACCAATATTCTAACATGTATATGCTTATTGCACAATATAGCTTAACCATTTACTTCGCATCATTCATATAAACATAAGCACATTACAGAATAAGATAAACCGCACTATCATTACTTCACATAAACTGATAGAAAGAAAACACAACACATGTAAATAAAAATTATGCCCAAAACTTTTTCATCTTTATTAAATATGGATTTGTTCAATGCATACAACGTATTCAACCTATGCACACCGTTGTAGGTGGTCTATGAAAAAAACTGCAGATTATTCCAAGGTCTTTGCGCATTCAGATGTGGAGCCTTCCCTTAAGGCCCAAAACAGATCAAAGACAAATATTACAACAATTTACGTTCATCAACTATCACACTTTTCATGGCTTCAACAAATCCTTACATTTCCTTATATATCTTTACATCAATACAAAACCATGGTCCATATACGATGGGCTAGACAAAATAACCCAATACTCGTTACAAAATGAGGGGATTCGACGCACCTCGAAGCCCTTAAACACCACCTGATATATTTGACTCCGTGGTACCATGCACTCTACCCCTCAAGTTGTAGAGTCTTTGACCACAAATAGACCAAGTTGGGTTGTGCCCTACAAGACCCCAACACTCACATGTGACTTGTCCCAAGTCACTAAACTAGTAAACCCGAGTCTTTGCTTGCAATGCTGTTGTAGGCCTTATTTTAGAGCTGAGGCATCTCTACAATTTGATTTTCTTCCTGGCGCACCTCTTCGAACAACTTCTTTGTTGTCGGTCCTGCTGTCTTCTAGAGCACATCTTTCTGCCTTTGTCACATCTCCTTGAGCTTTCCATCTACGACTTAGGAAATATGAATGGCCTCATCTTTCCATTAATGAGTCCTCGCTATTGTCAGCTTATTTTTTCTCCAAATATGTTTTATCTGACTATGAATATTGTTTCATTTGGTGATTCCTGCGAGCCTATACGAGATTAATAAGATCCTCACAGTTGCCCAGATTTCTTCCAGTTGCTTTTTCTTCACCTGTATCTCTTCCTCAATCCGCTAAATGTTTTGATCCTCCTACAAAGACATCCTGTAATGTTCCAAATCTGGAACTATCTGCTCCATCGTTAATATCTTAAGATATTCCAATATTCCAACTCCAGGAGTATTAACAATCAACACTGAACTATTTCAGAGATTGAATATAGGGGAATTTACTGGACGTATCACCTTCATAAGGAAGGATGAGATCCAAAGCCTACCTGTCCCACTAGCAGACTCTGCCAATAGAACTTTTCAAAAGCTAATATTTCTCTTCAAGGAATTTCTGCAATAGTGTCCAAGAGGACGCTGTATAAGGAAGCCCATGTGGAAATAAGGCAATCCAGTGCTGGGATGCCTTAGAATATGTCTGATACCAACTCCCTGTAGAATATAAGCTCAAAGAAATAACCCTAAGGGGTTTATTCAGATCTCTCACCAACAAGTATACCGAAATAATGCTTAATGAGAGAACCTTCAGCAGTATTAAAACTTCAGTATGTAACAACAGTGAAATAATGCCCCATGTAATGCAAGAAAAGTAAAAATTTGATACATAATCTGTAGCAGCAAATATAATACAAATTCCTTGAGGAAAATACCTCTAAAGGTGAGCTTAAATCAGCCTTAAGGGTAAATGTACATAAAACAAGAGAATACACTGCTACATAACCCAACAACTCAATCACTGCGTAGTCTATGAGGGAAAATTACTAAAAACTGATATATATGAGATGATATAAAAATATGTTCTCAAATAAATGTGGGGGAGCAAGACCTCAACCCCAAAAAACATTATTACAACAATCCTCCAAGGGATTGGCTAAAATGCATAAAACAGGAAAATGTCGGAGTTGAAGTGTAGCTGCTGCAACTCAAATATAATACAACATAGGAGAAGGAAGTAGATACTGCAATAAACAATGATACCTCCTCCAATGATATCCAAAGTGAAGGATCTGATTCCCTTACTGAAGATTGCACTCTCTAGTGCACAAAATGAACCCTTTGTGCATGCCACCTCTGAAGATAACGCTGTAAGGGAAGGAGACTGTGCTGGGTATGAGAAGAAACATATGGCCCAATGAAAAAATATGTAATATCAGCTCTGGGGTTTCCTTTTCTGATCTCATATAGAAAGATATGGCTCCTCCTCTACCAAACAAGATCTAAAAATGAGATGATGAAGGTCCCAGCTCACTGCAACACCAACAACTTCAACGTTTCTTGCTGCAAGAATAACTCAGTAGCTGCAAATGACTGCTTTGGCCTCAAGCCAGGATGTGAGGAAGATGAATAAAAATCTGTCCATGGCCTCCCATGGAAGGGAAGGGCATTCCTAAACAGGAATCCCTCTTGTGCTAAGCAGCACAAGCTATCTCAGCTGAAGAGAGCTTCAACTTCGAAATTCTTTCTCCAAGATGAAACCCCAAAAATGGCTCTCCTTCATCTTTTATGCAAGGCATGATTCCTTGCCATGGACCCCACTCACATTAGGGTTTCTCTCATTTCAAATTTCCCTCCATCCAACTACGCAATCTTCTTGTGCAAGCTTCCCCTCTTGGGTACGTTGTTGACTTGGGTCAACCATGGTCTAGCTCACTTTCTTTTGGCCCTTTTCACACTTGGGGCTGCTAAATTAAGCCACTTAAGTGACTTTTTGCACCTTAGGAGTGTTTATTAGGTTGCTACATGGGCTCCCTCACCCATTTTATTCACTTTATTAAAAATAAAGAAAATCTAATGTTCCAATTACCTTCTTGCAAAATTTGGAACATTACAGTCGTCCCCTCCCAAAACTTGCTTGTCCTCAAGCAAGAGCAAGGATGGACTGGAAAGAAAGTCCTCAACTCAAGGCATGGAGTCTGAAATATCCTCATGTAGATCCTCCATCCCCCAAGCAATCATCCAAGTAAAATGAGTCACCCTCCAACTAGGCAACTCCTAAAAGTACTCCACCACCTTGTGCTCATGAGAAATAGGTGGGCTGAATTTCTAAACTTGGTAAGCTTCATAGACTACCACATGCTGTACTCTTCTCCACTTATGGTGAATGTGGATTGAAAGCTGAACTTGGGCTGCAATAGTGTTACCTTCAAGAGGCAAGATGAAGTCTAGATCCCCAAGGATCTCTCCTCCAACGCTGTAAATCAAGCTGGCCCAAATCATCTCATATGTGATGAGTTGGAATTCATCATCATATGGCATCCAAACAATCATATGGTTCACCTCATGGAAGAACACATGGTTGATCATGGTGACCATATCATCTCTCATACTCCCCTCGAAGCATGTGCTGCAAAAATAATGGAGGTCTCCTCTCCCAAAGGGCACATCCACCCAATGAGTCTCTCCCTCCTCATGATACATATGGGGCTACTGCTGATATATGGCTAAAATGAAATGGCCTTCAAAAGAGACCCACGCCACCCCATCAAACATAAAAAACATGAAGTGCCTCCTCCAAAAAATAAAACTCTCCAAATAGCTCCTCCAATCACGGGTTGCCCATTGATTCTCCTGAAACATACAACATGCAAAGTAGGGAGAATCACACTCCCAATGGGCATCTTCAATTTATTACCCCCCCCCCCCCTTCAAAATAGTGCTTCCTCTGAACAACGTTCCACTATCTAGACATGGAAGCATAAACTTATGAGAGCAAGGAGGTGAAACATAGTTCCATGTATGGAACCAGCACAGGGCATCATTGGCTTGCCTCAATATATGATGCAACAAGTGTCTTTTCAGCCACTTGTTTACTGCCACATTCATCCTGCAATATGTGATCATGAAAAAATATTTTGGTGCCAAATGTGCACACCAAAACCAATGTGGCTTCCCCCACAATCCACTGCTAAAATAGCCATCATTTTGCTGCAATGAACCATAAGTACAAAAAAACACAATGTGCAAGAAGGAAGGATCCCTCTTGATCTGATATCTTGCTCATAAAGATAAGAGAATGCAAAGCATGTCACAAACAATTACCTCCCTCATCATGTACTTTGGCCTTTGAGCTGAAATGGCCCAAGTGAAAAGTCCCCCTTACTGCAACATAGTAGGGGAGTGGTTGTGCCAACCATCTCATCATCTTTCGGGCTATGCATCTGTCCATATGCTGATATGCAACCATTAACATTCCCTCCCGAGTGGACTCCTCCATCAATGAAGAATATGCATGAAAATGCATGAAAGAAGAACCCATAAATACTGCATGTAGATCCCTCCTCTTGTGCTTGTGCAACCAAGCCAAGAAAGTAAAAATGTAGTAAGGAGTGCTCTCCTCCATTACTCCTTCATGTTCGTCACCTACATGCCTCCAAATTACATCACTTGTGAAGTGGCTTTGAGAACACTTCGACAAGTAATCCAAGCCTTCAAGTGACAGCACTGTTGGCCTTTGGAGTAGGGCCACTGTCATCTCAAACCTCCCCTCTTTGACATGAATCTTGCCAAAGACTCCTCCCATCATGTTGCTGCAAATTTAGAGCCCCTCCCATGAAGAAGGTGCTACATGGGCATCAAATGTCAAAGAGCGATCCCCTTGCACTATGCTAGTGCCTCCTCTTTCTCTTGCAACAACATAAAACTTGAGCATCAAAATTATTTGCTGCTCCTCCATACTTCCACCATACCCAATTTGAAATGGGAACATAATGAGTGGTAAGAGAAATTCCATCCCATCATGATGCACCCATGCTCTCCCCTTTGTCCATCAAGTGCAATAATTGTGAAATGATCTTGGGACCTGTGGGTTATGGATCCTCCACATTTCCACTGGGCACACTTCATCCATAAGACTCTGCTCTTTGGTGTAAGTATCCTACCACTTAGTACCTCTTTCACAAGAGCTACCATTTTCCCAAAATAGATTTCTCCTTTTTCATTTCATGGGACATTGAAATGCAATCTCCTTTAAGATCAAATTTCTAAACCCTACCCTCACATGTGATACATGTCACATCAATAGTGCATGAGGATGATGAGGGTTTCTTTCCTCAAAATGGCACAGCGCAGTGAAAGCCTCCTACTCTAGACAAATAGCTTTCCATGTTATGCAATCCCTCATGGCATGTCTTGAACCAACAGGAAACGAAAACTCATGCATACCTTGGTAAAGTTTGGAAGGGTCTTGTGTGCATGCAAGAGTCTCTTCCCCAAATGTGCTGGCTGCCTCAACTACTGGAGATGAAGGCTGCTCCTTCATGATAAAGACAACGATGGTATGTGCCTCTCCATGATTTTGCTCTATTTCTCCGTGAGAATAGGAAGTGCATGGTCCTTCCTCTTCTCCTTCTTCTATTTCCTCAACCTCCTTGGAGAGGTTCTTGCTGGACCCAAAAAATGATGAGATCAATCTCATCCTCTACATCATATTGACCTCTTCTTCTTTGAAATTTGAACTTCATAGGGTGAGCCAAGTTTGAAGCTCTGATGCCACTATAATGTTCCAAATCTAGAACTTTCTGCTCCATCGGGAATATCTTAAGATATTCCAATATTCCAACTCCAGGAGTATTAACAATCAAAACTGAACTATTTCAGAGATTGACTATAGGGGTATTTACTGGACATATCAAATTTACAAGGAAGGATGAGATCTAGAGGCTACGTGGCCCACTAGAAGACTCTGCCAATAAAACTTGTCAAAAGCTAATATTTCCCTTCAAGGAATTTCTGCAACAGTGTCCAAGAGGACGCTGTATAAGGAAGCCCATGTGGAAATAAGGAAATATAGTGCTGGGATGCCTTAGAATATGTTTGATACCAACTCCCTACAGAATATAAGCTCAAAGAAATAACCCTAAGGGGGTTATTCAGATCTCCCACCAACAAGTATACCGAAATAATTCTTAATGAGAGAACCTTCAGCAGTATTAAAACTTCAGTATGTAACAACAGTGAAATAATGCCCCATGTAATGCAAAAAAAGTAAAAATTTGATACATAATCTGTAGCAGCAAATATAATACAAATTCCTTGAGGAAAATACCTCTAAAGGTGAGCTTAAATCAGCCTTAAGGGGAAATGTACATAAAACAAGAGAATACATTGCTACATAACCCAGCAAGTCAATCACTTCGCAGTCTATGAGGGAAAATGACTGAAAAATGATATATATGAGATGATATAAAAATGTGTGCTCAAATAAATATGGGGGAGCAAGACCTCAACCCCAAAAAACATTATTACAACAATCCCCCAAGGGATTGGCTAAAATGCATAAAACATGAAAATGTTGGAGTTGCAGTGTAGCTGCTGCAACTCAAATATAATACAATGTAGGAGAAGGAAGTAGATGCTGCAATAAACAATGATACCTCCTCCAATGATCTCCAAATTGAAGGGGCTGATCCCCTTACTGAAGATTTCACTCTCTAGTGCACAAAATGAACCCTTTGTGCATGCAACCTCTGAAGATAACGCTGTACGGGAAGGAGACTGCACTGGGCATGAGAAGAAACATATGGCCCAATGCCAAAATATGAAATATCAGCTTCAGGGTTTCCTTTGCTGATCTCATAGAGAAAGAGATGGATCCTCCTCTACCAAACAAGCTTTGGAAATGAGATGATGAAGGTCCCTCACTGCAACACCAGCAAATTCAACGTTTCTTGCTGCAAGAATAACGTAGTAGTTGCAAATGACTGCTTTGGCCTCAAGCTAGGATGTGAGGAAGATGAAGAAAAATCTCTCCATGGCCTCTCATGGAAGAGAAGGGCATTCCTAAACAAGAACCCCTCTTGTGCTAAGTAGCACAAGCTATCTCAGCTGAAGAGAGCTTCAACTTCGAAATTCTTTCTCCAAGATGAAACCCCAACAATGGCTCTCCTTCATCTTTTATGCAAGGCATGATTCCTTGCCATGGACCCCACTCACATTAGGGTTTTTTTCATTTCAAATTTCCCTCCATCCAACTACGTAATCTTCTTGTGCAAGCTTGCCCTCTTGGGTGAGTTGTTGACTTGGGTCAACCATGGTCTAGCTCACTTTCTTTTGGCCCTTTTCACACTTGGGGCTGCTAACTTAAGCCACTTAAGTGACTTTTTGAACCTTAGGAGTGTTTATTAGATTGCTACATGGGCTCCCTCACCCATTTTATTCACTTTATTAAAAATAAAGCAAATATAATGTTCCAATTACCTTGTTGCAAAATTTAGAACATTGCACATCCAAATCTCCATTTTATCATCTAAAATCTTACCATAGTCATATGATGTGCTGGAGATGCCTTCCAGTGTGGTTTTGAGATCCACTTCCCTCTACTCACGCACCTCCAGTGGTGTGACTGGCTACAACCTTAGTTTTACATCAGTAATCTATACCTAGTATTAAAAATTAAACTTCTCGATTTCAGTATTTGATGATTTGATCATGATGGCGAGCTTCTCAACCTTGTCTGCTGGTGATTCCTTTGCATAGACCTAGACATCCAAAACTTGATTTTTGTTTTTCCTATGTCTTCTTCAAACTTCTGTTGTTGTTGGCGCACATCATCTCTTTTCTTGAGCAGTCGATTGAGCTATGTCTCCATCGTAGTTTTGTCCTTATGCACTTGAATGGTGAACTGTTAAGCATGCTTTTATCACCCCCTCAATTCTTATATGATGCTTTGGTGGAATTCATGCAAAATTTGTGTCGGCAACACAATGATGTTCATAATGATACTTACCCATCCTTTCAAAAAATTTCTATCCACTACAACTTCAAATTTTAGTGCTCCGCCTGGTACTTGCAAAATTCTCAAACCAAAATGTGTCTCTATTCGATGTTATAACTGCGCTGGTTGACTTGTCTATTCTTGTGGTTTTTCTATCCACACCATTTGTCTGACTGTCTGCACCAGAACCTTTAATTCTACAATTCTCTCTTGTTAGTTACATGCTATACTATTTCCACGATTAGTCGCACGTGCGCTCGGGGGGGGGGGGGGGTCACAGGGGGGACGATAGCTCCCCCTGTACGTTACGCTCAACGCAGCGGGGGGGCGATAGCACCCCCTGTACGTTGTGCCCAATGTAGCGCGAGGGGGGGTCACAGGGGGGGCGATAGCTCCCCCTGTACGTTGCGCCCAATGCAGCGGGGGGGGAGGGAGGGGTCATAGGGGGGGCGATAGCTCCCCCTGTACATTGCACCCAACGCAGAAGGGGGGGTGGGGGGTCACAGGGCGTGCGACAACCCCCCTTGTTTAGGGGTTCGCAGGAGGCGGGTAGCCCCCTGATCCAGATTTATGTAGTAACACAACATAATAAACATATAACCATAAATACAAAGATGCAGCGGAAAAATCACTTCATTTCATTAATATCAAAGAATTGAAATTTTCTTAGAGACATAATGGAAATAAACTAGCTAGGGCACTGGTAGCTATCTCTAAGAAGAGATGTGGTGGCTATAGGCCTCTAAACTGAGTTACAATGAGGCTCGAGGGCCTATTTATTATTTAGAAACAATGTTAAACCCTAAACATCCAAAACCATAACCCTAGGAGATGAAGCGCCAAAACCATGGGCCCCGTTTGGGTAAATTGGTGTTCCAACATCTTGGGGACATAACTTTGGCATACGATCTCTGTTTGATGCGAATCATACATCGTTAGAAAGATATATCCGAGGACTAAAAATTTTGAGTGAGAAACATCGGTCCATGAACCCTTGTTGCTCTCGGTTTTCCCAAAAAACGTCGTTTAGGGCCTCAAAATGGCTCCGAAAGTTCAGGACCCGAAAAACTGCTAAAAATAGTAAGTTGTGCCGAAATTGAAAAACTGAAAGAGACAATGGTGGGGACCCAAGTGGAATAGGTGGGTGACCACCAATATCCACCTAGATCATTCCTCCCCCCTTAGGAAGCAATGGTCCCCATTGCGTTAAGTTCCTCCATGAGATGAGGAAACTTCTACTAAACTTGGTCCCTGGTGAACCACTTTCATTGGTGCAGGAGTTGGCCAGCTTTGACAACCCAATACAGTTGGATATTTTTTTGGTGGGTGTTCTTGATTTGCATGTCCATGATACAATCTATGGTGGCTTGTTCCATGCAGTCTGGGTTTAACTCTGTTGGTGTGAGTTTTTCTGCAATGTCAGAGGTGTCCAGTAGAGGTGGGAAGTAAGGATGAAGGTGGTCCACATTGAATACTGGGTGCAGACCAAGGAATGGTGGAATACTGAGCTCGAAGGAATTGTTCCCTATAGCCTTGGTGATGGTGTATGGCCTATATCGGAGCAGGCAAAGCTTGCGGTGGGGTCCAATGAGGCGCTCCTTCTGCAAATGTAGCCACACTTTGTCGCCCACCTGGAAGTTGTGTGGCACCCGATGTTGATCATGGCGTTTATTGTACTTAGCATTAGCTCTGTCCAATATGTCATAAACCTGTCGGTGGATGTGTTGAGTGTGCTCGATGAAGCTATTTTCTTTGTCAATTTCCAACTAGACATGAGCCGAATCGGCCTGAGTAGCTGCAAATGGCATGGCTACGTCAATGGGACATAGTGGCTGGAATCCCAAGCCCACCTGAAAGGGGTTGTGGTCAATTAAACTGTGGAGAGCCCAGTTATAACTGTGTTTTAAATAGGTAAGGCTCTTGTCCCATGTGCGTGGATGCTTAGAATTGTACATGCGCAGAATGTGTACAATAATTCTATTGACAACCTCTGTCTGGCCATCTGTTCGGGGATGGAAAGCTGTGGACTTGGTGAGCTAGGTGTCCAGCATTGACCAAAGGCTGGACCAAAATGTGCTGAGGAACCTGCTATCCTAATCTGATATGATAGACTATGGGATCCCAGAGTGCACCCACACTCATTTAAAGAAGAGTTTAGCAGTGGCTTCTACTATGATATTATTCTTGTAGGCCGCCATAATGGCCATCTTAGAGAATCTGTCGACGATCACGAAAACACAGTCATTTCCATGCTTATTAGAAGGTAGGTCCGACATGTAATCCATGGAGATGGATTCCCAAGGTCGACTAGGGGTAGGTAGCAAAGTATATAGTCCTAGATTCTTGATGGTCGGTTTGGCAATGGAAAAAGTAGTGCAGGTTCTGATGTGCTTCCCGACATCCTTTCGAAGGTTCGACCAATAGAAATACTTCTGTAGTACTGCTACTATTTTCTGGACCCTGAAATACCCAGCGACTCGACTGTAGTGTGCTTCCCATATCATCTTGGCGCGCTTGCTTGAAGGAAAAAAAGGGTGTGCCAGGTAACATAAAAGTGCATCTTAGAGGTGAAAATTTGGAACTTGCGTACCCCCTAAGAGTGCCTTGTATGTGTGTGGTCTGGAGTCCTCTTGTGTGAGAAGCTTACGCCCACTTAGCATGTTCCAAAAACTGGGGGGCACCATACGCCCCCCCACACATATACATCCGACATGCCCATAGCATGTTACAAACCAAAAACAAAAACTGGGGGCACCATATGCCCCTCCCTACACTATAGGAGGCACCCCCTGCCCCTACATACATCAAAGGGGGCACCATATGTCCCTAATCACTATCCGGAGGCTCCCGGGCCAATGGCTCTGCCCCTGCAGCATGTAGATCACGCATAGTTTGACCGGCCATCGCCATGCGCCGCATGATACCTCGCCACTCCGAGGGGAGACCAACACATGGCTCTATGTACTGGTCGTCTAAATCCTGCCACCCGCGCTCTGATACTCCGGTCAACAGCTGCTCACATCTACGGCGGATGTCCTCCAGTAGGGCAGCCGCACCATCGTTTTGCGCTGCCCTCGATCCACTCGGACCCGTAGCTCCAGACGCTGCCGGTCGTCCCATGTATCCGGCCGGTTTTACCAGTGCTATATCTGCATACCAAAAGTCCATGAATCAGTATCATTATTTACTATTCAAACAACTTCAAACATGCCCATATAAGAATAGCAATTTGTCACTTACCATCGGGCCCCCAGACTCGACCAGGCGGAAGTGGCAGATCCGGATCCCCACAGTAGCTCATCCCACTATAAGGGTAGTTGTCTATGTACAACGGCATCTGATCCCAATGGGCAAAAAACTCCGGTCGAAATGTTCGCCCAACCGCCCCTCCTCCTCCTTTGCAGAGTAGTCGTCCCCAACGACGCATCCTGGGCTCTCTCGGGCCCCCATCTGGAAGATGCACACGAGGCCTCAAGGTCGGGATCTTCTCAAAGAAGAAGGCGCACAACAAAGTCCCATATGAGCAATCATGATTCACCTGCCGTTTGCATAGCGACAACTGTCGCTTTAGCGACACCAACATCATTTGGGCCCACCTAAAGTAGGTCCCACTCAACACACTCTCCACTATCATCATCTGCCCACCGGTGATGTGATGGAACGCCTGGGTGCCCAGGATTCGCAGCACAGCTGCGGCCACTGCACGGGTTTCTAGCCTCTCTAGATCCCCGATCGATATCCGAGTCCCCTTGACTTGGAACCCCGGTCGACAATGGCGTTCCACAAACTCCATGATATGCCATCCTCGCGGCAACACTGGCTGCGTGTCTCCCACTATCCCCAATGGTGGGAGGCCGGTCAGGAAATACACATCCTGGACCGTCAGTTCGATCCTGTGCCCCTGCACTACAAAGATCTCCTGATCTGGATCCCAGTAACTGATAATCCGGGCCAGTAATGATTCCCCTGATCTCATCAACGGGTTCTCCACAAACTTGAGAACCCCAAATCTGGCCAATACACGACGGACGCCCTGATCCGCCTGGATCTCTGCCCGAAGTGTTCCCAAATCCCTCTCTCTCCAGTTGACTCGTAACTCTGCCATACCTGCAAAAACACATTCTTTTTGTCAGGGTACAGATCGGGCAACCCATAACCACACACAAAAACCCAACTCCCAGCCATCAAACAGCATCAAGCTCCCCTCCCCTCCCAGGTCGCAGCTTTCTGCCCATTTCTGGACCAGGTCGCACCTTTTGCCCCAAAAGGTGCGACCCGGCCGTAGAGAGGAGGGAGGGGCTGTTTCTGGGGTGTTGGGCCCTAAACTGCAAATCTACTCCATCAAAATGCAAGAGCAAGGTTAGGCCTCTTACCTCCAACTGACAGATCTCGAATCCAACGGTCGGTTTGTCCGCTACGTTCGCCGCAAGATTTAGGGCCTTCTCTCCTCTCCACATTCACCACAGCAACAATAGCAAATGAATGATTTTGGAGGGAAAACAGCCTCATTAAAAGAGAACCCCTGTTTATTCTTTCGACTGCTGCGACCACACCGTAGCCCCGTTCGATGAACCGTCAGCACCGCTGGATAGATCTCATCGAGCTCTCAAATGGGTTTTACTTAGTTTTTGGTGATTTGATACTTCACCCGGACACATTTTTCCACGAAGGGTCACTTCACCGCTCCTCAAAATCGAATTTCCTCACTTACGACACTTGTACTTGGGGCACCATATCGCCCCCTTACTTGTCCATGTTCGTGTTGATTTTCGTCATGAGTGCCCACCTTGTACTCATGCTCCTATGACCCCCCATTGGGGCCTTTATTGTGTGGCAGCACTATCTAGTCGCCCTTGCTTAGAGCATCCGAGTTGAGTCATCATTGCATTCATGGAGTCTATCCTGCATCCTTTTACACCCTACTATCGCCCTCCATTCTTTTTGCTTGGTTCCTCTCTTGTGCCGCATCTCATGACCTTCAGCCCCACTGTCCCCTGTCCCTTTCGATATTGTGTCAGTCGCTGCCATGTCATTCATGCCCTTTATGCTCTAACAAGGGAAGTCGTCCATTCGCCACTCCACCCTTCCCATTTCCGCCATCATCATTAGGGTCAGTTTGTCCGTCACTCTATTGCTTTTCTCTCGTGCCTTAGTTGAGGATCTCTCATTGCCTCACCTAAGGCGGGCCTCCTTCTGTCGACCTCAACACACTTATTCCAGAAGCAAGGTCTAGAGGGCGGTGTACCTTGGTTCCGGCTTCCACTTTTGTTCGGTGCCTCGGATCAGGCAGGGGGATTTCTTACCTCCCTTTGACTTGATTGCTTCTCCAGCTCCTTTCAGCATGATCGAGATTCGTATACCGGACAGTCCAGTGACCCAGCAGCAGCTCTTGATGATTCCCGGGCGTGTGTGAGATGTCTCAGCCCTCATGAGGGGGTGGCCCTGCAGGTAGCCCCCCACATGCCCGGATGACCTCTTCATTGCGGCCTTTGATGCCGCTCCAGATTTTGATGATGTTGGCCTTAGCCACTTGCAGCACCTCTATGATTTGCATGTATCGCCGTATTTGTGAGCTCCTTCCCATTTACAGGGGGGTACTTGCTTGTATTTCTATCTCATACTGGGGACAGATATTGTACTAGTCCCGTCGTTATCCCACAAAGATGTATGTGAGACTCTTCATTGTATTTTTATCTGGCCCTTGATTATGCCAGCTGTACTCTATGGTTCGGTCCCTTGTTTACTGGACACACTATTCTTTTGTACTTTGTCACGGCGGGCATAAGTATGCCTCCCCCGCCGCCTTCAGCACAGGTACCCTCTCATAAAAAGAGACTTGTTGCACCTGCGAGTCTCGTCTCCTCAGGGTCTAGTCCTTCAGCAAACTATCTACCTCACATTTCTCTCTCTGACATCCCTTTTGTTGTCTAGTGATTGTGTTCTTACAACGTACTTCGGTCATACGATTTGCTCCTGACACTCGCACGCTGGGGGGCAATCTGTTACACCATTTTTTGGTCATCTAACCTTTCATCATTAGATGGACCCAAGTACACCATGCAAGACCAGTTTTACCCCAAGTAAAACTGCTTTCACTATGTTAATTAGGAAACCCCAAAAGGAATAATTAATTAAACCATAATTTAATTATTATTCCCAGCCATGTTTAACCCAAAAACAAAGAAATTAATGAGATAAACCCATAGTTATCTTATTATTTTCTAGGAATAATTATTTAAATAATATTCCTTGTTAAATATGACCAAATCAACCACCATTAATCAAATAAACCATTATTTATTTGATTATATCCCAACCACTTCCTTAAAAAGATAAATAAATCATTTATTTATTTATTTTTCACTAATCAAGGGATTTGACCCAAGTCAAACACCCTTTTCCTCCAACAAATAATAATAAAATATTCCATAGAGGTGGATCTAGATTTGGTTAACATTATTTTAATCATGCACCAAGATCTAGAATGACCCAATATTTTGTTATAAATAGGAGGGTTTTCCCCTTCATTCTTCACCTTTTGTTGCATACTAGGTCACTCTGGATCTATACACTCGGTCTCATTTTCTGCCATTGTTGCTCCCATTGAGCTCTACCTTCTACATTGGGTTTTCTAGATCTACAAAGAGAGAAAGCTTAGATGCAAGTGACCCAATCAAAATTCTCGTGCCCACAAGAGTTGAGAACAGTGGTGAGCGCCACGATAGGTGGTCGGCTGAGACAGTCTGCAAAATTATTGGTGCTACCCTTCTTGTACTTGATGTTCAAATGAAAATTTTGCAAATATGTGGACCACTTCTGATGGTGATCATTCTGCAACTTCCCTTGTGTCTGTATGAACTGCAGGGGCCGGTGGTCTGTGTGGATGATTTTTTCCTTCCCCGAAATGTTATGCTTCCATTGTCGACAAGCTTGCACAATGGAATACATTTCTTTGTCATAAGTGGGGTACTTGCGAACTGTGTCAGACAATGTCTCACTATGATATGCCACTGGATGTCCCTGTTGAGTAAGAACTGCCCCAATAGCATAGTCAGAGGCATCTATCTCGATCTCAAAAGGATGTTGCGATTCTGGTAATGTGAGCACTAGGGCAGAACAAAGGCGATATTTCAATTCCGTAAATGCCTTCTGTTGAGATTCCGACCAAAATAATTTTTCTCTCGCTCCTCCCTTGGTGACTTGACTCAAGGGCCAAGTGATATGAGAGAATCCCAACACAAACCTACGGTAGAAATTAGCAAGACCCAGAAATTTTTGAAGCTCTGTTATAGTGGTTGGGGCTGGCCAATCCCGAATGACTTGGATCTTGGTTGGATCCACATGCACCCCCCTTTCATCAATAATGTATCATAGATATTGAACTTGGGTCATGCCAAAAGTGCACTTCTCCAAATTGGCACACAACTTGTGTTGCCGCAGTGTTTGGAGGACTTGTCGGATGTGGTGGAGGTGCTCTTCCCAAGTCTGGCTGAAGATCAGAATGTCATCCAATTACACCACTACAAATGAGTTGGTGAATGGCCACAAGATGTCGTCCATCATCCTCATGAAGGTTGTGGGAGCATTCGTCAACCCAAAAGGCATGACCAACCATTCGAAAAGGCCTTCCTTAGCTTTGAAGGCAGTCTTCCACACATTGGAGGGTTCAATTGGTGCCTGGTGATAGCCAAACTTCAAGTCGATCTTGTTGAAATATTTCGCCCCTTTGAGTTGGTCCAGAAGGTCATCAATCCGTGGGATCGAGTGCCTATTCCGGACAGTAATTTTTTTTAGTGCCTGATAGTCAATATAGAGTCTCCACGTCCCATCCTTCTTCTGTACCAACACGATCGGGCTTCCATAGTGCGATGAACTTGGTCAGATGTGACCTTTCTGCAGTAGCTCCTGAATCTGTCTCTTGATTTCATCGTTCTCCAGAACAGAGCACCGATATATAAGTCCATTGGGTAGCGGTGCACCTGGGATTAGATCAATCGGGTGCTTGACTTGACAGTGCAGAGGAACCCCTGTGGGTGAGTTGAAGATGTCCTCGTACTCCTCCACAACCTTTTCGATTTGTTTTTGTCGTGCAGAGGAGCCCTGTCTGGGGGTCGTGGCCACAGTCTTCTTCTTTCCCTGGGGGCGGACCATCAGGAAAACAAATTTCCTAGTTTGGGAAATGAGTTTACTACATTTTTTCGTAGTAACGAAAGAGATAGTGGCAAGAGGTGGTACCTCTGGTATCCTGTACAAATTATTTCCCAAAGTAACAATAACAGCGCGAGGTCGAGACTCATACACAGCATGACACTTCCACAAGTATGGTTGTCCTAATAATACATCAGAAACATCAATAGGAGCAACATCACATAATACCTCATCCGTGAAGGGCTTGATGCTATAGGGAAGGCGACACTTCTAGCTGACGCAAATATCTCATCCTTGGTGAAGCCACCCAATGGTGAATGGATGTGGGTGAGATGTGGTTAGTAAGCCCAACCACTTCACGACTTCTACTAAAATGAGGTTCTTTTGGCTCCCATTGTCGACAATGAACTATACCGGGGAGCTCTTTACCCACATCTAGGAGTGGAAGAGACGTTCCTCCTCCTGTGGATCTTCCGGTTCCTCCTTCTGGATCTTCGTAGTGGCAACAGTGGCGTTGGGCTTCGCATCAATAATCTGTTTCTTTTTTTCATTCCCCTTGTCAAGTTCTGATTCAGAGTCGGAGCATGCATCTAACTCAGAAGCCCTCATCTCGGCCACTAGCGACTGCTTGGCCCGACACTCACTTTTGTTGTGAGTGGATCTCTTATGGAACTAACACCACTTTCCCGTGTCCTTATTAGGCTTTGCGGTGTTGTTCTTTGCTTTTGGCTTTGACAGGTTGTCTTGAGCAGCCATGCCTTGGCTCTATCCTTTGTTCTACGGTTTGGGAGCGCCTTTCCCTTGATTTTTATTCGCATATCGAAAGTCTCACTTCTTCTGTTTGAATTTCTGCTCGATCTTGGTAGCATACCTGTATGCCGTACTAAGAGAGGAGATGTCAAGGAACTCCATTTTCTCCTGAAGTATTTTTGCAGAAAACTGAGATAATTTAGCACTAGATGTTTCTCTGAATATTCGATACCCAACTTTGTGAGCAGGGTATGGAACAGATTCATCAGCTCATGCACATATTGATCCCTTTGTTGTTGCAGCATGGTCCATTGGATGTACTTGTCCTCATAGCTCCCCATGGGATAGTACTGTTCCTTGATGGCATCTCAGAAAGAATTCCAAGTTGGTACGGCTAAGAACAGATAGGGTTCTGTCTGGTCCTTGTTCTCACAGTAGGTTTCCCACCAGTCCTTGACATGGGGGGTAGCTTTGAGTAGTGCAAAAATAATCTTCTCCCGGTCGGAAAAGTCATGAACCAAGAAATATCCTTCTAATAGATTCAACCATCTATCTATGACATCTGCATCTATTTGACCCTCAAATATGGGAATGTCAAAATTTATTTGTACCTTAAAAGGAGTCGCACCTCCAGAGTGGCTGTTGGATGCAGATGTGCCGCCGATGGGCAGTCGTTGAAGGATCTGGGCAAAGTTATCCATCATCATGTTCCTTTGTTTTTCGAGGGCCTCCTCGAGCAATATTTTGATAGGATCTCCTGCTCCCTCATATTTCTTTTCATCCCCCATGGGCGTCCATCGGGGTTTGCGAGGTTGATCTTGCAAAGGTTCCACCAGATCGATCCCTAACTCCTTATGCCCCGACCTCGTTAGGGACATGCAAAGAAGGATCGAGAAAAAGGAGACTTCTCTGATAGAACTGATCCAGATTTATGCAAGAATGAAAAAAAATAAACATATAACCATAAATACAAAGATGCAGCAGAAAAATAACTTCATTTCGTTAATATCAAAGAACTGAAATTTGTTTACAGACAGAATGGAAATAAAATAGCTAGGGCACCGGTAGCTATCTCTGAGAAGATATGTGGCAGCTACAGGCCTCTAAACTGAGTTACAATGAGGCTCGAGGGCCTATTTATTATTTAGAAACAATGGAAAACCCTAAACATCCAAAACCCTAACCCTAGGAGATGAAGCGCCAAAACTATGGGCCCTGTTTGGGTAAATTGGTGTTTCAACTTCCTGGGGACGTAACTTTGGCATACGATCTCAGTTTGATGCAAAAAATACCTCGTTAGAAAGACCTATCCTAGTTTTCCCAAAAAAAATCATTTAGGGCCTCAAAACGGCTCCGAAAGTTTAGGACCCGAAAAACTGCTAAAAATAGTAAGTTGTGCTGAAACTGAAAAACTGAAAGAGAAAATGGTGGGAACCCAAGTGGAATAGGCGGGTGACCACCAATATTGGCTTGGATCACCCCCTACGTGAGGTCCAAGGCAGCTCCCTAGGAAAAAAAATCTGGACCCTATTTTTCAGTGGGACGAATTGCCTATGGTTTTGTGCATGGGATTGCACATGTTTATGGCATGATGTTTTTCAACCCCTGATATTTTGTAGATCCAGTCAGGGGAACTACGATTATGTTCTAATTCAGGGTTAATGGATTGGGGTTTATGAATGCTTCGACAGGTATATATATGTGTTGTAACACTAAAATGAATATAATGAAAAATCAAGCTGGTAATCCTAATTTGAGTCCAAGGGAAAAATATCTGTGTATATCTATTTTATGTTTTCTACTCTCGCTATTGTTTATTTTCTGTCTTTAAGAATCTATTTGCATATAATTTCTGTACAGGTTTACAACCTAAATTTGGTATCCGAGATGTTTAAGCTTCAAGGGGACACCTTTGTTGATGAGGGGTTTTTTGCTCGGGCCTGTGGTAGACCCTATTCAATGGGAGATCTGCGCGATTGATTCTTGCGGTGAAAGAAGATGGCAAGAAGTGGAAAGATAGAGATCGAGAAATTTAATGGTCAGATTTTTGAGTTGTGGAAGCTCAAAATGAAGGATCTTCTAGTGGAGAAAGGTTAGTGGATCATGGTAGATTCAGGTACTAAACCAATGACAATGTCAGATGAAGATTGGAGGAAGTTGGAATGGAAGGAAAATAGCACAATACAATTGTGTATCTTAGATTCGGTATTGTTAAATGTATCTGGGGAAGCTACGACGAAGACTTTGTGGGTCAAGTAAGGGACTTTGTACCAATCTAAGTCTCTGTGAATAAATTGTTCATATAGAAAAAACTATATAAACCGAGGATGAAGGATGCAGAATCAGTGACAGAGCATCTGAACGCCTTGAATACTGTGTTAAGTTAGTTTTCACATGTTTATATCAAAATATTAGATGAAGATAAGTGCATCAATTTGTTGTGTTCTCTACCAGATTCATGGGGCACTCTGGTTATTGCAATAGGTAACAATACAACTACTTTGAATTTTGATGAAATTGTCTTAGCCTTGTTATCGGAGGAAATGAGATAGATAAATATGGAGGGCCAGAGTGGAGATGCCTTATCTCTACGAGGAAGGTCCCATAACAGAAAAAAAAAAAAATAAAAAAAAATAAAAAAAAAAAATAAATAAATAAATAAATAAATAAATAATAATAATTAAAATAAAATAAAATAAAATTCGAGTGGGAGATCTAAATCTCCAGGAAAGCCTGTAAAAGTGTGTTGAAAATGTGGAAAGGAGGGGAACTTAATAAAGGAATGCAAATGTAAAGATCCCGAGAAAGGAAAGGGATTGGATGATTCTTCTTTTGTAGAGGCAAAAACCACCTCAGATGAAGGTGGGGATGTGTATTGGCTTCTTCTTCAAATACACATGTAGATTTTGAGGCATGGTTGATTAACTCAGGTGCATCCTTTCACTTCACTCCCCATAGGGAGTGGTACTGTGAGTATGAGAAGTATGATGGTGGTGATGTATTCTTAGGGGATGATAGGAAGGAAAAAATTTTCAGGCATGAAAGTTCAAGTTGAAGCTGCAAGGTGGAAGGATTAGAAGACTTCCTAGTGTTCTGCATAATCTTGCATTGGCCAGAAATTTGATTTCTGTAAGCAAGATGGATGATGTAGGTGTAAAAATAGTGTTGAAGAAATATAACTACAAGATGGTTTGGGGAGCATTGGTATTAATGCGTGGATTTTAGATTGGAACTCTATACAAGCTTCATGGTAGCATTGTTATTAATGGGTGCAACAATTTTTTGGTTCCTAAAAGTGGAGTGGAAAGCCTAGCAGTCTTTGGAGAAAATACAATGCTATTGCATCAAAGGATTGGAAATATTAGAGATAGGGGCCTTCGGATACTGCATGGTAATGATATGGTATAAGGTATGTCTAATTTCCCTCTAGATTTTGATTTCAATGAGAAATATGTATATGGGAAGAAGAATCGGGTGAGTTTTCCTTCTAGTGCTAAGAGGGCGAACAAGATATTAGACTTGTGCATAGTGATGTGTTTGGACTTGTGGTAGTTCCATCACTGGGTAATTATGTGTACTATGTTTCATTAATGGATGAATTCTCAAAGAATACATGGATATATTTCTCGAGGAAGAAATATGAAGTATTTGACACATTTAAATAATTTAAGGCTCTTGTGGAAAACCAGATAGAGAAGAAGATAAAGGTGTCGAGGACATATAATGGTGGAGAGTTTTGCAATAAGGAATTTGAAGAGTTCTATAAGAAGTGTGGTATAGAATGATAGAAGACTACCCCATACACACCTCATCAAAATAGAGTTGCATAAATAATGAATAGAACGTTGATGGAAAAGGCAAGAAGCATGCTTAGTGGTACGGGGTTAGGACACGAATTATGGGCAGAGGCAATGGAGACTGCATGTTACTTGGTGAACATATCCCCTTCATTAACGTTGGAGCATAAGACTCCACATGAGGTATGGATTAGTAAGAAACCCTCTCTTTCACATCTGAGGGTATTTGGATGTGATGCATATGTACATGTTCCTATGGAAATAGGACCAAGTTGTATAATAAATATGAAAGGTGCATCTTTATTGGGTATAAGGATGGTTTAAAAGGTTACAATATTTGGAACCCAGAAACAAGGAAGGTAGTGTAAAATCGAGATGTGGTATCTAGAGAGGTGAAATATGTTGTTAAACATGAATTCCTACCAAAGGAATCTAAGAAGATAGAGTTCGAGCTAAAGGAGGATGAATCAGACTCTACAACAAAACAAGATTCATAAGAGGAATAGCCACAAACTCCAATTGTGAGAAGATCAGTTCATGAAAGAAGGCAACCAGAAAGGTATAATCCATCTACTTTCTCTTCATTTTTTTCTTTAACTGTCACTAATAATGACCCCACAGTTGTTAAGGAGGAAGTCAATTTAGAGGATTTAAAACTTTGGAAGGAGGCCATGGTTGATGAAATGGCATCCTTACAGAAAAATGAGGCATGGGATCTAGTGGATTTGTCGGCTGGAAGGAAGCCCATCGGGAGAAAATGGGTGTTTAAGAAGAAGATGAATGTAGAAGGTAAGGTGGAGAAATACAAAACTTGATTGGTAGCAAAAGGTTATTCCTAGGTGCCAGAAATTGATTTTGGTGATATTTTTTCTCCTGTTTCCAAGGTTAATTCTATGAGATTACTTTTATCTGTTGTTGTTGCATTTGATTTTGAGGTAGAATAGATGGATGTGAAGAAAAAATTTCTTCATGGGGATCTGGAAGGGGAGATATACATGAAGCAACTTGAAGGCTTTCTGGTGAAGGGTAAGAAAGAACTGGTATGTAAGTTAAAAAAGTCTCTGTATGGGTTAAAACAATCACCAAGGATGTGGTATAAAAAATTTGATATTTATATACGGGGACTTGGCCTCACTAGAAGCAAAGAGGATCACTGTGTTTATTTTAAATTAATTGATAACCTTGTTATTGTTTGGTCTTGTATTTGGATGATATTTTTCTAATTGGAAATGACAAAGAAATTATCCATCATTTGAAGACCCAATTGTTCTCCAAATTTGACATGAAGGATCTTGGTGCTTCAAACTATATTTTGGGCATGTAAATTAAGAGAGACCAGGCAATGAGGAAGCTCTGGTTAAACCAAAGGAAGTATGTTGAGACAATATTGCAAAGGTTCAATATGCAGGATAGTAAACCGGTGAAGGTTCCTATTTGTTATAATTAATTTATATTAAATGCAAATTACAAAAATATATTTTAATAAAATTTAATTTATCACTAAAATTATGAGAGTTTAAAGAAAATTAAATTTAATATTTATAACAACTCTTACCAATTTAAATTATAAATTTCTCTTTCTAAAGAGGAGGAAGAAACATAAAATAAGGCTTGTGAAGTTACTTGTAGTTGGGGATTTGCTGTATTGGAATTTCTCCCTTAAAGAGGCAAGTGAACTTTTTTCTGGTAATAAAGATATAACATTTTGGTGCTAATTTGGTTCTTTATTTGCTATTGTGGCTTAAATTTATCTTTTTTTTTCTTTATGATAAATATGAGTTAAATAATACGAAAATCATACTATATTAGATTTAACTTTTTGTCAAATAATGTATTTGATTATTTATTAATGAAAAACTTAAGAAATATTATTATTTCAGTAAAATTTATGTTTTCACATTTCTCCTAGCTAATACATCATGTTTAAAATGATAAATACACATCTACTTTAAATAATTTACCTCTAAATACATAAAAATAGATATTTATTTGACATAATCTAAATAGGAAAGAAAAATGCATCACCAAGTCTATTAGAAAGTCAAACAAATGCCTCTTAATAACCATCGCACTATTTATCATTTAATTCATAGCTATAAAATGTTTATTCATTCAATTTTTATTTATAATCACCATTGAAAAGAAAATTCAAAGCTCTTCCATTATCAATGAAGAAAAAATTAAAATCTCTCATGCACCCATGTAATCCCATTTATTTCTCTTATGGTCCATAAAAATATGTAATCAACCTTTTAGACATGCACATAAGACCTCCTTTAGTTTACATAATGTTGCAAGAACTAAAATTTAAATATAATAAACATGAGTTTATCTCTCATGCTAGAAATTTAATCTTACATATTAATACACAATTTTTTCAATGTTAAAGTCCTCATAGATTTATCACTACATGATTGATATTTATTTTGATATAAAGTTGAAGAATAAATATGTGAAATTATTAATAAACCAATAAGTATCTAACATCTAATTATACATTCCTTCTCTTCAATTCCTTCATTTAAAGCATTTCATGTTAAGTAGGGAAGAATAAACTTATTTTATTGAAATCATGGAGTGCTCTTGTGAACCTTTCTAGAATAAATCTTCAATGCTGTTTCAAAATTCCCTATTTTCTCATTTTTAGGATATTATTCTCATTTTCCTATTTGATAATGATTTTCACCTTGAATCCTTATTATCAGAGATATTGTACACCATGTTTTAAACATTTATATTTATGGAGATATGTTACATAGTGAAAATAACAGAGGTTATTTTGCTATATTTAATAACTTTGACGATGGTTGTAGTAGGCCTTTTAATGCAAACATATAATGTATATATGATTTTCCTTCTCTATTTTATATCAATTTGTGAGTTATTTTATATTGACATCTTAAAAAAATTTAGTTATAAATAATCATTCTTAATAGAGTGTTCATAGTTAGGATTCAAAATGGATTTTTATATTATCTAGAGTAGAAAATGTTTTATATTAGAAATATATGTTTTGAGTCACAAAAGTACAACCAAAGAATACAAAATTGATAACTCATGCTTATAATTAAAATATTTTGAGTCCATCATGATGTCTATCCAAATGCTATAGAAGAAGTCTACTATAAATTAGAATTAAACTATACTGATACAATTGGAAACACTTTAAATTTTAAATTACACAATTGAAAATACTTAGTTTTAAGTGTAAAAGTGTTTCCACTAGAAAAAAAAATGTAAAAACATTTGTGAATCTTAACAATTATATAAAATTCCAAAAATATGAACAAAAAACAATATAATTAGTGAAATAAAGAAAATTGAAAACATACAACAATAGTTTAAATGATGAAATACCAAAAGTACATATCAGTCTTTGTTGTCATCACCATAATTATCTTCCTCGCTTGGCATGATAACACTGTTGTTCTCAAAAATATCTATTGACCTAGGGACATGTCTTAATACGAACCACAAATCCATATTCAACACACCTGGGTAAAAAAACACCTCATTTGTAGTGTTTGGGGAAAAGATAAGTTTTCCTAGCTTCATGCGACATCTTTTTAGAGTTGATAGATATCAACCCACTATCACAATATTCCTTTACATTATTCTGATCAAAAGTGTCCCACCACATGCACCTAAAAATAACACTTTGGAATAGACATAATTCCACTTCAAATATCTCTTGTATCTTTATGACGTAACCTCATGTCCCTTGTATTAGGTTTTGATTATGGTGGGTAACATGTCTAGATTGGTCGAATTTGACTTCCACTCCATAGTCTTGTGAGATGCATCCATCATCAACATCCTCCGTGCGAAAATGATGTCCATATGCCCACATAGATGGGAAAGAATGCACCTATAAAAAGTGTAAAATTCACACGGTCATGTGTATAATAACCCCAACATAATTAAAATATAAAGTATAGATAATTATGAGGGGTTTCCGCAGTGCATTATATTAGATATCATTTTTTGGATTCAACTGCGTTATGTAAGTCATTCATCTATGACCATTTCCATGACAGGCAGTCGTAAGTGACTAATTTCTCATGATTTTTGAATAGTCCACTTAGCACTCATTGCATCGGGTGATGCTCACAGGGGTGAATAAGTGGGATTGAAACTAGTGAAATGAATCACATAGCATCAATCATCACTTCCGGGGCTTGCACCCGGTAACCAAGACTTCCTGAGAGGTCACCCATCCTAGAACTCCTCTGGCTCAAGCGTGCTTAACTGTGGAGTTTTCCCCACAATCAAGCCCACTTAACTTGCTACCCCATTTTCAAAACCTTAGCAAGTATTATGCCTCATGAACCATTCAATTAGAGCTCCCTTTACTCTTTGTATTTTAAGTATGAGGGGTTTCCGCAGTGCATTATATTAGATATCATTTTTGGGATTCAACTGCGTTATGTAAGTCATTCATCTATGACCATTTCCATGAGAGGAAGTCGTAAGTGACTAATTTCTCATGATTTTTGAATAGTATAGATGTTACAATTCAAAGGTGCATTATGAAGTGAAAAATGTATAAATTACTGAGTTGATGCACTCCTTATGTTTAACACATCCTCCTCAGCATGCGGGTAACAACCAAATGCACTTTATTTATCTCTGAATTGATTAACAACCCAGCTTTTAGGGAATTCCATTGCCATATTTTCTTTTTAATGATCAGGATAAGGTACAGTTCTACCATTCAACAATCTAAATTCTTTCCTGACACTGTCTCATTTCCTCCTCTTCTATTTGTACAATGTGACCCTCGACTGGGTCGCTTCCAAATTTTAAAGAATGAATTTGATGATGGATTCAATTTATGAATTATATGATGAAACAAAACCAACATAAATAGTACATATGAGATCAAAATATGCATTATAAATTTCAGTGTGAATATTTACTATGTAAAAATTTGACAAATGATAAGTCACTTACTCTTTATCATGTGCCTTTTTCCATTTATTGGGAGAAGCTCCCATTCCCTTTCTTCATCCTTTTGGCCATCCCAAATAACCACACCTGGTGTGTTTTCAATCTTGTTTATGTACTCACTGGCATAATATAAATACTCATACAATATGTAACCCTCTGCCATAAACCCCTAAGGGTTTTCCCTTTGTCGATTTTTTTTTCAATTTCTTCATGTACCTCTCTAAGAAGAACAATCAACTACAATAAACCACCCCAAATAATTCATCCTCATATAATAGTTGAATTATAATATGAACCTTCAAGTGCACGAAACTCATCGATAGTTCCTTCGTAAACATATAAACAATCTCATCTATATCTTGACGTCATTATGGAATGTTATCCATATGAATCTCCTTTGATGTGATCCAACATAAAATGCAGATAATTTTGATATGGCACATGATAGGTCTTGGGGGAAGTCATGGTTCACACACCCACACATGAGTAGAAGATAATTGTAATTCCCCCTCCCCTCATTTACTCACTTTTACAATCCCTTTGGGTAAATGTGAATCTATGTGCTACTATGACATGACCTGACCTCCAATATCTAGTTATGGAAGTGGGGTCGATAAAAAAAAAAACTTTACTGGCATCCCTCAAAGACCACAGACCACTCAAAAGGTTTAAAACCACCATGGCTAGTCAATACTTGAGCTGGAACCATTTTGCATTGACCTAACAACCCAAAAACATGCAAAACAAGAAAAAAGTGTGGTTTGAGGCCTCCAACCACAGACATAGTCCTGATCCATGCATTTAGGGCTTAAATTCCCCTATTCTATGCCGACAGTCCCAAGATCTAAACCATTTTTCTAGGCTAGCCTCCCGACCACTACCCAATACTTATTGCAACTTTCCTTAACCATATTTTACATAACGAAAAAGCTAAAAATTCGAACTTGAAATTAGAACTTGACCTAGACTGCCTAGAACACACAAGACATTTCATCAAACATATGGTAAACATATGAGTTACAAGTCATGAATGCATATATGATCATAACTCTCTGAAATTCATTTGAAAATTATGGAGAAGGTATAATTCCCTCTCAATTAGCTGGAAGAACACTTGTTATACCATTCATTCATAAACCATTCAAATACTTATCAAATCATGAACAAGAGCCATAGTTAGAGCACATCCTATAACCATGCTTATAACCAACATATAACCAAATTATTAACCATGAAAAAGAAACCTTCAAATCAATATAATAAAAAGTAAAAATTCTCATAAATCCCAATAGGAAAAATAACTCTTATGAAAATATGAAAAATCCAACCAAGTTAGGGACTTCCACGTATCATTTGACCATAGATTGAGTTGAACCAAATATTTATTTTAGCCAATCACCCCCATGCCATATGTTGTTCATGCCAACTCCTCATTCAATTTTTGGCCACTAATCCCGTTCAAATCTATTCAAAACTCATTTCGTGGCCTAAGACTTTCATATTCTACCTATCGTTACCCTTTCTGCTCAAGAAATGCATTTCACAAAGGTTAAAATCCGAAATTAAAATTATATTGGGCCTAGCCCCTTTGGCTTCAGCCCCAACATCCATTTCTATCCACATAACCAAAGCCCAGGACCAAGGGTCAAGCCCCAAAGGTGCTCAAACGCAAACACTCAGCGCGTGCATCCTGGAACGTTGGATCAAAACACAGATCAATGGTGCAGAGTCCATCCTCCTTGCGGGCCCCATCGCACCTTCCCACTATGCAGAAACCAGCTGTTTCATTCCGCACCACCTCCGCCCGACGGGCGGTATTCTCCATGGAGCCAGCGATTCCATTCAATATGAGCCGCGTGTCCTCTGTACGGGCCTAAAATCGCTTTCCTCCCGTGCATTATTCTCCAACAAAAGTCGGGTAGCGGAATGATCATTGGCTGTCCGATCTTGCGCCCTCCATCCAACAGTGGATATTCTCTGAAGCTGCAAGCATTTTAACCTGTGTCTATCGTGTCCATGGCCCACCGTTCCATTGCCTCAATGCATTTGTAGCCGTGGATCTTACTCTGGAATTGAACGGTCCAGATCCATTTGACCCCCGTAGAATCGACCAAACCCCGTAGCCTATATTCCATGTCACCATCCCACGTGCACACCGTATATTTCCCCCACCATGCATATATTACACTAATACATTATTTTTAGGGCTTTAAGTTAAAAGCCTCAACCAGCTCCTTCTTCACTATCTCACTATATTTTCTCCACCATATTGTAATCCCTCTGCCACCCTATGCACTCCTCCCGCTTGGTCATGCCTTCGTCTTCATTTCCGTCGACCCCTTCACGATTCATCGTCCCAGTTTGGTTTTCCTTAACAGGTTTGTGGTTTTGCAGGTTTGCCGCGATGGAAAGTTACCATGATGCACTGCTTTTCTTACAAAGGTCAAGAGCGCCTCGATTGACAGTCTCTGAGGGAGAAATTTAAGATGGGAGCTGGAGGTAGTTGCTGTGATATGACTAGATTAATGGAGCAATAATCAGAAGATGAAAGGAAAAAGTACAGAATGTCTCATATTTTATTCCTCATATTCTGTCTCCAGAAAAATCTACTCCTATAACATTTACTTCATAGAGTAGCAGCAGAGTACGTTCAGCACAACAGCGCTGTCAAGAAGTATGGGCAGGAATCTTTCCGCCATTTTGATCAAATTAAGTAATTTAATGTTTTCACCTACCCCCATTCTCTAGAGTTTTCTACCTCTTCTATAAAACCGCAGAAGAAAGACATT